>JAOEGL010000001.1:122530446-123130446 GCA_034509955.1 Urosaurus nigricauda | reverse complement strand
AAGCGTTTGTGACCTATTACTACTTCTAATCAGAAACACAGGCCTAGGTGTCCTAAGCAATGGGTGAGATGGACAGGGGAAAAACTTATACAAGGCTACATATTACCTCCAGTACCAGAAGCATGTGCAAATACCAGTCTACTGTGAGGGGATATTGCTACTGTCCTCACAGCTTGTGAACTTTCCATAGCACTGGGTTGACCACCATATGAATGGAATAAATAGGTCTTTGGTTTGGTCCCACATGAATCTTTTTGCTTGTTAAAATCTGTGTCTGAGTCATACTTAGGGTTACCAGATTTCAGAGCCTGGCCCCAAGTCTCAGAGCCTGGACTCTCTTCTCCAATCTCAGGGTAAGGATAAATCTCAGGGTGAGAACACTGTCTTAAAAACTGTGTGGGTGGGTGGGTGTATCCTCATTTGCTGGATTTGGTCTTTTCTATTTGAATGGCATATGCTGTGTAATTGTAGTTGATGCTTAATGCATCATGCCTATGACATCATAGAATCATAGAATCATAGAATCATAGAGTTGGAAGAGACCACAAGGGCCATCCAGTCCAACCCCCTGCCATGCAGGAACTCCAAATCAAAGCATCCCTGACAGATGGCCATCCAGCCTCTGCTTAAAGACCTCCAAGGAAGGAGACTCCACTACGCTCCGAGGGAGTGTGTTCCACTGTCGAACAGCCCTTACTGTCAGGAAGTTCCTCCTAATGTTGGGGTGGAATCTCTTTTCCTGCAATTTATATCCATTGTTCCGCGTCCAAGTCTCTGCAGCAGCAGAAAACAAGCTTGCTCCCTCCTCAATATGACATCCCTTCAAATATTTAAACAGGGCTATCATATCACCTCTTAACCTTCTCTTCTCCAGGCTGAACATCCCCAGTTCCCTAAGGCGTTCCTCATAGGGCATGGTTTCCAGACCCTTCACCATCTTAGTTGCCCTCCTTTGGACCCGCTCCAGTTTCTCCACATCCTTTTTGAATTGTGGTGCCCAGAACTGGACACAGTATTCCAGGTGGGGCCTGACCAAAGCAGAATAGAGTGGCACCATTACTTCCCTTGATCTAGACACTATACTTCTATTGATGCAGCCTAAAATTGCATTGGCCTTTTTAGCTGCTGCATCACACTGTTGACTCATGTTCAGCTTATGGTCTACTTGGACTCCTAGATCCCTTTCACATGTGGTCTCATTCAGCCAGGTGTCCCCCATTTTATATCTGTGCATTTCATTTTTCCTCCCTAAGTGCAGAACCTTACATTTCTCTGTGTTGAATTTCATCTTGTTAGCATTGGCCCAGCTTTCTAGTATATTCAGGTCATTTTGAATTTTGATCCTGTCCTCTGGGGTATTAGCTACTCCTCCTAGTTTAGTGTCATCTGCAAATTTGATAAGTATGCCCCCAATTCTGTCATCCAAATCATTAATAAAGATGTTGAACAGCACTGGGCCCAGGACAGAACCCTGTGGGACCCCACTGGTCACTTCTCTCCAGGATGAAAAGGAGCCATTGTTGAGCACCCTTTGAGTTCGGCCACTCAACCAATTACAAATCCATGTAACAGTTAACTTGTCTATCCCACATTTTGCAAGCTTGTTTGCAAGAATGTCATGGGGAACCTTGTCAAAGGCCTTACTGAAATCGAGGTAAACTATATCCACAGCATTCCCTTGATCTACCAAGCTGGTAATTTTGTCAAAAAAAGAGATCAGGTTCGTTTGGCATGACTTCTTTTTCTGAAACCCATGTTGGCTTTTTGTGATTATGGCATTGGCTTCTAAATGTTCACAGACTCTCTGCTTAATGATCTGCTCTAGAATCTTTCCTGGTATTGATGTCAGACTAACTGGACGATAATTGTTGGGATCCTCTTTTTTTCCCTTTTTGAAGATGGGGACAACGTTTGCCCTCCTCCAGTCTGCTGGGACTTCTCCTGTTCTCCAGGAGTTCTCAAAGATTATTGCCAATGGCTCCGATATTACCTTTGCCAGTTCTTTTAATACCCTTGGATGTAGTTCATCTGGTCCTGGAGATTTGTATTCATTTAGATTAACCAGGTATTCCTGTACTGTCTCTTTACTTATTCTGTGCTCAAATTCCCCCACTCTGTCCCCTTCTTCACTGTCTTCAGGTTGAGCACCTTTTGCCTTTTCTGAGAAGACTGAAGCAAAGAAGGTGTTGAGTAATTCTGCCTTTTCTCTGTTCCCTGTTAGTATGTTAGCCTCTAGTATCACTAGAGGCTGCTCTTTGTACACCATCCTTGTAACATCATAAAGGCCCAGCGTCTATGACATTATAAGGGGTCATCCTTAGGTAACAAGTTTTGGACCTGAAATCTCAGGGCCTAGGAAAGTCTAGAAATGGCAACATTAAACATACTACATTTTTGGAAAATCCTTCTGCCCACTTTGATATTTGTGCAGTTTTTGGCCTCATCATGTAGATCATGAAGGTCAAGTTTCATATTACTAGCTCAGTGGGTGCCACTTTTATACGCAATATAATTTGAACTTTGAGGACAGGTTGTTGGGGTTTTGCCTCTTTAATCATGTTGTTGAACTTAATGGCAAAAATCACCCATTGCCAACTCTTGGGATTTATATAGGCTAGAGATGGACATGCTAACTATGCTTGTAGTCAACATGAGTACACAGACCAGCCTTGAGAAATCTCAACACTTTTTAGAAATATACTACAACCAGAGACTTAGAAAATAGTTTGCTTTTATTTAAAATATTTTCACTCTCCATGTTTACAAAGCAGAGCTGCTGGTGATCATAGTGAATGAACAAACAATATATTATTAATAAAAATATAATAACAATAATAATATAATAATAATATAATAATAATATTAACATTCGTACATAAATAGGTTGACCAGCTATAATAGAAATCAAATAGCCCTTATCCTTTTTTAGTGCTTGGCACCATCTTAAAGGTACATTTGGTATGAATGCATTGCACTGAGTCATTGGCTCCAATCTGTGTTCAGCCACCCATACATACATATGCATGTACAACCCTCCTGGAAATGCATATATGTACCTTGTGCATTTCTTTTCCTCACAGACAGAGAGATGTACTCTTAAGTCTTAAATCCTTATGAATGGATCTGCTGAATCAAATGTTGGATTCTGATTGAAAGCCCATTGATTCAAGGGCTCTACCCTTTCTGGGACTGCCAGTAGGATTCATGCTCTAAGGCTCAGTCCTATGCCCATTTACTTAGGAGTGCTTCTGAGTAGACATATATAGGATTGCACTGTGAGAACCCCATGTTTTCAGACCAAGGTATGTAGGCTGAGAATACCTCCCATAAAGACACACAGACTCTGTCCCTGCACTGCAAGTATCCTTCCCCTTATATACATCTGATCTTTCAAACAAAGACCAATCAGAAGCAACCTTTATGTACACACTCAGAGGCCACAGTGCCCTCTACAGTGAGTGGTCTGTATGTATGTGTCTATGCACTCTGTGTCTCCTCAACTGCAAGAAATATCAAGCTTCTCCAGATAATTCAGCAGCTCCTGGGTTAGGGGAGCTCCTTTGGTGACTTCATCCCATTCTGAATCATTGAAGGACCAGGAGATTCTGCAGTGGCCTGTACATGAAGCTGGAGGCTGTCGCTAGAAAAGAAAGCAAAGATGTGAAGAAAGAGCATAAGAAGCAAATGCAACCCTGCAAATCCAAGATTCCAATGGATGACATCTAAAGTAAAGGGAAGTATAAAGAAAAATGATTTTTGTTTCTTCATATATAAGCTATTATATTCTAACCATTGTTCCCTGTGCCCTAACCCTTTAACTGCTGCACACTTGGATTCATTTGCATCTGCTTTCTCCAGCAGCAGCAGCAGCAGCAGCAGCAGCTGAAACAGCAAACCAAAAGCAATCCTGACCAACCTCAGTTCTGCCACAGTGGCATAAGCTGCCAGGGAAAGATAAGGAAGAGAAAAGGGAATTGATGACCACTTCACAAGCATCCTCTATCAGAGAAGGAAATGCAGGCAGGAAAGAAGAAAAGAGAGAGAGAGCAAGGCAGAATGACACAGAAGGGGATGGAGGCAGAGTCATCTGAGGGGCACTAAGCTCTGATCCTTCTCCTCCATCTTCAGAATGGTTAAAAAGCATCAAATTGTTTTTATATGTTTTTAGCTTTTATATAACAATGTCCTACATTTTATTGTGGTGTCTTGTCCCCTTTGCAGTGGGGACATCTGGTCACCCAGCATATATGTAAGCAAAATAATTATGGTGCTACAGAACAAATCCCATTCCATTTCCCCCAATTTCCACATACCAGGGAGCAGCCTCTGTGATCAGTGGGGATCTGTTCCCCTGTCACTTGGGAAGTAGCTGACTGCTATTTCCACCTGCTACCGTGAGTGATCTCCAGTGCAACAGGCAGAATCAGGGTCCATATCACAATTCTGCTTTGTGCCAGAGATTGCTCACTCAAGCCAACTCCTTCCCAATCGCAGATGCTGCCCAGTAAATGGAAATTGGTGAGCTTTTATAGTCCCTACATGGCCCCTACACCTGGGGCTATGTAAGAATTATAGAATCACAGAATTGGAAGAGACCACAAGAACCATCCAGACCAACTCCATTCTGCCAGAATTGAAGCCCCGCCAACATACGGCCATCCAGCCTCTTTTAAAAAACCTTCAAAGAAGGAGACTCCAGCACTCTCTGAGGAAGTGTGATTCACCATCAAACAGTTCATACTGTCAGGAAGTTCTTCCTAATATTGAGCCGAAATCACTTTTCCTGTAGTTTGCATCCACTGCTCCAGGTCCTGGTCTCGGGAGCAGCAAAAAACAAGCACAGTCTATCCTCAGTGTGACACCCCTTCAAATATTTAAACAGGGTTATCATATCATCTCTTAACTTTCTCTTCTCCAGGCTAAACATACCCAGTTCCAACATCTCTCCTCATAGGACATAGTTTTCAGACCCTTCACCATTTTGGTCACCCTCCTCTGAATGGGATCATGAATGTGAAACAGACACAAATGTGTAACTCTAGGTTACATATTCATAACTGTTACAGAGGATTTCAGACAGTTGTTAATTATTTTGAATGACATCTCTGAGGACACGGAATGTCCAGCTTTTAATATTTTGGGTGCTGGGCCATTTTACCTTATGTGGTGGTCTTGCTCAGAGACAAAGAAATTTTGGAAAGAGATCCACTCACATATGGTTAAGATCCTAGGCAGTGTCATCCCATTAAAGCTTGAACTTTTTTTTACTAAACATGATGGATGGATTAGAGAAAGATCTTGAAAAGAATAATTGGAAGATAATTCTTTACATGGTTACAACTGATAGAATTCTTTTTTCCCCAAACTGAAAATCCACAGGAATACCCACAAGTGTAAAATGATTATGAACCTGATTGATATGATGCATATGGATAAGCTGACATCACAACTGAACAATAAACTGTCTAAAATAATTGAGGAAGACTGGGAACAAATTAGGGCTTATTGGAAAAAACAGTGGCCAAATATAAGCACATCATAGTTGAGAAAATAATGAAGAAAGATAAAGAAAATGAAAAATGCAACAAGGAGAAAGTGTAGATAGAGAGAGGAACTAAAAAAAAGTGAAAATTCAGCAAGGAAAAGGTGAAGATAGAGAGATAAATTAAAAGGAAATGGAGGGGTTGGGAAATATAAATGGGGAAAATAAAAAAGATAATTAGAGAGTATGGGGGATGCATTAATCATGTATGTCATCAAGAAAATTGGAGGAGAGGAACATAAGGATGAATGGGTAAGAAGATGTAATGGAAGTGAAGAGGAAAAGTGTGGAATGGTCAGGAGAGGAGAAGTATGAGAAAGCGTAAGGATGAAAGAGAAAACAAGTAACTGATTAAGTGGAAGAGATAGGATGAAAGAAAGAGAATAACAGGAGGAGGGAAGAAGGTAGACAAAAGGTTGAACTAGAGGGGAAGAATGGATGGTTGATGGAAGTTGAGACATGAATAAGAAGACAGAAACGTAAAGAATGGTATAGCATGGTTGAGTAGGACTGTACTGAAGAGTATTTGTATAGGCACGGAATGAACTAAGATGGTAATTTTATGTTTGTTGAGTAAAATAGTTTAACTTAAAAAAAAATTTTTTACAAATGGGTGCTTAGAAGGAGGAAATGTACCAAAAGTAGACTTTGGAAAAAGTACTTTGGAACCACAAGATGCAGAATTCATATCCTGATAGTATAGCAATGAGGAGATTGTAAAGAGGCTGCAGCTACTACTTTTTAAAACATGAATATATAGTTCTTTTACCTTCATTTTCTTGATGATATTTTCCAGCTGATTGAGGTATTTCTGACAATATTTAAAGCTAGTTTGGAATGTGCTGTGCTCCTTGATTGTTCCTGCCAAATACTGAAAGCATTTGGTGTACTGGCACAGTCTTGTGTCAATGGTGTCCTGTGTAACACAAGCAAGAGAAGGCACTAAGCAAATGCTTGTCATGGGCAGTCAAAGTGCTTTCTATCAACCCTTATCAGTAAAATCTATAAAAATGCAACACACTAACAGTGCAATCCTGACTCAAAGATGTTCTGGCTGTAGGGAGTCATTACCCAGCTTTTTCCTAGCCCTTGCATTCAAAGCGGTTTACAAATATTAGAACACATAGAGGCAAAATTTCACATCAGGAGAAGCATACAAAAGTTAAAATACATCAATATTTTTATATTGTTATCAGAAACCTATGAATAAAGCAATTTTGGAAATATATCCAGTAAAAAAACAAGATGCAGAGACAACAGAATACATTACCAAAAACTTATGATTAGGTCTTCTGCTGGCAGAAATACTCTGCTGGCAGAACCCTTGAATGATCTCGGTGTGGACAGAGCAACCTGCTGGTAGAACTGCTCTACTACCTAAGCTCTGCTGACAGAAGAGACAAAATCAGGGCAAAGAAAGGGGAGGGGGATCCTAGTTATGGCAGGCTGAAACATCCTCCAGCCCAGATCAAGGTGAATGGAATTTCCAGGAACTTTAGGCTGAAATAGGTTTACATTCAGTACACCTTCAGCTGGCCTAGCATCATCTCAGCTGGCCCTCAGCCATCTTTGCCACTCAAGCTCTATCCACACTGCAGAAATAAATACAGGTTGACACCACTTTAACTACCATGGCTCAATGCTACTGAATTCTAGGAATAGCAGTTTGTTGTTTCAGTAGAGCTCTCTGACAGTGAAACCTAAATATCTCACAAAACTGCAATTCCCAGAATTTGATAGCACTGAGCCACAGCAATTAAAGTGCTGTCAAGCTGGATTATTTCTACAGTGCGGATGAAGCTATAGATATCTCCCCCTCAGCCTGCTAGTTCTCTTACCATCTTTACACTCTACCACAGGTACCCCTTTGGAAAGTGTCATTTCCTTGGTTGGCTGACTATCAAACTATAATAATAATAATAATAATAATAATAATAATCTTTATTTCTAGCCCGCTCCTCTGTGAGTGCAATCGGAGCGGGGTACAACAAGATTAAAACATACAAATTAAAACACTTCATTGACCCATTCCCAGCCACCCACCCCTTAAAAATAAATTAAATTAGCAATAATTTAAAATCAACAACATTAAAAACATGATTCATCCTCCATAGTTCTTACATTGAGGAAAAAATAACACCAGGCAAGGGGTCAATTTATAGGTCCCATTCGGAGCTGGGATCTAAGAGGTGTCAGGGAAGGCCTGCCGGAAGAGATGCATCTTCAGAGCTTTTTTAAAGCAATCAAGAGATGTTATAAGGCGCATCTCATCCGGCAGACCATTCCAAAGTTTGGGAGCGGTCGCGGAAAAAGTCCTCTGGGAGGTCTGCGACAGCCTAGTTTTCACCGGCTGTAGCAGGTTCCTCCCAGAGGATCGGAGTGTGCGGGGGGGTTCATACGGGGAGAGGCGGTCCCTGAGATAAGGTGGACCCAAGCCATGTAGGGCTTTAAAGGTTAAAACCAACACCTTGTACTGCGCCCGGAAACTAATTGGCAGCCAGTGGAGAGCCTTGAGCACTGGTGTTATGTGCTCTCTCCTTGATGTTCCAGTTACAAGCCTGGCTGCCATATTTTGGACCAGTTGAAGTTTCCGGGTTAAGCACAAGGGTAGCCCCATGTAGAGCGCATTACAGAAATCCAGGCGTGAGGTTACCAGAGCATGTACCACAGTTTCCAGGTCCCTCATGTCCAGGAAAGGGCGCAGCTGGCGTATCAGCCGAAGCTGATAACAGGCACTCCTGACCGTCGCATTCACCTGACAGGTCATGTGGAGCGACGAATCTAGGAGTACCCCCAGACTGCGAACACAGTCCTTAGAGGAGAGTGTGACTCCATCCAGGACTGGAGACTGTATTCCCAAGCCTGGTTTTGGGCCTGTGACTGTTAGTACCTCCGTTTTGTCTGGATTCAGTTTCAATTTGTTTTCCCTCATCCAATCCATTACCGCCGCAAGACAGTCATTAAGAGGAGAGACGCCATCTGAAGTCTGTGCTGACGATCTGGACATGGAGAGGTATATCTGAGTGTCATCAGCGTACTGAAGACACTGAGCTCCATGCCTCCGAATGACCTCACCCAGCGGCTTCATATAAATGTTAAATAGCATCGGGGACAGGATGGCACCCTGAGGGACGCCACAATTAAGCTCAATTTTGGAAGAGCAACTGTCCCCGAGCCTCACCCTTTGGGATCTGCCAGAGAAGAAGGACCGGAACCACTGAAGAGCGGTGCCCCCGATCCCTACCTCCCTCAGCCAATCCAAAAGGATGGAGTGATCTATAGTGTCAAAAGCCGCTGAGAGATCCAAGAGCACCAACAGGGTCACACTACCCCTGTCAATGCTCAAGCGGAGGTCGTCAGCCAGTGCAACCATGGCGGTCTCAACTCCATGTCCTGCCCTGAAGCCGGTTTGAAATGGATTGAGATAATCGGTTTCATCCAAGACAGCTTGGAGTTGGGAGGCGACTGCTCTCTCGATCACCTTGCTCAGAAATGGCAGCAAGGACACTGGTCTGTAGTTGTTCCTGTCCAGGGGATCAAGGGAAGGTTTCTTCAGGAGAGGCTTGACAGCCGCCTCCTTCAGACACGATGGGACCGTGCCCTCCCTGAGGGATGCATTGATCACATCCCGAAGGAATGTTCTCAATGAATCCCCTCCCTGGACGACCAGCCAAGATGGACATGGATCGAGGGAGCATGTCGTCTTCCGAGTACTGCCAAGGAGCTTGTCCACGTCATCGGTACTCACCGATTGAAACTCATCCAGTAAACTGACAGCAACGGAGTTGCTGGACACCTCGCCAATGGATTCTGACAAAACATTGGCGTCCAAGTCGTCTCTTATCCGAGAGATTTTATCTGCAAAGTAGGTGTTAAACGCGTCACAGCAGGCTGTCGTCGGGTCAAGTAGGGGGTTCAGCGCAGGAGGAACCTGCGTCAGTTCCCCCACCACCCTGAACAGCTCTGCTGAACGGGACTCTGCAGACGCAATGCGTGCAGAGTAGAAGAGTCTCCGCGCTGCACGCAAAGCCTCCCGATAGGCGCAAAGATGCTGCCTATGGCGAGTTCTGTCGGACATGAGGCGAGTTTTCCGCCACTTGCGCTCTAGTCGTCGTCCAACCCGCTTCATCTCTCTGAGTTCGTCTGTGAACCAGGGTTTACGATTGGGAGCGGGTTGGAGAGGACGCTCAGGGGCGATCGCGTCGATAGCCTTGGGAAGATCGGTGTTCCAAGTATTCACCAAGGTTTCGACTGGATCACCGGCGTTACCAACCATTAATCCCTCTAAGGCCTTCTGGAAACCAATTGGATCCATTAGCCTTCGAGGGCGGACCATTCTAATGGGTCCACCACCCCCGGGCGGACGGAAAGTGGCCTTTCAGTTCCATCTTGATCAGGAAGTGATCCGTCCATGACAGTGCGGAGGTTTTGGTTATCTCCGCCCACGGATGCTCCTGTTCCGTACTAAAAATCCCATCGAGTGTGTGACCTGCACAATGGGTGGGCCCGTTGACCAATTGGGATAGGTTCATGGCTGTCATGGATTCCATGAACTCCCGAGCTGCTCCAGATAGATCAAAAGGGCTGGTCTCCAGAGGGATGTTGAAGTCACCCAAGACCAGAAGTCTGGGGGACTCCAACAGCAACTCAGAGACCAGCTGAGTCAGCTCAGTTAGGGAGTCTGTTAGGCAACAGGGTGGCTGGTAAACCAACAGAATCCCCAAGCTGTCCCTGGTCTTCAGGCTAAGGTACATACACTCGATGTGGACTGTTTTCCGGACAGGTTTCCTGATCAGAGTTAGGCTGGTCTTATGGACTATGGCCACACCGCCCCCCCCGCCCACTTTCCCTTATCTGCTCGCTGACCGTGTAACCCGCTGGGAGAGCCTGTGCCCATGTAGCAGCACTGGCATCTCCCAGCCAGGTCTCAGTAAAGCATGCCAGGTCGGCCTGCTCATCCACAAGAAGATCATGGATGATGTGGGTCTTACCTTTGGCCGACCTGACATTGCAAAGGAGCAGATTAAGGGATTGTGGAACAGTTGGTACGCTCTCCACATTATCCTGGGAAACAGAGTGGACTGAAGAAGGGATAGATACCAAACATCGATCCCTTCTTCTTTTGTAACATGTCTCCACTCTGTTACCGCCGTACCTTCCCTGCCCCCACACTACCTCAATACCCGCCCCCCGGCTATACCCAGCTCCATTATCTGATGATAAAGATAAGTAATCCAGTCAAAATTCCTATCCCACTACTGACAGAACAGAACCACTGTGATGTTAAAAGAGACTTATGAAGGGGCATGTGAGCAATATCAAGGTTTGCTACAACTGGAGTGTCTCCTCTTCTCCACAAGACCAGTTGAAAGGGTCAAACTAGATGTTAAGGGGAAAGTTTATTAACTTCACTTAACACCCTTTCCTCTCTCATAATGAATTTCTTTAGAAATGTGTTCTTCAGCACTCAGACATACAAAGTAAGCCCATGCTTACATTCCAATGTCTAATCACATTACACATAAGGTACATAGTATGGAGATACACACTTTGGGGTTATCACATGCAATGATATCTTCAGCTATTTGAGGGAGTACCCCTTCTAAATAAATGTTATGGAAATGGTCTAATTCAATCATTTGGTGGTTGTAATGACTGTGTTATGGAAGTGCTAGCCAGTAACTTTTATGTCAGGGGGTGGATTCAGTCAGGAGGATCTTATTCCAGACTTTAAGGTGCAATCCAGAGTACTTGACCTGATCCACAAGATATATTCAGTATCAAGGCACTGTGAGGTAGAATATCAGGGGGTAAATCCTGCCTCAGTAGGGCTCATTGGTTTATTTGGAGGGAGGATCTGAAGAAGGATTCAGCGGATGTTTCTTGGCCTATCTGTTTTAAGCTACTCTGAAGACTTCAAGTCAAAAGCAAGAAATAATTCCACTAAATAAAATTGAAACCCCTTTCCTATGACAATACTAAACAAGTCAATCCAGAATCCTGAGTTGTATTTGCAGCTGGTATTTCTCTAAGTTGTCCTCTTTCACTTTTTATTTAGACTTGCCATATCCAAACACAGCCTCAAAGCTCAACAGCCCACAAGTACATAAGTACACAGCTACAGAAGAGGGGCTCTATTATCCCATTTTAAAGTGCTCAGTGTTAACTGCCTTCCTTAGGGTGCTTCCAAACGGAGGACTCCCAGTACCTCCATTTGAAAGGCATTGTCCAGCTATTCCTTTTTTGTGGGGAAATTTTGTGACTGAGGGAGAGCAATAGCACAATAGCACAATAAAAACCTCATCTGGAGGCACCTTTGCTACATATATTAAAAGCCCTTCAGACATGCTCCCACTGGCCATGCCATCTGATGATGGTTATCACTCTGCTAGGACACCTCTTGCATCTCACCAAATGTTTCCTTACCAGATCCATGGACAGATCCCTGACGCCAGTATTGCTCAAGATACACACAGGTCCTCTTCTACCTCCATAACCCTCATCCTGAAAAATTCAAAGAAAACAAAATGCTCAGAAAGCGAATGCTCCAAAAATGACAGTAGGTTTTAAACTGAAGAGGAAAAGGAAAGAATGAGGTACTTTGTATGGTCCTACAGAATTGGTCAGCATGCAGTTGCCAGCAGCCCTGACCATCATAGCTAATGGTGAAGGACCTTGAGACTTGCAGTTCAACAATATTTGAATAGCCACACAATTCCTACCCTTGACATTTGAACTGTTCAACTCCTGCAGCAACGCCCCTGCCTCTCCTTTTCTTCTTGCTCAGCTTCTCCAAAAGGAAACAAAGATCCTGACAACCTCCAACCACTTCTGGTTGGAGCCCTGGTGGTGCAGTGGTTAAATATCTGTACTGCAGCCACTCACTCAAAACCATAAGGTTGCAAGTTCAATACCAGCAAAAGGGCTCAGGCTTGACTCAGGCTTGCATCCTTCCGAGGTCGCTAAAATGAGTACCCAGATTACTGGGAGCTAGCAGCTTACAGTTGTAAACTGCTTAGACACTGCTTAGGTGGCATGAAGCGGTATATAAATGAAGCTGTTTGTTTGTTTTGATTTGTTGTTTGCCTCCCCAAGATTGCTTCCTAATTACATTTTGGTTGACTTCCAGCAGCCATGCTGAATTCTGAATTTGGAATTCTAGCAAGATACAATAGGATCTTGTAGCACCTTTGAGATTAGCTGAAAGAAAGAAAAAAGTTGGTAGCATAAGCTTTCATAGACTTATGTCTGCTTCATCACTTACTATTCTTTCAAACGGGAGGAATTTCTCCCAACTTCGAATGGAGCCAATGCGGATTCATGTAAATTCGCTTGTTTAGCGAATTTACATGAACCCCTGCTCCGTTCGGAATTACTTCCCATTACCCGAAAATAACCCCCTCCTGCCCGAATTTGCATGCGAAGCTTTAATTCGCAATAAGGTAAAACCCATGATTGCATTCGAATTGGCTTCCCTCTTGCCCGAATTTGCGTGCAAAGAGTTAATTCGCAATAAGGTAAAACCCATGATTGCATTCGAATTGACCTTAAATTATACTTCCAATTTAGCCTCGTATGAAAGAGTCCATGGACCTCACAGGTTCTACTGATGCCTGGCAGTTCCTTCTGGGTTTGGAAGGGCTAGTGGCTGAAAAGGGAAAAGGCTACTGGGTGGCAGGAACAGCCCACCTCCACCAAGAGCTACTGGTGGGTCTTCTCACTTTTCTGCCCATCCAGCATCTCCACCAGACCCAGAAAGCCCGTGGGGCAGCAGTAGCATCCTATCCTCACTGGTGGAAAGGGACTCTTCTGGGTCTGGTGAGGCTGTTGGCCAGACAGGAAAGAAGTTGCCTCCCTCTACTGCTGGCTCAGCAGTTCTGCCAGGCCTAGAAAAACATGTTGAATAGACGAGGGGAGTATTAAAAAATTATCCACACCAGGTTTCAAATATCCTAAGTAATGCCACTGGGAAGGGATGGTTAGAATTCCAAGAAAATTTTAAAATAATTTTTAAAAATTAAAATTAAAATTTTAAATTTAATCTTTTAAACTTAAAAAAAAAACCCTGATGCCTTTCATTTCTCCTCCCACTAAGCCCCACTTACACTATCTCTTCTGTTGAATGCCTGGATCGGAAGCCACAGTCTGTTATAATAATATTTATTTATTTATATCCCGCCCCATGTGCACTCAGGCAATTGGGGCAGCTTACAACATTAAAATTATACATAACATAACCCCCAACCCTCCCTCCCTTAAAACAGAATTAAACATTTTACAATTAAAACCTATTAACAATCAATAAAAATGTACACAATAAAAAAATTAAACATGTTTCTGCCAAAAGGCAGATGTTTGGGGAGCAGTCATGTCACACACCCCTTAGAGTGTCACCTGGTGCAATCTGCACCTACTGCACTGATGCCCCTGAGCCAGCTTAAACCTGTTTAGTACTGAGCACAATTTTACATAGCAATTCACACAGCCACTGAGCTAAAATATATCAGTATATGTCAATTCCTACCCTAGTCCTCAACACTGATAATGTGGCATTTGCTGAGAGCACCAGGGAGCCCTTTTTTCAGTGGCACGACCTCTTTTCAGTGGCACAGAGATGGACATGCTCCAGCTTTTGAAGACCTGTTTTCAACAAAAGTATTTTTAAAATAATAGTTGTGTGTTCGCATAGACATGCGGTTCTGCCTTTTGGACACACAGTGATTCTAACCCTGGCTTCTACAAGTTATGGCACACCAGAAATAAAAATTGTCCCCAAATATATATATATATATATATATATATATATATACTGTATATATATTTGCAATCCAAGTTCTGTTGTATTTTTAACCATTGTTTCTAAGCTTTGGTAACAGTTTTAGATACTTTTCTTCTTTTTAATTCAGATCTTTTTTCCTGTGGTAGGGCAGATAATAAAAATTCCTAAGATACTGATGTGTGTAAATGTATTTGCAACTCTGTATTGACTTTCTCCTTTAAAAACAATTACTTTCTCAATCTGAACGCCAGGCTTGTATGTACTAGAGAAGCTACGAGGGGGTATCCAAAAGTTTTAATTATCACCTTTAAAAAATTTTGACAGACTGTTTTGATTTGTAGTTGTTAACTTATCTCTATGTAGTCACCATCCAGATTTACACATTTTCCCCAGCGTTTCTTGCCCCTCCAAATAGCATTATTGTAGAAGCCTGCAGATTACACCTGATGAGGATTTTACATTTTAGTCACTACTGGCACAGCCAGTCACAAAAATAAAGGATGCAATGAGTTGATTTTCTCAGCAACGTGCACTTAGGGACCAATGATGACACTGACAAAATTTCATCAATATGCCATAACAACTTCCAGGTGATAATTATTACTTTACAATACCCCCTCGTAAAGTGCAATCTGAAGACTTCTACAATATCAGGTATTCAGAGGGTCAAAATATGCTGGGAAAAATGTGTAAATGTAGATAGTGACTACATAGAAATAAGTTAACTACAAATCAAAACAAACTTTCTGTCCATTTTTTTTAAAAGGTGATAATTAAAACCTTTGGATACCCCCTCATACTACTCATAAATCTTTTGAATGGGAGTAACACGAGTGGGCTCCCAAAGTTTCCAGCAGTGTTCAAGGGCCACAAGAGGTTCACCAAATGATTCCATGCAGCTTGCCAACTGAATGATTTCCATCCCTGGTTTATGAAATTGAGCAGGCACAGAGTTATGTGCTGGAACATCAAGCACAAACACTTAGCATTGTTCTGCTCAGTTCTTGTTTTAGCCACATAGAAGGCACAGTTCCTGGGAGAGCTTGAAAAAAGCATTTAGAAAATAATGCCAAGGACACCCCAGCCACCATGACTAGTGCTGGGAGTTGCAGTCTAAAAATCAACTTTCTCAAAGTGTTGTGATCTAAGAAGTATCTTTTCGAAGATATAGTTCCTGGATGAAGAAAGAGAGAGTAAGACAGAAAGGGGTCCGCCATTCCCCTACATACCACAAAGGAATTGTACAAATCTCTCAGGCTCTTCTTCAACCGATAGATAATGGGGACAGTATTGGGCAATTCCTCAGCACATGTGGGTCCAGGTTCATTAGGGCACCCCTGGCTTAAACTCCAGAGGACTGTCATCATGGACATCAGGGATATGAATCTGTGCTGTCCTGTAACAAAATGAAGATTATAAACACGAAGACAGATTACCAGTAAGCAAGACTGGGCATATTTCCCTGGAAATAAATTCCATTGCATTCAGTCAGACCTGTTCTTGGAATTATGCATTCCATAGGACTGTAGCCTTAATGATATTAATTGCACACAAAAAGTGAAAATGGAAATAGCCAGGAACTCTCATATTTTGGAATGTGACAGGTTGCTGACACTAATATGGCACTAATAGAATACTGAGAAAAATAATTATGAAAGTTTTGAAAGGTGTATGTGTCATAGGCACCATTTTCCAGTGCTTTGGGGGGACTCTTTCGTTATATTGCTGTCTGGAAAAGTTTTCAATTTTATTTTATTCTAGTCATGCCAGTACTACACCATCTTCTGCTGGTATCTACAAAAAACAGGAGATGGGAGAAGAAATAAATAAGTATAAACATTAGGCCAATGTTCCCATTCTTTTCTATTTCTTTTCCCAATTCTTTCTTTTTGCTATCATCTAGTCTGAAAAACAGTTCTGGAGAACTTAGAAACATAAATATTTTTGTGGCATTTTGGTTGGTCCTAAAAATGACAGCTGTTGCCTTCTGTGTTCGTGGAAGTAATGAATTTGCTGGGATTTTAGCCTTAAAGACCAGTGCAGCTATCTTTTGTGTTGGTTTTTCCTGTAATACTAGAAGTTTTTAAGTTGGAAATATTGCTTTCGAGTATTCTGCAGAGGAGTAGGGTGTTTGCATCATCAGGTCCTGTTGCAAAACACTTCTTGTGAAAACTACACTCATAAAACTACAAAGCCAAACGTTTTTTAAAAACAACAGCAACTTTAATAATTTTATTAAAAAATGGACATGATCATTTTTGATGGAAACCATGAGCTCAAAAATCCAAAATGTACTCCCTAGACAATGGGTGGCATCCAGACTTCACCGATTTAAATTAATAAGATAAACTAGCTGTGATCAACTTCCTCTTTAATATTATTGGCAAACCAAGCTAATAAAACGAAGAACTGTAAGTAAAACAATAAAACAGCAACAAATTTTCATTCATTAAGCAATTTAATTTTTTTTAATTCAGGATTTTGTTTGTGCCAGAACATTTTATAAAATGTTTGGAGTAAAAACAGATACAATGAAACAAATAGCCAGAAATATATAAAATCAATAAAATGGGCATCCCAGTTTCATTCCATTTTTAATTCTAAATTTTCTTGAGTTCTCTCCGTTTATCATAATTTGTGCTACTGTATCAGTATATATTTCACCTAATGGTATTACTAAACTTTTCCCCTAATCCAAAACCCAACAAATTTTATAAAAATGGGGAGCATTTATTTAGCTATGAACATTTTGAAACCACTTTTCATCTTGAAAAATCTCAGGGCCCTTCACAATAAAAGCAGATGAAATAAATCCAATAATAAATAAATAAATAAATAAAAACAGCTATAAATAGTAAAACAAGTTTTTTAAAAACCCTTTTTTGTATGTGTTAGTGATGTGAGTCTTTTACTTTACTTCTGCTAAGACCCCCAAAAGCACAAAAGGAATTCAACCACAAGTATCATGGCTTCAAACATGGTTGTGCTTGGATCCCTTTAAATTGATAAAACTTATCAGAGCTAATTCAGAATTCCCTTGGTTTTGATGAAACATCAGTTTAACCAATTGGGGCCCATGTATTATACAGTATTATGGCACAACCCCAAGAAAATTTCATTGCCCATATTAATTAACATGTGTGCGTGTGCATGCACACGCATACACACCTGTTTCTGAACGTAATCAAAGGAATTAGTAAATACAATGGGTTAAAAATCTGTCATATAACTAAATATTAGGCAGGGTTTATGGAGAGAGATTTCAGCTTTCTTTTCACCATTTCTGTAACCAGAATGTCCTGTATCTGACTATTAATCTCTACTAAAGTAGACCCATTGAAACCATTACTGAATGTTTAATAAGCCCTTGAGTAAATCTGATTCACTGGGACTCCTCAAACTGAGGCATATATTTGAACTGAGGCCAATAACCTTTCCAGACATGGGTGCTATGTTGTCGGGTTTTTTTTTTTTTCATTAAGAAACATCAAAAACATTCCTTCTTTTAAAAAAACAAAGTTGTTTTGAATGACAGTAGAATGTATAACATGAGAGTAGAAAGAGATAAACAGGTTGCCAGGCTGTAGGTATGGGTTATTTCCATTAACTCATCCTTTTTTTTCCACAGTCACCCCTAACTCACCTGGCACTCCCTGATATCCATCCTATGAGTAACCAAAGAGATGGACTCATGGACCAGCAATAAAGGATAGGTCTCTCACCCACTCTCTTAATCTCCCCTCCGCTGTTCACACACACACACACACACACACACACCTGCCTCAGGAATTTGTGCCAGGTGACATGGCTATAGGCTCAACTGTATACTCTCCCACAGAGTGGAAGAGACGCTGTTTCCTCTCCTGAAAAATACTTGCACAGCTGCTTTGCTTGTTAATGCCTTGGAGCACAGACGGTCCTCGAGGGACTTCCCCACCACATCATGTGAGAAGAAACAGTGGAACTGTAGCCACTTGAACTAAGAACTGATAAGGTAGCATACCTGTGGCAGGATCATGGCTGCTGTTAGGTTCAAGGCAAGGCTGCATGTCAGGTGATGCTATAGGTAACTGATGCAGATTGCAAGGTGAACTTGAACATCAAGTTCCACCAACTGGAACCTCATGCAAAAGGCACAGAAATAAGTATAGTGAACTCAAGGTATTTATTTATTTATTTGACTACCAGAACTTAATCAGGCCTATGGTCCTTTCATTAAAAAATTCACCTCTGCTCATCCATAAACTTTATAATTTCAGTATTATAATTAAACAGGGAGGGACGAGGGAATCATGCTATTGCTGCTATTGTTAAATAACTTGATAAACACGAACCTTTGTTGATCCACTGTAAATCACTTAGGATTCACCAGTACATCCAGATCTACCTTCTGCCCACCTTCAACTTGGAACATAATCTTTAAAGGCAAGAAATATAATGTATTTCATGGGTGGGGGAAAGAAAATTAACTATGAAGATATCCAGAAGCTGTATATAACTAAGCAGTGGGACCCTGAAAATCATCTCACCCCTATTTAGTTACAGATAGCTTCAACACACTGTTATTATAGTTATCTTCAATTATAGGTGACTTCCCAAGCTCTGCTGAAAGGGCTATGACACTGTACTTTATAATCAAATTCCTATGCCACCTGCCCTAGACTGGCCAGTTAGTGCTCCAAACCTTAGTTTGTGCAAGGGAACCACCTTTTTGCTGGGCAAGGTGGTGTTCTGGCATATTTCCAGCTCCATACCAGGGAGTAGTACACATTTTTTTTTAATTTTTACCTAGCAGGTGAGTTGCTAAAGGAACTAAAGGAAAAACAAAATACTGTAACAATAAGATAACAAACCCCAGGAGTGTCAGACCTATGCTGCCAAAAACAAACAAAACTGGGCCTACATGCTGCTCTAAGCACACATGGCCTTGTTGACATCCTACCTGCCCTGGGGCATCCTTGTGCTTGACTCATCACGGGACAGGGCAAAGGAAGATAAAGACACTTGTCCCTTGTTTATAGGTGAACCAAGCATGCCCCCAAGGTTCAAAGGAGAATCTTGAACAGCAACGGAAGAACCCAGGAATCTAAAATGACGTCTCACCATAATAAGTTCCTCTCTTTTTTTTTAAACAGTGAAATAGCTCAACTCTCATTCAAGCACCCAAACAAGAATCCAGATTTTCAGTATTGCTCAGCATGAAAGGTTTGTGGCTTTGTTCGTGCCAATGGTAACTCAGTAAAGACTCGCTACTAAGCAACTTTTCCTTGCTAACTTTTCCCTAAGAAGACTTCCCAAAGTTGCACTGTTCCCCCAGATCTTCTGCAGAATGAAAGTCAACACCTCAACAATAGCAACAACAACAACAACATTCAACCAGTTCAGAGGTGTGCAACTTTGGTGGGTTTGTATACCAATTTCCCACTTTTGGACTTCTGGGAGCAAACAGACTGAAAAAATACCAAACAAAAAAATGAAAACAAACTTGGAAATGACTAAAACTCCACTTCAGGTTTTGAAAAACTGGGGTTTAAAATGTTAAACAAGGTGGGGGGGGGATGCAATTTATTTAAGAAGGCAGATCACCACATCCAGTGGCTTGTAAGAGAGACAACCCACCATTTTTAAGCCAAAAAGGATTGGCCATGGATGTTGCATGGAGTGCTCAAGAACTGCAAAATCAATGGAGGGGTCTACACTTTGCCTGTCCCTGAGTACCTATTTCCTCCACCCCCTATATGCATGCATGCATGCATGTATGTATTTGCGTGCGTGCGTGTGTGTGTGTGTGTGTATTACCTGGTCAGTGTGTGTGTGTGTGTGTGTGTGTGTGTTACCTGGTCAGTTCATCTCTCTAACTATTTGCTAGAGAAATATACATACAGGAGAATACAGTGCCCTCCAGTATCTTCGACTTACCCTGCTTCATCCTGCTCCAAGTTAGATAGTTTTCTGCCTTCTGCTTTCCAGGGTCCTTATATCTCACCTGTTTGCTTGTGATCACACCCCTACTCTGACATCATTCTGCCTTCCCAAGAAAAGCAACATAATAGTTCTGTGAATGGACAGGATGTGGGAAATGTAGCTCTGAAGAAAGCAGAATGAACTCATTGGACACTTCTGGGTGGGGCAGGGCAGGGCACTTTATGGAGGGTCCCCCATGAGAAGCTGAGCCTGATGATGGCAGAGATTAAACATTCTCTGAGAGACTTTCATCAGTCTTCAGAATAAAATGGGGGTTTCCAACCCAAGGAAGTGGTTGGCATCAGGTAGGCAGGGATGCAGAGCAAGGCAAGGAGACACCTGATCCAGATGATAACATCTTCAAAAGGATGTTGAGAAACTGGAGAGGATGCCCTGAAGGGCAATATAGAAAACGTAAAAAAAAGATGAGTAAAACAATAATTCCTAATTTCATGTATAAAACAACAGGATCTAATTGGTGTCATTGAAGCAGGAATCATATTTTGAGATAATGGTGGCTAGTTCAATGGCAATGGCAAACTTTGGATCTAATACAAAGATACCACCATGTTAGTCTGTAGAATCAGTATGTAGCACCTTTGAGACTAACTGAAAGAAATAAATTGGCAGCATGAGCTTTCGTAGACTAAAGTCTACTCCCTCAGATGCATTTGGCATTTGGATTCAATAGTATGGATTATTAGACAACAGATTTAAAATAAAACTGCCACGTGCATAATCAATCTGTGTAGTGTTTGCATATGGAATACTGGCTGTCCTAGTATTTCATAAAGGATGAAGGAAAGGAACGTTTCAGGGTTAGAAATGAAAAGGCAACCAAGACAAACCAAGAGGCTCAAATGTTGTAGGTATTTATTTTTTTAAAGATGTGGGGAGGGGAGACACTGCAGATTTCCATATGTATTATGCATGACATGAAAGATGTGGACAGAAAAATTTACTCCACCCTTTCCCCTAACAGTAGAATTCTGAGATATTGTTGTGTTAGTATAGAAAATCAGTATGTAAAGGGATCTTGTAGCACCTTTCAGACTAACTGATTTTGAGACTAACTGGCTACTATCTTCTTCTTTCAATTAGTCTCAAAGGTGCTACAAGATCCCTTTGCAGTAGAATTCTGAGTGATTTAATAAAACTGATTTAGGGCAAAAGATCATAGGATCATAGATTTGGAAGAGACCACAAGGGCAATCCAGTCCAACCCCCTGCCATGCAGGAACTCTCCATCAAAGCATCCCTGAGAGATGGCCATCAAGCCTCTGTTTAAAGACCTCTAAGGAAGGAGAATCTACTACACTCCAAGGGAATGTGTTCCACTGTCAGCCCTTACTGTCAGGAAGTTCCTCCTAATGTTGAGGTGGAATCTCTTTTCCTGTAGCTTGCATCCATTGTTCCAGGTCCTAGTCTCTTGAGCAGCAGAAAACAAGCTTGCTCCCTCCTCAATATGGCAATTCTTCAAGTATTTAAACAGGGCTATCATATCACCTCTTAACCTTCTCTTCTCCAGGCTAAACATCCCCAGCTCCCGAAGTTGTTCCTCATAGGGCATGGTTTCCAGACCCTTCACCATTTTAGTCGCCCTCCTTTGGACATGCTCCAGTTTCTCCCCATCCTTTTTGAATTGTGGTGCCCAGAATTGGACACAATATTCCAGGTGGGGCCTGACCAAAGCGGAATAGAGTGGCACTATTACTTCCCTTGATCTAGACACTATACTTCTATTGATGCAGCCTAAAATAGCATTGGCCTTTTTAGCTGCACTATTGACTCATGTTCAATTTATGGTCTACCTGGGCTCCCAGACCCAGTGTAAAGGGGAGAGGGAGAGATGCCTGTATTTTGATGACACCCAGCTTTGTTTCTTCTTTCCACCAAACTATAAGGGAGCTTTTGCTGCTCTAAATCAGTATGGCATCAATAATTGGATGGAGATGACTAAATTGAAGTTTAATCCAGACAAAACAGAGGCCGAGGATTTAGGTGTGTGTGTATGTGTGCACGCCATCAAGTTATTGAATTATGGGGACTTAATTCCATAGGGTTTTCTTAGGCAAGAAATACTCAGATACAGTTTTGCTAGTTCCTTCCTCTGTAATAAAATTTGAATTTGTTAGAACCTAGTAACACTAGATTGATGACAACTTCCCACAGGGCATTCTCGGCCGCGGCCCCGAAACTCTGGAATAATTTGCCAGAAGAGATCCTTCTTATTACCACCTTAGATGCCTTTAAGAAAGCACTTAAGACGGATCTCTTCTGGCAGGCTTACCCGCCAGAATTGCTTTAACGGACTATGAATGATTCATTCAGAACCAGATCAACAATGGAAGGAATGGTAACACAACTGATTAGGTTTTAGGATTGAATTGTATTGTGGTTTTTATAATTGTTTATATAATGTTTTAAAGATAGTTTTACTGTAGATTGACTGTGACATTGTATTTTAATAATCTGTTGGAATCCCGCCTCAATCCAAAGGGAGAGGCAGGAAATAGAAATAAAACATTATTATTATTATTATTATTATTATTATTTAGCCTATAACTTGGTGTTTGTAGGCAGTCTCCCATCCAAGTACTAGCCAGCCGACCCTGCTGAACTTTCAACATTAGATGAGATCTAGTGACTTTAGGGTATTTAGGACCAGTGAGTAAATATCTGCTTCTAAACTGAAAATACCAAGAATCCATAGGATGGAGCATCAACAGTTAAAGATGAATCATAGTGCTGTAACTATATAGTGGGAAAGGGTTGCACTGCGATTACTATGTTGATTTCTCCATCATTGGTAGAGTCTGTTTCTAGTTAGGCTAGTCACCCTTGAATACAGGGCACAATATAAATATTTTTATATGTTTATATGACATGAGAACATGAGATATATGACATGAGAATATGAGAACATAACTTAGCTTATACATAGCATGAAATAAGTGGGCAGGTATCTTTCCCATCCCCCAACACACACACCTTTCCATAAGAATAGAACTCAGGTCACTTAAGTCAATTCAGAATAAAATAAAGGACCCCTTCACACATTATGTCATAGAGCAAAATGATAGATTGTATCCAGCTCCCAGAAACCTCAGCCCATGATCAAAGATTCTGGGAGCTGAACATATCAAAGACTGAGCACTACTGGATTTGATGGCTCTTTGGTCCAATCCTTCAGAGTTTTTCTTGTGTTCTTATGTTATGTTTGTGAACAACTAAGAAAATTAAAATGTAGCAGTCACAAACACTAAAGTTGCAGGTATTTAGCCAAATGTGAAAACTCAGATCTAAGCAAAAGCAACAAATGAACACCAGCAGTAAACTAGTGTGAAAGTAACAAATGTTCTTTCTAAGGCATGGGGAAAAAACAAGAATCAAATATAAAATGAACAATAATTTAAAAACTATGTGCTAAAATGGGTTAAGAATTCTGGCTATAAAATACAAATGGAGCAGTGGAAAAATACGTAGTCAAAGGGAATGAGGTTTAGATTATCTCAAAATTTTAAAGAATTTTTTTAATAAAATGTTGCTACAAGATGTTAGAAAAATGGCTTAAAATGTAACGAGATTTTAAATGTAAGTGGGAAATGTGTATAGAGATGTTTATCATATGTGGTGGATTTAAATAAATACACTAATATAGAGGATTACAAAGGTTAATATGTGATTAAAATGGGAAATTTGCCTTTTTGGAGAATGATGGATGTGTAGTTGGAAAAGAGCCATGGAAGATTATGACATCAAGATTGTAATATGAAAGATGGAAGAACTCAACATTATCCAACATAAAGGAATAGACACTGGAGCTGATGAATTTAGCAGAAATGGCCAAAATATTTGATTTGGTTAGAGAAAAGTTGTTAGTGATTGTTCTTAAAGATCTGAAACCCGTTATTGGCTTTTTGCAGAAGAACAGACAAAATGAATTGGTAATCTTTTGTTTTGATAATTACTT
Source organism: Urosaurus nigricauda (assembly GCA_034509955.1). Taxonomy (NCBI): domain Eukaryota; kingdom Metazoa; phylum Chordata; class Lepidosauria; order Squamata; family Phrynosomatidae; genus Urosaurus; species Urosaurus nigricauda. The sequence goes on along the minus strand of JAOEGL010000001.1, from coordinate 123,106,188 downwards.
CTTGTTTTCCCGCCTAAACCCACCCTTCAATACTCCTTTTCTATTTCTGTTGACAACATCTCCATTCGACCGGTCCAGGAAGCCCACAGTCTTGGTTTCATTTTTTACTCTTCTCTGTCGTTTTGTATCCCCCAGATCCAGGCCACTGCCAAGGCCTGTCGCTTTCATCTTTACAACAGTGCCAAAATCCGCCCTTTTCTCTCGGCCTCTACTGCCAAGACTCTGGTCCATGCCATAGTGGTCTCACAATTAGATTATTGTAACCTTCTTCTGGCAGGGCTTCCTTTCTCTCACCTCCGTCCTTTAATTTCTGTCCAGCATTCAGCTGCACGTATTATTGCACTCATTCGCCACTTTGACCACGTTTCTCCCCTATAATCTTCCCTTCATTGGCTCCCCTTCCCCTTCAGCATTCAGTACAAGCTTTTGTTATTGACTTTTAAAGCCCTGCATGGGCTGGCTCCTCCTTACTTGTCTGAACCTCATTCCTTCTCATTCCCTCCGCTCTGGTAGTCAAGGTCTCCTGTCCCAGCCTAGGATCTCCACTGCTCCATCCCGGATTCATTCCTTCTCACTTGCTGGCCCTCACTCCTGGAACCTCCTTCCTCTATGAGCACAGCTCATTACTTGTCTAGCCAGTTTTAAAACTGAGTTAAAGACCACTTTGTTCAGGGAAGCATTCCCAGAACTAGGACTCAGAGCAGCTTCACAACATGAAAAGACCTAGCCTAAAGAAGAAGACCCTCCCTCCATGACATCTGCCATTGTCCGGCCTCGGAGGGAGTGTAAAGGCAGGCCTTGCCAGTGTAAGCAGCAGGGCCCTCTCTCCAGTCCATCTGCCATGGTCCAGTCCTCAGAGGGAGAGAAGATCCACTGGACTTGGTCCCTTTCCCCACCACCTTTCCCTTCTCCTTCTGTCTCTTGCCCTTTTAGATTGTAAGCCTGAGGGCAGGGAACAGTCTGTTTCAATTGATTCTATGTACAGCACTGTGTAAATTTACAGCGCTATATAAATAAAGCCGAAGAAGAAGAAGAGATTATTGAAGAGAAGACTTGTTTGTAGACTGAGAGCTATGAATAATTATATGCATTTGTAATCACCACAAAGAAGAAGGAAGTCATTTTTAGGTTTTGTTTTTCTTATTATTATTTCATTTTTCTTTTCTTTCACTTTTTATTTCTTCTTTGTATTTTTTTTTTCTTACAGTAATTTCTGTAAGTTTTACTGTATTTTTAAAAGCTCATAATATTTTTTAAAAGGAAGTAACTAATGTTCATGAATGAAATGTTTGCCATGGGGGAGGGATACCAATATGGAGAAAGAGATATCTTAAGAGAAAGAAATTTCTTAGAGTTTCCAAATGCAAATTACGGTAGATACTTTCTAAGATATGCAATAGCTGTATGGAGGGTACAGTTGGGTGAAGAGTGGAGAGAGGTCTTCAGAGATGCTGTTGCACAAGAGATTATGGTCAAAATGAATAAATTAAGAAATCTGAGAAATGCCCCAGAGGGAAAGGAAATGGTGAGTGAATTAATCAAGTTTGTGGATGGGGAAATATGAAACGAAGCATGTCACAGATGTTCCCAAATCAATTACCCAAATAGCTGAAAAGGATGGAGCAATGCATAAGAGTTCCTGGACAAAAAGTCAGCAAAAGGGTGTGCCTGAGTAGCAAACAATTACTAAGAACAATTATTTTACTTTGAGACTTTTATGGGAGAAACATACAGAAAACTCAGAAAAATAAGAGCAGGAAAAGAAAAAGAAAAGAAAAGGAAAAGATCATCCCAGCCTTTACAACCCAGAATGTGCAAAGGACACCAGGGACTAGGGGCTTGTTTACACAATTACACTACTCCTCTTTCCAATCAATTAGACTGTGATCCAATCACACACAATTCATAAGCATTCAGGCTTATTGTGTCTCTTCCCAACAAAGAAACTTCATAAACTCAGTTGAAAAGGGATTCCTGTTTTTTACCAGCGTACCCACGAGTATGTATATTATTGAATGTGTGGCCATCCATCCTCTTTGCATGGAGTCTCATGGCTGATCAGTTTCAGCAGAGGGAAGGTGAACAGATGCAAATTTGTGCAGGAAAGTGAAGACAATTGAGTGTTGATTCAAATATGTGAGGAAAAAACCAGCAATCTGCATAACACCCTTATGTGTAGACTAGGCTTTCCCCGTCTCATTGAAATAAGTTGGAATTCATTCATATATATTTCAAAATGTATATTTCAAAGTATTTTTTAATAGTTTATCAGTGACCTCAAGAAGTCTAAATACTGAAAAGGAATAGGAAAAGGAGACATCTAACAAAAAATATTAAAAATTATCAAAAAATTAAAACTGGCTAAAACATAAACTATTTTTTTTAAAGAAACAAAAGTTTTTGTACATGATACAAGGCTAGTTTCCCTTTTTTTAAAAATTCACTCTCAAATGCCAGTCAGAATAAAAATGTCTTCACCTGCTTCCAGAAAGAGGGAAATGAAAGTGCCAATCTAACTTCTCTGGGAAGGGAATTACGGACCGTGGAGCAGCTACTGAGAAGGTCCTTTACTGTGGTTCCACGAGATGTACCTGTAAGAGTGGTGGGACAGATAGAAGGGCCTCCCCAACAGATTTCAAAATATGAGCCAGTTTGTAGGGGGAGAAAAAAGTCCTCCAAATAACCCAGACCTGAGCTTGCTTGCTGCTTGTTTATCTGATTCATACCCCACCTTTCTCCCACTTTGAGACCCAAAGCAACTTACAGTATAAAATTAAAACAAAATACAGTTGGCAATGTATGGAATGAAGGTTTTTAAAAATTAACTAGATAATCATATTAAAACATTTGCCGTATATACTTGACTATGTCGACCTCATGTATAACTTGAGGGCATGTTTTGGGGCGAAAATTATGGATTTTGATATGACTCATGGAGGGTAAAACTTAGAGAGGCATATAGCAAAGGATCTAAAGGATGAAGCAAAGCAAAATAATATAAAAGGACTTATAAAATTCCAGCAGACATAACTTTTGGTGCTTACTCTTAAGGCTAGATGGATGAGAGAGTAGAGGGTTTTTTGTGGAGCTTTTGGGCTAGAAGAGTTCCTTTCTGACGTTTCTCCAGCATCTGTGGCTGGCATCTTCAGAGAACGATAGCCTGAAAAAGGATTAGATATATATATCCTGTGTGACCCTGGGAAGGAAGGAGTAATTTGCAAATGTATTGTTCTGTTGCTAATGGCAGTCCTCAGGGTGGGAGGATATGCAAACAAGGATTAATACCTGCTAATTGGTGCTCATTGTCTGCTGGGAATCCCCTGGCCTTAGGCTTTTGCTTATTTGCATAGGTTGAGTCTTGACCTTGCTGTCAGAAAGGAACTCTTCTAGAACATGGCAACATAGCCCGAAAGCTCCACAAAAAACTATGGATACCGGCCATGAAAGCCTTCGACTCCACAGAGTAGAAGGGATTGGTGCTTTGGCGTAGAGGGGATTGGTGCTTCATATATTATACTCTTGCTTTTCACCAGGAGATGTTAAGTACTTACATTGACCTCTTGGATAAGTCGACTCAGGTTTTTGGGGTCAATTTTTTTACTTAAATTTCTAGACTTATACATGTGTATATACAGTAGTCTGTTTAAAATACATATAAAACAACTTGGTGTAGTGGTTTGAGCATTGGATTATGACTCTGGGTTATTAAACTAAGGCTGCTGTACTTTGGACATATTATGAGAAGACATGAGTCATTCAAAAAGACAATAATTCTTAGTAAGATAGAAGGCAGTAGGAAAGAGGAATAATAATAATAATAATAATAATAATAATAATTATTTATATTTCCCGCCTCTCCCCAAGGATCGAGGCAGGATTCCAACAATTAAAATCTACAAAGTCCAATACAATTCCTAAGCCAATAAAATTATAAAATCATTAAATCATTACATCATTAAAACAGTTAATCCTTAATTTACCATACATCGGCTATCACTGTCCGTCTTAGATCTCACTATCAGTGAGCAATCACAGTAGATCAGGTGGAAAAGCTCTCCGGAAGAGATCCATCTTTAGCTCTTTCTTAAAGGCATCTAAGATGGTAATAAGACGGATCTCTTCGTGGAGGTCGTTCCATAATTTCGGAGCCATTGCAGAAAAAGTTTTATTGGAGGTTGATATCAACCTGGTACTCAAGGTTTCTAAAGTGTTCTTTCCTGATATTCTGGGGGTGTGGGGCGGATTGTGTAGGAGAAGGCGTTCCTTCAGGTAACTCGGGCCCAAGCCATATAAGGTGGTAACCAACACTTTGTATTGCGCTCGGAAGTTAATCAGCAACCAATGTAAGGCTTTTAATATGGGGGTAATATGGTCAGTTCTTGGTGCTCCTGTAAGTAATCTAGTTGCCGCATTCTGGATTAAGTGAAGCTTCCAAACCTGGTACAAAGGTAGCCCCATGTAAAGCGCATTGCAGAAATCTAATCGAGAGGTTACCAGTGCATGTACTAATGTTTCAAGGTCCTCTCTGCCCAGGTAGGGGCGCAGCTGGCGTATCAACCTAAGCTGATACCACGCACTTCTGGCTGTCGCATCCACCTGAGCAGTCAGCTGGAGCGACGAATCCAGAAGTAGGACGCGGAACAATGGATATAAATTGCAGGAAAAGAGATTCCACCTCAACATTAGGAGGAACTTCCTGACAGTAAGGGCTGTTCGACAGTGGAACACACTCCCTCGGAGCGTAGTGGAGTCTCCTTCCTTGGAGGTCTTTAAGCAGAGGCTGGATGGCCATCTGTCAGGGATGCTTTGATTTGGAGGTCCTGCATGGCAGGGGGTTGGACTAGATGGCCCTTGTAGTCTCTTCCAACTCAATGATTCTATGATTCTATGAAGTACGCCCAGACTGTGAACAATGTCCTTTAGGGGAAGTGTGACCCCGTCCAGGACAGGTTGACAAATCTCCATCCCTGGGCGAGATGGGCCTATCACAAGTACCTCCGTTTTCTCTGGATTCAGTCTAAGTTTGTTTTCCCTCATCCAGCCCATTACCGACTCCAAGCAGGTATTCAGAGGAGAGATGCCATCCTTGGTCGGAGACATGGAGAGATATATTTGAGTGTCATCAGCGTACTGATGACACTGAGCTCCATGACTCCGGATGATCTCTCCTAGCGGCTTCATGTAAATGTTGAATAGCAAGGGGGACAGAATGGTGCCCTGGGGGACGCCAGATGTCAGCTCTCTTTCACGAGAGCAACTGTCCCCCAGCTGCACCATCTGGAATCTGCCTGAGAGGTAGGAGCGGAACCACTGGAGTACAGTGCCTCCGATTCCCATCCTCTTCAGGTGTTCCAGAGGATACCGTGGTCTATGGTATCGAATGCCGCCGAGATGTCCAAGAGCACCAACAGGGTCATACTTCCCCTGTCGATGCCCAGACGGAGATCATCGACCAAGGCGACCATGGCCGTCTCAACCCCGTATCCCCTCCTGAAGCCGATTTGAAATGGGTCCAGATAATCAACTTCATCCAAGGTGGCTTGGAGTTGGAAGGCGGCTGCCCTCTCGATCACCTTGCCCAAAAATGGTAATAACGAGACTGGCCTATAATTTTGTCTAATCGAGGGGTCCAGGGAGGGCTTTTTTAATAAAGGTTTTACTATAGCGTGCTTTAGAGCCGCTGGAAATATGCCCTCCCTGAGGGATGTGTTGATTAGGTGGAGTAAGGTCATTACTCTGTCCCCTCCTGTAACGGCCAGCCATGAAGGGCAGGGATCGAGTGGGCAAGTCGTCTTCCTAACGCTTCGAAGGAGCTTGTCCATGTCCTCGGTACTAACAAACTCAAAATGATCCAGTGTAACCCATTCCACGGAGTCGCTGGACACCTCTGTTCTCTGTTCTGCCTTAAGGCCGGTGTCAGGATCAGCTCTTATCTGAGAGATCTTATCGGCAAAGAAATTGTTGAAAGCGTCACAGCAGGCAGTTGTTGGTTCTAATAAAGGATTCAGGGTAGAGGGGGGCCGAATCAATTCTTTCATCACCCTGAATAGCTCTGCTGGACGAGACTCCGCCGATGCAATACGAGCAGCATAGAAAGAATTCTTTGCTGCATCGATTGCAGCTCCGTAGGACTTTAGTAAGTTCTCTAGGAGCGTCTTGTCAGATAAGTGTTGATGTTGGCGCCAACGGCGCTCTAGTCGTCTCGTCTCTTGCTTCATTATCCTGAGATCTGACGTATACCAAGGTTGTTTGTTTGAAGCGAGTTGGAGAGGACACTCGGGATCAATGCTGTTTAAAGCCCTAGTGAGGTCGTTGTTCCAGGTATCCACCAAGGCATCCACAGAATCGCCGTCGTTCCCAGCCATAAAATCCTCTAGGGCTTCTTAGAACCGTTTGAGTTCCATCAGCCTTCGAGGGCGGACCATCCTAATAGGTCCTCCACCCCCGGGGGGGGGTTATTGGTCGTGACCTTCAATCCTATCTTGACCAGAAAGTTGTCCATCCATGACAGGGCAGTAGATCCAATGATTTCTGCCCACAGATCATCCTGATCCGCACAAAAAAACCACATCGAGTGTATTACCGGCACAATGTGTAGGCCCCGAGATCAACTGGGACAGGTTCATGGCTGTCATGGAATCCATGAACTCCCGAGCTGCACCTGTCAAGTTTGTTAAACCGGCCTCGAAGGGGATGTTGAGGTCACCCAGGACTAAAAGCCTGGGAGACTCCAACATCAGCTCCAAGACCAGTTGTGTCAGCTCGGTCAGGGAGTCTTTTAGGCTACAGGGTGGACGATAGACCAACAGAATCCCTATACTATCCTTGACCTTCAGGGTTAGGTAAATACACTCAATGTGAGTGGTTGCGCGGATAGGCCTCCTAGTCAATTTGATGGTAGTTTTATGGATCAAGGCCACTCCTCCCCCACCCCGCCCACTTCCTCTTACCTGCTCCTGGACAGTATACCCGGCTGGGAGGGCTTTAATCCAAGTTATGTTGCTATCTTCACCCAGCCAGGTTTCAGTAATAGCAGCCAGGTCGGGTTTCTCATCCTCCAATAGATCGTACAATATATGAGTTTTGTTTCTCACAGACCTGGCATTAGGGAGGAGTGTGGTAAGGGAATGTGGTATGGATGGGACGACCCTCAGTTCCCTCCAGCTAACAGAGGGCTTGGAAGGTGGGATAGATATTAACCAGATGAATACAAATGAACAGACTCAATCAAAAAAGCCATGACCTTCAATTGTGAAAAATCTAAGCAGGGGTGTTGATGACAGGGTGAGTTGAAGGTCTCTTTTTCATAAGGTCACCATAAATTGACATCAACTTGACAGCAGTTAACAACAAAAAGGAAAATAAGAGACAACCTAAATGAGACATTGACTGAAGATACATTGTGGCTGTCCCTAGGTGGCATAGCACTGTAGGCCAAGCCAATACTGATAAACTGATGTAATAGTGAGAGTCATTATGAAATCTGGTAATGAAAACCAGGACAGTATGCATACCAGCAACCCCTGCAGCCATTGTACAAAAGGAGGATTGGATGCAATTGACAATGCCAACAGACAATGCCAACCATATTTCCAAATGGCCCATATTTCTTATTGTGCATTTTATTTTCCTGCTGCACAAAATGTGTCCAGCTACGTATTACAATTATGCCTGGAGAAATGCAAATCACATTGACGTCAATGATGAAAGACAAGGGCGGGGCAATTCCTGAATTCACTTTAAACCAAAATGTTTCTTTTCTACATGCCAGGCCCTGCCACTTTATATTATAAATATTAAAACCAGGAAATACACATCAAGCTGGAGATTACACAGATTAATATTGGTCTTGATTGCTATCAAATGGGTTATCCAAAGACATTTTTTATGGCTATGAATAAATATCAAATTATATTCTGTTAAGTTATATAGTACTCAAAGATGACTTAGCACCTGAAGCAGAAAATGTGTGTCAGCACCAGTGCATTGTTTATAGAATACAACCTGCAGAGAGTCTTAAATTTTGCCTGCTGACCTCTCCAACACAAGCTGGATATAAGTGCCTCTGCTTTCAAGAGCTGTGCTGGAAATCCCACAGTCCCTTACTATTCCACTGTAAAAGGGGGAATCTTTTCCCAGTTCCTGTCCTTTCTTCTGTAATCGGAAACAATTTTTTTTTTAATTGCTTGGGGCTGCTCTTTCCTGTAATCCACCAGGATGGTGCATACATGCACGAGAACCATTTTTGACATATGCATGTGCTTGCAAGGGCATTTGCAGGAATGCCAATGAACCAAATACCTACTTTTCCCAGCATATACAATTGGGAAATTATTTTCCCCAAAGCACAATTGACATGTTTCTGGATGTCTGATCTAGCCTTCTTGACAGTGAATGTATTCTGGAGCCAATGTATTTTATTGGATTGTTTTATCTCCAGTTCTCAACAACCCTTGCCTGCTTGGTCAGCTGTAATTGGAACATTGTCAATCATCAGCATCTGAAAGGATGAAGTCTTCCCAGCCCTGATTTAGATATTTCTTTAAAAAGTTAAAACTAAATTTTGAAAAATCATGAAATCACAGGAACTTTGCTGGCTAGAAATGGAAGAAATCTCAATAATATATGAGGTGGTGACAGTATCAGGTTTTAGCCTTTCCAGTCTAGGAAGGGTTGGACTTTAGCTTAAATATCTTGTCTTCATCTCATTTAACAGCTGGACTGTAAAAGTGATTCTCACATAAACGTTATTCCACAAAATAGTGATATCTTTATTGATGCAACTAAAAAGTGCAAAATACATCATGCAAGCTTTCAAATATTTAGTGACTTCTTCACCAGGCAAAAATGTTTAAAATCACACAGGAGAAGAAAAGAGTCATAGACCTACCTTTTGTCTCAGATGTTACTTTTATTGTCAGTTAGGATGGTCTTCAGGGATATCAATGCAGGCAGAGGCCACTCTCCTTCGTAGACATGTGGGGGCTGGAGACAAAGGACAGTACAGGACAGCCAATGAAATGTCAAGCCCATTAGCAGCAGCAAAGTCACTTCCAGGACAGGCTATCTCTGCCCTATGTCAGGTTTACTGCCCCTCTCTTAGGCAAAGTACAGTATATGGAACTCCAGTTGTAGCGGTACAGAGGCTTCTTGAGAAATTCAATGTTCTTTGTCTAAGAAAGGGGCAGTTAGACTCACACAGGACAGAGACAGCATATATCTCAATGGAAGTTATTTCTCAAAAGCTATCTGTACTGCTACATTTGAGCTTTTTCGCTGTCCCACTAAAGGTATCAATTTTTGGTGGCTTTTGGATATTTTGGCATTTTGCTGCATGGCCAACATGGTTATGTCTGAATATGTTTCCTGAATAAGATCCTTCTTATTTGACTTGGCTTTAGCACCAATGGGGGAAATACTCTATTACAAACGCCTTTGTGTGGTAGTTGGATGCCTTCAAGTCATTTCTGACTTATAGTTTCCCTAAAGGTTTTCTTGGCAAGATTTCATGGGGTTTTCTTGGCAAGACTTGTTCAGAGGAGCATTGCCTTCCCCTGAACCAATAAACTTTCCTAATTAAGATGATAGCTTCCCTGGAATGTGTGCAAAGCGCTGGGTTGGGGATGCAGCAGCCGCATGCCACACCCCCAACCTGATGCAAATAGAAGCCACAAAATGCAACTCCTATTTGCGCCCTAGAACGGGGCCATAAACACCACAGCACAGCCTTATAACGGCCTTCGTGCGTGCCGTCTGAATGGGCACATGCCAAGATGATGCCCATGGAGTGCGGTAAGGGCTTTGAGCGTGTGAACGCTCAGCCCTACCTAAGCCCTAGTTTGGGTGCAGGCTGACATAAAGTGCTGGTCTGTATACCCCCACAGTCGCAGAACCACTTGCCGTCATTTTTGAGAAATCTTGGAGAACAAATGAGATGTCAGAGAACTGGAAGCGAGTAAGAAGTGTCCCTCTCTTCAAAACAGGCCAAAAAAGAAGAACCAGGAAATTACAAGGCAATCAGCCTGACCAAAATACCAGGAAAAATATTAGAACAGATTATACAGAAGTCTTTCTGTAAATATATTGATGACAGTGCTGTGATTAGTAGGAACCAGGATGGGTTTGTCAAGAACAAATCCTGCCCAACTAACCTTATATCTTTTTTGATTGGGTCAGTTAGTAGATGGTGAGAATACTATGGATGCCGTTTATCTTGATTTCAGCAAAGCATTTGATAAGGTTCCCCCATTACATTTTAATTAGCAAACTGAATAAATATGGAATAGATGAAAACAGCATCGAGAAAATTAGAGAACTGGGCTGAAATTAATGAAATGAAATTCAGCAGAGAGAAATTCAAAATTCTCTATTTAGGCCACAGAAAACAAATATATAGATATGTGATAGGGGATAGCTGGCTCAACATATGAAAATGACTTTGGGATTAATGTTCACCATAAGTTACAGTGTGGTGCTGCAGCAAAGAAGGCGAATAAGCATGCATTAAAAGATGCATAATTTTTAAGTTTAAGTTTTAATTATTTATTTATTTATTTATTTATTTATTAGTTCTGGGTGCCTCATTTAAGGAAGGATATAGACAAATTGGAGTGAATTCAGAGAAGAGCAACAAGGATAAGAGTTACTGAGAATAAAACATAGGAGGACAATTTTATGAAGCTGGGCATGTTCAGCTTGGTGAAGAGGAGACAGAGCAATAACACAATCATTCAAAGAGGAGGATGCTGGCATCTCTGCTGCCTGAGAGGGTAGAACTAGGTCTAATGGTTTGAAGTGAGTTTCACTTAACATTAGAACGATGTTTTACACTGCTTTGAGGATTGGTGGAATCTCCTTTGGAGGTTCTTAAACAGAGACAGGATAGCTATCTATTAGGGGTGCTTTGATTGTGTATTGGACTTGATGGCCCTTGTGGACTCTTCCAGCTCTATGATTCAAAGTAAAAATATGTTTAGTCACACACATAAACAAATGCATCAGTGTCCCCCACTGGTTTGTTCAGTTTTTTTTTTTCCTAAACAACACTATGAAATGACAACTTTGGTTTCTCGCCAGTGTTTTGTCTGCAAGCTGTTTGTGGTCATTTGGGAACATGATTTGAGGAGGGAATGCCCAAGGGTAAAGCTACAAGAAACCTTTTTCCTCCCCTTATACAATATGGTCACCATGGCCAACTTATATATATAGCTGCCTGAGGCAAATGACACCCATCCCACCTACAGAAGCCATGTTCATCCAGAACATGTACAGAAGCACAATAAAAACACTTGTAGACCGGGCAAAACGGATCTGTGAACCCCTTTTCTTGGAAGATGAACTGAAATACCTGGACAGGGCTCTACAGGCCAATGGTTACTCCAGCACAGACACCACAAGGGCTGCCAGGTCCAGAAAAACCCAGAGGAGAGAAGACAAACAACTATCCAAAGGGAAGATATTTTACCATACACCAAAGGAGTCACAGACAGAATAGGGAAAGTGGTGAGGAAACACAACCTTCAGATGGTTTACAAACCGGCGAAGAAAATCCAGCAAATGCTTCACTCAGCCAAGGACAAGAGAGACCCTCTCACAACCGCAGGAGTCTACCGCATTCCATGCAGCTGCGGATTGGTCTACATAGGGACCACCAAACGCAGTGCAGGCAAGAATCAAGGAACATGAGAGACATTGCAGTCTGGGTCAACCGGAAAGATCAGCAGTAGCAGAACATGCTATAAACCATCCTGGGCATAAAATGCTGTTTGAAAGCACTGAAATTCTGGACCATGCCAACGACTACCATATCAGAATGCACAGGGAAGCCATTGAAATACATAAACACCTGGACAATTTCAACAGGAAAGAGGAAACCCTGAGGGTAAACAAGGCTTGGCTACCAGTCCTGAAGGACAGCAAGGTCAAGACTCAACCTATACAAATGGGAAACAGCCTAAGGCCAGGGGATTCCCAGCAGACAATGAGCACCAGTTAGCAGACATTAATCCTTTTTTGCACATCCTCCCATCCTGAGGACTGCCATTAGCAATAGAACAATACATTTGCAAATCACTCCTCCCTTCCCAGGGTCACATAGGATATATATATCCAGTCCTTTTCCAGGCAAACATTCTCTGAATATGCCAGCCACAGATGCTGGCAAAACATCAGAAAGGAACTCTTCTAGAACATGGCCACGTAGCCCGAAAGCCCCACAAAAAACTATGGATGCCAGCCATGAAAGCCTTCGACTCTCCATGTAGACTGCCTATTGAAATTTATTTTAACATATAGGATCGCATGCTGCACCTGAGCCCCAGGTTAGTTTAGGGGGTTGTGAGCAGTCCATGCAGCATACAGTATATAGTTTTGAGTTCTTTTGTGCAAGTGTTGATGGATGAACTTGCGAGGCTTTGTATATCCTCTTTAAGATGTTTGCATAATATTCATGGTACTTGATGCTGGCTGTTTGATTTTTCACACAACTATCCATGTGCTGAGTTGAAACAGAGTTGTCTGGGGTGTCCAGAAAATATAGTTACTGTAATCAGTGGGGATCTTTTCAGTTAATTATGCTTTTTAGTACGTCTCGTAATGCCACTTGAAGGACTGGGCATAGGCTTGTCTTTATTTCTCCCGCACCATGTCCATGTCTTTGCACTGTCAGGATCCCACTAGTATACTAAATGTGCCAACCCAAAGCTGTTCCACCTCTTCAGCACTAGCACAACCTTGTCCCCATCAATTCCAAGACACTGCACCAGCATTTAATTAATACAAGGGGACCTGTTTTAGCCTGGTCAGTGAACCTAGTTTGAACCTGGTACAATTACGCCTTTCATTATATCAGCATCTTTTGTGTTGTCATTACAAATTTTTGGGCTTAGCCCAACCCACATTGGAACAGAGTTTGTTGTGCATTTTTATGTGGTGATACTACAGCTGAGATTTAAGTTAAAAATTGTCTCATGTTTATCACCTTGTGCTTCATACCCTGCCTCCCTGTTAATTTTGTCTGTCAGCTTATTCACTTTGGCTGAGACAAAGCCCTAAGTATTAAAACATATTTTGTTTTCTTGCACACTTAAAGGCATTACCTGGGAGACAAACTCTAGTTTGCCACCAAGTGTACATGACAGTGAGTGGCATCCAACCACCACTTCCTAATTATTGTGCCTGTATGAGATGCACATAGGGCTGTATTAACACCTTTAGAGGCTCTAAGCACTTAAAAGATTTTGGTCCCCCCATATATAGCTAATTCAAAATATAAACAATAATAAACTCTAAAATAAAAATTTTAAAGCCTTCAAATTTGGGGAATATCCCAGTCTGGCAACACTGTGATGCACTCAGTCTCAGTGGACAACTGAACAGGACAGCTGACATGACCAAGACAAGAACAATCACATGAGCCTCAGTGGACCATGTGGCAGTTTACTAGTTAACAGATTCTAATTTTTATGTATTCCCAAGATTAATTTATATCATTAGCTTGTATTATTACTAATATATATATATATATGTGGAACCAAGTTCATCTGCATAGAATCAGAGGGGCTTTCTAGATTGGCAGGAAAGTGTGACATGAAGTTGCCTTTTCCTTAATGCTTAGCAGCTGCACCACAGCCTTTAGATGGAGCTGCGCTGTTCCGCAGTTTTTTAAAAAGAAGCTGGGAAAACCAGCACCTTTTTAAAGGCGCTTCTTCTCCCCTAAAACGCAAAAAAAAGTGTTTTCATGGCATACTTTCCCTTTTTCTCATCTAAAGGCTAGAGTTTCATGCAGCCATGAACACACTTCTTTTTGCCAATCTAGAAAGCCCCATAGAATCATAGAGTTGGAAGAGACAACATAGAGTTGGAAGAGACAACAAGCGCCATCCAGTCCAACCCCGTGCCATGCAGGAACTCCCAATCAAAGCATACCCAACAGATGGCCATCCAGCCTCTGCTTAAAAACCTCCAAGGACAGCGACTCCACCACTCTCCGAGGGAGTGTGTTCCACTGTCGAACAGCCCTTACTGGCTGTGCACATTTCATTCCATTCACACACTGCATTTTAGTAGAACTTGGAAATCTTACTGGCTGTGCTGATTGAGCCATCACACTTATGGTATCTCTCCAGCCAGGTAAGTCTGAGACTTGTCATCCAAAATAGCAGCAGCTAGTGGCTTTTACATAAGTGGAGGGGTGAATCTGCTTTCGGTTTTAATCTCAACTGTAGGAGAACTACCAAAGCTGCTAAACCTGCTGGGAGCTAGGATTCAGCACCATGGCACCTCTCCTTTAAAGTTTGGGCTAAAACCCAGAATGGATTCATTGCTCCACTGAAATGGAGGCCACCAGCCACTACTGGTCCCAAAACTAACATTTCCAAATTTTGCATTTTAAATACTGATGTTAAACCATATTTAAACAAAGGAACTTCAAAGGTTCCAGCCTAAAAACCCTGGATTACAACTATGGAAACAGGGGCATTACTAGGGGGGTGCAGGGTGTGTGGGCTGCAACAAATGATGTCCTAAAGGAGGGTGACATAACTGCTCCCCCAACATCTACCTTTGGGCAGAAATGGGATTATCATTTGCCTGCATTTTAAAATGCTTAAGAGATGGTGTGACTGGATGAGGCTCAGTAGGAGGAGAAAGGAGAGGCCTCAGGGTTTAAAAAATGAACTTGATTTTTATTAAGTTTTATTGATTTTATTAATTATTTTTATTATTTTAACATTTTGTTTAAAAACGCCACATATTACAGAATTTTCACTTTGGCCACATGAAACTATGTACATGTAAATACATTTAGCCTGTGTGTATGATGTGGTAATTTAAAGATATAATTTTAATTTTGTTAGTTATTTTATATCACAACTATTGCCATTACATCCAGTGATATATGGGAATTGTGATGTATGAGTGACGTTAGTACAAAAAACATTACCAAGGATTCTATATGGTGTGGTATGGGAGGGGTCAGTGGGGGGGGGTGACACCTTGAATTAACACACTGGGTAACTCCAACCTTAGTGACACCACTGTCTGGAAGAAGTCTAGTTATATTACTGATGGCCTGAATGAACAGGTTTTTACATCACTGTAGTCAACTAGCTTTCCAATGCCAAGGGCTTTGCGGTATTACCTACATTGTGCTGCAAGTTATCCCTGTGATTATTCTCATAGAATCATAGAGTTGGAAGAGACCACAAGGGCCATCCAGTCCAACCCCCTGCCATGCAGGAACTCCCAGTCAAAGCATCCCCGACAGATGGCTATCCAGCCTCTGCTTAAAGACCTCCAAGGATGGAGACTCTACCACACTCCGAGGGAGTGTGTTCCACCGTCGAACAGCCCTTACTGTCAGGAAGTTCCTCCTAATGTTGAGGTGGAATCTCTTTTCCTGCAGCTTGCATCCATTGCTCCGCGTTCTGGTCTCTGGAGCAGCAGAAAACAAGCCTGCTCCCTCCTCAATATGACATCCCTTCAAATATTTGAACAGGGCTATCATATCACCTCTTAACCTTCTCTTCTCCAGGCTAAACATCCCCAGCTCTCTAAGTCGTTCCTCATAGGGCATGGTTTCCAGACCCTTCACCATCTTAGTTGCCCTCCTTTGGACCCGCTCCAGTTTCTCCACATCCTTTTTGAATTGTGGTGCCCAGAACTGGACACAGTATTCCAGGTGGGGCCTCACCAAAGCAGAATAGAGTGGCACTATTACTTCCTTTGATCTAGACACTATACTTCTATTGATGCAACCTAAAATAGCATTGGCCTTTTTAGCTGCTGCATCACACTGCTGACTCATGTTCAACTTATGGTCTACTTGGACTCCTAGATCCCTTTCACACATAGTTTCATTCAGCCAGATGTCCCCCATCCTATATCTGTGCATTTCATTTTTCCGCCCTAAGTGCAGAACCTTACATTTCTCCGCATTGAATTTCATTTTGTTAGCGTTGGCCCAGCTTTCTAGTCTATTCAGGTCATTCTGAATTTCAATCCTGTCTTCTGGAGTATTGGCTACTCCTCCTAATTTGGTGTCATCTGCAAATTTGATAAGTATGCCCCCAATTCTGTCATCCAAGTCATTAATAAAGATATTGAATAGCACTGGGCCCAGGACAGAACCCTGTGGGACCCCACTGGTCACTTCTTTCCAGGATGAAAGGGAGCCATTGTTGAGCACCCTTTGAGTTCGGTCAGTCAACCAGTTACAAATCCATGTAATGGTTACCTTGTCTAGCCCACATTTTACGAGCTTGTTTGCAAGAATGTCATGGGGAACCTTGTCAAAGGCCTTACTGAAATCAAGATATACTATATCCACAGCATTCCCTTCATCTACCAAACTGGTAATTTTATCAAAAAAAGAGATCAGATTTGTCTGGCAAGACTTGTTTCTCTGAAACCCATGTTGGCTTTTTGTGATTATGGCATTGGCCTCTAAATGTTCACAGACTCTCTGCTTAATGATCTGCTCTAGAATCTTTCCTGGAATTGATGTCAGACTAACTGGACGATAATTGTTGGGATCCTCTTTTTTCCCCTTTTTGAAGATGGGCACAACGTTTGCCCTCCTCCAGTCTGCTGGGACTTCTCCTGTTCTCCAGGAGTTCTCAAAGATTATTGCCAATGGTTCCGATATTACATTCGCCAGTTCTTTTAATACTCTAGGATGTAGTTCATCTGGTCCTGGAGATTTATATTCATTTAGGTTAACCAGGTATTCCTGTACTATCTCTTTACTTATTCTGTGCTGAGATTCCCCTATTCTACATATATTTAAACTTTCACAACAAGGCATTTTGTTGCACCAAAATGTAAATGTTTAAGTTTATTCTCTAAGGTCCTGTAAGACCCAAAATGCTTTTTGCTTCATCCAACAAGCAAAGCTGCTCTTCAAGAAATTAAGCTGAATGTAACTGTCCATCTTTGATTTTTGCATTTCTGTGCTCATGGTCTTTCTGCTCACATTTTTTTTTCCTGGCTACCATCAGAGAGAAAGAACATGTGACCTTGCAGATCCTGCAAGACAACTCTCAGAAAACAGAAGCTTTTTAAAGAATGGGATGTTTAGACTATGCTGTATTCTTTTCAAATGGAATTGTTTATCTTTTTAAAGTATTTATTTATCACTGCTTTATCAATGTGAGAAGCTTCATTCTATTTTAATGTTCACTTTTTGTATGTTTTTAGTTGCACTGACAGTTGGACAGAATATGGAGAAACAGAATGGTTTCCAACTGGAAAGGGGATCACACAAGTCTATTCTATAATCCTATTTAATTTGTATGCCTAGAACATCATTAGAAAAGCAGGAACTCACAGGAGGGAGGCATGAACACTGGGAGGAAGGGACATCAACAATCTAAGATATGCAGATATGACACCATAATACTAGCAGAGAGTATCAGAGATATGGAAAAATTATTGAAGAAGGTCAAGGTAGAAAGGTCAAAGGTTTACATCTTAATATCAAGAAAACAAAAATTATGAGCACAGATGATCTAAATAAAATAAAGCAGACGATGAAGAGATCGAAACAGTTCAAGATTTTACATATTTAAGCTCAATCAGAGCAGAGACTTCATTCAAGAAATCAGAAGAAGACTAGGACTTGGTAAGGCAGCTATAAGGAACTAGACAAGATCCTGAAGTGTAAAGATATATAAATACCAAAGTTAGGATCGTCCATGTCATCGTTTTTCCCATTTCTATGTATGGTTGTGAAAGCTGATAGAATGAAAATCAACTTATTTAAGGTGTGGTGCTGGAGATGACTTCTGAAAATACCCTGAACCACTAAAAAGACCAAAGACCTAGAGCAGATGAGGCCCAAACTCTCCCTGGAAGCAAAGATGACTAAACTGAAGTGGTTGTACTTTGGGCATATCATGAGAGGAAAGGATCCACTAGAAAAGACTGTAATGTAAAGTGAAGGCAATAGGAAAAGAGGAAGATTGCATTCCAGGTGGAAATACTCAGTCAAAGAAGCGATAGCCATGAATCTGCAGAAGGTGAACAAGGCTGTTGAGCATCCTATGTATGAGAGACTTGGAAGTCTCTCATCCATAGGATCGCGGTGGATCAAAGAAGACTCAGGCAGTTCACAACAAAAACAAAACAAAAATAAAGACAATATTATTATTAATAAAATGAATAATACTGCTTCTTGACCATGATGACTGTGACTAATGGTCGCTGTAGTCTGACAACATAAGAAATTATCCATTGCTGCTTTACACCCCTATGTGCACATACACATTTAAGACAACTTATTGCTTAGAGAAAAGATAGATGGAGAGCAATGGGGAGACAGATAGGCTGAAGGAAGGTTGGAAACAAGAGAGGCTTGAAATTATAAATTCTTTTTAGGGGGGTGTTTTCCTAAGGCAAAAGACTGCTTTTCTGGAAACTGGAAATGTTAGGGGAATACTTAAATGTGTGATGTGTCAGGTGGTGGCTGTAACGGCTTCTCATCTGGCAAATGTAGGAACTCCCCCACTCCCCACTTTTTGCATCCTTTTCCTGTTAAATCAGGTATCAGGTGCCAATGCCTGTTTCTCTGTCTCCAAATAGAAAGCAGATGAGGGGAGGATGTAATATAACTATTAGATTGGGAAAAGTAGTTGAATCTGAAGTTACTCTTTATTTTGAGTGGTGCTGGGGCATAGGGAGGCGTGTGCTTGTAGCATGCTAATAATGATCCAAGGATGGCACCCCTCGCATGAATGTATTTCCATGCATCTTTCTTCATAGAGATAGCCTCCAGTAGGCCAAGGGCGCATCTTTGTCATTGTGTGCTTTCAAGTCATTTCCAACTTATGGCAACCCTAAGGTGAACCTATCATGGGGTTTTCTTGGCAAGTTTCTTCAGAGGGAGTTTGGCATGGCCATCTCCTGGGGCCAGGGTGACCAGCAGGCAGCTGCTTGGAAAACAGAGCAACTACGGTTTAGATTGTTGCACTACCCTCTAATAGTGCTGCTATTTCACTTTTACAGTTCTGGCTGCGTCCTGTTACTCGTAAATCGTAATTGCCATTTATCACTGAATGCCATGCTAGTACAGTGGGTCCTAGTTCTCTGTTGTTCCAGGACCCTCCGTGGATAATATATATATATATATATATCCATGGATGCTCAAGTTCCATTAAATACAATGGCACAGCAACATGCTGTCCTTGATATAAAATGGAAAATTAAGGTTTGCTGTTTGGAATTTATACTTTAAAAAATAAATATTTTCAAGCTATGGATGCTTGAATCTGTGGATAAATAGGATAAGGAGGGCCAACCGTAGTTGGGACATAAACGACTAGCAAAATTAAAATTATACCTTCAAATTACTGTATCATACACAGAACCTAAACATATTTACGTACACATATTGAAGATTTGGTTAAAAGGTGGTGTTTTTAAAGAAATTTTAAAAAGAATTTTAAAATTCAATTTTTTTAAAAAAAAAAAGAAAAATGTTAAATTTTGAAATTTTAATTTAAAAAAATTCTGAGGCCTCTCCTTTCTCCTCCCACTGAGTTTGACCCCACTCCCACCATCTCTTAAAGCATTTCAAAGGGACACAGGTGAATGCCACAGCCTGCTTCTGCCAAAAGGTAGGTGTCTGAGGAGGAATAGTGGTGTCACTCACACTCACACCCCTTAGGACAGTGGTCCCCAAACTGTGCCCTTTAAGAGATTTTGGACTTCAGCTCCCAGAATCCCAGGCTATTGGCCAACAGGGCTGAGGCTTCTGGGGGATGAAGTCCAAAATCTCTTAAAGGGCGCTGTTTGGGGACCAGTCTAGTGTGTATGGAGACTACAGGAGTGGTGGTCTCCAAACTGTGCCCTTTAATAAGAGATTTTGGACTTCAGCTCCCAGAATCCCAAGCTATTGGCCAACATGGCTGAGGCTTCTGGGAGCTGAAGTCCAAAATCTCTTATTAAAGGGCACAGTTCAAGGCACAAAACAAAAATGGCGGCGGAGGGCGGGGCCTGCGAGAGAGAGAGATTGAGAGAGAGAGAGAGGGGCCAATGGGAAGGCGGAGGGCTGAGAGGCAGCCAATGGGCGCCGAGGGGGAGGAGCCTCTCTCACGCTCCATTCAGGAATCTGAAGTATTCAAGATGGAGGGAAGGGAGGGTGGAGGGAAGGAAGGAAGGAAGGAAGGGGTCTTTCTTTGCCCGCCAATTCCAGTCCTGGGCAGCAACAAAGGGCAGGGAGGGGGTGAGCAGCCACGCAGAGCCTCCGGGTGAGACGAGGAGGAGGAGAGGCCCAAAGGAGGAGGACTGCCGGAGGAAGGGTAAAGAAGAGGGGCCTGTCCCTGTGTGGGGGGCTCAGCAGCAGTAGGCGCCCCCTTTCTTCCCACTCGTGGGGGGGGCGTCGCTTGAGAACCGGAGGTGGAGGGCGGGGGGCCTTTCCCCCTAGAAAGACCTCACTCAGCACTCAGCCCAGCCCCTACTCTGGAGACTGGAGAGAGAGAGAGAGAGGCCTCCTCTCCAAGCCCTTCCAGACCTTCTCCTCCTGGGGCTTCCTGCCTTCCTTGGCAGGGTTTGCTCAGAGGAAGGTTACCTAATTGCCTTCCCCTGAGGCTGAGAGAGTGTGGCTTGCCCAGAAGCACACAATGAGGCTGAGAGAGTGCAGCTTGTATCACACTGAGGCTGAGTGTGGCTTGTATCACATTCACTGAGGCTCAGTGTGGCTTGTATCACACTCTCTGAGGCTGAGAGAGTGTGGCTTGTATCACACTGAGGCTGAGTGTGGCTTGTATCACATTCACTGAGGCTCAGTGTGGCTTGTATCACACTCTCTGAGGCTGAGAGAGTGTGGCTTGTATCACACTGAGGCTGAGTGTGGCTTGTATCACATTCACTGAGGCTCAGTGTGGCTTGTATCACACTCTCTGAGGCTGAGAGAGTGTGGCTTGTATCACACTGAGGCTGAGTGTGGCTTGTATCACATTCACTGAGGCTCAGTGTGGCTTGTATCAAACTCACTGAGGCTGCATCACACTCTGAGGCTGAGAGAGTGTGGCTTGCCCGGAAGCACACTCAATGAGGCTGAGAGAGTGTGGCTTGCTCAGTATCACACTCCCTGAGGCTGAGAGAATGCTTTACTCAGTATCGCACTCCCTAAGGCTGAGAGGGTGTGACTTGCCCTGCATCACACTCACTGAGGCTGAGAGAGTGTGGCTTCCCGTGGCCCAGTGCGGATTCGGACCCTGGCCCCCAGAGTCGTAGTCCAAGCTCAGACCAGTATGGCTGCCCACTGGAGAGAATTCCCTGGAAGTCAGAGGGATGTGTTTGTGGGGGGGATACATTTTATCATTTTGGATTACAGTGTGTGTGTGTGTCTCATCCCTCCTGCTTTTGATGGAATAAGGGAAGGGAAAAGAGAGGCCCCTAAACTGGCTTCTCAGGGCCACATGTATGTCCAAGGCTGCGTCTACACTGGGGGAATAACCCGGTTTGGCCCTGGTTTCATTGCCTTGGCTCAAGGCTCTGGAATTCTGGGAGTTGGAGTATGTTGTGGGGCCCCGAGCGGAGCTCTGCTCCGCTCAGGGCCCACAACATACTCCAACTCCCAGAATTCCAGAGCCTTGAGCCAAAGCAATGAAAGCGGGGCCAAACCAGGTTATTCCCCCAGTGTGGACGCAGCCTCAGTTTGAGCTCCCTCGTCCTGGTCCAGGGAAGGGCCCCCATCCCGAGAGGCTGGACATTGTACCATTTTGTCAGAGTGCTTCTGTGCCTCGAGTTCTTGATCAGATTTTCAGGTGCTTCAGCCCAGTCCCAGCTGAAGATTTGTTCTTGTGTGCCTTCAAGGCCTTTCTCACTAAGGCAAGAACTATCCTGCACTTCTTGGCAAGTTTTGTCCAGCAACTGTTTGCCTTTTTGCCTTCTCCCGAGACTGAGAAAGTGTGGTTTGCCCAGCATCACGCTCGCTGAGGCTGAGAGAGTGTGGTTTGCCATGGCCCAGTGGGGATTCAGACCCTGGTCTCCAGAATCGTAGTCCAAGCCCACTGGAGAGACTTGTTAGGCTTCCCCATGCTCTCATGTCTCTCCTGCTTTTGACAGTATAATGGAAGGGAATAGAGTGTCTCCTAAACGCCTTTCTCGGGGCCACATGTATGTCTCAGTTTGGGGTCCCTCGCTCTGGTCCAGGGAAAGCCCCCAGTCTTGGATGTTGTACCATTTTGGACTACAGCTTGCCAAAATTCCCCATGCTGCCTTGAGGGGGCTGTATCTCAGAGCTGGAGTCAAAAAAGTAACTTTTCCAGGCTCTCCTAGAAACAAGAATCAGTGAGAGCAGCCCAGCATCCTTGCCAGATTCCACTTAATAGTACAGTATTCCCAGACTACATATCCCCCCCCCCTTATTGTTCCCCCCAAAGCTCCTTTGAATCTCTTTCTTTGGTGTTTCAGTGAATGTTGTTGTAGAATGCAAAGAGGAAGGGATTTTAAAGTTGCAGGTACATTGTAGCCATTACCTGTACCTGTATCTGTACCTTTGCACCCTATTTGCTCTCTACCTACAAGAAAGACAAAAATGCTACCGTTACATCCACAGGGGTTTTTAGCAGGTAGGGGACAGGTGTGAATGTTGCATGACCACTTTCACTGTATCTTCCCTTGTCTTTGCAAATGTTTTCAGGATAATGGAAGAGAAGGGGTAACGTAAGGCATTCTTGGTGTGACACAGTCCCACAAATGTGACAGTGATGACAATACTCAAAAGAAGTACCATGCTCTCTCTTCTCTGGTTTTGCCTTGTGAGTTATTGCTAAAGCAACAAGCCAGTGAGTCATAGGAAGTGCCTTTGATTAGTGTGCAAAATGGAGAAATTGAGCCTGTGGGAACACATCAGAATATTACGAACTTTGCAGGATTTCTGGTTCAGTCATTCAGCAACCATCGGGTTTTCAGTACTCTGGGGAAGAAGGCACTCCCTGGAGTGCCATTAAAGGAGTAGTTCTGTAGTTCTTCAAGCTCCAAGGATTTGGAAGGTTTCACCAGCTTAGCAGTTCTCTGTAGCTTATGTAGTTTACATTTTGACCCTTGGAAAATGCAAGCCTAGTGTTTGCATAGACTGCGAAATCTGTACTTCATTGGAGTGGCATTATTGCATTAAAGATACCAGTTTAATGATCAGTGCGTCCAATGACTTGTTTGGAGATAGGAGTCGATCTGAATTATGCTATATTTTCTAAATACTTGTGTATACAAACCTGTTAATAGAGAATGCGTACAGATTGTGAAAAAAACTTAACAACTATCTGTGTGAATTAGCCCTAGTTTAGGCAACTTTCCCTTCCCTTTAGTGCAGTTAAACCAAGGTTCAGGCATAAGGCCATGGCTACAAAGTGTTATTGAGAAAGGCCTAAAGGTCTTGTGACTCAAGTCCCTTTGAACTAGATCCTACCTGCAGAACTGTATCTAGTGCAGTCAGTTAATATCAAAGAAAATGACCTGTTTCCTGAAGTAAGTTTAAACAAGATGTAAATGGGGGGGGGGGGGGAGTGAGAACTGAAGTCCAGAGAGAATGGGCAGTTTGCGAAGGATTTGCTGGAGCTAACCAGGAGTGTGTGACTTTTACAAAGAGCTTGGTTTGTCTGAACAATATATTTCAATGGGTGCACATATGTAAGGCATATTTCTAAGTAAGCAGTGCTAGCAAAACAAGGCTATAAAGAAAAATGGTTACTAAAACCGGAGGGGAGGGGTTGGGTGGTTCAGTTGTAGTTTTCTGTTTCTTTGTTTTTTTCTCTTGCCTTTGTTTCAGAACAGTTTCCCCCAGAAAACCAGTTGCAAATCTGGTTTTTTCCTTTTCAACTACTGTTGTTTTTTTTAGCTGTGCACCTTAGATTAATAGACACTTACAAAAATTGTAGGACACTTATAAAAAACTGTAATAGACCCTTTAAAAAACAGTAGGCCTTAGGACATTCTTTGGGATTCATCTCTTAAGAGTTGCCCATTTCTCTTCACCTCTTAAGAGTTGTCAATTTCTCTCTGGAATTTTAATTTCAACAGTTACAGTCTATATAGAAACATTTGACCTTTTAGTCTTATTAAGGCAAGGTCAACCATTTCTAGGCTGAGAAACTGAAAGTTGCTTGGCAGTGGGGAGAGACATTTTTTCTACTTGAAAGCTCTTTGTTCTCCATTAGTCATTGGGCTCAATATGCAATCAGCACTTCAAACACAAGTTGCTTTGATGAGCACAAACTTATCAATATAGGTTTGAAGGATCTCCTAAATCCTGAGCTTTTATTGTTCTTTCAAGTTGAAATTCAGATTCTGAGACTGTGCATTTGTATTTATCGGTGAGTAAGGGAAAGAGAGACTGACTGACTGACTGATAGACAAAGGGGCAAATGGAGTAATCATGTATACAAGAGTAATCAAAGTATACAAGAGTATACATATCAGAGTATATTACAGAGTAATCAGGTATACAAGCCCTTTCCTGCAACACTTATCCACAAGGCTATTTCTCTCTGTGATGAGGAGGAATCTCTATACTGTACTAGAGAAATGAAATGGTATCATTGAGAAGTCCAGAAATATAACAGTAAGGTTGGAAATGTTAGTAGCAGTCTAATTGTCTGTACTGCAACACTCTTAGTTTCTTCACAGTTCCTACAACTAATTGCTATCAGTTTGACTTACACTGTAATAATATTGACCCTGAAAGTTTGAAACTGAAACTTTACTAATTAGCAGATCCGCAGGATGGGTGGGCATGGAGGCCCAGCCGCTGCAAATGCTCTTCTAGCCTCCACTTCAAAGGCAGCAGCAGATTGGCCATTGACCTAACCCATCTGCCCTTGTCCTGCCTTTGTGCTTATTTGTTTCCTGGTGGAAGATGTGGAGCCTATATGTATTTGCAAGGATTACAGCCCACCCACTTTTTGCTTAGCAATACTAACCATCTTCATTATAATCAGTCTGGTCAACTTAAAATTTCTTGGTGTGGACCTCTTAACCAGAAACATTTCTGCTATATTTATTTTATTATTGTTATTATTATTATTATTATTATTATTATATTAAAATAAAATTATATACAAACTTATAATGCTTCTTGTATATAACAATAATAACCAATTCATATATTCAGACTCATAAAATAATCTTTTTTGACTCATGACCCATAAATAGTGTATTGTGTTCCACATAGTCTGCTTAAATTACTCTTTAACTATTTCTGATGAGCCCAACCATGTTAACTCTCTAATATCTCCAAAAATATAGTTTCTCATAATCATACAATCTCTTTTCTTTAACTATTGTTTATATCAATACATTCTGTATGTATATTGAATATATGTATCCATCATCTGACAGCATCAAAATATTTAGATGATTATTAAAATTCCTAATAAATGTCTGCTTTATTTCATGGTCTCTTTCAACCGGCCACCAGCTGAATGTGTGAAGGGAATGCTAGTATCCTGCCAAGAAATAGAAGATATGCTGCCTTGCTAAGTAAGGTCTTGGTACTTGCATAAATTATCTGATCTCAGCAATGTATGAATATTTACTTTCACAATGAAGTCTGCCTCCAGTCTGTGCATCTGATCTTCCATGTGAACTTTTGAGCTTGGGAGCATCTCTCAATTGAGTGGGCTTCACATCTAATTAGGTTTAGGGTTTTTTAAATATTTTAATGTAATTCTAGTCAGATTTTCTTCAATACATAGTTTTTCTAGAAATGATTTACCTGAAACAGTACTGTTTTTAAAAATAAGGTAAATAGCATTGCTGAACTTTCATCTCTCTCTACATCATTCTGCAAGAATTCCATGAAGTAACAGCAGCTGTGATGTTATTATGGGATAACTCATCTTGTGAAGAATTTTAGGAGATACTGTATGAACTAAAGAGAAAATTGTTAATTTAGGCGCAGAGTTGACAGGTTGTGTTTTGTTGTTGCAGTGGTGATAGGTGGGTTTCTGCCTGTATTAGATACTGTGAGTTATTGTCACATTAATTTATTTGTGTCTTATGATTGCAGCAAAATGGTCAAGCCTATGAGGCTTTAGAAGGTTCTCCCACCTACCCCTCCAATTAAAACTACTTTTCTCAAATTTTTAGAGAATGTGCTTGGCCTAAATTAAGAAACAGCTGCCGTCAACTACATGAACTATTTCCATATTCTCTCCGGGGATTGTATTTTTGTTACTTACATATATCCTTTTTTTGTAATTTGGATGGCATTTATATGAAACCTGTGTGTGATTTTCTTTTGCCAATGATTTCTGTATCTGACTTTCAGGAATTTGTGGATTGTTTTTGCCTTCTGTAGCTTCTCATCCATTTGTGAATATTTTTTGCAGCGGTTAAATTGATTTGAGTACTGAGCGGGGTGGATTCGCCAGTGTCTTTCTGTGTTTTCCAGAAGAGCTGCTATAACTGGTATAATTTAATGTGTTTAATCAGTCCAATAATCGCAGCAGTTCAGTGAGCTGTATTATTTTTAAAAAGGTGCAGCTATGTGATTTTGATTACATCTTTGCAGCTATTTCTATCTGCTAACCACTGGATTTTTGCAGAGGTACTGTAACAGAAAATTGGGCTTTTGCAATCAAACAGAAGATCTTTTATATGGAGAACAGAAGAGCCGCTAAATGCAGATTCCCACCCACCCGAGCCATGTATGAGAGGAGGAATAGGATTATAAAATCCATTGCATGTAGTAACGTTCGTCTAATTCTCTTAACATTTGCTCCAAACAAGAGCTGTTTCTCCTCTGCCTTTGCTCCAGAAGCTTGTCGTCATTTCCCCAATTCTTTTTGCCTCACATCTGGACCCAGTGTTCAATAGAGGGAGTGAATGACCTGCTGGTGAAAAATGAGGGCATGGTGTTGCACCAGTGTCCCAACCCTTTGTAATTAAACTATCAATCTCTCTGTCCTCTCTCTTGGTCCTGCTCCCAGTCAAGAAATCAGACAAATTTAGGGGGGAACTTTCTTTTGTTAACTAATTCATCTGCATGTATTTCAGCTGATACAATGTTTGCTGGTTCTCTGTTTGATGTCTTCTTAGGTGAATGTTTTGGCTAACAAATGAGTTCTAGAGAAGGGTGGGTTACAATTTATCCACCTGATGTTTACAGGAATCAAATGCCAAGGTCTTCTGTGACAGAACATCAAGTTTTTAATCAGGGAAGCAGCATGAAAATCTCCCAGCTTCAACAGACCACAGGTGCTCCTTTGGGAAATCCTCCTCCCATATCTGCACCTCTCTTTGCCCCCCTGTCCCTTGTTATCTATTTACTTTTGAGCTTTTCTGGGCAGAGAGTCCTGTATTCTGAGACAGCCTACAACTGAACCTATAGATATTAACATTGTTAGAATAGTTTCACTCAAATTTCCTGCTGGGGGCACCTAATGAAGTTTTTTTTAGTGTCTATAGTGAATTCCATAGCATCGAGAGAACAGTGGAAACTTGGAATTGAAAAATCTGGTTCCTATTCCTGGCTCTGATATTTGCCTGTCAGGGGACAACCCTCTTTCCCTCCTCAATTTTCCAAATATGGTGTAAATGGATCATCCTAGAGAGCACCTGTATTTATATATGTGAGACAGCTTGGTAAAGATACTTTTTTGAAACTACAACTCCCAGAAAAGTAACAAAAACAGGTATATGAGGGACAGGTGATACAGCAATTAACTACATCAAGTAAAACACAGATACACTAGACCTATTATTACAGTATTTTCTGGTGTAACCCCCCAACTGTACCTTATTTCTTGCAGTCTTGTTTTTTATGCAGAATATTCTCCTTCTGTCACAGGTTGGAATTTAAAAGAACATAAATACAAAACAATCTCTGAGGCGTGATAAGAATGGATCCAGCTTTTTGAACCCCTTTTTTGTGGTGCCTGAGCAGGTGAGCTAGTATGCTACTTGTACTAGAGCCAAGTGTGTTCCCACCTGGGTACTGATTTAGGGCACCTTATAGTGAAACTGGGTGTTCAGATTATGTTTATCTTAATAACACGGTGATTCCATAAGCCATTTTTGCTATACCAATGCAGCCTCAGCAGGATGTCCTTGTACACTATTGTAGAGTGTGGAACTGATAGTTATTCATTGGCAGAGAAAAGTTATCTTATGACCCTTTATTCTCAAACACACACATACACCGTGTAGGTGGAATTCCTGAATAATCTTCTAGAAACTTAAAACAGGACACTACTTCTGGAAGAAGACTGAGATAGTTGATCTGATTTGTGCATGACAGCAGGAGCCCAATATATTCTATAGCAGGCTTTCTAAAGAAAGTGCCCTGGATAAGAGTTAAATTAATCCCTGTCATCTTGTGTGATCCTTCCGCGATCCCCTGCAGAGAGGTGACGGTGTTTCTCTTCTTTCGGCAGAGAGACGCAGGGCCTTCAAGTATACTGGGCATGGCCCCTGTCCGAGGCTCTTTTCACATTGTGCTACTGTCTGAGCCCAACCCAAGCAGTGCAATGTAAAAAGGGCATTGGGTGGGTGGCCACAGCAGCACGAAGCCTCCCAACCTCAGAGGCATTGGGCCTTGTCACATGCAAGGCCAAAGGGTTGTGTCTTGAAGAAAAATTAATGCCCCAAAGGAGGGCAGTCCATCTAAAAAAGTAAAGGTTTCTCCTTTGACAAGGATGTCATCCCCTTACCTTTATGTGCGGCTATCCAACATCAACTGTTGGGTTAGATAATTCACAAGCCACTGGAGTAGCTGAAGGGATACCTGAGAGGACCTTGAAGGGTGGGTTAATTCCTTGTAAGTCATCTGTGGCACTCATCTTTTTGAGGCTGCTAGCAGTAACCAGTTCTTCAGAATAAATGTCCCTGTGTTGGTGACTGAATCTCCCTAGTGTTCTTGTACATGTGATCAGTTGTTGGTCAGTGAGAAAGTCTATGAAGAGAAAAAGCTTTGACTTTTTCTAGGTGTGAGAAGGAAGATGTTGGCAGCTGTGCTAACCAGTTTCTGAAATACAGTAGTTTTATACATGTTTCTAGAGTTTCCCAGTTATAAATATTGTTTGGTCTTTCCTTGTGTACTTGGGTTTCATAATGCTTGCTCAATAATGCTGCTGCTTGGTTGTTGTTTTTTTAAATGCTATATTTAACCTTTTAGTTGAGGCAGTCAGCTGTTGCTTCTGTTTTCTGTATTTATTTAAAACAAGCCTTTTTGGAATATTTGACCAGCAAACTTTCCCTTGTGAACAGTATTGCTGGCTTTATGTTGAAGTTTAGCAAGGAAACAGGATGACAGAAACAATTAGTACTTTGCTATTTGTTTGTTTGCTTTAAATATAAAACACTTTTATTATACAAAAAAATTCCTGCGCTGGTGACAGTGCTTGAGGCTTTGCTTCCACCTGACCCCCCACCCCACCCCTTTCTTCATGTGTGGTGAGGGGGTTGTGGGGATCCATGGTGCCCCAGGATCACAAGCACATGGCGACCCAAAACAAAAGAAACAGACTCCATAGAATAAACATGGGGAAGATACCACGGCAGTGTTTGGGGAAAAGGGATGGTGAAGGAGGAGGTGAACTACCATGGCCCCATGTGGAGAGGGACTGCTCCTCTGTCCCCTACCTCCAGGATACTTTTTGTTTCAAAGTGGGAGGGACTGAGTCTCCCTCCAGCATTCTCTACCCAACACTGGTATGCGGACACACACTTTTAATTTCTCTCCACCAAAACGAGGAGCATGAGAAGCTGCCCTGTACTGAACCAGACCACTGGTCCTTCCTACTCATTATTGTCAGCTGTGACTGCCAGCAGTTGCCCAGGGACTTGGAAAAAGTTCTGTTACAGCCTTGCTCCTTGGGGTTCTCTTTTATAATAATAATAATAATAAAATTTTATTTTTATACCGCCCTTCCAGAGATCAGGGCGGTGTACAAGATTAAAACAACATATTACAACCAGATAAAATAAAACAAACTGGGAGTGCCAGGGACTGATGAACCTGGGGATCTCATCGTGCAAAATGTGCTCTGCCCATTGAACTGTGACTCCTGCCCTGCTTGTCCTGTCTTCCCAGGCTTTTTTGCCCCTTCCAGAAAGGACTGTATCTCTCTTACACAGCCTTTGCTATTCTGTTTGCCCCAAGTGCCCCAGTTTGTCCCACCAAACAGGTGCTTAGAAGTGCAAGGGAGGGGGAATTACATGCCCTGTAACAGGTCATGTAGTATCCAATTTACAATCCTCCCACATAGGCCTCTGTACCCTTTGAGCTTGCCCTTCTGCTGTAGAAGTGGTGTAGGGTCTTCCAAACTGGATCCAGCATTTCAGAAACTACAAGAGGTTTGGGAAAAAGGTCCTGGTCTTTTCACTCCCACGGGTGATGCTGTGCAGGAGATGGGGTGGGGAAGGGGATGGGTTGATTGTGCCAGGATGCCAGCTGTGATTGTAGGGTTAGGAAAGGGCAAGGCATGCTACGCAGGAGAGTGTGCTTCCAGAGCCCCCCCCCCCTCAGTCCCAGCCGTTGTCCTTCACCATATGTGACATCTCAATAATGTACTTTCCTTCTTTGTATTTCTGGCTGGTCTCGAAGGCTTGTTCCTGGCAAACGAGGAAATGGGAAGATATGAGCCCACTCACTTCAGACATTGCCTGCCTAAATCACTGCCCTACAATTATAGCATGCAGACAGATTTGCTTCCAGAAGGGAGGAGTACTATGTGTAGAAAACCACTAACAACAGAGGCATTGGGAACCAGCATTTCCACTGGTATGGTGTGAGAGCTGGAGACTAATCTTAGCATACCTTGTGCTAAGGGATGCCACATCTGGCCTCTTCTGACCTCACAGGGATGCCACATCTGGCCTATTCTCCCCCAAGAAACAGTGAGAGACTCTAACTCTTCCTTTTTCCAGGAATCCTGATTTCAAAGGGATTTATTTTTTACACAGCTAAGCTATCTGTATTCAGTACTTACATATTTCCAGCCCAGTGTAGTCTTGCAGCTTTCGCAGAATATGTCAGCAACTGAATGGAGACCTGTGAGCAAGAGGCGTTGCTCGGCTGGACCACAGCCCACATTAACCCTGCAGTCAAAGAAATTAGAGGGCAACATCTCTCGTGTTATCCTCATCAAAGTTGCACCCTATTCTCTCTTCCTGCAAGGGAGATCATTCCAGTCTTTTCAAGTACAGGATAAAGTCCCTATCCTAAGATGTGTGCAAGAAATTTTCAGACAGAAGAGAAAGAAAAGTCTTTCAAGCATACATTGTTTTAGGGGCAACAAGTTTATGGGAAGATCTCACCAACAGAAACATAGTTTATATATTTGATATGAAATATCAACAGTTCTAGTTTCCAGTTCTAAATCTAATGAGCAGCTATGGATACAGAAGTGTCATAACTGTTGTGTCATGCCTTACATTTAATCTTTAAAAGAAAAAAATAAATATCCCGTCTACTGAGCTAAGAACTTGAAGATGGAGCACTTGAAGAAGGATTCTGATTTCATTCCCACAGTGACCTCCAGTGGGCAAGAGAGGGACCTACACAACAGTCAACCTTACCCAAGGACAAGAGGACTGGGACACACATCCATACTGCAGAACCAGCCTAATTACCACACTGGTGTGTAGGAAGAGAAAGAGAAACCTTGGACAAACATGTTTTAATTTTACTCTGAATTCTACATCTTTTCCTCCTATATTTAGTTCTTCAAGTCTGTGCAATGTTCAGCCTGCACATGGCATGACAACTTGAGAGCAGTAGGAAGTATCAAAGGGTTGAACTTTAGGGGAGCTTTATAGAAGCATAAAGTTATGTAAAGATGATGGAAGTAGGAGTAGGTAGGCTACTAGATGGAGCTTCAGAAACAGAGATGGATCTGGCATAACCCAGGAATTGTCATCTGCCCTGGCATGCACATACGCATCTAAATCTGTGATGCTTATACTCGCTGCAGTAGTCTTTTACTACACATAATCATAGTCATTATCATTGTAACATGATATAATAGGTAAGATCTTTTTGGAAGCTAGCAGCAGCTGAAAATGAATCATGCTGTTGTTAATAATAAGCTGGCGATCTTTCCCCATATTTTCAAGTTGATAACGCACCAAAAGTTACATCCTCCTGAGATGCAGAATTAGAGGTAGAGGCAAAAGAAAGTTTAACTCCCTCAATAAACTGACCTCTGATGAGATGAAAAATACCATAACTACATTCTTTGCTATTTGTTTTGCATTAAGTTATGTCAAAACCTCATTTAAGACCTATGGGCAGCAGAAGTAAGAGTTGCATTTAGGTAAACTGTTCATGTTTGTCCAATGGCAAAAACAGATGAGGATCACACTGGTAGTCTGATAATTGCTTGCTTGTGGAATTCCTTCCCTTGGGATGCTAAGCTGGCTCCCTTTCCCTTTTCTTTCTGCTGGCAAGAAAAACCTTTTCGTTTACCCAGAAGGTCTTGATTGCAAAAGGTCTTTTAATAGAGATGTGCTATGTTTACTATCATTATTATGTTTTAACTCCTTTTCAAATTATTGTAAATATTTTCAATACAACTATTCTTAGTGGAAGTTTGGTGTTATGCCTTGTTTTAACTGTATTCTGTTTTAACTTATATTGTAAGCTGCCTTGGGTCACATATTAACATAATAAAAGCACAATGGCAGAAGACATTAATAACTAATATGCAACATCCATGGGAACCTCTCATAAACTGTTAAATAGAAACTGTGTTGTTTCTCACTAACCATATCGTTGCTTTGCCCATCTTATACATTCCTAACTCTGAGAAAAAGACCAACTATTTCTGAGAGTATGCAAAGGAATATTGAATCTACCCTATCCCTTTGCATATTGATCCAGACTAACACAACTATATCTTTAATTTCTATTTCTGTGGAGCAGTTTGCTTAGCTGGATTTGACAGCCATGGGAGAGGAATGCTAAATTCTTATGACTCAGTCAAATTGACTTAGAGCTAAACTGCCTCCCTGCCAAAGGCCACTGAGAAATGAAGAGAAGAAAAGTGATGTGTTTTTCTGCACTGCTATAACCACAACAGACACAGAGGCCCCTGGAAAATCTTTTCTGTATTTTGTATGTATTACACCAGAAAGAAAAGGCACAGCCCCACAAGTCTGAAGGATAATTAAGAACTCTTTGGCCCAAGGCTTAATAATCTTAAAACCTTTTGCAGAAAATATTAAAAATTTTCAGTATCATATGAATTTTAAAGAGCAGAGAAATGAATTGTTTGTAATTAAACAGGAAAGCAGATAAATATTAAATAAGAAACATTTCATGGGCACTATGATTAAATCATTTTGTCAGAATGAGAAGTGATCCTATCACCAGCAGTTCACAATCAAGGGAAGGTCATGCTTACAAGTCAAGAATATATCATCATCTGGGTTGCTGAGCCCAGCACCCAAAAGGGAACCATGATGACACAAGGAAGCCAGGCCAGAGTTCCAGTGTAAAGTTGGAAGGGCTAGCCTGGAGTTCAAGAGGAGAATGTAGTGGAGAGCACTGTTGAATTAGCACTTATGACCCTCCAAGAACAAAGGTTGTACAAAGAAAAATGAAGCACTGTCTCCTTTCTCTTGGAATGTGGTTTATTCCTGAAAAATGATTTTTTTTTAAGTACAAAGCTACAAGAGGTTATCCTCTGTGATTGAGGGCCTTCTCTCTACTTCCAAGTTGCAGATGACAGGGGCACCTTTCTTTTTTAATTCCTTCTGCTTAAGAGCTCAGTGTGGTGGAGCTCAGATTGTAAGAATGCCTGTTGACTATGAGATGATAAATAAGATACAATAGATATGTTCCATGATATGTCTTCTGCAGAGAATACCTAAGCATAAACCTACACTTCCCACCCGCACCCTAGTGAGATTGTTTTGGAGAACAAGCCAGAGACCTTTTCCTCCCTTTGCTAAATAGTTGTTGCAGCTCTCTACAGTATTTTCTTCAGGTAGGAAATGAAACCATACCTTTGCCTGCCTGTGCACTTAGACTCTCCCCATATTTTAGCCCACCCTCCACCAAAGAAAACCAATTGCAGGAGGACACTCACACAGAATTGAAAAGATAGGCGCGACCATGACTTCCCTGGAAGGACTGTGGAAATAAAGTATAGGAGTTACAACTCTCTTCCCTTGGCAGTTTTTTAAACCCATTCCCCCAAACCCCACCACTTTGCTCCAAAGTAGAAATCCCCAGAAGTGATTGTGTTAAGAAAAGCAAGGGTTTCAGTTCCTTAGAGTGACAAATAAAGGCCTTGAAAGCAATCGAGCCAAATAATTCAACTATTTTTAAAAATCCCCAGAAGTGAGAATGATCAAGAGTAATCCTGGACCCACCAATATTCCCAGTGAGGTACTGTAATAAGATACTTTTGTTATATAGTGCGCTAGTGGACCCTTGGGCTGAGCTTGGAATGACATTTTGGGGAGGGGGATACAATTCCCAAAATTCTCCAGCCAGTGGATATTGAGAGCTGTGGTCAAAAATAAAGAGGGAATTCTCCAGGCTCTAGTCCTGAGTTAACCCAAAGGAAACACATAGTGCCAGAGAGCTTGTTAGGCCATGGTAGCTGTACTTCAGTTTGTCATCAAGATTGTGGGACATGCATACCTTTGAGATGAGTTCATCGTGCTTGGCCAGGTGTGCCCGACAGTGGACACAGCTGTACGTCCGGTGGCACCGTGGCAGGTAACTGCGGAAGGTCTTGGTAGGGAGATAAGGTGCAGGTGGTACTGGCTCGCAGCTGGGCATGACAGGCTGGAGTGCAATGCCCTGTCTAGGTGGGGGAGCTGGCGCCGTGCAGCTCCCGCACAGGCGATCGCAAGTGAAACAGCGAAGCAGGTTGGCTAGAGCCGTGTTTCAGAAAAATGAAGTTTGGGGGGGCTGCGCTGCCAGGGCCCCCCCAGATGAGAACCAGACTGAAAGGGGAGTCACCTGCAGAGAAACAAAGAACATACAAATATCAGGCAGGCCCACTTTCTGTTCCTTGAGGAAGATGATCTGGGTCTTGTGTGATGCTGGAAGCAATGGTGACTGAGGGATCCCATGTCAGTGGAGCAAATCCACTGAACTCCAGACTTACTGAACTCCAGACCTACCCATGACTCCAGGTTTTAGCTTGACTTTTAAAGGAGCTACCCAAGGGGCTGAACATTATTTTGGGGATAAGGAGTTGCACTTTAAAACTTTCAAAGTTGACTAAAACCAGTATCAGATTCACTACCCCACTGACATGGAAGCCACCAGATCCTATTGGGTAGGCTGCACCCAATAGGATCTGGTGGCTTCCATGTCAGTGGCGTGGTGAATCAGATGCCGGTTTTAGTCTAAAATTTTGAAGGTTAAAGTGCAACACAAGATCACAGTCAGTACTACCATCACAAGGAAGTGTCTTGCCTACGAAAATCCTATGAAAATCTTGGGATTGCCATAAGTCAGCAGGCAACATGGAAAGCGCATGCATCATAACTTGAATCCTCCGTCTAGCTCTAAAAGAGAGAGGAGGTAGTGGGGGAGAGGGGCTTTACCTAGTTTGTACCAGGCTCAAGAGGAAAGCTAAATAAACTAAACTGTGCTAAGCAATTTTGTGTACGCAGAATTCAAATCCCCAGCGCAAACTATTGTTCTAGGAACAGACCCTATTTCATGTAGTAGTTGAAAGTCTGAAGAGGAATGAAGTTCATTTAGATGTGTTTCCTTTTGAAGGCAAAGAATTCAGGTATCCCAGATCATATGTTGTTTATCCTCCCAACTTTTGTCACATAACAAGCCATGTCAAAACAGCTGCTCTCATTCAAAGACGTAACTGCATATAGGCAGTCCTTATACACAGTCATGAGGCCTGGAGTTATGTGGGTTTTACTCCCGCGTGCATGATACTGTGATCTTGGTTATTATAGTTCTTGTGTATGAATGAATCTAAAATGCCCATTTAGAAATAATTCTGTTTTCTGTCTTGGAGTATCTGCAACCATTTTAGCCTCCTGTCAGAGCCTAACTGGAGTGTCTGCAAATCGGTCTGCCATGGCTTTGCAATTCAGACCCTTTTCCTCTTCCCCTCTTAGAAAAACAAAACAAAACTCCGCAACATCTTCCCTGATTAAGAGTTCTGTATTTTGGGGCCTTTGAGTAGGGTCTTACAAAGATTTTGCACTAACGTGAATGCTGGACTCTCCTTTTGCCCCAGCAGACCACCTTCCCTTCTGATTCACTTACGGTTACACAACAAAAGCATCACAAAAGCATCACAGCTTTGGCGGAAGCCAACTTTTTGTGCCAGCGGCCCACATCCCATTCCCTAAACTCTGTTGCTCTGGGTGCAAACACAGTGCAGCAACAAGGTGCAGTTTTTGATACACCACTTTTAAGTGCTGTACAGTTCCAGCCTGTTGAAGCCTGGGATCTGTAGTTTCGCAAGGTCCTTAGCCTTCCCTGCCAGAGAATTCTGGTGCCTGGATGTGTTTCTGCAGTGGGGGGGGGGGCATCCCTCTGCCCCCTGCCCAGGGTGGCCAGATGTCCTAACCACAAAGGAGGACAAGGCACCATGAAATGTAGGACATGCAAGAAAAAATAAAAGCTGGGGGCACTCATGCAAGTGTGGATCCATGCTTCTTAGTCCTGCTCCAAATGGGGGACATTTTGGAACCCCTCCTGGACGGAAATGGAGGACGCGTCCGGGAAAAGGAGGGCGTCCGGGGACCCTGCTTCCACTGCCAATGCTGCTCTGCCTTTTTCCCTCCGCACGCCCACTTTCATAGCAGAACGCTGCTTGAGCGCCCTCTGCTGGGCTCCCGGCGCCACTCCACTCGGCCTCTCTCCATTCAAACGCTCCCGCTCCCTTCACTTCTGCTCAATGGCTCCCAACCCGTCGAGAGCTCCCCCTGCCGGCGAGAAGGAGGCACTGCACCTCCAAAGGGCTGGCTTTCGAATGCTGTAATCAGTGGTCCCCAAACTGTGCCCTTTAAGGGCTTTTGGACTTCAGCTCCCAGAATCCCAGGCTGTTGGGCCAACATGGCCGAGGCTTCTGGGAGATGAAGTCCAAAATTGTCTTAAAGGGGCACCACATAGAGTCTCTGCTGGGGTTTGGTGCCAGGAAGGACCCCCCTGTGGATACCAAAACCCTTGGATGCTCCAGCCCCATTATAGACAGTGGAGTAGTAAAGGGGAATATCAAGGTTTGCTTTTTTAATGTCTTTCTGTATATGTATGTATGTGTTTATATATGTGTATATATATATATATATACATATATATATGTATATGTGTATATATATATATATGTATATACTGTATGTATATATATATATATAAACACACATACACACACAGACAGACATCCCCCCCCCCCCCACAAAAAAAAACTTTGTTATTCCCATTCCCTCCTGGGCTTGAAAATATTCCTATCTCTCTCTCTCTATAGAAATATTTCCAAGCCCTGGATGCTTCAAACCCTGGAAGCTTCCTAGATATAATAAGGAAGGCTGGTTGTCATGCAGTGTGACCCTGCTT
Organism: Urosaurus nigricauda; assembly: GCA_034509955.1. Lineage (NCBI taxonomy): Eukaryota > Metazoa > Chordata > Lepidosauria > Squamata > Phrynosomatidae > Urosaurus > Urosaurus nigricauda. The sequence goes on along the minus strand of JAOEGL010000001.1, from coordinate 123,068,693 downwards.
TAACTGCGTGGCACCCTCCTCCTCTTACAGACTCCTGGGATCTGTAGTTTTGTGAGGCACCCTCTCCTCTCTCCCCCCAAACAAAAAAACCCACACTCTTTGTCTCCCAGAACGAGGCAAAAGACCTTGCCAAACTGCAGAGACCCCAGGACTCAAAAGTGGTGCCAACAAAACTGCATCCTTTCTGGAAGGTAGATGATGATGATGATGATGATGATGATGAGGATGATGCTCGAGGCGGCCAGGAAGCATCTTGGCAAAAGAGAAAGCCTCCTGCATCATCATCATCATCATCATCATCATGAGCTCAGCTTCCTTTCTTCAGGGTAAGAGGAAAAAAAACTGGGATCTGCAGTTTGGCAAGGTCCAGGGTTAAAAGGAAGGGGGGGAGTCCTTGCAAAAAGTCCAAAACACAGACATAATTCTGCAGCTGCGTCCGCACGGGCTGAGTTAACCCGGTTTGATGCCGCTGCAACTGCGAAGGGCTCCAGGCGATGGCATTTGGGGAATGGTCGTTTGTTGCGGCACCGAAAGTGCCGCAACAAACGACCATTCCCCAAATGCCATCGCCTGGAGCCCTTCGCAGTTGCAGCGGCATCAAACCGGGTTAACTCAGCCCGTGTGGCTGCCTCCCTCCCTCCCTCTCACCTTGACTCCGGGGCTGTCAGGGCAAGGGTCCCCTCTTTGGTCTCCGCTGCTGCTCTGGCGATCTCTAGGGCAGCAGCAGCATCACCCTCCTCCTCCTCCTCCTCTTCATCATCACAACAACAACCCTGTGAGTCATCCTCCTCCATCCTTCCTCCTCCTCCTCCCCGCCCTCCTCTTCTCCCCCCCCCCAAAAATGGCCTACTACGTCAGAAGAAGAGGGATGGAGGGAGGCAGAAAGAGAGAGGAGAGCACTGCAAATTGGACCCAGGAGGATGGAGGAGAAGATGGGGTTTTTTTGGGGGGGGGGGAAAGGTGGAAGGGAATGGAAAAGGGTGACAAATACACCATTCCAAGATCTGGGACAGGGAGGGTACCCCAAATAAACTCTCCTTTGGGTCAATGGAGACCCCTTTGCCCCCCAACAGCCCCAAGCCGCCAATGGCTTGGAAGGTGCGATGTTGGTGTCGTTTGCGACTTATGTCGGCCCCGAAGGGACTCCCTCCCAAGGACTGACCTTGGCCCTGTCCTTCCTCCCTGGCTGAGCCTCCTCTCTCTGGAGAAGAAGAAACCTTGCCCCCCCCCAGCAAGGACCCCCCCCCACAGGGGGAGAATAAAGGTCGCCTCAGGGGCGCCTTGCTAAGGACGGAGTGGCCTGAAGGCAAACACACAACCCTTTTTAAAATTACTGTATTATTATTACTATTATTATTATTATTATGGTTTTTTTATATAGCGCTGTAAATTTACACAGCGGTGTTTACATGCAGTCAGTTAAAACAGGTAAAGTAAACCTGACTATGGTGTAAATGTTAATAATAATAATAATAATAATAATTAATAATAATATTTATGTCCCACCTCTCTGTGCAACACAACCCAGGTTGGCTTACACATTAAAACAATAGAATCATAGACTCCTAGAGTTGGTAGAGACCACAAGGACCATCCAGTCCAACCCCCCTGCCGTGCAGGAACTGTCCATCAAAGCATCCCCAGGGACAGATGGCCATCCAGCTTCTGTTTAAAGACCTCCAAGGAAGGAGATTCCAGCACACTCCGAGGGAGAGTGTTCCACTGTCAAACAGCCTCACTGTCAGGAAGTTCCTCCTAATGTTTTCCTATAGCTTGCATTCATTGTTCCGGGTCTTGTTCTCTGGAGCAGCAGAAAACAATCTCATCCCAAAATACCACCACCGCCAAAATACAATTGAACAGTACACAGCTTAAAACATACCTTAAAATAATAAACAATAAACATAATAAACCCAAAAATCAAACAGTGGCGGTAGCAGAGTTCAGGAGCATTACAGGTTCAGCTTTTTTTTTCTTACAATATATATATATATATATATATAATTGTGTGTTGAACAGTCTGAGGCAGAGCTAGGGTCACCATAAGTCGGGAAGGACATGGAGGCACATAACAACAACAGCAACAACAACAGGGTTTTTTTCTGGGGCTGAGAGGGTTGCAACCCTGGCTCAAGGTCACCTAAAGAGTTTCCATGGCCAAGCAGGGATTCAAACCCCGGTCCTCCTCCTTATGCTTGAACCACTATGCCACGCTGTTACTATAACAAAATTATAGTCAGTGTAAATTAATACAAATAATATGTCGTGAAATATAAATATACAGTCATTAAAATCAAGACAAAAGTTGGAAGACCTCACTGAATGGAATAGTCTTTAATTTGTAAAATGTAAACTTGTGCTTCTTAGTTGTGCTCCGAATGGAGGACATTTTGGAATGCCTCCTGGACAGAAGGTTGGAATGGAGGACAGGTCCTGGAAAAGGAGGATGTCTGGTCCCCCTGGTGCTACACTCAAACCACTGCTCTCACGCCTTGGAGCGGCTGACCCTCATGGTCTTCTTCAACCTTGAGCTCCATAAGGGCCTTCATTTCTTTGTCAAGGCAGATTCTTGACAGATTGTCTTTTCCTGATAAATAGATTGACTGCTGACTATCCCCACCTGAGGAAGCCTTCCCCAAACCAGTAGGGGCTTGAGATCAACTTGGGGGTCAAACACAGGCAATTGCCAAAATAGTACTCATCTTGTGTTCCCATCCTCCCCCCCCCCCAAAAAAAAACCCCAATACAAAACAAAACAAGTGCAGATGCCAGCGTGGTGTCGTGGTTTGAAACCAGTACTGGTTTCAGATCAACTTGGGGTCAAAAACAAGCAATAGCCAAAACAGTCCATTTTTCCTCCTTTAAACAAAGCAAAACAAACCAAGTTCTGACACTGATTTCTATAAGCCAGGGTTGCACAACTTACCAAGCAGCAGGACAAACTTGAACTTGTTGGTGAGTGATGCTGTAAAAATATTGTAGCATAGTAGTTTGAGTGTTGGACTACAGCTCTGGAGACTGGGGTCCGATTCCCCGCTCTACCATGGAAACCCAGTGTGTGACCTTGGGCAAGTCACATGCTCTCAGCCTCAGGGGAAGGCAATGGCAAACCTCTGAAGAAATCTTGCCAAGAAAACCCCCTGAGGGTTGCCGTAAAAATGAATTGAAGGCACACAACACACACACACACACAAATAATAATAATAACTAGCCTGCAGCCTTCCTTGGTGAGAGTATGAGCCACCCCATCAAGCCTGAAGACACACTGTGGAGGTACATTCTCACAGCCTCTCACAGCCACAAGGTTGTGAGTTCAATCCAAGGCCTTGCATCCTTCTGTAGGTCACTAAAATGAGTAGCCAGCTTGTTGGGGGTAAACATTGTAAACCACTTAGGTAGGGAGTTATTTAAGTGCACTGATAAGTGGTATAGAAATTACTTGCTGTTGTGAAGTTGAAGGCTTTCATGGCTGGCACCCCTAGTTTTTTGTGAGTTTTTCAGGCCATGAGGCTGTGTTCTAGAAGAGTTTATTCCTGACATTTCACCAGCAGCTGAGGCTGGCATCTTCAGAGAATGCTGGCATGGCATGGAGTGGGGTATATGTTGTTGAATGTTGTTGAATGGCAAGGCTTCATGGTGTCTGTTTAATTAGTAATCCATTGTCTGCTGGGAAACCCCCCTCATCCTGGATGGTTTTCACTTGCATTTGCTGGGTCTTGATTTTGGTGTTTTTCAGGCCTGGTAGTCAAGCTTTTTTTTTTTTTTTTAACTTTAAGGGCTTCGTCTTTCCTGTTGAAGTTGTCCAGGTGTTTATGGATTTCAGTGAGAGGAATGAGCAATCATTTAGCTAGCAAACAAATCCCCCCACCCACAGTGATATCTAGGTTTCTTATAGCATTTTAAAATATAGACATCTGTGCTCTATAGTTTTCAGGACCCTCATCAAGCTTGGCAGGCTCATGGTAAATCAGACGTAGGGCAAGTCCCGTCATACCAGAGGCTTCTATTTTATTACACCGTGGCATCCCCTGGTTGTGTTGTGGGACTGCTGTAATTAAGGTGCTGTAATAGTAGAGTGAAGTTTAGCTGTTATAAACATATGAATAGCGCAGGATATACATGTTTTGCCCCTTTGCTTGTTGTGCTTTGGCAGCTTTGTTGAACCTGGTTCTCCCAGGCAGTTTGAGACACATTTCAAACCAGTAGTACGTGGTCCTGTGCGTACATGCTTGGATTCCAAGCCACCTGTAGCTTTTCCACACACAATGTTGCTAGATCATCCCAGAAAATACGTTTATTGTAAGGAAAGTATGTCTTGGTCTTATCTATAATGGATATATACTTTTTATCTCAGATCAACACATAGTCTGCAGTCAGTTGAGTAGAACCCACTGCTTCACATGAACTGAGCTAATTCTCAGATTCCATTCTGTAGTTGTTACAAAGATGTTGGCTTGGGCCTCAGGTACTACTGCTTTCTTCTCAGGCTGAATTTCATTTCAAGTCTTCCTGTGTGCTTCAACAGCAGTGTCAGTTTCTGCTTTCAAGGCTGCCTTTTCCCCCACCCCACCCTTCTTCAGCCAATGCTTTGGCCACGGCCCACAACTAAGCTGAGGTTCAGTCAGAACAAGCAGACCTCATTGACCTTGCTGAGTGCCTAGAAAAGTGGGAGCACTGTGAACATTTCTTTATTAATCCATAATCTGCACTCTGCCTCTGTAATAACTTTTTTACAATATTATCTCTGTCCTGTTTATAGTCCTCTGAATGGAATGTTCCTTCAAACCTGAACCAGTATTGGCTAGGAAGGACAGTTACTCCCAGATAACAGTTGCTGTCACATATAATTGGAGTTTAACTGGTCCATTCTCTGTTGAATTTTACTTCTACCTACAGCAGTTGTATTATATATATCTTGTACTACCTTGCTCCAGGCCCTGGATTCTGATTTTTCCTCGTGTTGTTTTTTCTCAGCTCTATATGTTTCCCTGTCCTCTTTGGTCAATGTTTGCCCTTTAGGGCCTGTCTGCTTCCAAAACTTTATAGGCTGCAGAGGTAGTTTCAGCAGCAATATTTGTGGACATGGGCTCTGCCATAATTCTGAGAGAACAGGAAATCTGGAGTGAACACTCTGGTTCTGGTTGCACATCTAAATTTTGATTAAAGAACAAAATTGTGATGTAGGAAAGTAGCATAAGGTGTAGGCCAGAAGCTTTGGCTGTATCAGATAATCCCTTTCAACACGTTAGTTTTTGATGCCTGCCTACCCAGACAGCTCAATTCACATCCAACCCCTTTGTGGCCAATTAAATATCACTATTATGACACAACCTGAACAACAAATAAAAAAGCATAAATATTTAAGGAAGAAAGGATTGGAAATCTGACAGTAAAGTGGGATAAAGGAGTGGAAGAAGAATGTTTTTTAAAGGGAGAAGAAAATCAGGCCCTCTAGACTGCAAAATAAAATAGTTGTAGAGAACCAGACCAGAGGGGAGATATTCTAGGAACAACCTATCTAACACGACACAAGAAGTCATGCTAGATAATTTGTTAACGAATCTGTACAAAAAACAATATAGCTGTAATAACAAACCTAAGACAATAGGATATGCATGCAAAGCTCTGATCTTCAACTGCTCGTTATTGCTGTTCAGGAAATCCTGTAACATCTACAGCCTGAGACAGCCTGCCATCTCACTCTCTCTAAGGGCAGGACTAAGTCTATATTGCACATATATGATGCTCTGTGTGTGTGTGTGTGTGTGTCAAATCTCATCACAAAGGAGGGATTTGAAAATGATACCACTCTTGATTAAGATAAATTAATGTATTATGTATTATTTCATACTTTTCATCTCCCCTTTTTTCTAATGCTTTCCCTTTCTACACATTACTTACTATACAGCAGGGATGTGGCCCACCAAAGGTTTCTAGACTCAAATTCCCATCATCTCTGAATCCAATAAGACTTGCTTGGATGAGGCTTCTTTTGCAAATGGCATCTTTGCAAGTTTTACTCATATCTGTGTTGCTGCCTATTTTGACTATTGACCACATTTGACTATTGAATTGGAAGAGAACTTTGAATACTTGAGAATCTAGCCAAAAAAATGAATTTTAACCTTAATTATACACAAATTATTGACCTACAATTCCCTTGAATTTTCCTCTTATTCCTTATAGATGTCAAACTAACAGATAATACAAGGCAATAATACAGGAGTGCAGAGCTGAAAGCCTTTCCCCTGTATGCAAATAACATACTATGGCACTGGCTTCAATGCTCCATAAAAAGAGCAACATTTGTTATCCTGAATTAATCAAATAAAAAAGGGAATATTGAGGTATCTTAAAAGCTAGAAAATCTTTGTATGACATAAGACTTTGTTGACTTCAATCTGTGAAAGCTTATGCCACAATAAAATATATGAATCTATAAAGTGCTTTAAGATCTGTGTGTATTGTGGCACCTGTTGTTTGTTGTTGTTAACTGGCCTTGAGTCGACCTCGACTCATGGTGACCCTATGAATATCACATCTTCAAGACTCCCTGTTCTCAACCGCTCTGCTCACATCCTGCAGGTTCAGGCCCATGGCCTGTCTGATTGAGTCTATCCATCTGGCATGTGGTCTTCCTCTCTTTCTACTGCCTTCTACCTTTCCCAGCATCTTTGTCTTTCCCAAAGATTCATTACTTCTCATGATGTGGCAAAAGTACGACAGCTTCAGTTTTATCATCTTGGCTTCCAGGGAGAGTTCAGGCTTGATCTGTCCAAGGACCCATTTGTCTGTCATTTTGGCTGTCCACAGCATCCTCAGCACTCTCCTCCAGCGCCCCAGCTCAAATGAGTTTGTTTTCTTCACTGTCCAGCTCTCACATCTGTACATCGTGACTGTGAATACAATGGCATGGATGATCGTAACTTTAGCGCTCAGTTGTATATCTTTACATTTTAGGGTCTCGTCTAGTTATTTCATGCCAATAAATGTAGATGCCCTGAAGTGGTAACATCTACCTAGTTTCAATAAATCATAAAATATTTAAAGAACATGATATGCTTTTCTTTTCTTTTTTTCTTTTTGTTTTCTTTCTTTTTTCTTGGTCAAACAGTGACAAATAAAGATGGTTCTGAAGATGTAAAATTTAAACCAAGAGTCACAGTGAATAGATTCAGATCCTGCTCCATCTGGACAGCTCTCAGTTTCATAATCCTCAGCAGATAAAGAGTTGCATTGATCTACGACTGTATACAGTACTTTCGGTTTGTCAAAAAGTGCATCTTAAATGATGTTGTGGTTAAGTTTGGGAAGAAGGGTCCTTTGCTGGAGGTGATGAAGTTGGAAGGGAATCCATCCTAGGCTTCCAGGTATGAAAAGAAAACCACCTGAAATTTTTCCAGAGTGACTAGATGTCCTCACCGCAAAGGAGGGTAAGGCCATGCAAAATGGAGGACATTCAAGAAAAACAGAGGACACGACCAGATAAAAGCTCAAAACACTCATGTAAAGATAAACGCATGCTACTTAGTCACGCTCAGAAATGGAGGACGTTTTGGAATTCCTCCTGCTGGACAGGAGGCTGAAATGGAGGACAGGTCCTGGAAAAGGAGGAAAGGTCCTGGAAAAGGGGGACATGCCTGGTAACCCTGACCTGGCCACAAAATGTAGCCCATTCAAGAGCAATGTAGGACATGACAAAACAAAAGCTAAAAACAACACTCATATCAACGTAAACCCATGCTTTTAGGTAATCTCAAAATGGAGGACGTTTTGGAATTCCTCCTGGACAGGAGGCTGAAATGGAGGACGTTCAAGAAAAATCAATGAAAGCTTTAAAAACACTCCTATAAATGTGAATCCGTGCTTCTCATTCATGCTCAGGAGGATGTAGGGGATTCCTCCTGGAGAGAAGGCTCAAATGGAGGACTTAATAGAAAAGAAGGATGTCTGCTGGTCCCCTTTCCCCTTAGTAGAAATATTGAGGTCAGAAACTACACTTCCCATGATGCCTCGCGAACGGCCACCCGCCCCTTCCTGCCCCCTTCGTTTGCATAGCCGCGTGAGCTACAGCGACGGGGCGGCTCTGAATCGCGTCACATTCACATCCCCGCCGTCCCCTTCCGGGGCAAGGGGCGCTTCCGGTGTCACAGTCCCGATTTGGGCCTTGGCGCGGCTGTTCCCCGTGGATTCAATCGGTGGGTGACTCCTACGCAAGGCAAGGCTCGGTTGCCATGGAGACGCCTAGGCCTCAGGGCGCGGAGAGGCCTACCTGACTTTTTCGAACTTGAGAGAGCGCATGCGCGGCGTAGTGGGAGTCTCTTTGGGGGTCCAGGGTTCGAATCCTGGAGGAATAACCCGGTTTGGCCCCGCTTTAAGTCTTTCTGTGGCTCAAGGCTATGGAATTCTGGGAGTTGGAGTTTGTTGTGGGCCCGAAGGGCCCACAACAAACTCCAACTCCCAGAATTCCATAGCAACTGACCCAGACAAAGAGTTAAAAAGCGGGACCAAACCGGGTTATTCCTTAATGGAGTCCATACAGTAAGAGATTTTGGACTTCACCTCCCAGAAGCCTCAGCCATGTTGGCCAACTGTGGGGTTCTGGGAGATGAAGTCCAAAAGCCCTTAAAGAGCACAGTTTGTGATCAGGCTGGATGGGAGTCCAAATGGTTGTTGGACTGCATCTCCCAGTAGACCTAGCCAGCCTGGCAGATGGGAAAGGAGTCGTGGTCCAACAATATAATAATATTTTTTATATCCCACGTTTTCCCAAAGGAATCAAGGCGGGTTACACGATAAGGAAAACAATAAAATGCAATAGCATAAAACATACAGTTAAAAAGAATCCCACACCCTAACCCCCATCCCAATCATAAAAACACCATAACAATATAAAATAGGTTGGAATATACAATAACAGTTATAACAGAAAATGAGTTAAGACGAAGGTGGAATAAACTGAGGCGAGGATTTCTATCTTCACGGTGTTAACAGGGGCTATCCATATCAGAAAAGGCTCTCTAATATTTAGAGGGCAGGGATTTCTCACCCCTGCTGTAGGTAGAGGATAAATGCTAACCTTTCATTTTATTTATTTATTTATTTTTGTTAAAGGCGACCCTATTTGGAATGGCATCGGCATCATAGAAAACTAAGCCACATGTCTCTGGATGGAGTGTTGCTGGCCATTCCCTCGGGCAGGAAGGACTGGCTTGCTACCTTCTATCCTCTCTTCAAAATGTTCTCGTAGGAGTAGTAAAATGCATTGTTGTCTGGGGGCCTAAACAGAGTGATTTAACTGACCTGTCCTGTTCTAAGACAAGATCCTGCTGACAGGTTTAAAGCACAGGCTCCATCTGAAAGCAGAGTATATTGCAAGCAGAGACTGGGCATATTCACAGCTTCTTCTCTCATGGTCTTTAGAAGACAAAATGTAATGTAATAAAGCAATACATAGGTCAGTACGGTGAGCTGAATACAGATCAAAGAAGATGGCATGTTCTTAGGCTTTTTAAGCAACATGAGAATCTTGTAAAGCCACAAATATTGTTACCAGTTAAATCAAGTTTACCCAACTTGTGTCCTGCTAGATGGTCTGGACTACAACTCCCATCTGCCCCACTACATAATCAAGGTAGTCTAGGTTGATGTAAATTGCTCAAAGAATTTGAAGGGGACTTAAGTTGGGGAAGAGTGACTTAGAGCTTAAATATGAAAGCTACATTTGAAAAATACTTTCTTTGAGAACAATAGAAAAAAAACTTTGCCAAGTCTACAGCTTTAGATAAAAATGGAACAACAGGAAAGGAAAGAATCCTCATTATTTTTGCATGCCATTCAACAAGAGTGCATTTTTATTGTTTAAACTTTTAAGCTAATTAAATTATTTATGTTTTGTGTCCATAGAAATTACAAATAAAACAAGATGGCAGAGGAAACTGGGGATGAAAAGAAACTGGTAGCCAAATTTGAGCTGGAAAGGGAGACTGAGCTTCGTTTTGAGGTTGAAGCCTCACAAACTGTCCAGCTGGAGCTTATGACAGGCATGGCTGAGATTTTTGGCACTGAACTGACACGCAACAAGAAATTCACCTTTGATGCTGGTGCTAAAGTGGCTGTGTTCACCTGGCATGGCTGTTCAGTTCAGCTGACTGGTCGGACTGAAGTAGCCTACGTTTCTAAAGACACTCCCATGCTGTTGTACCTCAACACCCATACAGCCCTGGAGCAGATGCGATGGCAGGCAGAACGTGAAGATGAACGAGGCCCTCGAGTTATGGTGGTGGGTCCCACAGATGTAGGGAAGTCAACTGTCTGCCGCCTACTGCTAAATTACGCTGTCCGCCTGGGCCGCCGACCCACATTTGTAGAGTTGGATGTAGGCCAAGGCTCAATCTCTATCCCAGGTACCATGGGGGCACTCTATATTGAGCGACCGGCAGATGTTGAAGAAGGATTCTCAGTTCAGGCTCCTCTGGTCTATCACTTTGGGTCTACAACACCTGGCACAAACATCAAGCTCTATAACAAAGTAAGTAACAGGCTTGAAGTATGTGTGGTATGATGAGTGTCTTAATGTGTTCTAGCCCCTGTAGTCATTTAAGGCAAGTTGGGGGCAGAGGATTCCAGGGTTCTGGAGGTGGTGAAGTGGGAATGGAAACAATCTATGTTTCAGGATGCTCATTCAGAAAAATTAGCAGGAGAGCCTCCATATGCAGTAGGGTTGGCTTGCCACAGTTCACTATAAGAGAAATTTTAATTTGATATAAGTAAAACCCATTATAATCTAAAGAGTCCTTGCCATCATAACCATTAAGTGTGGTGCCCAAAATTTCCTTATTTCTAATGCCTGATCCCACTGGGCTGTGATGGAATAACTTTCATATCTTGCTCATATAGAGATCGGCGTGATAGTTAGCAGTTGTATTTCCTTGTTCACCTCAGATTTCCACCAGCTGATAGGCCAGCTGCTCCCTTTCCTGGACATGAGGGACCTGGAAACTGTGGTACATGCTCTGGTAACCTCACGCCTGGATTTCTGTAATGCACTCTACATGGGGTTACCCTTGTGCTTAACCCAGAAACTTCAGCTGGTCCAAAATATGGCAGCCAGGCTTGTAACTGGAACATCAAGGAGAGAGCACATAACACTGGTGCTCAAGGCTCTCCACTGGCTGTCAATTAATTTCCGGGCACAGTACAAGGTGTTGGTTTTAACCTTTAAAGCCCTACATGGCTTGGTCCATCTTATCTCAGGGATCGCATCTCCCAGTATGAACCCCCACACACACTTCGATCCTCTGGGAGGAACCTGCTACAGCCTTTGAAAATTAGCCTGTCGCAGACCTCCCAGAGGACTTTCGCTGCAACTGCCCCTAAGCTTTGGAATGGTCTGCCGGATGAGTTGCGTCTTATAACATTTCTTGATTGCTTTAAAAAAGCTCTGAAGACGCATCTCTTCCTTCCATGAAACCTCCTAGATCCTGGCTCCGAAACGGGACCTATTAATTGAATCTGACCCCTTGCTTGGTGCTATCTCTTTTCTCAACTAAGAACCATCGAGGATGAATTATGCTTTTAAGGTTGTTATTGTTTTAAATTATTGTTAATTTAATCTATTTTTAAGGGGTGGGTGGCTGGGAATGGGTTGATGAAGTGTTTTAATCTGTATGTTTTAATCTTGCTGTACCCCGCTCCGATTGTTCTTCACAAAGGAGCAGGCTAGAAATAAAGATTATTATTATTATTATTATTATTATTATTAATTCCAAATGTTTCAGTTGAATAAGAGAGTCCCATGACGGTCTTGTTCCCCTTGTGAGTTCTCTTGAGCCAACATAAAGGAATTGATTTCTTTATTACGGCAATAGACAGAGACAACATGTGATTGGTTACTATTGGGAAAAGAGCTGTATGTCCTTGAGCAAAGGTGGAGATCCCCAGACTCTGGAGCCAAGTGCAGCCCCCTGGGGATCCCCAGATGGCCATATCCCTTTATCCATGATGCCATCATTTCCCAGTTTTTTTTTCCCTTGGCCTACAGCTGATCTTTGCTCTGAGCTAGCATGGCACATTCTTTGTTGTTGTGTGCCTTCAAGTTGTTTCTTACATATGGTGACCCTAAGACAAGCCTATCATGGGATTTTCTGGAGCTGAGAGTATTTCACTCATCCAAGGTCATCCAGTGGATTTCCATGGCTGAGCAGGGAATCAAACCCTCCAGAGTTGCAGTTCAATGCTGAAACCTTTACATCATAATGGCTCTCCTGGCACATTTTTATGAAGAGTAAATGACAGTATGGAGGTGTTTACACAAACAAATTTAGATAATGTGGGAGGGAAGAGACAGCAGGTATATCTTGACAGGACACTTCTCCTTTTTTGAACTTTGTGGGCTGAGGAGTACAAATTATTTAGATAACCATTAATTATGCTTGTGAGAGGTGTGGAACTGTTACCACTGGTTAATCTAGTTAAACTGGCTCATCATGCATTTGTGTTCCAACTATGATTAATTTGGAGTCTGATTCAGGGCTGCCAAAGCCCATTGGTTTGAACAGTCTTGCCCATATGTAACTCTAGGACTGGGCTATTGGTGGTCTTAGATGTATCATTTAACCAATAACTATGAAAGGAAAATAGTAATTTTCATAGTAAATAGTAATCTTTCCTTTACAAATTACACTCAGCCCCCCACATTCGCAGCCTTGACACTTGCGGTTTTGATTATTCACGAGGTCAAGGCTGGGTTAATGTGCTTTTCCTCCTCCTCCCTCCCAGGCTTTTCCCCTGAGGGGAAAAAGCCTGGGTGGGAGAAGCCAAGAAGCTCCCCCTGGAAAAGGGGAGGAGATGGATCCATCCCTCCAAGGCTCTGTCCCAGGTAGATGGTTGCCTGAGCAAGGCGGGCACCGATCTGCCTGGGAAAGATGAGGGGATGAGTCCAACCCCTCCAAGGCTCTTTCCCAGGCAGATGGGTGCCTGGGCAAGGCAGGCACCCATCCACCCAGGAAAGGGGTGAGGAGCCACTTAAAAGGACAGGAGGACAGGGGGAAAAGAGGAGCGTGAATGCTTGCTCCTCTTCCCCTCCCACCCATCCCTTTTAACTGGCTTCTGGGGTTGGTGCAAATTATTTGCAATTTTTCCACATTCAGAGGGATCTTGTGCCCCTAACCCCTGTGAATGTGGAGGGCCCTGTGTATACCAATAAATGGAACTTACAATCTTGCAATAACTTTCATTTTTATAGTCTACCAAAAGACAGTTACATCAAATTAATAACCCCCCTACCTTGGAAACAATAGGGCTTTCTAGACTGGCAAAAAGAAGTGTGTTCATGGCTGCATGAAACTCTAGCCTTTAGATGAGAAAAAGGGAAAGTGTGCCATGAAAACGCTTTTTTGCGTTTTAGGGGAGAAGAAGCGCCTTTAAAAAGGTGCTGGTTTTCCCAGCTTCTTTTTTAAAAACTGCGGAACAGCGCAGCTCCATCTAAAGGTTGTGGTGCAGCTGCTAAGCATTAAGGAAAAGGCAACTTCATGTCACACTTTCCTGCCAATCTAGAAAGCCCCAATGTCAATTTGGGCCAAAGGATTATTGCCTGGTCTCTCATCTTTATGTCTCTTTCTTAGCCGTCCTTACCTTTCCCATACAACTAAACCACCCAGTATTCAAGGTGATGAGAAAGGAACAGTCATAGAATAAGGGACATGTTTTAGAGAGGAGTCCCAATTACAAAAATGATCAAGAGCCAAATTACAAGATCTTAGAGCCACCTGGTCTCAAAAACTCCAGATTTGTAAATTTGCCAAGGTGTTACAATGCAACATGGGCTTCTGAGATCACTGACAAACATTAAAAGCCTATATTTTTCCATTTAAATGTTACAAGTGGCCATGTTTCCAAATTATATAACTGGTATTGGCAAATGATGGGTATAGTGCTAGCTTGGGAAACTGATTTATGTTTTTAAATTACTTCCAATGAAATTGGCAGTCAGTGTCCCTTGTTTTTAAATTACTTTCTCCTTAGTTATGTGAAAACACTCCAAAATCATTCATCACTGGTATGATTTGCATTCACGGACAGGTCTGTGTTGCTCATATGCTGGAGAGAGTATGGAGAAGAGGGATCTTTAATATGGTACATATGTGTCTGTGTTGGACCTAGGTCTCACAGTGTTAGAAGCAAATACTCTCACCATGAGAAAATACCAAGTCAGTCACTAAAACAGCATTGCTATTTTTGTATCTGTTCTTTGATGATAATGAGAAATTATCTCACCAGACTTATTATTTGTTGCAACATGTTTAGAGATGACTAAATTGGACAATCTCGATGATCTTTGAGTTAAAGCAGTGTTCCCCAAACCTTTTAGGGCTACCACCTCCTCTCTTGGGCAACAATCCTAGCATCCACCAACACCTAGTTCATGGTATTAGGTCTACTGTTTGTGCACCAGTGATGCAGCCAGTGGCGTCTACCTCAACCACACCCAGTTCACTACTGCCTCCTCCTCTCGTGCATATACAACAGTGACAATAGCCCAGGCCTGCTCCTCCCTCTTGCCTACACTGGCATTATAGCAAAAGGAAGGCCAGCAGTCTGGCTGCTTGTTTATGGCTCCCTTTGTACCTGGTCACCTTGGGAGCAGCAACTGAGCAACTGGCTGCACAGCAACAGAGAAGCCTATCATCTGTGCCAGCCTTGTGGCAAAGGGCATTGCAGGCAAGAGGTTTCTTGGTCACAGCTTGATCAACTTCTCAGTCAGTGCTTCCTTTGCACTAGTCACCATAGGAGCAGCAACCAAACATTGGCTGAGCAGTGATCAAGAAGCCTCTTGCCTGCATCACCCTTTGCTGGAAGACCAGCACAGGCAAGAGGCTTCTTGGTTACTGCTCAGCCAGCTGCTTGGTTGCTGTTCTCAAGGGTCCAAAGAAAGAGGCTTCTCCCTGGTAATGAAGCACCCAGCTTCCCACTTTTCTCTCCGATGAGAAAGGACTCTCAATCTGAGAGAGGCAAAGGACTCTTTTGAAGAATCAATGCTAGATACTCCTTCCCCTACCCGCCCCCCCCCCCCCCAGAAACATGCCTTCCACACACAGCTTCTGTTCCCCTCCTAAAAAAAAATCCCATTGTTTTTGTCTGCTACCTCTTTTCAGCCTCTCTCACAAAAGAAAGCAGGAGCAGCAGCACACCACCAATCTGCCAGCCAAGTCCCAGCAAAACTCACAAAACTTAAGCAGGGTCCCAAATGTGAAAGCTCCTTTTTTGTCACTGTTTCTCCTCCCACCATCTCCACTTGTACTAAATTCTCATTTAGTTCCCCTTGTCTTTCTTGTGTGCCAGTACTTTGACTGGAGGCCCCCTTTCTCTCGCCGCCTCCTAGATTTTTTTCACTGCCTCCAGTGGGGCAGTACTGCCCACTGTGTGAATCAGTATGTTAGAGGATGGCTAACCATCCTCTATCAGCCCTGGTGGCGCAGTGGTTAAATGCCTGTACTGCAGTCACTCACTCAAAACCATAAGGTTGTGAGTTCAAGACCAGCAAAGGGCTGAAGCTCGACTCAGGCTTGCATCCTTCCGAGGTCGCTAAAATGAGTACCCAGATTGTTGGGGGGCAAATAGCTTACAATTGTAAACCGCTTAGACACTCCTTAAGGGTATGAAGCAGTATATAAATGAAGCTGTTCGTTTGTTTGTTTGTCAACCACGTATAGACAAAGGAGGTACTAGAAAAGTTGTTTCATAAAAAAGCAGAAAGAGTTTAAAAAACTCTTTTCTGTATGGTCTACTACTGCAGCATTTGAAGTACTGGAGACCTTACTTTCATCTAAGTAAATTTAACCTAACCCTTAATAATTTTGTAGTTTCCCTGGTACACACCAGCACAGTGTAGTGATTTGAGCATTGGACTAGGACTCTGGGAGATCATGACTCAAATACTCACTGAGCCATGGAAACCCACTGGGTGACCTTAGGCAAGTCACACACTCAGGCTCAGAGGAAGGTAATGGCAATGTTTCTGGATAAATCTTTTCAAGAAAATCCTGTGGTATGTTTGCTTTAGGGTCACTATAAATCAGAAATGACTTGAAGACACAAAACAACAAGATTCCCTGGCTGTAGATGTCTGCCTACTGCTGTTCCCCAGCTACTCCTCAAAATAATCTAATTTCCTCTATTTCTCTCCTGGTTCCTTTTATTTGTTGAGTTCTATATATCTGAAAAGTGCACAATAAACTTTAAATTTTTTAAAAAAGGAACTACTAAAGTAATACCCAGTGCCTCAGGTCTTGAATCCCCTTGGGAGAGAAACTTCTAAACAAGGCCAGCTATCTTGGGTCACAAGTGTTTTAGTCCATAGGTTTTATGTCGTTTTCTGATAATTAAGTTCAGATTCTTCATCTCTGCAGATTACATCTCGCTTGGCTGATGTATTCAACCAGCGCTGTGAGGTGAACCGCCGTGCTTCAGTCAGTGGCTGTGTCATCAATACCTGTGGCTGGGTGAAGGGATCTGGGTACCAGGCACTTGTTCATGCTGCTTCTGCCTTTGAAGTTGATGTTGTAGTAGTGCTGGATCAAGAGCGCCTCTACAATGAACTGAAGCGAGATTTGCCTCACTTTGTCCGGACAGTGCTGCTCCCCAAGTCAGGTGGAGTGGTGGAGCGCTCCAAGGACTTCCGGCGGGAGTTTCGTGATGAACGCATACGTGAATATTTCTATGGTTTCCGAGGATGCTTCTACCCACATGCCTTTGATGTCAAGTTCTCTGATGTAAAGATATACAAGGTGGGAGCTCCCACAATCCCTGATTCTTGCCTGCCCCTGGGCATGTCACAAGAAGACAACCAACTTAAGCTAGTACCAGTTACACCTGGCCGTGACATGGTACATCACCTACTAAGTGTTAGTACTGCTGATGGCACAGATGAAAACATCTCTGAGACAAGTGTGGCTGGTTTCATTGTAGTAACGGGAGTGGATCTTGAACGCCAGGTGTTCACAGTGCTTTCACCAGCACCTCGGCCATTGCCCAAGAACTTTTTGCTCATCATGGACATTCGTTTCATGGATCTCAAGTAGTGTCAGCACTGACAAAAAATGGTCCTACTTCATCAGGCCACAGTTAGTGCCATCATGAACAAAGCCATTACAATTACCTAGAAGGGGAAGGGATAAGAACAATTGGAACCATTTAATGTAATCCCTTCTGTTTCCCTCAGGCATTAGAAAGAAACTCAGAACTACTGAGCTAGAATTACAAAGGCTGAAGCTGAAAGATTCTTGGAGTGTTCCTTAGAAACTTCTATAATGAACAAAAGCATTGGTTGCTAGCAAATTATATTTTTCACATTATTCCTCTTGAGATTACAGTGTGTGAAACTGGGATCTTACCTAACATTGTCATTGTATCATCTGTAAGCTTGTTGTAGAGAGGGGGGATATTTTTACTTTCTAAAACTTGAATAAATTCCAAAATATTTATATTTTAACATTTTTCAGTAAAGTTTATTTTTTAGCATTAAAAATCCCATACACACATAGAGACAGTGAGGAGAAATTGTTTGGTGTAACGAATATGAATTTCTCTTCTTTTCCGGGCAAGGAGAAGACTAACATGGGCACTTTAAGTACAACAGGAATTCCTAGACATCCAGTATGATGGTAATAAAGATGTCCAGATATAATGAATCCTAAGTTCATAACCTTATGGTTAACACACACAAAAATTTTCTTTCTTTGAAATAGAAATAGTGTCTTCAGATTTATTTAACATTTATTTAGTTATTTGCGGTATTTATACCCTGCTCTTCAGCCCTAAAGACTCTCAGAGCGGCTTACAATCATTATTATTTTTAATTAGATGGTTCCCTGCCCTCCGGCTTACAATCTAAAAAGACACAACACAAAAGGAGAAGGGAATGGTGGTGGGGAAGGGGATCAGGTCCAGCCATTCTTCTCTTCCTCTGAGGCCTGGACCAAGGCAGATGGACTGGAGGGAGGGCTCTCTTTCTTCAGACTAGCTCTGATAGAGTTGGGCCTGCCTTTTCACTCCTTCCCAGGTCAGAAGATGACAGTTGGCATGGAGGGAGGGCTCTCTTTCTTCAGGCTAGCCCTGATGGAGTTGGGCCTGCCTTTTCATTCCCTCTCAGGCTGGAAGATGGCAGTTGGCATGGAGGGAGGGCTCTCTTCCTTCAGACTAGCCCTGATGGAGTTAGGTCTGCCTTTTCACTCCCTCCCAGGCTGGAAGATGACAGTTGGCGTGGAGGGAGGGCTCTCCTTCAGGCTAGCCCTGAGTTGGGCCTGCCTTTTTACTCCCTCCCATTTAGATTAAGGATGGGCACAATAAAATACCAGCAGTGAACAGACTGGAGAGAGAATTTGATCCTCTGGGGCTGAAATTAAAGGGTTCTTTCTGGGCAGGAATATTCTCATTAAAGTGCATCCTTAAAGAGAGACAGGTGGGTCCTAACTGCCTCCCTTTGAGAAGAACAGAAATGAATTGGTAAGTAAATAATTCCCATGACTTTACTTGAATACAGGAGGACAGCTAGCATGGAGATGTCAAAACCAGTATATTCTCAGTGTGTGTGTTTGGGGGTGTGTGTGGGAGACCTTAGTCCTGCAAAACTGACCGTTTCTAGCTGCAGAATCCTTTGAAGTACATCGTCCTCAGAGGAACCCTCAGGGGAGGGGAATGTGTTAAATTTTACAGCTATTGGTGAAGGCATGCACCAAGGTCCAAATGGCCACAATACAGTTTTTTCCAAAGGTTGAGGTTAGAGTCCCTATAATGGAGTGGTCTACCATAACATGCAGAATTAAAGAAGGCATGGCAATGCATGTTCATGGTGAACAGCCAAGAGAGGCCATGGAGGCTTTCTGCCCCCGTGCTGAACAGTGTTCAGTACTGATGGCAAGGCCTTCTGCAGTCAGTATACAGGTGGATATTACTGCATACATGTGACACATGCTAGCAATAGCAATAGCAAGTACATTTCTGTACCGCTTACCAGTGTACTTAAGCACTCCCTACGCAGTTTACAAAGTGTAACCTAATTGCCCCCAAGATCATCTTGCAGGAACACAGGTTTTCACCAATCCTGCTGAACTGACACTGTGATAGAATGCCTTCTAAATAAACTCATGGGACTTGTTAATGGAGGAGTATTAATGCTGGAATAATAAGAGGCTAAAAGAGTATCATCCAGAAAACAAGTAGCTTTTGATTATCTGTAGCTGTTGATCTCAGTTTGTAGGTGATAACTCATAAGTTTCAGATCCTTATAGAGATTCTTTATGCAGGTGATCCATGTGGTCTGGTAGAGACCACACATCAGATGTGAGTACCATAATGGCTACTTTGGAACAAATAGTAAAATCTTTGTCTGATTTTCTTGACACTTCCTGCACACTTAGAGGACGAACGGGAGAGGGGAAAGAAATACAAGAGAGCTGTGGACCAGTTTGCTGAAAGAACTTGTGTGATTTTTACCTTTAATGTTTGCTCTGAACCTTTTGAAAGTGGTACTTTCTGCAAGTCAGCCTTAATCTGTGAGAAGTTCAGATCTGGCAGTTTGTTGAAAACTGGTTTAGTCAGTTTGGGTTTAGGTTGGGGTGGGGAAAGTTCAGTCAATGTGACACATGAGCTTCCAAGGCTGTTTTGTGCAGCTCTCCAAGAGTCCTTGATCACTAAATTGTATATGTGTGTGTGTGTGTTTGTGTATGTGTAGAAATAATGCGGTTTTTTGCCTCATCCAGACTGTAGCACCAGACTGCTTGAGGTGCTATGGACCATTTTGCTGCATTTTTTGTTTGTTTGTTTGAGATAAGAGTGTGCCTTTTTTATTCCTGCACTCGATTTTACTTCCAAATAGAAAGCCAGCAAAACCAAACTACTTGTACACTAAGATTCTCTTTCAGATATTCTGCCCTGATGAAGTGAAGAGAGGCTTTGTCACAGAGGATAGGTGGCAACCCTCTGAAGGGATTTCAGCCTGACACCTTGCCCCTCCACCACTATCCTTTCTGTTGACCTAGGTTTTGATTTCTGTGCTGTCTTGTATGGACCGGGATATTTTGAGATTGAAGAAAATAGGAAAAATAAATGTCAATTGCCTGGAATTTCAGAAGATTATGTTCCACTTCAAAATCCCCTGGGGACCACACAACTTTTGTTGTTGTTGTTTTTGCAAGTGTTCTCATCTGCTCTGGAATCTGTGGTCAAAGTCACTCAGTTGACTTCTTGGATAGGAATCCCCCTTTTTTGTGAGGTGCTGAACTGAAATCCATCTGAACATGATCTTTGGGGTTGCAGTTCTTGGGAAGCTTTCAGTGGTATTCTGGATGAAAGGTATGGAGTAGTGTGGATTAAAATATCCAGGGATGAATGCTGGGAGAAAAATCATCATTCCCAGTAATCTGGCATAGGCATAGGACCCAGCCACATCAGCAAATCTTTGTCTGGAAAGAGAGATTCTGTTTATCTTTCTATTGAGAATCATTCCCAGATAGAGTGGGCCTGGAGGATAGCAGGGAGTTCTGTTGGCAGATGACAAAACTGTGAAGCATCTTGAGAGCATAGACTGCAGGTAACAGAGTGGAGCCTGTAGCAAATGGAGAACTATCTTAGAGAATATAAGGGTCCCTTCTAGACTTCTTACCGTCTGGTGGCTTGAGGTAGAGGTGCTGAGAAAGATAGTTTTATTTTATTATATTTTCTTGCTGTAAAGGAGACACTGACTGAGGCTGCATCTGCACTGCAGAAATAATCCAGGTGTACACCACTTTAACTGCCATGGCTCAGTGCTATGGAGTTCTGGGAATTATAGTTTTGTGAGACATTTAGCCTTTTCTGTCAGAGAGCTCTGGTGTCACGACAAACTAGAATTCCTAGAATTCCATAGCATTGAGCCATGCAAGTATTAAAGTGGTGTCAACCTGGATTATTTCTGCAGTGTGGATGTGGCCTGAAGCATAGCGATTCTACTGGAGGTAGAGCAGGTGTTTCTCCCTTTGCTTCTTCACCAGGAGCCCTGGTGGTGCAGTGGTTAAATGCCTGTACTGCAGCCACTCGCTCAAAACCATAAGGTTGTGAGTTCAAGACCAGAAAAAGGGCTTAAGCTCAACTCAGTCTTGCATCCTTCGAAGGTCGCTAAAATGAGTACCCAGATTGTTGGGGGCAAATTAGTTTACAGTTGTAAACTGCTTAGATACTCCTTAGGCGGTATGAAGCTTGTTTGTTTGTTTGTGATTTTGTGATCTGTGATTTTGTTTGCTCTTATGTAGTTACACCCCTGATAGATGTACAGGAGTGATAGTGGTAAAAACCTGCAGGCCTGCTACACCTATGTCTCTGTGGAGAAGACCAATTCTATATACAGTAGGCCTTTGTTATCCATTGGGGTTTTATTCCAGAACACCCGATGGATACCAATGTCTGTGGATGCTCAAGTCCCATGAAATGCAATGTCATAGAAAAATGGTGTTCCTTATATAAAATGGCAAAATCAAGGTTTGCTTCTTGGATTTTTTTTCCTTAATATTTTCAAGCCATGGGTGGTTGAATCCATGGATATGGAGGGCTGACTGTAGACCAGCGGTTCTCAACTTATGGGTCATGACTCTTTCACAGGGGTTGCCTAAGACCATCGGAAAGCAGTAGCAAAATTACAGTTATGAAATAGCAATGAAAATAATTTTATGGTTGGGGGGTCACCACAACCTGAGGAATTGTATTAAAGGGTTGTGGCATTAGGAAGGTTGAGAACCACTGCTGTAGATATTACAGTATAGATTTTGTATTGTTATCTGGTACAATGTTTCTGTGGAAAAATGTAGAGAGACAGACATGTTTGTCTCCATTCCCCCCCCCCCCACACACCTGTGAGTGGACCTGTCTCTAATTCCTAGTATGTGCTGAGAGGGCAGTGGGATTCACCTGAATAAAACAAGGCTCCATCTGTTGAAGCCAAAGGAGTATTTGAATTCCTTTGGTCTTCTAAAAACCCATGGGGAGGCAGAGACAGCGAGCCTACCCTCCTTGTCCATGGAGATAGCTGTTGTCTCCTATGAGAGGTCATATTTTTGCACAGGTTAGTCATATGTGTTCCCAGTGTTATAGTCATCACCGTGGGAAACAGCTAATACCAAAGAATACTGGGACTGAGATACTCTCCCAGCTTATGTTCTTCTGGGATATCATTTCTGTGGTGGTAAACCAACAAAAAAGCTATCCTAGCTTGTCCTCCTCTAGACAAAAAGGAAAACATAAAATAACTCATTAGTATTTGAATGGACAAAAAGACACAGAAGTAATGCATAAGAAAACTAGAAGTATTGATTCATCAAAGGACTGGGTTTAAAAATACTGTTAGCTGGTTTCACATAGAAAGATAGCAGTTAAAGAAATGCATTTTTAAACATGTTAAAAGAACACACTGTGTTGTGCAGTGATAGATTTATATAGATGGAAAGAAAAAGTAATCTTATGGCACCTTCAAGGTTAACTAATTTCTTTCAATGTAAGTTTTCATGAGGTATACTTTACACAGGCTTATAGTGAGGAAGTGTTCTGGGAAGAGGTACCAAAACAGGCCCATGCCCAAAACTCCTAGAGGTGAATCAGTTTTACAAAGCCCCTGATGAGTCTCAACAGGAATAGACCTTCTATTGCAGTCCCCAACCCTTCTCCCAAAGCAGGCCACCATTTCTGGATAAGATTTTGAATTTAAAAGTAATACAGTGGTTCACAATTCCCCCCAATCAAAATGAAACATGAATACACAAAACCAGTATGTGGCAGGATTTTCATACCCCGCCCCCCCAATTTACCAAGCTCCCATGTCACTTTTCAAGGCTGGAAACAGTAGGCAGGAGGAAAGCCTCCTCTTTAAAGTCTGCAATTCATTCTAGGACAGATAGTGAAAATAAACATCCTGGTAGAGGAAAGGGAGGACGACAGGCTTCTGTGCACAGTAGGATGCTTTCAGCCATGTAATAGTGTCAGACGATAGCTGTTGTTTGTGCCTGAAACCTATTTTTTTGTAACTTTTGATCTAAGGGTCAGCATTTACATAATTGTTTGTTAAATTATAGGTTCCCTGACAGCCTGCATCTGTAGTGATTAGGGCTGCAGGAGCATGGCAAAGTAGTCTATCAGCCTCTAAGGTTTCAAGAAAGGAGGAGAGAATCTGGCAGTATGAAGAGGAATATTATATTCCTCTTTCCTGCCATATCTGAATATTAAGTATTCTGCAATGAATGAACTTATTGTTTTCTGAATGCCCTCTTTCATCATTTTCTATACAAGTTTTAAACTTTTATAACTAGAAACAGAAAATGAAGAGATGAATCACCAGTCACAAGTACCATTCAGCACTGTAACATAAAGGATAGTTCAAATGTCACACTTTAACTGGGACAGAAATGGTTAGTTCACATTTATTGGCTTGCGTCATAACAACACCAGATACATCTGAATCCTATTCTGTGGAACCAAACCACACACTGTAAAGGATGTGTAATATTGCTCTTGGCCTGGAATTTGCCTATTAGTATGTGAACTGGTGGAAGGATTTTTTTTAAAAACCCCGTCCATTTTCATAGGGCTTGATAGTGCTCTGGTCTGCTGCAATTGTGTTTGTTATATTCAAGTTGTTTCCTCACATCAGTCCTGCCAGTGTTGGAATGGAATCAATTGGTCAAGCAATCACTTGTTCTTCCAATGGCTTATCCAATGTGGATGGGCGTCATCTGACCCTCTCGTGAGAAATTAGGCCTACTATTTTAAACCTCTCCAGTAGATACTTGTGATTACACACAGTATCAGAAAATAAAGGAAAAGAAACTATATAGTCAGTATCACCATCAAAACATTAACAATTTTTGCATCACTTAGACATCAATCTTTGAGACATTTAACGGGGAGCAGGTTGCATTAAATTCAGCAGAGCTTGCTTCTGAGTAGACATGCCCAGAATTGCATAGCAAGCCTACAATCCTATATACACTTAAGCTTGAGTAGGTTACATTGAAGAAGGTCAAGGTGGAAAGGGCCAAAATAGGCTTGATGCTGAACATTCAGAAAACAAAAATAATGACCATGGAAGATATACAATAATTCATCCTAGATAATGAGAAAATTGAAATAGTCCAAGAGTTTCAATACCTTGGTTCAAACTATAACCAGAACAGTGACTGAAGACAAGACATTAGAAGAAGTCTAGAACTGGGGCGGGCGGCTATGAAATAAATGAACAAGATCCTAAAGAGCAAAGATATGACTCTGAATACTAAAGTGAGGATAATCCAAGACATCATATTACCCATCACCATGTACAGATGTGAGAGCTGGACATTGAAGAAATCTGACAGGAAGAAAATAAATTCATTTGAGATGTAGTGCTGGAGAAAAATGCTGAGTATACTGTGGATGGCCAAGAAGACAAAAAAAAAAAAAAAAAGGGGGGGGGGTGTTCTTGAGCAAATCAAGCCTGAACTCTTCTTGGAAGCCAGGATGACTAAACTGAGGCTGTCATATTTTGGCCACTTCGTGAGAAGACATGAATCATTAGAAAAAAAGAATGCTGGATAAAGGGGAGGGCAGCCGAAAGAGATTGAGACCACATGCCAAATGGATGGATTCAATCCGTGAGGCCATGGACCTGAGCATGCAGGACCTGAGCAGAGCAATGGAGGACAGGGAGTCTTGGAGATGTCTCATCCACAGGATTGCTATGAGTTGAGGTTGACTGGAGAACATTTAACAACAACAAAGCTACATTGAACAAAATGGGAATTATTTCTGCATAAAGGCACATAGCATTGTACTGTAAAACCAGTTGATAGGAAATGGGTATTATTATTTACAAGTGGCCACAATACTCTAAGCACTGTACACATATTATAATGTAAGACAGCCCCTACCTACAGACTCATAATCTAAAAAACACAATACAAAAGAAAAAGGAATGGAGAGCAAAGAGGAATGTGATAACTGGACCAGCAACTCTTTCTCTAGCAGATGGATGGAATCAGTTGAGTCTCCTGCTTCAGATTAGCCTCTCAGTGGCCTTTGCTCTTATGGCCAGGCCAATAGATGAGACCAGAGTGTCACAGTTCTGTGCTGTCTTACCAGAACTCTCAGCCCAGCAGCAGCTTAAAGTCACAGTGAGCAGAATGATGTTTCTGGCAGCAGATGATGTGCATGGTGTTCCCCAGCCTGTTGCTTCTGAATTCCCAGACCATTCCAGAATTTTACAACTGACACCCTAGTAGTGACGGTTCTTGCTTGTTTCTGGCCTGGACTGTTTGTGATGGGTAGTCAGATTCTATATACAGTACACAGTATTTAAAGTGACTCTGGGGTGGGAGGTGAGGAAACAGAAAGCCCATTCAAGTCTTCCTTGCAGGTATCAAGACTGTGCAAGCTTTGCTGTGCTCAAGAAATGCTGTGGTGGTACTGATGCTGCACTACTTACTTGAGTAGGCAGCATCTAGAGTCAGGTGCCCCAATGAATGAGTGGCTGTGAGGTGTCAGAAGACAGGGCTATACAGGTCAGTTGTGTTTGCGTTTGTAGTACAATCCGTGATAAGGTACCACGGCTACGTTTGGCACCATGGTCACCTCCGCGACTGTAATGCAGGCAGCATCTTGTGAGCTGGAGAAGTACCTCTCCTCTGACTTCAGAATAACTGAAGAGAAAGGTCTCTCAGTGAGGCTTTTATTCTTAGAAGTTACAGTATGTACAGAGTTATCTACAAACATCTACACAGTCCACCATCCATCAACAGAAGAAGCCACAGAGTCAACCGAATCCAACAGAATCCACGGCCAACTGCCAAACCTAACTGCCAAGATCAACTGTCAACTGAATGTTCAAATTCCGCCAGCCAGCACCTGATTGGCCGATATTCCTGGCTGGTCTTCGGCCATTACACATTGTACATTTTCCTTTGGACTTTTTATCTCAACAAGTTGTCCCATTCCAAAGGTAGCCTGCTGACCTCAAAAGTGTTATAGAATGTAGTTCCATCAAACTGCCAGTTGTCTTCTTTACATGCCACCTGGGATGTTGTCTTTCACTCCAACCAGAGATGCAAATGCCCAGAAAAATCCAGGTGGAAAAACATTTTTTTTCCTGGGGGGAGAGTCATTTAAAAATTGAAAAAAAAAAAGTATTATGGAATATTTTGATGTGAATCTGATCACTACAGCTCCTGGTCTTGATTTCCTTTTCTCTCCTTTTTTATTTTTATGGAAACAAGTATGTTTGGTTGACGCTATGGAGAAAATAGTTTTTCCTGTTATACTTATGCTGATGTTGTATCTTTTTTGTTTTGTTTTGTTTTTTAGTTAAACAAGCAAAACCAAAAGTTAATTATAGTTTAGGGCCCTGAGGTTTCCTTTGTAGCAATAAATAAAGACTTTTTGAAAGTTCAGTTTGTAATTATATTCTGAATAAACCGTATCTTTAATATATCAAAAGGTGATAATTATTTTCAATCTGTATTGGTGGTGGTGGAATGATAACATGGTCTTAGCAGTCTGCTAAAAACTCAGAAGGAATTGAGGCAGCCTTTCAAGAGAGTTCTATAGTCAGACGCTGCTACAGAAAATGCCTTGTCATATGGGTTTACCACCCTAGCTGCATAGAAATAAATGAAGGTACATAACAACATATGGGAAGAGACAGTCTTTCAAATATCCTAGCCCAAGCCATGCCAAGTATATTTAAGCTACTATTTTTAATGGTCATAGTTAGAAATTAATTTTAGATTAATCATAGATTTGGATGGAGAGCCTGGATGCTATCTAGTCCAAGCCCAAGTCACCCAGTGGGTTTCCATGGCCAAGCAAGCAATATAATCCTGGTCTCCAGAGTCACAATCCAGTGCTAAGACCAATACACCACACTGGCTCACTAACTAGCGTATAACAGTATTTTAAATAATTAAAAAATCTACTTTTCTCCTGGTGAGATGAAGAGAGAGGGCTAAAATGCATAGTTTGTAAAAGCCAGGATGACTAAATTGAAGTTATTAGTATTATTTTATTTATATCCTGCCTTTCTCTCAGTATAGGGGTCCAAGGCAGCTAACAATATTTAAAACAATACAAGTTAAAAATACAAGGCATTAAAATGTAAATACGATGTTTAAAAAACAATAACCAATTATAAATAGTTGAAAACATTACACAGTAAAATTTAAAATATGTTAAAAACTCTGTGCAAACTTGTTGCTGCTGCTGCTGTGTGCCTTCAAGTCATTTCCGATTTATGGAGACCCTAAATGGGTTTTTCTTGGCCAAGATTTCTTCAAAGGAAGTTTGCCATTGCTTTCCCATGAGGCTACGGTTATGTGACTTGCCCAACATAGTTTTTCCATGGCTGAGAGCATTTAAAGTCTAGTCCTTGTCAGCTTGAGAAAGGCTGGCAGCATAAGAGTGTTTTCACCTGCTGCCAAATGGAGAGCAGGGATGGGGCCATCCTTGTCTTTCTAGGGAGGGAGTTTCAGAGCCTGGGAGCAGCCGCCTTTCCCTTGTTCCCACTAAACGTGCCTCAGAGGGTGGTAGCTGGTAGGACAGAAAAAAGGGCCTCTAGTGGGATTGTAAAGGCAGGTATGGTCCTTCAAATAGCCTGGACCCAGGCCATATAGGTCAATATCAGCACTTTAAACTGTGCCCAGAAATGGACTGGCAGCAACAGGAGAGTTAATGACCTGGTTGTAGCTCTTTGGGCCAACTGAAGTTTCTGAGCACTTTTCAAAGGCAACCCCATGTAGAATACACTTTAGTAATCCAAACGGGATGTAACTAAGGCACTGTGGCCAGATCTGACTTCTCCAGGAATGGACGCAGTTGGCACACAAGTTTTAACTGTGCAAAAGTGCTCCTGGTCACTGCTGATACCTAGACTTTCAGGCTCAGAGCTGAATCCAGGAGCACCCTAAACTGTGAACCTCAAAGGTTGTCATGCTTTGGCTACATCATGAGAAGGCACGAATCATTAGGAAAGGCAGTGATGCTAGGAAAGGTGGAGGGGAGCAGGAAGAGAGGAAGATCTCATGCCAGATGGTTGGAGGTCACAGGCCTGAACCCACAGGACCTAAGCAGAGCAGTGGAGTACAGGGAGTCTTGGAGATCTCTCTTCCACAGGGCTGTCATGAGTCAAGGTCGACTTGAGGGCCTTTAACCACAAACACATGGAATATGGTCACACATATTTGATCAAACCCCATCTTTCAGCCCTTTTCATCTGTGGAAAGTCCTGGCAGAAGAGATAACAACTGGGGGGAAAAAACATTAAAGACTTCTTCCAGCAGCCCTACCCAGGCGATTTTAAAACATGACTTTTTAATTTGTATGTGGTAAAGAATCTAGTTTAATGGTTTTATAGTACTGTATTTTAACTGTTGCTTTTATGTGTTTCTCTTTTTAATTGTTTTGCATTTTAATATGCCGTACCTGGCCTCGAACCTTGAGGAGAGGTGGGAAATAAATAAAATTTATTATTACTATTGTTATTACTATAGGAATAACAAAAAACAAACAAAGCGTGTTGTGACACCTTAAAGGCTAGCACATGTTAATTTGGCAAAGAGCATTGGCTCACTTCATCAGAATCAGAAGCAAGCGTCCAACTTGGCTGTAGTCCACGAACCCTTGTGCCAAATAGAGTAAATGAGTTTTTAAAGTGTCACAAGGCTAAGACTTCTGCCTCTTCTTTCTCTACATTTTATTACAGCAGGAACATTCATAAATTAGATCTAATTCTCCTAATGCAAATGCACTGGAGGACCTGCAGATTCCGGTCTGCGTCCACACTCCCAGAATCCCATAGCCTTGAGCCAAGGCAATTAAAGCGGTGCCAAACTGGGTTATTTCCCCAGTGTGGACGCAGCCCAAGAGAGGTGTTCCCTCAGGTTAAAAAGAATAGTGTTTTTTTAATTTGTATTTTTCCACATTCACTGGGGTCCTTCAGCGGTAAATGTGGAGGGACTACTGTGTTTCAAACTTCACACCTTCAAAAATCACAGGTGCTCAAACCAATACTGTTATATCCTCAAAACAAGAATGCGGCTTTTGAAGGGGGAAAAAAACAACCTAATATCTAATATTAATAATAATAATAATAATTAATAAACATTATTAATTATATTATTATTAATTATTATCAATAATTATAATTAATAAATATTAATATTAATAATAATAATTTATAATGCCTGATATCTAATATCAAAATATCAAAAGACAAAATTTAAAAAAAACGGTATCTATGACCATAACCCTGCCAGTTTGGTTTTTAAAAATAACCGTTTCAACTGAACTTTTCCAGCTAAACCAATGGGAAGGCTCGCTTGTCACGTTAGGTGGAAGGCGACGACTGAGTGGACAACGCGTTTGTCAATCAAAAGCGCCTCAGCCAATAGGAAGGCAAAAAGGAATAATCCACACGAGGGGGATTAACCCCGCCTCCCTGTTTTTAATGCGCATTGCGCATGCGCCTGTCTTCGAGCGAAGCTCCTTCCTCAAATCCTCTCAGGAGGAAGGATGAAGAAGCTACTGCGCATGCGCTTCAAGGGCGCCTGTTGCTATATTCCTGGTGTCTGAGCCGATTTGTAGAGGCCATTCGTGGGGGAGGCTCCTCCCCTTTTTTATACGCACACGGATCCTTGCGCCAGCGAGTGCGCGCAAGGCGAGGAAAAGGAAAGGAAGGGAGGGAACTAGAGGGAGAGAGAGAGAGAGGGCGGGAGAAACAGAAAGGGGCGGGGCGAAAGAGCGTCGGCGGCCGGCGAGGCTCCTCCCCCTTTCTCCATTTGCACCACCACGACGACGAGCGACGGCGGAGAGTGCTTACTGCGCATGAGCGAGAGAGAGAGAGAGCGAGAGAGAGAGCGCTGGGGGCGGGGCTAAAGAACATACGTGAGCGAGCGCGAGAGAGAGATAGAGAGGGAAAAGGGGCGGGGCGAAGGAACGTGCGTGGGCGCGCGAGTGACAGAGAGCGCGAGAAAGGGGCGGGGCGAAGGAGCGAGAGAGAGAAAGAGAGAGAGAGCGCGCGCGCCCCCGACCAACCAACCAACCAACCAACCAACCAACCGGCGTTGTGTGGGTTTCTTCTTCATCCCCGTCGCGCGCGCGCGCGCACGCACACGAGCCAGCCCCGGACGCCGAACGGCTTTTCCGCGAGTGCGCATGCGCGCCCTGCCACCACTACTGCCAGGCTCAGACTGTGAGAGAGATTGAGCTCGTCGTCGACGGTGGTTCTCCTTCTTCTCTCTTTTGGGCCGTTGTCAGTCAGAGAGGAAGGAAAGAAGGGAGGAAGGAAGGCGTTGTGGGGGCAGCAGCAGCAGCAGCAGCAGGTGAGTCTGGGAGGTGAAGGAAGGGTGAGGCGGCGGCGTCTTCTTCCTTCCGGCTTAAGGGGCGGAGAGGGCCTAACGGCTGTCTCTCCCTTTCCAGGAGTGATAATAATGGAGGGAGAGGAGGAGGGGACACCTTCTGTGGCTCAAGGCTATGGAATTCTGGGAGTTGGAGTTTGTTGGGGGGCCCAGAGCGGAGCTCCGCTCCGCTCTGGGCCCCACAACAAACTCCAACTCCCAGAATTCCATAGCGACTGACCCAGACAGCAAAGCTTAAGAGGTGATATGATAGCCCCGTTTAAGTACTGTATCTGAAGGGGCGTCGAGCTTGTTTTCTGCTGCTCCAGAGAACAGGACCCGGAACAATGGATGCAAACTGCAGGAAAAGAGATTCCACCTCAACATTAGGAGGAACTTCCTGGCAGTAAGGGCTGTTCGACAGTGGAATTCACTCCCTCAGAGGGTGGTGGAGTCTCCTTCCTTGGAGGTCTTTAAGCAGAGGCTGGATGGCCATCTGTCCCTGGGGATGCTTTGACTTGGAGTTCCTGCATGGCAGGGGGTTGGACTGGATGGCCCTTGTGGTCTCTTCCAACTCTAGGATTCTATAATTAATACACAAGTCGCTGCTTTGGTCAAGTAAATGTTTCCAGTCACTTCCAAATATAGATGGAACTGGTCAAGTTGGGCTAACTTGTCAGTAAAGATAAAGGTAGTCCCTTGACATGAATGTCGAAAGATGAATCTGGTGGTCACGTGGCCATCATGACTACACCGAACACTTATCTTCCTACTGAGAAGGGGTACCTATCTATCTACTTGCATTTGCATGCTTTTGAACTACTAGGTTGGCAGAAGCTGGGACTAGTGACAGGAGCTCACCCCCATCATGCAGCACTCAGGCCTCGAACTGCCAACCTGCTGATCTTTCGATCATCAGAACTGGCTTCTTATCCACTAAGCCACCACATCCTTACGTGGATATATTCACCGCATCACTTTGTGAATACAAAGTGTTAAATATTGTCACCTTTAAATGTGTCGGGCGTGGGAAAATATACTTTACAGGAATTATTTTGGTTCCGCATACATTTCAATTGTTAGGAAGACCTGAATCACTAAGAGAGGCCGACACAGATAAGCGTATTTGTTGATAAGATGAATTTTGCAGCAGAAACCCTGCCCTATAGATAAGGAACAGTAGACCTTGGTAACCACAGCTATTCAAGTGAGGATGCACAATAGAAGAGGATTTTAGAGATCATTGTGATGATGGGAAATACAAGGAAACTTTGAAATTTGAAAGTAATAGAACTAAAAGAAAAATTTTGAAGAGTAAGTGTAACTTTTGTGGATAAGGGCTAGACTTTCCTATTTTAATTTAACCTAAGATTTGCCCTTCCCTCTGTTAATGTGAGTGGGAAAAGAAGGAAAGACTGGAACTTAATGATTGTGTAAGTATACAAACTGCCATCTGTCTTTCTTCCCCATGCTGACTGAGAAGAGCCATTGCGGCCAATCCTTGAACTGTTACTAGCTTGTATTATATTTAGGGAGTGTTGTAGTTAGAACCACATTGTATGAAGTAGATTATGATGTAGCTCTCCATCTAGTATCTGCAGTATAGCAGGCAAAGTTTTGCATAGGTACTGAAAGGGTGGGACTATTTCACACACACAACACAGCTTCCTCTCCAGTTATTGCAGCATGAGACACAAGATGACTGTGTTGGACCTCCAGTCAAAAGTGTGTTTGAGGAGAAGCTCCGTTTTGAGGTGGTGAGCTAGTTTCAGAATGACTAATGTGAGTCTTATATGATGAAGGATTATCTTCAGTCAATAATGTAGTAATTGCCTTATCTAGCTGTAAGTTGAGACCCAGAATGGTGTAGTAGTTTGAGCAATGGACCAAGACCACTTGGCCATGGAAGCCTGCTAAGTTGACCACTTTTCAAAATATACCTGCTGGGGGTTTCATTCCAAGACCCTCTGTGAATAACAAAACCTGTGAGTGCTCAAATCCCATTAATTGCGATGGTATAATAAAATGGTGCCCCTTATCTAAAAAGGCAAACTCAAGATTTGCTTTTTGGAATATACATATTTCCAGATATTTTCAAACTGTGGATGGTTGAATTTGCGAATAAGGAATCTGTGGATATGAAGGGCTGATTGTAGTTGGCTATAGAGTGGATACAGTGGGGCGTTGGTATTGGCTGGGGTTTGGTTCCAAGACTAGCCATGGATTCCAAAATCTGCAGATGCTCCAGTCCTGTTGTATATAATAACAATGTAAAATGGTGTTCCTTATATAAAATGGCAAAATCAAGATTTGCTCTTTGGATTTTTAAAAAATATTTTCAAGCTGTGGATGGTTGACTCCATGGATGCAGAATCCATGCAGGAATGCTGGAACAAACTTTTAAAAGGGAGGTTAAGATTTGTAAAGATTACTTTGAAGCAAGATGGGGAAAAGGAGGAAGGAGCACTTTGAGTTGAAGAAGTCAAATAACATCATAAGGAGCCCAGCAGAGAAAAAGTGTGTATGAGAGAGGGTTACTTTCTTTGATGGATCAGAAAGCATTGAATGGGAGGGCTTTGAGATGAAAGTAAATATAAATGGGTGAGAATTTTCTTCATCATGCATATATTAGTGTGACAATGCAATACTCAGTTGGTGAGTGTCCATATTTAAAAACAGTTGAAATCGAACATTCTTACCTAGAACAGAAATAGTTGTAAATTACATAAGAATTGTTGGTGTGGCGGACAATATAATATGAAAGTATTCAGGGAAATAATTTCCTACTGATCTGTTCATTTAGTTTCCCTGTGTGCTGAGCGAAAGATAAACCCATGATGAAGATAGGTGGAAAACGAAATATTTTACTCCTTCAAAAATATCCTTGAAGTAGACTATCATCCAATTGAGGTGCAATTGGCAGAGGCATCAATTTTTTTTGTTATATGTAACACCAGTACAGTATCATTATTTTCTTGCAAATTTTCCCTTGCAACAATTACTTAATCTTTGAGTTAATAGAGAACTTCTCTTTTCAATTCTTACCAGTTTTCAGGTGTCATATGAACAAAAAGAATAATCACATACACATTTGTCATGTTTAGTCAGTTGTGGTGAGCAAACAAAACAAAGGGGTGTGTGTGGCATGAAGTTTGTCAGGCAGTTATTCTAGCTGCAAAAAGGGAATATGCTTTGGAACAGTTCAAGATACCAGCAACCCAACTTGAGCTTTCTAGATTTAGGGTGAGATATATAAATATTTAAATAAATACAGCATTGGATTATCTAAAGGAATGACCATAACAGATGACTGTTATGTGTTATCAAATTGTCTAGAGATACTGATCAAAATACTATTAAATTTAGAAAGTGTGTCCAAGGAAAATTGTCCAGGAAAACCAAGAAATGAGAGCATGTTAGTAATAAGCCATAAACTGCAGGTCTATCAGATTTCCCCTAGGAATCCTGGAGATTATTTAAAACCATTACAGAAACTCAAATAAAGTTTATGCCTAATATCATAAATAGTATTCCTGATGGTACAACATGAAAAAAAAAGCCTTGTTTGGAAATGTGGAAATTTTCCCCAAAGAGAAAAAATAGAAAACTGCCTACCTTATCACTTTATTTCTGGTTTGCATTAAAAACCACCCTAACTCAAGTTACTAAAATGCACACTTATTTTTAAATCAAGGGGGACAACGTCTAAGGTCTGAATAGCATTTTCTTACACCCTGGTGGGTTACACATCCCTTTGTAAATTGTGCCCCAGAAGCCACTGAGGGACACAGTTTACAGTCAATATATAATTCGAGGGGATGGGATGGGGGAGACACCGTGGGTACATTAGGCTGGCCAAAACCTGTAGTTTGCTTACCCCTGCTTTAAGTATATCAGACCAGTATTAGTTGTGAAAGTCCTGAAGGAATATGGGAAGTTGCAGGAAAATGTTTCTTTCCAGTGGTTTCAAGGGGGACTGGGACATCCCAGCCAGTGTCTTCTGTGCTAAGAATTAATGAAGAGACTATTCACCTGAATTATTTTGAATTTTCATTAAGAAAGTGAGATATTATATAAATGGAGAGTTAATAAATGAAATCATTATTCTGAATATAGCTAAAAATAACAAAAGTTGGTGTTTTGGAACTAATTCACAAGTTGCTTTGTCAGATTTCACTCAAGTCATTTACGTATATGAAATGGTTGATCTTTTAAATAAAACTTAATAAAAACTTCTAATAGTTTTATCATAAAAAGATATTCAAATACCATTCATTTTTCAGAGGCACTTGTTTAACTTAGGATCATCAGTAACTGGTCAAAAATATTTCTAAAGTTTATAAACTTTATAAAAATCTTAGAGAAAGCAACTGTATAGAAAGGTAATGGCTTCAGTCCCAATATCCTTCTGAGCCAAATTCCAGATAGAAGACATTGCTGCTGAAAGAAGAGGGGAAAGTGATATTTGCTGATTCTTTCTTCTCCCTATAACCTTCTATAAATTTGCTTCAGAATGTTGAGGAATAGTCTGGGGAATGGCCAGAAAAGTTCATGGAGAATTAGTGCTGTTACTCTCACGACTCAGCTTCTGCAATACGCTCTACATGGAGCTACCCTTGTACCTAGTCCAGAAGCTTCAATTAGTTCAAAACATGGCAGCAAGATTAGTCACTGGAACAGCTAGAGGTGACCATATAACACCTGTGCTAAAAGCTCTTCAATAGCTGCCTATTAGTTTCTGGACACAATAGAAGGTGTTGGTCATGACCTTTAAAGCCCTTCATGACCTGGGTCCAACCTATTTGTGGGATCGCCTTCTTCCATACAATCCACCCCGCACACTTAGGTCCTCTGGGAAAAATCTACTGCAGACAAAACAAACCAGGTTAGCTGTGGTCATCTATAGGGCCTTCTTATCTGCCGCTCCCAAATTGTGGAATGGCTTGTCGGAAGAGATCCGAAACATTACCAGCCTTGACAGCCTTAGAAAAGGTGGTCAAGACCGATCTCTTCTGACAGGTCTTCCCTCCCTAACTAATATACTTGATCAGCCATTGATATGGACCCCCATATAGAATATTTTAGGATTTCCATCTCTTTAGGATACCTATCTCTCTATCGTTAACTAATTGTTTTAATGATTGGATGTTTTTTATTATGTTCATGTGGTAATTTTAGGTTCTCTGTTAGAGGGAGGATATTGTTGTGTTTTTATTGTGGTTGTAAGCCGCCTCAATCGTTTGGGAAGAGGTGGGATAAAAATAAAATTTTATTATTAGTAGTAGTAGTAAAATAACCTCCTCCATTTCTCCAGTGGTATCTTCTTCTGGATTTCAGTCCATTCCATAAACAAAAGGCGCTCTTGCATTTATAGAAAAATAATGGTGAAGGCAACCAGTAGGATTCAGAATTGCTTCCAGACTGGCTTATATTTAAAATTGATCCATTGTGAAATCAGATGTAATTTCCTACTGATTTCTGTGTGTCTCCTCATAATTTGGTGTAATCTGGACTTTGGTGTAGTTTGGACTTGGATTCCCCTCCCCTAAAAAACTTAGATACATTTTCCCACCAAACATTTTTCACTTAGCTTGAGTCATTGACATTCACCCTATTAAACAAGAGAGATATTAAACACATAGATTAGGGGTAGCACATAACTGACATGTCTCTTGGAGATTTTGTAGCCTATACTTTAGCCAAGGAACTGGCTTCATTTTTCTTCTGTCTTCCCCACATGGGGACAGCAAAAGAGTAGTGAAGTGCTCCAATTTGGTGCATCTAGGAACCAGCTGAGTCTTGACTCCTCAATTTAGATGTGAAACAGACTGGCATAAAAAGCCAGCTTCTGGGTATCTTGGGGGCAGGGTGTACAGATGATGCACACCCCCAAGACACGCAGGGGTGTGCATCATCTGTATTCCCTGGGCTGGCTTCTAGGTGCTCTGGCGGTGTGGCGTTTATATGCTGCATGCTGCCAGAGCACCTTAAACCCAGTTTCCAGATGCAGCATGGAGGAAAAGCCAGCTTTTTGCCAGTGCAAAAAGGAGAGGCTGTTTTCCTCTCTTCTTTGGCTGGCAAAAGGGTGGATTGGGACCGCAGTGTGCAGTTATCATGGCCCCAGTCCGCCTTCCGAAAGGACGGTCTTTTTCACCCCATAGAGGGCTCAAAGAAGCATCTGTTGAATACATAGCTGGCTTCACTCCTGTGCAAGTGGGATAGGTGAAGAGGTGTTGCTATTTATTTAGTAAAATCTTCTAAAGCTCTGGGACCTTTTTTTGCCTCCTCCTATAAGTGGCTGCCCAGAATCTGAGATCCAAAGAGGAGGCCTTTTGCATGTCCCAATATCTCACAGAACTAGATTGATATCCACATATAACAGGGCTTTCTGTGTAGCAGCACCCTGATCATGGAACTCCCACTAAAGGAAGTTAGGCTGGCTTTACCTGTTTTGAGGTGTTGATAGGCGGCTGAACATTTCAGTTCCACGTAGCCTTTAATGCCTGAAACTGTTGTTTTTAATTGCTAGTTTTAAAATTATATTTAGATTGTTTTTAAGTTTTAAAATTATTTTAACGTGTTGTAAATTTTTATCTTCATACTATTTTAATTGTATTTATTTCTTGTACATTGTCTTGGGAGCCATTATTGGCTGGGGGGCAATATATAAATGGTAGAAATAAATTTTATTCAACTGTTTTGGAGTGACCATTAAATTTGCTAAGTTCATGTATGACACTGCCTTATTCAGAATGGTGAAATCCAACACAGATGGTAAAGAAGTATAAAAAGATCTTCATGAAGTAGGTAGGTAGGTAACAGTAGATGAAATTCAATGCAAGTGAATGCAAACTGAACAAAGGGAATATATTATGGACAAAAATAATATTAATTGCACAGATTCCATCTGTTAATGTGAACTATTCAAGACCACATAGAAAAAGAGTAGCAATGTGACAGGAATTTCACTAAGAACACTAGCAGTGTGTTCTCTAATGTTAAAGTCTTTCATTGTCAGAAATTAGTAGGGAAATGAAATCATTATTATCCAGGGCTTCGGTCCTAAAAGAAGTAAATGAAAGAAAGTTAATGGAAATTATTCTTCTCCAGTCCTCCTCAGTAGTCCCTAAAAAGCCTCTCCTGAAATTTTGAGTCAAGGCACAGGTACCTGCAGAGAATGACAAGGGACAGGAAACTCTTTCTGGGAAATGTTTTCTGTTCAATTTGTTTGAAACACACACACACACACACACACATATATATATATATGATTCTACATACTTGGATTAAAGTGCGATGTATTTGTAGATTCCCCCATGTAGGTGGTATGTTTTGCTGTTCCATTAGAAAGAGCACTAGCAAGAAACAGTTACTTGAAGGTTCTTGAGGTACTTTTCCTAAGCTTTCTGGGTTTTTTGGGGGAGGGGTGGATGGAGGACATAGGTCCAAAACACACTGCATAAATAATCCAGTTTGAGACCACTTTCACTCCCCTGGCTCAGTCCTGGGAATTATAGTTTATTGTGGCACCAGAACTCTGACAGATGGCAAAATGTTTCACAAAGCTACAGTTCCCAGAATTCCCAAGCATAGGACCAGGGCAATTAAAGTTGTCTCAAACTGGATTATTTCTGCAGTGTATATTGGACCATACTTAAAGTTGATATGCTTATCATTAGCTTTGAGTAAATTGGTGGATATGTTGATATTTATCACACTGATACTCATAGTAGGATTTAGAACTAACAGAAAAGTATGTTTCACCTAACTTACATTTTTACCTGGAAATTATTAATGAAATTTGTAGTGTTGATCACTAGTTTAGAAGGTTTTTAGAATGAACTAGACAAAGCCATGACAGATAAGACTGTCAGCAGCTATTAGCCTTCAGAAACACAGTCTCCATATACAACAGTTCCAAACATAGGAATAAAACAGGAAGGCCATTGCTTTAATGCCTTGCATTGAGCTTGCAGAGGCATTATCTGGCTTGCTGCTGTTCAACAGTGCTTTAATCAAGGAAGACATTTCTTGTCACTATAGTACTCTAGACTGAAATTTTCCCTGAGTAAAATAACATTCAAGTTATTTTCAAAAGTGGTTTTGTTTTTTTTGTTTTTTTGTTTATCCAATAGGGGCATCACAAATGTCATATAAAACAACTGTTAAAGTAAATTACATAGTTCAGCTGCCTTCTTTTGCTATAAGAAAACAGAATATTATCATTCATGAATATCTTTACCATGCCTTATATTTAATTTTGCAATCTTTTGAAATTACTGGTGGTCAAAGCAAACATTATTGCTTTCCTTTGATCAAGCAAAACCATTTCTGGTAAATGAACGTCTGTGATAAAGAAGTTTTAAAAATTCTAAAAGGCATATTTCATTAAAAATTTACTGGGATTCTACAGAGTCAGAATACACACACACCAAAGAGATCTACTACAATTTTGTGGTAACACTGCAAGTCATCAACATTGTTATCTAGAACAGAAATGGTAGTAAATTACATGAGAATTATTGGTTTGAGGAGTGTGGTGGACCATATAAGATGGAAGTATTCAGTGAAATAATTTCCTGCTGATCAGGGAAATTACTGAGAGTAATTCCATGGTCAAGAATAGTAAAAGAGAAGGGAGTTCAGGATGGATGGGAGTTTCTCAAAAGGGAGATACTGAAGGCACAATTTCATACAGTTCCAATGAGGAGGAAAAATGGAAGGTGTCTCAAGAAACCAGGATGGATTATTAAGGAACTTTCAACTGAGCTAAGTTTTAAACGGGACATGCATAAGAAATGGAAAAGTGGGAAATCATCAAGGAGATATTCAAACAAATAGCTTGCACATGTAGGGGTAAAGTCAGAAAAGCAAAAGTACAGAACGAGCTCAGGTTTGCTAGAGAGGTTAAGAACAACAAAAAGGGCTTTTTTGGGTATGTCCACAGCAAAAGGAAGAAGGATATGGTAGGGCCACTGTGTGGAGAAGATGGTGGAATGCTAACAGGGGACAAAGAAAAGGCAGAATTACTCAACACCTTTTTTACCTCAGTCTTCTCACAAAAGGAAAGGGGTTCTCCACATGAGGAAAATGGAGCAGAGGACTCAATAGGGGAAATGCAGCACAGATTAAGCAAAAAGGTAGTACACGAATGCCTGGTTAATATCTAAACGAATTTAAGTCTCCACAATCAGATGACCTACATCCAAGGGTATTAAAAGAATTAGCAAATGTAATCTCAGAGCCATTGGGAATAATTTTTGGGAACTCCTGGAGAGCAGGAGTAGTCCCAACAGACTGGAGGAGGGCAAAAGTTGTCCTCATCTTCAAAAGGGAAAAAAAGATGATCCCAGCAATTATCGCCCAGTTAGTCTGGCATCAATACCAGGAAAGATTCTAGAGCAGATAATTACACAGAGAGTCTGTAAACATGTAAAAAGCAATTCCATAATCACAAAAACTCAAAATGGGTTTCTGGGAAACTAGTCATGCCAGACTAATCTGATCTCCATTTTTGGTAACACAGCCAGCTTGGTAGACAAGGGAATGCTGTAAAATATATCTGGCTTTCAGTAAGGCCTTTGGCAAGGTCCCCCATGATATTCTTGCAAACAAGCTAGTAAAATGTGACCTAGACAATGCAACTTTCTGGTGGATTTGTAACTGGCTGACCGGCCAGACACAAAGGCTGCTCAGCAATCACTTATCTTCATACTGGAGAGAAGTGACCAGTGGGAAGCCACAGGGTTCTGTCCTGGGCACAGTGCTATTCAAAATCTTTATCAATGTTGATGAAGGAATAGAAGGCATACTTATCAAATTTGCAGATGACACCAAATTA
Source organism: Urosaurus nigricauda (assembly GCA_034509955.1). Taxonomy (NCBI): domain Eukaryota; kingdom Metazoa; phylum Chordata; class Lepidosauria; order Squamata; family Phrynosomatidae; genus Urosaurus; species Urosaurus nigricauda. The sequence goes on along the minus strand of JAOEGL010000001.1, from coordinate 123,028,472 downwards.
GGAGGAATAACTACAGTCGTCCCCCGGGTTACGAAGGTAATCCGTTCCAGGATTACCTTCGTAACCCGGAAGCTTTCGTTTCCCGGGGGACCGCTATTGCGAACGGACCGTGCGGCCGATTTAAAGGGGCCGCGCGGTTTTTTTTATTCGGATCCCGGGGGATACGATAGCGGTCCCGCCGGTTTCGGATCCCGGGGTTTTTGTAACCCGGGGGATTCGTAAGCCGGGGAACCACTGTAATACCCCACAGGATAGGATCAAAATTCAAAAGAACCTCAATAGATTAGAAAGCTGGGTCAAAACTAACAAAATGAACTTCAACAGCAAGAAATGTAAGATACTGCACTTAGGTAGAAAAAAGTGAAATGCATAGATATAGAATGGAGGACACTTGTCTTAAGGAGACAATTTGTGAAAGGGATCTAGGAATCCTGGTAGACCACAAGTTGAACATGAGTCAACAGTGTGATGTGGCAGCTACAAAGGCCAATGCTATTCTAGGCTGCATCAATAGAAGTATAGCGTCTAGATCAAGGGAAGTAATAGTGCCACTCTATTCTGCATTGGTCAGGCCCCACCTGGAATACTGTGTCCAGTTCTGGGCACCACAATTCAAAAAGGATGTTGACAAATTGGGGCGTGTCCAAAGGAGGGCCACCAAATTGGTGAAGAGCTTGGAAACCATGCCCAATGAGGAAAGACCTCGGGAGCTGAGTATGTTTAGCTTGGAAAACTTTTTATTTATGTTCTGAAATTAGATATCAAATGCTATTCTGTATTTCCTATGGAGCATATGATTGCTGAGTCTTAGGTCCAAAACACACTGCGGAAATAATCCAGTGTGAGAATGCTTTTATCGCCCTGGTTCAGGGCTAGGGAGTCCTGGGAATTGTAGTTTATTGTGGTACCAGAGCTCTCTGACAGAGAAGGCTAAATGTCTCTCAAAACTACATTTCCCTGAATTCCCTATCATTGAACCCAGGCAGTTAAAGTGGTCTCAAACTGGATTATTCCTGCAGTGTGTTTTGGACCTTTGTGTTCTAGAAAATACTTTTGGGTAGCCTGTTCCTGTCCATTTTGGGGTAGTTTACTATAATAGCAATAGCAAGTACATTTCTATACTGCTTATCGGTGCACTTAAATACTCCTTAAGTGGTTTACAAAGTGTAAGCTAATTGCCCCCAACAAGCTGGGTAGTACTCATTTTAGCAACCTTGCAAGGATGCAAGCCTGAGTAGAGCTTGATCCCTTTTGTTGGTTTTGTACTTGCAACCTTGTGGTTTGTGAGTGGCTGCAGTATAGGCATTCAACCACTCCACCACCAGGGCTATAATATAAAAAGGATATGGAATTTAACACTTTAACAAACATGAACCCTACTTCTAATATAAATTTCAGAATTTCTTAAAGGGGCATTAAATTGGGATTGTAGTTTTTGTGGTTCCCATTGTTCACATTAACCTTGGTGTAATTGCTGCAAATATTCAGTAAGGAGACTTTTTAAAGGTAATATTTTTAGTTTTTTTCCAGCCTTTAATTTTCCAATTTAGTATCCAGGTTTAGCTTTGAAGATTATGAGAGTGTTGAATTGTTTTTGACAATAGCCATTCCAGTGTCATTTGAAAATTGACCGTCCCCCAAATTGCTTAAAACTATAAATCTACTTGATCTTCTCACCATCTAGTGTTTCTTCAGGTAGAAATTATGATTACATATTAGTGTTACCAGGGATGAAGGATATCACTCAACCACATTTATCATAATTCTTCTAAACACTGGATACCACGGTGTTGCTACTTTGTTTTTCCTGGCCTTTTTATATTACAGTGGTCCCCCGGGTTACGAAATTAATTCGTTCCGGCCCCTTTTTCGTAAGCCGAAAATTTCGTAAGCCGGGGCCTATTTCCAATAGGAAATAGGTAATCCGTTCCGGCCGGCCGGAGGGGAAGGGAAATCCCTTCCCCTCCGAAGCCTGGCCTGGCGGGGGCCTCCTGGCTGAGGAAAGGAAGGTCCGATCCGGTGGATCGGGCCTTCCATTCGTCACCCGCGGAGGCCCAGGCTGGCTGGGGAACGTTCGCTTCCCCAGCCAGCCAGGCTTGAGTCCCTTCTCCTCCGAGGCCAGGCTTCGGAGGAGAAGGGGCGGCCTTGGGTCCCTTCTCCTCCGAAGCTAGGCTTCGGAGGACAAGGGGCGGCCTTGGGTCCCTTCTCCTCCGAAGCTAGGCTTCGGAGGACAAGGGGCGGCCTTGGGTCCCTTCTCCTCCGAAGCTAGGCTTCGGAGAAGAAGGGGCGGCCTTGGGTCCCTTCTCCTCCGAAGCTAGGCTTCGGAGGACAAGGGGCGGCCCAGGCTGGCTGCGGAACGTTCGCTTCCCCAGCCAGCCAGGCCTGGGCCTCCGCGCCTATCGAAAGGAAGGCACGATCCCATGGGATCGTGGCTTCCTTTCGTTAGGCTTGCCCCCCAAGCCCGGCTAGAGAAGGGAATCCTCCCTTCTCTAGCCGTGCTTGGGGGGCAAGCCCGGCTAGAGAAGGGAAGCTTCCCTTCTCTAGCCGGGCTTGGCCCCCAAGCCTAATGAAAGGAAGCCACGATCCCATGGATCGTGGCTTCCTTTCGTTAGGCTTGCCCCCCAAGCCCGGCTAGAGAAGGGAATCCTCCCTTTTCTAGCCGTGCTTGGGGGGCAAGCCCGGCTAGAGAAGGGAAGCTTCCCTTCTCTAGCCGGGCTTGGCCCCCAAGCCTAATGAAAGGAAGCCACGATCCGATGGATCGTGGCTTCCTTTCGTTAGGCTTGCCCCCCAAGCCCGGCTAGAGAAGGGAATCCTCCCTTCTCTAGCCGTGCTTGGGGGGCAAGCCCGGCTAGAGAAGGGAAGCTTCCCTTCTCTAGCCGGGCTTGCCCCCCAAGCCTAACGAAAGCAAGGCACGATCCGATCGGATCGTGCCTTGCTTTCGCTTCGGGGCGGAGGCCTAGGCTTGACAGGCTGGGGAACGTCCCCAGCCAGCCAAGCCTCTGGGCCTCCGCCCCGAATGGAAAGCAAGGCAGTGCCTTGCTTTCCATTCGGGGCGGAGGCCCAGAGGCTTGGCTGGCTGGGGACGTTCCCCAGCCTGTCAAGCCTCTGGGCCTCCGCCCCGAAGAGAACGCAAGGCAGTGCCTTGCTTTCTCTTCGGGGCGGAGGCCCAGAGGCTTGGCTGGCTGGGGACGTTCCCCAGCCAGTCAGGCCTGGGCCTCCGCCCCGAAGCGAAAGCAAGGCACGATCCGATCGGATCGTGCCTTGCTTTCGTTAGCCTCCCAGGGCCAGGCTTGGCTGACTGGGGAACCTTCGTTCCCCACTCAGCCAAGGCTGGCCCTGGGCGCCTAACGAAAGCAAGGCACGATCCGATCGGATCGTGCCTTGCTTGGCCTCGGAGAAGAACGGACGGCCCCGCGATGGCCGTCCCTTCTTCTCCGAGGCCGCCGGCGGAGGAGAAGGGACGGCCATCGCGGGGCCGTCCCTTCCTCTCCGAGGCCGCCGGCGGAGGAGAAGGGACGGCCATCGCGGGGCCGTCCCTTCCTCTCCGAGGCCGCCGGCGGAGGAGAAGGGACGGCCATCGCGGGGCCGTCCCTTCCTCTCCGAGGCCGCCGGCGGAGGAGAAGGGACGGCCATCGCGGGGCCGTCCCTTCTTCTCCAAGGCCGCCGGCCTTTTTTCGTATCCCGGGGATACGATCGTTAGCCGGGGCCATTTTTCCGGCCCCGGCTCTTTCGTATCCCGGGATTTTCGTATCCCGGGGGATTCGTATCCCGGGGGACCACTGTATCTAGTTTATGTAATTTACCTGTGATTAGGACCAGGTTATTTTAATGAAATAGTTCATGAAAGGTTAATTGTACTTGGGTGATAAAACTGTGTGGCATTATATTACTATACTAATATTACTTACAGAGAATTCTTATGCGATTACTGTAATCTCGGCACTCTTTAGCCTAGGAGGGTGTCTCTTACTGCACTGTCTAAATGTTGAATCTTATCTTCTGCTTCAGAGCTTTCCCTGACAGTGTTGCTTCCAGGTAGGGACAGTGCCACCATGCTTATAAATAAAAGGAAAGGTGGACTTTAATTTGCTTCCTCAAATAATTTAACATTTCATGCATAATCAGCAGTTCATTGTCTCATCTTCTTGGGGAGGTTAAATGTTATGGAAAATACAACACAAACTTTCCACGCTGTCTAGTGGATAGTAGACAGACCCTCAAAGCAAAACCACTTTGTGGGGACAGTATTTGTTATTCTTACCCATTCCCTCATTTTGTATTTTTTCATCTAAGGAGTAGTTTCATCACAGGCTTAGTACACCTAATATTTCCTTTATTCTTATAACTGATTGTAGCTTACTCCTTGTTGGCATGTTCAGGTTTTAGGGAATAAAGGCATTATTAACTTTTAGGGAAAAATAGGCTTAGGCCTAAAATTACATCCTTGGATTTGTGATGCTGATTTTATATAATATTGGTATACTAACAAATTAGTCAGCCGTTTGGAAATGGATTAAGAAAAAAAATCCCTCACTTTATCCAATAAGAAAGATGATTGTAAGCACTAAAAACACAATATGGGTAGAGTAAACAAAGATACACCTGTTACACAACATATAATGCTAATACATACTAGTAGACTGAAACAAAAGCAAGAATAAAATAACAGCTGCTATATCACTAGTAGCTTCAGTCAGAAATGAAGAATTATTTAAAACCTAATAAATGAAAAGATGATATTCCTGGGTTGTTATAATGAATTTGTGTGAGGAAGTATCTGATATGGGATAATTTTGTCAACATCTACACTTTTGTCATTGCCACTAGAGATGTAGGCTGGAATCCTCTACAGCAGTTACAAATATTTAACCTAGAGTTCTGCACTCATGATCTCTATGTATTCCCTAGTTTAGAGGGCTACATAGGGGCCATCAAAATCACTCAACCTCCTCTTATCAGGCAGCAGCCACTGTTACCAATGGGAGTAGTTTCCCCATTGACTGAGAAGTATCTGCTGAATGTTTCAACCCCAGTTGTGTGAGCAATCTGCAGTGTGTGGGGAAATTGTGGCAGGTTCTGCTTCTGCCTGTTGCACTGGAAAACGCTCACAGGAGGAGGTGGAAATAGCATTCAGCTGCTTCCCGATCAACAATTGAATGGGCCCAGTCAATTGCAGCAGCTGCTTCCTGGTAAGTGGGGTTGGGGCAGGGGAGTTGACCTGGGATTCTTTGCATCACATCATACCTATGTTAGTTATACATACATAAATTCTATTCATGATTCCAACCATAGTTATAAGATAAACTGCAGAAAATAGGAATGACATTGGAGGAAACTGAGGGTCCTTCACCCTGGGATCAAAGGACAGCGGATTGAATAAAGAAGGCAGAGTTTATTGTAAGTTATTTTTAAATGCAGCTTAGGTGTATTATAGGAAAGAAACAGAATATTTTCAGTGAGTGCAAATTTATATTTCACATGGGAAGCAATTAAAAATGCAGTGATCACAACAGTCTAAAACTAAATTCAAACAGCACTCTATTTTTAAAAAATGAACACATTTTCTTCTAATGTCAGGTAATCCTTTAAATCAAGAGTGGGCAATTTGTGACTCTCTAATAAATGTTGTTGGACTACAACTCTCATAATCTTTCACCATTGGAATTACTTGCTAAGCCTGATGGATGTTGCAGTGCACCAACATCTGGAAGACCCCAAGTTCTCCCATCACTGCCTTACGCTGTCTGACCTGTTTTGTAAGTGTCCCATGGGCTATTTCAGTTAAGAATGACCTTAAGATAATTGAGATCAGTATACAAACAAACTGTAATAGTACACAGAGACTGACAGCAATCTTCTCCGAACTGTGAAAGCTTTCAGATAGCCTTTGGTTGACCAGAACCTAAACCTACAAGGAGTGAGCAAGTATAACTGAAGGCTTAGAACAATTTTCTCCAGTCTTTTTCTCTCCACCTGTTCTGGACTTCATCTCCCTTCAGAATCCACTGCCATGGCAAGTGAGTAGATATCATGAGATTTGCTGTCCAGAAGGGCTGGAAGGCACCAATTTGGGGACCTCTGGCCCTAGATTGGGGTGGTAAATATCTGAGGGTCTGGGGGCTATTTTTGAGCATAGCAGGTTACATGCAGTCTGCCAGCATCATCCACCTACCAAAGGCTACCTGAAACCATTTGGATAAAATTACTGGAAGTCTCTGAGTACATTATAGTTTGTTTTATAATGATTAACTTAAATTTGGTCTTAACTGAAATCTGCCATGGGGTTTGTGAACAAAAATGGTAAATTGTATTCCTAGAAATGATAAGATCCATATAATTTGCCATTTAAATGTTATTCACAGCCTGGTTTTTTAGACCTGAAAAGACATTTTTTTTAGAAGGAGGAAGTGGCATGTGCATGAAGTGCTGGGGTTGTCCAGTCACCCACTACCAGAAGAGTATGGTGTGAAACAGACCGCCCCAAAAGGGTGAATTGGGTCTACCCTGGAGCTGCTCGCACCGGTGCCATGGCAAACAGATGTCTGCGCCCCCAATCCACCTTGCCGGCATGGTCCCGGACGGTGCTCTGAGAAGAAGCAGTTTTTACCGCTCCTTTTCAGAGCAGGTTTTCTGGGTGGGGGTAGCTTCCAAGCTTGCGTCATGTGATCGCCATGCCCCCAAGCCACTCAGAAGTGGGCTTATTATGCCCATCTGTTTCACCCCTATAGCTCTCTTCTGTTGATATTATTGGGATACCTTTAGTTTCACCATTACTGTTTGTAGAATAGCTTGCACAGCTTCCTCCCATACAAACTTTCTAAGAATAGTCACCTGAAAAAGATCAGTTACAACACTGAAACTCTTACGTTTTTCCAATATAGTGGGTTCTGTAGTTTTTGATATATGTATTTTATATTATTTTTAATTGACCGTAGAATCATAGAGTTGGAAGAGACCACAAGGGCCATCCAGTCCAACCCCCTGCTATACAAGAACTCACAATCAAAGCATCCCCAACAGATGGCCACCCAGCCTCTGTTTAAAGACCTCCAAGGAAGGAGATTCCACCAGGGAGTGTGTTCCACTGTCGAATAGCCCTTACTGTCAGGAAGTTCCTTCTAATGTTTAGGTGGAATCTCTTTTCCTGTAGATTCCATCCATTGTTCTGGGTTGTTTTCTCTGGAGCAGGAAAAAACAAGCTTGCTCCCGCCTCAATACCGTGTTTCCCCGAAAATAAGACGTAGTGGAGATTTTGCTGAATTGCTAAATATAAGGCCTCCCCCGAAAGTAAGACCTTGCAAACTTTTTGTATATAAATATATATACAGTATATAATAAATGTTCATTTTTTTGTTCAACAATAAATGTGAATTCTTCATGGAAAAATAAAACATCCTCTGAAAATAAGACCTAGCGCAACTTTGGGAGCAAAAATTAATATAAGACACTGTCTTATATTCAGGGAAACAAGATATGACATCCCTTCAAATATTTAAACAGGGCTATTATATCACCTGTTAACTTTTTCTTCTCCAGGCTAAACATCCCCAGCTCCGTAAGTCTTTCCTCATAGGGCATGGTTTCCAGACCCTTCACCATTTTGGTTGCCCTCCTTTGGACACGCTCCAGTTTCAGCGTTTTTACTTATGAGTTGCCTTGGATCCCTTTCTGGGAAAAAAGGGCATAGAAATTAAATAAATAAATAAATAAGTATTGGTATTCATTTATATTTTATTAATGAAACAATTTTATTTAGAAACTGACAGTTTTCCACCAAAAAAGAAAAGAAAAAAGAAAAAAAACTCTGGAAAATTTTCTGCCTGACATTGCTACTACCATGTTTGAGATATATTGGAATGTATTAAAATTGAACATTAAAAAACACTGAACTGAATTCATTCTTTATTTCTGTTTCTGTTTCTGTTATACAGTACAGTACATGAATCCTTCTGTTGTTTATGCTTCACTTTTCTTAATTTATGTTTCTGTGCTATTGTATTGTGGAGGGGGGCGGAGAGGAACCATAGGTGTATAGAACTAGGTTTGCTCTTATCTCTTAAGGTCAGCTTGGGTCCTGCATGAGGAGAAAGGAGTAATCGAATAAATAAATAAACTACAAATCTCTGTGACTACATTCCATATATCTGTGGGAGTGGGTGCAGCTCATGCTCTAATAAACCTGTAAGTCTTAAAGGTGCCACAGGTCTCTATGTTATTTTTAATACAGACAAATAATCATACTTATTACTGAGTTTATGTCTCTTGTAAACTTTCTAATGACAGAAAACAGAATGAACTAGCAAGGCTGAACCTGACTGGAATTGCTATAACAGTAAAGCTCAATTGCAATCTATATCTAGACTGTTTGGATCCTAGAATTTTATTGGCTTCTTGTCATGAAGATTGCCAGACTGCTAACAAATCATGTAATTTATTACTTTTCTGTTATGATATAATGTAGCCTTGTGGTTAACCATCATAACCAGGAAAGCAACTATCTTTTCTGACAAATAGTTTGAGATCTCACACAGTCAAGTTTCTCAGTAACACATTAGTTGACACAAGGACATGTAGACTTGCAAATTGGTTATATTTCTCTGTAGAGCAGAAGTTATCTGCTGTGATTGCCTCTGTGCAACAAATTAAATAGTAAGTGGTAGTTTTATAGAATTTGGAAAGAAATGTTTGCATGTTGATTTGTGCCCCAAAGTCCATAGTGATGAATATTTGTGAGTGAACTGTGGCTTAGAAGTCTTAAAAGAAAAGAAATGTAGGGAGACTAAACGAAGACTGCTTAGAGAGTTCTGGAAGGTGAGGAATATGCAAGACAGTTGGACCACAGAATGTTGAGGGTGCGATTTAGAGAAAAATGAAATAGAGATGCATTAATGGCATCTGTGAGTCCCCTAACAGTTTATAATATTTTGGGGGGAGGGGGGCAGCAGTTACAACCTGTAGGATAAGTGCCATAATGTGGAAACTGAGTTGCAAAAGTCACATACTTAATTATAAGGTCTTATTTAAGAATAGTATTTTTCCCTTCTTTAGATCTGTGCTAAAGGTCCAGTCTTATATCATGCACTAGATAAATGTGTTATAGATGGGAAATTCCTAATTTTATCTTCATCTCTTCTAGGTAGAGGAAAGAGCTCAAGATGAAAAGCTTTTTAAATAATGTTGAGAACATTAAAACAAATATGAATAAATGATTATGGATTTGTCTTGTATGATGACAGCATGACAGTGGATCAGCTTGGAGCAGACAAAGTGTCATGGATGTGGAAGACCTGGACAACATTTTCCCTCCTCTCAACTGCATTTTGGAATTTTTGATGAATATTATTTGAAAACTGTTTCGCTTGCCTCAATCTGCTGTAAGTCACAGCTGATGGATCATTATAGAAGAAATCTGAAACTTTTTTTCCTGTTTTGAAAAGTGACAACTAGATTTTTCAAAGGATTCACAGCATCGTCCACCAGAGCACAAATAATAATAAGAAAAAACAAGGGCAGCCCTCCAACGTGTCCCCCACTCCCTCTTGAAAGAAAAGGCTTTACAGCTCAACCTTGCACCAGCTGTTACCCAGATTTAGCAGTCAAGAGAAAAATAAACAAAATTAAACAAGGACTGCCAGACAGGCAGCCCCAGTTCCTGATGAAATCGGGGAACGCGCTCTTATGTTAGGAGAAAAATACATTGGGGGATGTGGAAGAAAGATGTGTGCAAGACTGGCAGATTTGATAGCAGGATAACCTCCTCCTGAGCAGACACAAAAATGTACTGCTTTATACAAAGAGCAGATTAGAAAGGAGAAACGTTGTCCAAAGCCTGCCTTGGAAGATACAGTGGGCTTTCCCAAAATAAAGTAGTGATATATGGAACCCCAAAACAAAACTTGTTGACACCCTGCTTTATTTCTCATCATTTTATTTGGAGTGGTCATCTCTATCATCCTGCTCTCTTCGCCGGAAAGTCCAATCTAACTACTTTATTTGCCACATTTCTCAACTATTTATGTCATCTTTGGAAGAAGAACCGCTCCAGTAGCTCCTTGAAGGAGTGCATTTTCTTCCAGAGCTTGCTTGGTTCAAGAACTTGCATAATTTGTACTGTTTGTGCTGAATCACTAAAATTTTAAAATGGAGTATAAGCTCTTATTTTATATTTTTAAAATCTCCCTTACCCTACAGAAGTCTTGGAAATAGGCACTGAATTCCCTCATTTGTTTCATTACACTTATTTCATTTGTTAATATTACCCATATTTTTATTGATGTCAATACTATCTTGATCATACTGTAAGTCTGTTCTGATTCAACACTTCTCAAGAACTTGGGTAACTTTTTAAGCCTTTTACTGCACACATTGATTTCCAGTTTGAAGGTCCCTCTTTCCTTTTTTTTTTCCTTGTCCTTTCTGAGTCCAGTTGGGCCTGGGCTATGCTGCAGGGCGGATCATCCACCAGAGCTCCAACATGCCAGCAGCATCTGGAAAAAGATTCAAACCCAGCAAGTATGTCCCAGTATCAGCTGCTGCAATCTTCCTAGTAGGAGCCACAACACTCTTCTTCGCTTTTACGTGAGTCAAGAATTTAGTATTTGGGGTGGATAGATTGAGTTGGGTTTGGAAGTTTTACTTGCACAGCCATTACCTGTATTAAGAAAAGCTGGTACCACTATAGGTAAATATCTGTGGTACATGCCTTTCTATTGTGTTTACTTTCCAATCTAAGTGAGGTACATTTCTGTTCAAAACCCGCTGACTATTTTTTTAATTGAAGTTTGTAACTTATCAGATACAAATTAAAAGAAAAAGGCACTTTGGTGAGCAAGGCTTCAGTCTTTCTAGGATAGTTTTTCATTCCTACAGTTTTTAAGATGGAACCTTTTGGAAAGTGATGTATATTTCATATAAGAAGTATTGTGATTGAATGTAACTATAAAATATGATGTTTCACTGAGTTGTGAGAACTAAGAGAGCTCACTTTGAGATTGCTCCATCTGTTGGTCACTTTAGATCGACCTGCAATGTAGAGTGATGGTGTTTTTTGCCAATGGTAGATAGGGCTGTTACTACCATTTATCTGTCACAGCCTGAAGTAAATTTGTTTAACACAGAGAGTGTTGTTATAATTGATATTTTGATATTAGACAAAAGTTGACATATCAGTTAAGTTACTGATGAAGAATAGTTATTTGAGAATGTAAAAAGTTTAGAGCCTACAGGCCTGATTCCCCCCCCCCCTTACTTTGAAATTCATTTTAAAAAAACAGTCTTCTGTAGTGATGTCCTCTTCACATTTCTAACACTGAGTTTCAAAAAAAAAAAAAAAAAAAAAGAAGAAGCTTCCATTATACGAGGTGTATTTTGTTAAGGATATGGGAATTGCAAGCTTTGTATTCATCATATAATGAGGATCATATGAGATGCCTACATTTTTTCTGAGCATTTTATAGATAGTGGACAGGGTACAGTCAATTTTTGTTGGTAAAATCCAGTAAAATAGTGGCTGGGTGGAAAATCCATTCCCTCATTGCAGTCTCTATGTGCACCCAAAACTGCTCTAGAGCTCTGGTGGCGAACCTATGGCACACGTGCCAGAGATGACATGCAAAGCTATTTTTCAGGGCACACAGAGGGCAGGGAAGAGGAGGAACAGGCATTCACAACATTGGATTTAGCCCAGTGAAAGAAAAGAGGTTCTTTTTCTACAGACTAACAGTGTATATTTACAATAGTAAAAGGCAAAAAAGGAGGAGGCAGAAAAGGAAAAGCAAGTATGAGAATAGTATTATTACTTGGCGATGAATGGAATTTTGTATCTTTCCATCCTTCATGAAAGATAAGAGAAATAGAACTCAATGATAACTACTGGGTTTAAACAGACAGGCAAAAAGAGGTGCTTTCAGGCTGGCTTGAAGGTGTGGCATTTAGATGACACTTGTCTTGAAGCTAGCAGGAAAGTGTGCTTATGCAGAGAAAATCCATTTCAAAAAGAAGCAGCTTTTTTTTTTACTTCTTCCTGGCTTGAAGCCATGTCATTGTGGTCATGACATGAACACTCCAGCTGCCTTGGGAGCCAGCAGTGTGGTTGGTGAGGTTTCAATATGGCTTCAGAAAAGACAGCTTCAAGCCACTTTTTCCTGCCTGTCTGTTTTGCCTCTATGTTAGATAGTATTCTACATTAGCTGTCTAAGGACATCAAGTGAATATGTCTCCTTGATACAGAACTGAAAACAGATTAGATAGTACATAGGAAATGAGCCACAGATGTGGTGGCCTTACAGGCTTTTACCCGTATTCATAATGAAGATTGTAAATACATTAAAATCTGTTTCATACAAATTAAACACTGGTGATGTGTACAAATTTGAAGGAACTATTTTTGGTTTAAATACAGCTATTCAGTATGTTGAGTTATAGTGATGTTATTAGATGGCTATTTGTGAGGGCAAGGAGTGCTCATCACGAAGAAAAATTATTGATATGTGTAAACAAAAATGTGTTGGTCATCCATATTGGGTAGTTGTGTAAAGAATTCTCTCCATTGCCATATTCTCCCATGCCAAGTTTCCATTCTCTGGAGATGTAATGAGGATCTTTTTCCTTACATATTAAAGAAATAAGGCTTTCCATTTGCTCAGATATCAGTCTGAGTGAAGTATCTCATGTTAAAATGAAAATTCATGCTGGTTGCTGTAACCACACCATACTAAACTGTACTATAGAGTTCAAATCCACCATTAGGAAATTAGTAGTGTTGTGTGTGTGTGTGTGTGTGTGTGTGTGTGTGTATCTGTGACAGAATATTAACAATGTGATCTAATAATACACCTGTGGACAGATTGAGGCAAGTGAAAGCTAAAAAATGGTGGGAAAGTTCCTTTAGAAGTCAATCCATCAATTACATAATAACTTTTAGTTATAGTTAGGTGACAATAAACAGATCTATGAACATAGTTGTTGTTTACATACATAATACATAGAATAGACCAAATGAAAGTGTTACCAGTTGTGGGTAGCTTTAGTAATTTCCCAGGATGTAGCTACCTCATCCATGCTACCTTTTATGATATGTCACACACTGTGAACAACATTTATTTATGTCATTTTTATTCTGCCTTTCCCCCCAAAAGAAAGCCAACATTGCAGAAAATGTGTCTGTAGCCATTTTTATACTGTGAAACGTAACCTTGTGAGTAAACAGGCACTATGCTAAAACCAATATCTAGAGAGCCTTCCAAAAGTTTTCTCTCATCTTTTGATTTTCTCAAACTTCCAAACAATATTGGTGTTGTGGCATTAAAGTTAAGTGACACCAATCAGGGTTAAGTGGTTTTTAAAAAAACATAAGTCTTTGAAAGTTCTCTGCAGTATTGCTATATTCATTCTAACAATATGGGGAAAATATGGCTCAACCATAACTCTACCTAGAGAACTCCATTCACCAAAATTTAGTGACAGAGCGAGGAAGACGTTAGAGGAGCAACCAAGAGACCATTTGTAACTCAGAAGGAGCTGGGAGGGATCATCAACTGAGATGGAAGTGAATATTGGCCCAGATGCTTAATCAGGCTGGGCTTTATGGGAGAGTGGCAAGAAGAAAGCCATGGCTGATACAAATGTATATCAAAACCCACTTAAAATTTGCAAAAAGCCATGTGCAAAATACAGCAAAGAAATGGGGAAAGGTTATCTGATCTGCTTAAGCGAAAATGTTACATGTGAATCAAAACCAACAATATTTGTTGCCCTGAGATCAGTGTACTTACAGTGAGGTATGGTGGTGACAAGTCATGTTATGGGGATATTTTTCCTTAGCAGTTATTGGATAACTGATAAAGATTGATGTGAGAATGGATGGAACCAAATACAGGGAAATTCTAGAGAGACACATGTTTCAGTCTACAAGAGACCTGGGAATGGGCTGGTGGTGGGCAACTTCTGCAGGTCTGGAGAACATTTTAAAGGCTGGGACCCTCTGGGAGATGCATGAAGTACCATAAAATAAAATAAAAAAACTACAAATTGGCCAGGTGTCCACTTATGGTTCTCAGATATGTTTATGTTATAAATAGTACACTTTCCCCATTTTCATGAGTCCTGTGCCCCTAATCCGAGTGAATGTGGAGGGCCCACTTTTTTTTTTTTTTAAAGTAAATGTTGCACCTGGCAACAAGTCTGGAAATTCTGGTGTGTTGAGATTCACAAATACATCCCCAGGGCTACACTTCACCAATCTCTGCCCTAGCAAGAAAATGAGATCAAACAACTATCTTTCTAGTATTTGATATATATGCAATTTTCTTTGTGCAAAACTAAAACATGTATACTTTTGAAGATATAGTCTGATACACACAGAGGAGAAAACAGAAGAGAGGCTCTTCTGATTGCAGAATAAACAGTAATTTATTGAAGTGCCTTGAGATTGTGTTTAGTTTTGACAAACAAAGTTGCAAATATATCAAATGCTAGAAAGAGAGATGCAGATTCCTGTATCCTATGATAGTTAAGCATATGTATCTCAGTTGTTGCTATAGGAAAAATCTAAAAATAGAAATTGCATTTTTTTTCTAATTAGAAAAAAAGTACTTTGCAGTTTCCCCCAACGTAGTACACTCCAAATGTCTTGGGCTGTAGTAGCCATAATACTCAAACAGTGGCTGGGATCATACATGCTGTTACCCAGGACATCTAAAAGGCACAAACACATCATGAAACTTTTAAATCTTATTTAGAAAGAAATAGGCTCATACAGATGCAGTGTTGATGACTAACAGTATACATCAGAAGAGTGTTAACATCTTATTAACTCCATCAATAGCATGTTACTATTCTCTAAACGCTGTAGATTTTATTATGTAAAAATTGTCATGCTGTACATTTTGAGAGTACTGCAAAACATGGTACTGATTTGTACATACATTACAAAGGTGTCTTTTTATGAAACTTAGTTTTTCCATTACACCTTTTAAAAAGTAGTCAGGGTGAGTGGAGATGTAAAGAAAAATGTCCTTCCTCAAATGTATCGGTGTGTGTCTCAGCCTTTTAATCTCTGCAGGTAGGAGAGGTGGATGGCAAGGAAGTATTGGGTCTGTTTAGTCCTTATAGGATCAGTGCAGATAAGGAGAAAACATGATTTTTTAAAATGGTACAGTGCATTGGGACCATTTTTTTTTTAAAAATCCTTTGGGGAAGAGACATACTCAGTTATCCAATATTAGACATCATGTCCAGGAAAGAGCCATTCAAACACCATTTAAGCTGTTAATTATGATCCACAGACCTGAATCTACTACATAAGTCCTGGCTTCTGTTACTATGTAGATGACAAACTCGTCAACATTCTTTTATCAGCTTTCCACAACCTCCTTTAATAAACTTTATATTTTCCTTGTAAGGAATATGTGCCAACAGGTGAATTTTATTTCTTTTATCTACAATACTGTTTTTGAGACTGAGTGAGCAGAACTGTGTATAGTACTCTAAATCTTTTTTACATAATAGCATAATGAACGTACTAGGGATGCCTTACTGAAATGGCACTCCTGGTAAACACATACCTTTTATTGGAACTTCTGGTAATTGTTTGTGCAAGGTTTTATATTAAGAAGGTTATTCTGTGTAAAAGTTTGAATACTGACCAGTAATTCTTCAGTAAAATTCAAAATCTTATTTGCCTTGAATCTTTTTTCTTACCATAGTTGTTGCAGCATCAGCATGTAGATAGTATTACATTGATTTTTAATATCCACATTATAATTGGTACCAAGTTAATTAAATTTGAGACAGACAGTTGAAGATTTAAAGCACTAGCTTTCATGCTCCCCTAAATAACTAGAATATGTTAACATGTTACAGTGACTTCACCTTAGCAGAAAGATTGTTGGCAAGTTGCCCAACATTAGATAAATCAACTTTCTGCTTCTTATCTAGTAGTGTAACAAGTAGTATGTGACAAAAGGGATATCAGCAGCACAACATCAGTGGAATTATGCATATAAATCAATGTACAAAAACTGCCACTGGTCATAACTTGATTGAATGTCTAGACTTCTGTCTCATGGATAAAGATAATGCATGATCAGTCATAGCAACAAAGCAATTGTAGAAGGAGTTTTTGAGATTTTACACACTAGTTGTAACAGGCAATCTGTGTGGAATTACAGAACAATCACTGCCCAGGAATGCTAGGTTAATGCACCAACTGCACCCATCATGTGAGATGGAAGATCTGGCCATAGTGACTTTAGTTAACATCTGATTGAATTAATGTAACATGCTTTAAATGGAGCTGCCTTTGAAATGTATTGGAAACTTAAACTGGTCCAGAATGCTGCTGTCAAATTGTTAACTGGTCCAGAATGATGCTGTCTCCTTGTCAGTTACAAGGAGAATGTATTTCATTTGTAACATTGACTTAACACAGCTAGTCTGTTACCAAAAGCACTTCAAATTGATTATGTCCCACAAAACTCTTCATTATTAGGAACAGGCTCTTTGAAAGACTGTATTCTTCTGTATGAGCCTATCTGGATCTCAAGCTCTTGAAAGAAAGTCAACATGGCTTTTTCAAAAACAAATCATGCCAGATGAATCTTACCTCTCATATATACATACATACATACATACATACATTTATTAACAAGCTTGGTAGATGACAGGAATGCTGTGGATGTAGCCTAAATTGATTTCAGTAGCCTAACTTGATTTCAGTCTTTGACAAGGTCCCCCATGATATTATTGCAAATAAGCTAGTAATACATGGGCTAGACAATGCTACTGTTAGGTGGATTTATAATTGGTTGAGTACCAAAGGGTGCTCACCAATGGTTTCTCTTCATATTGTAGAGAAGTGACTAGTGGGGTGCCACGGGATTCTGTCCTGGCTCTAGTGCATGTCAACATCTTTAACAATGAATTGGGTGATGGAATAGGGTACATGTGTATCAGATTTACAGATAGCACTACATTAGGGTGATAGCTAATATCCCAGGGGATGGATCAGAATTAAAAATGATCTTAACAGATTAAAGAGCTGGGCCAGAATTAACAGAATGCATTTCAACAGGCAGAAATGCAAGGTACTACACTTAAGCAGAAAAAAATGCATGGACATAGGAAGGGTGACATGTGGCTTGACAGCAGTACATGTGAAAGGGATCTGGGAGTCTTAGTAGACCACAAGCTGAACATGAGTCAACAGTCTGATGCAGCTGGTAAAAAAGCCAACATAATTCTAGGCAGCATCAATAGGAATGTAGTGTCTAATAATAGCAATGGAAGTAATAGTGCCTCTTTATTCTGATTTGGTCAGGCCCCACCTTGAATACTATGTCCAGTTTGTTACGTCACAGTTCAGGAAGGACATTTACAAGCTGGAACATGTTCAGAGGAGCACTACCAAAATGGTGAAAGGTCTGGAAATCATGCTCTATGAGGAGTGGCTTAGGGAGCTTGGTATGCTTAGGCTGGAGAAGAAGGCCAACATGTGACATGATAGCTATGTTTACATATTTGAAAAGGTATAATTTTGAAGATGGAACAAACTTGTCTTCTGCTGCTCCAAAGACTAGAACATGGAGCAATGGATTAAACTACAGGAAAAGAGATTCAATCTAAACATTAGGAAAAACTTCCTGACAGAGCTGTGCAACAGTGGAATATATTTCCTCAATGAGTAGTGGGGTCTTTTTCTTTGGAAGCTTATAAACAGGCTGGATGGTCATCTGTCAGGAGTGTTTTGATTGTGTATTCCTGCATGGCAGAGGATTGTAGTGGATGGCCCTCTTGATCTCTTCCAGTTATCTGATTCTGTGATTTTAAAGAGCAGGGTTTGATTCCCCGGTCGAGCATAAAAACCCCAAAGTAGGGGCCGAAGTAGGTTTTAGTCTGCTCATGCTGTTATTTCTTTCTTATTGGTGTATTTTTATTTGTTACTCACATTTTAATGTTCCAGATAAAATGTGTTGGTTTTAGCTGTATTTTCTTATTAGAAGTTAATGCCTTGAGCATTAATTTTAGAAAGGTAGGATATAAATTTTAACAATATATATAAAATGTTTCTACAGTATATAGGTCAGGAAAACATACTTTGCATTTTGTACTGCACAAAGTACCCATCAGTGAAAGATGTAACATTCCATAAAGAAAGAATACAGTTCACTTTGCAGTATAAGATCAAAACTCCTCTGCAGCCCTGTCTGTAATAATTTGAACTTTTCTGTTGTTGAGTTCCTTGTTTAGAATGAACATTTCATAGAAGAGCCACTTAACTGTAGGTCAGTTAAAGTTTTCTGACCTACATTTGTAAGAGCTGATCAAAATGAATAATTATCATGCACGATGAAAGTCCTGAGCTTCAAACTCTACTCAAAGCTATTGGCAATGGGGATAGTGGATTTAATGGCATGCTCTTCTTAACACTGCATCACATGCATAAATGTTGCCTCTAACCTCTGAGGACTGCTTCTGGTTTTCGTCATTTACTCTTAAGTACATCTCCCATGAAGACATGTTAAAATATAACGTCTGAATACTTTTCAGATATTTCCCAACATGTAAATCTCTATTTGAGATTCACATGTAGCATTTTTACAGATCTCTAGACAGAAATGTAGGTGTTGGGAACATACTAGTTTTGAACAAGTGATGCAGGGTGTAACATTAAGGGTGGGAAATGTGAAATTAACTTGGGGCCAGTGAATTCATGCATGTATCTTGCTTGATTTCTCATCTTTTGACTCATTGCAATTAAATTACTTCAAATGAAATATTGTCATTGCTTTGATAACAACATTTCTGTCTGATTATAAATCGTGATGGCACATTTACATATGTCAGTCACTTTAATGAGGCTCTAATCATCCAGTAATAAGCATACATGTGTGAACTGGCTTTTTCATTTTCTTTTTCTGAGTCATTCATGGTGTCTTCATCATTTTGAGGGAGGGGAAATTAATTTTCAAGCTGAAATAGGTTTCTCTGCTTAACATGTATATATATGTCTTCAAGTCACCTGTTGGTTTTTCTTAGGTGAGGAGCACTCAGAGGTGATTTTGCCAGTTCCTGCCTCTAAAATAGAGCCTATAGCTTTTGCTATTCATTGGCAGTCTCCCATCCAAATACTAACCAGAGCTGATCCTCCTTAACCCCCCAGATCAGACAGGATTTGGTGCCTTTAGGGTATTTATACCTGCCTAATATATACTAGGGCAGTGTAGTAGTTTGAGTGGTATAGTGGTGGAGTCAGTGGTGGTGGTGGTGTTGTTCCAGTGTCGGACTAGAGCACTTGGAGCCCAGGTATTAAATTCTAGAATGGCCATGGAAATTACTTGGTAACCTTGGGCAAGTTACATTCTCTCAGTTTTGGGAACCCAAAGGCAAACTGCTCTGGATAAATCTAACCAAGAAACCCCTGTGATGGATTTGCCTTAGGGTCAGCATAAGTTGGAAACTATTTGAAGGCACACAACAAGAACACATACTACCTGGGTTTTTCCCCCCTTGTTAAGCTGTTCTTTATAGTAGGACTAAAGAGTGGGACCATAGGAAGAGAACTGTGGCATGGCAATTGATGGCATAGCGTTAATTCTTAGAAAACTCTAACAATGGTTAGGAAGTTTTTACATCCATATCCACAGGAAGTTAATTTATTCCATTCAGTCATCTACTGTGTACAATTTGCCCAACAGATAAAATCACTTGGATATGCTCTGACCTAGATACTATTGTTGATACAGAATCACAGGATTTAACTTTGCCCCTTCTTGTCCAGTGTTGTTAAATAATTGTCAATTGGTACATCGTGGGGTCAGGATTCTTAAGGGTGAGGGCTGCCACATTTGTATGACAGTTGTATTTTTCTTAGTTCATTAAAAAGACCAGGGTAAGGAAATTGGCCAAGTTGGCAAAGAGAATAGTTAGTGCCTCTTTACAACAAGGCAGAGTTCTAACAACAGTTGTAAAATTGCTGCTGAAAAGCCTTCTTTGAATCCCTTCATAATGAATAATTATCAGTCATCATCTAATGTTCTATTAAATCTAGGTGCTTTGAGTTCCACTTGGAAGAAAGGTGGGATGTCATCTAGTGGAGTGTGTGGTGATGTCCTAGCTCCAGGGGTTCCTGGAAGAGAATAATTGTTTGGATCTATTTTGATCTGGTTTCAGGCTTGCGGGTGGGACAGAGACAGCTGTTATTACTTTGGTGAAAGACCTACGCTGAATAGGGGACTGTATCTTTGTTAACTGTGCTGGATCTGTTGGTGTTCTTCAGTGTCATCAACCATAGTATCATGGACAACGTCACTGCAGTGGGACTTGGATGTATTGTTTTACAAGGGCTCTTTTCCTTCCTCTAAAGGTGGTGCCAAAAGATTTCTGTTCTGAATCTTGGCCATTGTTCTGTGGAGTCCCCTAGGATTTTGTTTTCCTCCTGTCTGTTGGGAGAGGTTATCAGGAGTTTGGGGATATGACGACACCAGTATACTGATGACACCCAACTCTATTTTTCTTTTCCACCTAAATCCAGTGCTTTGGTTCTAAACACGTATCTGTTCACAGTGATTAATTGGATGAGAGTGAACATAATTAAGCACAGTCCAGACAACACAATGGTGCTCCTGGTCAGTCAGAAGACACATTAGAGAATAGGGATTCAGCCTTTGCTGGGTGGGATTACTCTCCTGCTGAAGACACAGATTTGTTAGTCTGCTTGAACTGTGGACACTTAGGCCTCTGTGCAAAGGCTACGAGTGCATTTAAACAATTGACGTTAGTGTGCCAGCTATATGCATTCCTGGAGATGCCTGATCTGGTTGTAGCAGAAAGTGCCTTAGTTGTGTTTTTATTGGACTACTGTAATTGTTCCATGTTGGTCTGCTTTTGAGAAGTGTGCAGAAACTTTAGCTGGCCCAAAGATCTGCAGCCAGAATGTTGATCAGGACTGATTGTAAGGAAAGCACAACTCCCTTCTTAAAACAGCTCAACTGAGGCCTATTTCTGGAAACAGTCCTAATGCTGATTATGATTTAGAAAGCCCTATACAAAAGGATCTTGTAGCATCTTTGAGACTAACTGAGAGAAAGAAACAAGTTGGTAGCATAAGCTTTCATAGACTTAACTCTTCTTCCTCAGATTCATGGACTGAAGTATCTAGGAACAGACTTTTGTAAGTTTTTATTCCCGTTAAGACAACTTTTTTTGAATAAGCAAGTGAGAAGTGCCAAGTTGCAGATTGTGTAGACTTCTAAGGTCATTGCCAGGCATGTGTGGCTGCCGGAACGCTAGAGTTGCCCGTCTTGTGCTAACATAAAATAAATAAAAGCTTGACTCTACTTTTTCCAATGGGTCACCTTCTAAATGTGTTGAACTACAAGTGGGATTTTATCCAGATAGCATAATCAAAAAGATTTGGGGATGATAAAAGCTAAAAGATACCAGATGGTAGAAACTTTCCATAGGTATTGCCATATCAGTAGTGGAATCTGACAGAGCTCTACAATCATCTCTGCTGATCTGTATTGTGTGTTCACTTGGAGTTTGTCTTAGTATTAAAGCTGGAATAAACTGTACAGTGTGCCTTTGCCATACACGAGCGCACCATAGCTTATGTTGAAGCCGTGTAGCAATTGGGGAGATGGTGCCATGCCACGAGCAAGCACCTCATTGTTTCCATTGGGGTACAAGTATATGTGAAATTCCTGTTACGCAGGGGGATCCAGAACAGATTCCCCCACGTAAGGGAAAGGTTCACTGTATGTCCATTTATTCCATTTTACCAGTAACCTCTAAAGTAGGAATTGGTAGGGAGTTTTAAAAGGCTTTTAATAGAGCCATCACATTAGACTTCTGGAGCTCAGATTTTTAATTTTTGTCAGGTTTTTTATTTCTTTCAGAGATGGATTGTTGTAATAATACCTCTGCAGGTCTTCATTCTGGAATGTGAAACAGTTCTGGTATGAAGGGTGCAGTGCTGCTGTTACCTGGACACAAGTGTCATTGAGCTCAGTCGTCTTTTAATTATGCTGTAAGGCTGTAATACTGTTTCATTTCACTAAGTAAAATGCTGTATGTGCACCTTGCAATTCTATATCAACCTCATTGTTTGCTAACGTAACTATTCTAGACAAATGTGAACATCTCGCACTTGGGATTTTTAAAAATCTAAATGATAAAGCATTATCATTATTATCATTTATACTCCCCCACTTAAATCTGAAGCTCAGATAGAGGGCTCAGTTGAGCATTGCCTTTTTCCCCCTTTGCTTATAAAGTTTCTTGAGGCTTATGTATATTAAGGGAGATCTTAATGATAGGGTTGGACCTAATGACAACAAACAAGAAGTCAACTGCCCAGTATTAATCAAACTAAAGGAGAATAGGATTTTCATTACAAGGCATTCAAAAGATCAAAGGTTGAACACCAGTTTCTGTTTGACTCAACTGCAATTGATCGCCTTCCTGGCCTCTTCCCAGCTGGGTTGCCCCCTCCAGAGGCAACCCAGGTGGGAAGAGGCTCAGAGGACGATGCATCACCTTCCTGGCCTCCGGAGGCAGCCCGTCTGAGAACTGGCTCAGGGGATGACCATATTGATTCATGTATAAGTCAACCCAGGCTTTTTGGGTCAATTTTTGGACCTGATTTTTTTTTTACTTATACACGAGTATATATGGTATATAATTTGACTAGTATTGTACTAACTTTGTTAATTCTTATACAATTGATGGCAGATTTAGCTTAAAAGTGAAACTTTTTCCTTTCAAATTGTCAGAAGTGAATCATCCTGTTTTAGTAATATAGAATGACCATTTTGGCACTGCTTTTCCTTAGTGATGGAACTGAGTGATCCCATGGAGTAAGAAGATACACTACTAGTAACATTGCTAATGATAGGATCTCCCAAATCAGACAAGTTTTTGCTGAGGAAACAGATTAAATGAGCCATACAGCTGCTAGGCAGCTCTCTGTCTCTCTGTCTCTGTGTGTGTGTGTGTGTGTGAGAGAGAGAGAGAGGGATTATTTGCAGAGGATATCTCCAAGACATTATTCAACTGTTGCTAGTACTGGGCTGAAGAATGCAGTGCTAAACCATTCTTGAATGCCTTTTACCATAAAACCCTATGATGAGACAGTGCAAAATGTAGCAAGAGATAGTGCTAGAATGTGAGACTCCCATCTTAGAAATAGAAGGGGACACTGCTCTCAAAGCACTGGAAATAAATAAATCACCATGTACAAATAGTACATCAGTACAGCTATTTAAAGCTGTAGAGCTAGAATACACCCAAATTCTAACAAAAATCTGCTAAGAAATATAGGGAACATTACAGTGACCTTCAGGTTGGAAATACCATATATACTCGACTATAAGTCAAGGAATTTATGCCCAAACATTGACCCTAAAATCTGGGGTCAATTTATATATGGGTCAGTATAGTTACAGTGCTTAGAAAGGTCCTGAAAGAAGCACCACCATGTTAAAGAGCTGCTAGCAGGGAGTGAGTATTTGTGTGTGTGTGTGTGTGTGTGAGAGAGAGAGAGAGAGAGACAGAGAGACAGAGAGACAGAGAGAAAGAGGTTATTCCTTTCCTGAACCGATGTTAAAGACTTCTCTTCCCACCAAACCCCACATTTAAATCCACTTCTTTACCTTCTCCATCCGATATTAAAACCTCCTTTCCCCACCAAACCCCACATTTAAATCCACTTCTTTCCCTTCTCAATCTGGTGTTAAAACTTTCTCCTCCTACTCAAGTGCCATGGTGTTAGACAGTCAGGAGAGGCCCAGAGAAGGAGAAGGAAGGACGAAAATGGTGTTTCCCCCTTTTGATATTTGTTATAGCTCCCTAAGTTTTACCCTCAACTTATCCATGAGTCATATCAAAAACCATGATTTTGACTCTAAAACCTTCCCTTAACTTATACATGAGGTCGATTTCTACATGAGTATATATGGTATAGATTTCTGTCCCCAAGAAAGGAGACACCAGGGATTATAGTAACCATTGGACTATTTCACCAATCTCCTCTTCAAGCAATATGATGCTCAAGATTTTACAAAAAGATGTTTACTATATGTGGAATGAGAAATGCCATATCTCCAAGCTGGGTTCAGAAAAAGGAAGGAGTAGTAGGGATCATTTTGCAAATGGAGGCTGGATAATAGAATGCTTAAAAAAACTTCAGAATGAAATCAATCTGTGCTTTATAGATTATAACAAAGCTTTTGATTGTATTGGAATCATAAGAAATTATGGTTTGCCCTAAAAAAAATAGTGCACCTCCACATCTGATTGTCTTGATGTGTAACCTATAATCAGGGCAAGAGGTCCAAGTCACAACATCGCAAAACAGAGTGGTGGGTCAAACAAGAATGTGCTTTATCTGCTTAATTTATATGCAGAATGTATCATGTAGAAAGCAGACTAGACTTGAAGGAAGAAGGCATTGAAATTGGAGGAAGGAACATAAAAAAATTGAACATATGCAGATGACACCATATTGCTAGCAAAAAATAGCAAAGATTTTGAACAACTTTGGAAGTCGGAAAAGAAAGGGCAAAAGCACAGTTACAGCTGAATATTAAGAAAACAAAAATAATGACTATATTTTTAAATAATTTAAAAAGAGGTGAAGAAGACATCCAGGTAGTTATTTTCTGTAATTTGGCTCAGTCATCAATCCAAATGGAGACTGTATTAAAGAAATCAGAAGAATTGGGGAGACAGCTATGAAAGAGCTAGATAAGATCCTCAAGCATGAAGCTTGAAGATATATCACTTAAAAGTCAGGAACATCCTTGCGATAGCATGCAGCCCTGCACATTTTGCAAATGTATGTTGGCCACGTACATGGGGAAGCCACTAGGGGCATGTGGAGAGTGAAGCCCCTCTCTCCTCCTTCCCTATACTGGGTGCTGCTTCTACCTCCAGGCTGGCAGCCAGCAAGGAGAGATTGGTGAAGGCCAAGCAGGCAGAGCATGGCGGCTGAGGACAGTGCACAGACGAATAGACACCTGGCAAGCTGGCTAGCTACCAGCGACCAGGATGCAAGCTGACCTGGCAGGAGGGTGTGGCCAGGAAAAGGCAATCCCTGGCAGCTGGATGCCATTTAGCAGCAACAGTGGGGATGGTGACAAAAGCCCTAAGGGTAATTTCCCATCTGCTCGCCCACTTGCTCTCCATCTTCAGGAGGTGTGAATAATAAAATCTGTGATAGTTAAATCTGTGATTGTGGAGGGCCAGCGGTACTTCCAATTTTTATGTATGCTTGTGGAAGCTGGACAGTGAAAACTGGTAGGAATAGAACCCAGTTGAATGTAGTGCTGGATTAAAAAAAACACTGTGGATTGCAAGAAAGACAAATAAGTGGGTTCAAGAACAAATCACAAATCCTAGAAGCCATAAATGGAAGCTCTCGTACTGTGGTCATATGAGACAATATGACTCTGGAAAAGATGGTAATGGTGGGAAGAGTTGAAGATGAAAAAGATAAAGATCCCCTTACAAATGGATTGATTCAATCAAGGAAGTCATGACCCTGAGTTTTCAAGACCTGAGGAGAGCTGTTGATAACTTGAGCTGATGGAAGTCTCTCACTCATAATGTTGCTGTAAGTTGAAGTCAGCTTAATTACAGCAAACAACAACAGCAGAATATCTAATGATCTCTTTAAATGCTTGAATGATGTAAGGAGGCAGATAGCTAAAGACACCAGTTCATTGTTTTATGAATTTCACCTAATCGTAAAAGAAAGCCCTCTAGGTCCAAAAGTTCAGCAGCCAAGAGTTGAGTTTCCAGTAGGCCTGTCAATTTATGATGTAAAACAAGTTTCCACCGATCTTTTAGGATTCCTCATTAAGAGTAGCTCAATAAGCAGCTTTATGAATAGTACCCACACCAATAAAATTATGGAATTTGGTATTAAATGTTCTTGATTATTAACGTATTTTTGCTTCTAAATACAGTTGAAACTTGGTATCCACAGACTTGTAATCTGTGAATTCAACCATTTGTGGATGTCAAGCCCGCATTTCCCCCAGTGGTGATGCATGCACGTGGCTACGCTGCCATTAGGGACGGCTTCTATTGTCACCAGTGGTGGTATGCGCAAGCAGCACACCACCATTGGGAACAATGAATTCCATTGTCTCTAATGGCAGCATGTCCATGCACATGTGCCATCACTGTGGACAATGAGGGCTACATAATTATGGCACGGCCACGTGCACATGCCACCATTGGGGGATAACAGAACTTGAGCATCCGCGGGTTTTGGTATCTGTGGGTGGGAGGAGGGGGAATGGATCTCCTGCAGATACAGAGGGCCAAGCGTATACATTCATTTGAGATGCTGTGCTTCGTTACAGTAAATATTTAGTTGGCCCTTCATATGCACAGATTTTTATCCATGGATTCAAGCATCCACAGCTTGAAAATATACTGTATATTCCAAATAGCAAACCTTGATTTTGCCATTTTATATAAGAGACACCATTTTGCTATGACATTGTATTTCATGGGACTTGAGCATACACAGATTTGCTATCCACGGGGGTGGGGGGGGTGGGGGTGGGGGTCCTGGAACCAACCCCCAATGGCCCACTGTATTTATTTATTTATTTTATATAGCGCTGTAAATAGCCATTCCATCTTGTACCTCAGAGGCGTGTACTGCTGAATCCATCCACAAGCCTCTAGAATGGTGACTCTCGGTTCTGTCCTCTTAATTTAAGGAGGAGATTGGTTCACCACCCTGGATTTAAAAGATGCCTACTTCCATATTTCAATTGGGACATCCCAGCAGATGTTTCTATGTTTCACAGTGGAGAAAAAGGCTTACCGATTCCAGGTTCTGACTTTCAGTCTCTGCAGTGCTCCCCATATCTTCATGAACGTTATGGTAGTGCTGGCAGCTCTTCTGCAGCAGAAAAGTACCATTCTGTATCTTTACATAGACAACTGGCTTGTAGTAGGCAGTTCCTGTCAGATGTAGATATCATGACGTAGATATCCACTGCCTAGGCCTCCTTCTGAACTGAAAGCAAGTTCTTACTCAGCAGTTAAGATTCATTGGGGTGATGTTGGATTCCACATCTCAGGCAGGCTGCTTCACAGATGGCTGCTTCCCAGCTTTTATTTGGATGCCTCTGGTACCCTTATAGCCCTCTCCCACTTCAACCCCCTTCAGGACTCTCTGATGAAGTAGCTAACCATCCCAAGTATTGTCCAGTGATCTCTCCAGTCATGGCTGATAGCTATGACTATCCAGAAGGACATGCCCTTTTCTCCTTCACAATCTCATGCGCTCAGCACAACAGATGTATGAATAACCAGTTCATACAAGAACTACACATCAACATCCATGAACTGTTAGCTGTTGAGAAAGTATTGCACTCCTTCAAAACTGTGGGGCAAGGTTCTACAGTGCTGACCCACCACACCACAGTCATGTATCACCTGAACAAGCAGGGGGGAACTCACTCCATCACACTTCTAAATTTCACACAACAGTTCTGGGATTGGTGCATCAAGAGAAGCATCATTGTCATACCCATTCACCTTCCTGGAGAAGACAACATCCTGGCAGATGCACTGAGCAAGATATTAATTGCATAACATTGATGGAGGCTCCATCTTGGAGTGCTGAAACTAATCTTCTATCACTACAGTGAACCAATGCTGGACTTCTTCACATCATATATAAACACAGAGTACAGAGAGTACTGCTCCCAGATTCATTGGAGGTGATTGTTCAGAGTAGCCTTTCATTTTCATTGGACAGCACCTCTCTGTATGCCTTTCTCCCCTTCCCTCATCTCACAAAGGATGATCACTAGGTTCCATTGAGACAAGGCTGCTTGCTTCTTGATCATGCTTTGGCAGATCTGGCAGTTGTGTTTCACCCCACTCCTCCATCTATCTTGAGGGGGTTCATGTTTGACTTCCATGCAGACTAGATCTCCACACCTTGTACAGTGGGCCCTCCTTATCTGCGGACATTCGGCCCTCAGATTTGAGCATCTGCAGATGGCAAGCCTGTATTGTCCCCAGTGGTGCACACTGCCATTGGGAAACCCTTCCTTACCTCCCTCCTTTCTTCCTCTCTCTGTCTCCGAATCTTCTGCCCCAGCTTAGCTTTGGGGACGAGCCTGATGCCCAGTCAGCCAGGGCTTGGGCTTGCTTTTGAGGAGCTGTATGTCATTCCAGTTTGTCTTGAATGTATCTTTGAAATTTGACTTTTCTGCTATGTTTTGATGTTTCAGGGTAGTTCCGTGTCTTGAAATTGTTTCTGTACCATTATTGCCTTGTGTGGGTACAAGGCATTATGTTCATGTTTCATGTTTGATTTCTTGCAGATCATGTAATGTTCTGTAAACTTCTGACTCATTTGCAACGATATTCCCACTTCTCTTTGTGTACCTTGCTAGTCTCCCATTTGTGTGAATCACAAAAACCATGAAGGACAGGTTGCATACCTATAGCTGTAGTTCTTTGAGTGGGTCATCTGTGAACTCTCTCAACCTCTTGCTGTCTCCTGTCTGTCCTATGGAATGCTGTGTTGGCATCCATGGAACTGGCAATTTTTGCAGGAAGGCCACTATATAGTACTGCTAGAGGTGGGCAGGAATATTGCCAAAATGCTTATGTGACATTCTAGAAAGAAGCACTGCATAGGAGTTCACAGATGATCATTCGAACTACAATTACAGCCATACAACTTTGTCCTTCTGGGAGCATGCCCATAAGAAACATTGAACAAAATTAGTACCAAAGACTGACAAAGTAGTTGTAATTCATGTCAGAAATGTCTTGGAGAGGCAGTAATATGACCTGTAACAGCTGGCATGAACATACACCACAAATATATCCAGGTTCTCCAGGATAGTGGCTATAGCCATTTTTTCCCCTTTGTACCATCAGCTGTCTCTGCATCAGCTCAGAACTTCACTAGCATAGTTAGAAGCCTAGGAAGATTATCTAATGTATGTAAAATTGTGAATGAATCACTTCTTCCATTCCAGTCAGTTGCAACAGTGAAAATATAAAAGTAGGTTGGGCATTCCTGTCTTATTAGATATTTGGGAGGGATTCTGACTTAGATGATCTCTTCTGGAAGGAGAAAGTTAAAAGTAAACTGGGTTAATTACTGGGTTAGGCTGGGAAAGTTCCTGCTGGAATATATCTTTGAATATTGCCTCCTCCACCAGGGTGGAGCTTCTGGCACCTGTCTATCTGCTTTGAGTACTTACCTGTCTTTAATTTTGCCACCACCTTCCTCACTTACTGTTTCTGTCACTCGCTTTCATTCTGGGCTTTAACATTAAACTATGACGATATGAGTAGCTCCTCCAGAAGGAGAGGACTACACACCTAAGCAAGATCTTTGCTTGTTTCATGTTGCTTCTTGTTGTACCTTGGTGTCTATCTTTATATATACACCCAGCAGTGTATATTCAAAACAGATCTTTTAAAAATAAACTGACTGTGAAGTACTTCAGATCTACATGGGCAGTGTCATATTCTGCCCTCTGTTTTGTTTTGAGGGGGCTTTAAATTCTCCACAACCTTGTTTTGCCTTGGATGCTTTTCTGTCAACTTTGACCACGTCTGGATGTGTATGTTATAATAAATGAATAAATAAGCTCAGAATATAAATTTTCCTATCATTGTGACACTTCTCAACAAAAGGAATGAAAGTTACTTAGTTGCACAAAAAGCTTGGTGTTGCTTTCCTTTTACAGACTTGTTTCTTTGTGCAATATTCTCTTGGAATACTTAGAAAAGCATATTTCCTGGTTTTGTGTATCTGCTTGCATTGCCTAATACTGTTGCTCAGAATACTCTGAATTTTGAGTTTATCCCTATTTTCAGTCACCACTCTACTGCTCTTTTAATAATTAGCATTCCCAGTGTCAGTAGGTTGGGTTTGTTGACTCACTATTTAGCTCCAGCTTTGGCCTCCCTTTTGCCCTGTATTAGAGATTAAACTTGTGCTCCCACTGACCCATAAATGAAAGATGAACTTGAAATGTGCTTTGCCTTGTGGATATTTTGGTAATGGAGCGTATATCCATATAATATACAGAAATAAGTCTCACCTCCACTACTTGTTTAGTATATAAACCATGGACACCTTTAGTGGCTTCTGAACCTTCTGTCAGTTACTCTGGATTTGCTCCATATGTCATTTTGTTAAGGTAGCCATGCATTTTTCTTCCCAGCTCTTTGCTCATGTTGCCTAAATCCATCTGTTTATCACAGACTGCTCTGATTGGGGAGAGAGGGACAGATGCTGCCCTAAATCGGTGGGATTAAACTCTCAGCAGCAAAGAAGATTAGGGTATTACACTGGCGTCTTCAATGGGGAAGCCCGCTGGTTCCTGAGCTCAGGCTTTTCTATGGAAAGGACTCTTCAATATTCCTATCATAGGATTTTAGATCTGGGAGGTACTATAGGATCTTCTAGTTCACCCACTTTCCAGGGCAGAAATATTGTAACTGCAGCACCTCTGCCAGTTAAATGTCCAGTCTGTGCATCAATATCTCTAGTGAAATTGTCTTCTCAACTATTGGATAGCTTTTACCTTTAGGAAAGTGGTGGGTAATGTAATAATAATATTTCCTTTGGGATTATTACCTGCACTCCTGCAGTGACTTAAGTATCTCATAAATGAGGAGTAATGGGCCTAGTTTTTCTGTGAGTTTAGATTCTGTTATGAGACAGAGTTCCATATGATTAAAAAAAAATAACACTAGGGGAAATGGCGAACAAATTTATTATGGCATAATAAATGCACACACTTCATTCCATCATTTTGGGGGGATTTACTAACAAATTGATAAGCCAACAACAAACAGCTCTTATTTAGAACCCAGCATAATGGCTAACAGCCATTGTTAATCAGCATCCAGATATGCTGGCAAATTGCTCTGTTGTAAGGATGACAGCTCTCTTCCACTCTGCCTTTACTCCTGAAGTATCCCCAGAAAATAGGAGGAAGGAATATCAACAATCTGAGATACACAGATGACACCATACTACTAGCTGAAAACATCACAGACTTGGAACAACTACTAAAGAAGATCAAGAACGAAAGTGCAAAGGCAGGCTTATTGCTGAACATAAAGAAAACAAAAATAATGACCACAGAAAATTTACACAGATTCAACCTAGACAATGAGGAAATAAAAATAGTTTTAAAAATCTGGGATCAAATACTGAGCACAAAAGTTAGAATCATACAAGCCATTGTATTCCCTATTACCATGTATGGATGCGAGAGCTGGACAGTTACGAAAGTGGATAGGAAGAGAATTAATTCATTTGAGAAGTGGTGCTGGAGAAAAGTACTGAGGATACCATGGATAGCCAAGAAGTCAAACAAATGCAGATCAAACCAGAAATCTCTCTGGAAGCCAAGATAACTATACTGAGGCTGTTGTACTCTGGCCACATCATGAGGAGTCACGACTCACTGGGAAAAACAATCATGCTAGGAAAGGTAGAGAGAAGCAGAAAGAGAGGAAGGCCACATTCTAGATGGATGGACTTTATTAAGGAGGTCATGGGTATGAATTTGCAGAACCTGAGCAGAGCAGTGGAGCATAGTCTCATCTACAGGGTTGCCATGGGTCGAAATCGACTCGAAGCTGGATAAGAACAACAAAAATCCCCAGAAGCCTTGCAGCAAGCCAGTCAAGGTCTTGTTATTGCTCCTTGATCTCTATAAAGAGATCAGATTTGTCTGGCATGACTTGTTTTTCTGAAACCCATGTTGGCTTTTTGTGATTATGGAATTATCTTCTAGATATTCACAGACACTCTGTTTAATGATCTCCAGAATCTTTCCTGGAATTGATGTCAGACTAAGTGGACGATAATTTTTGGGATCCTCTTTTTTCCCCCTTTTTGAAGATGGGGTCAATGTTTGCCCTCCTCCAGGCTGCTGGGACTTCTCCTGTTCTCCAGGATTTCTCAAAGATTATTGCCAATAATAATAATAATAATAATAATAATATATTATTTGTGTTTCCCGCCTCTCCTTTCAGATCGAGGCAGGATTCCAACAGTTAAAATACATATACAGTTCAATACAATCTTTAAAACATTAAAAACAATTACATAAGCCGTAAAACTCACTACATGTTCTGTCCTTAGTCCAGCAATTGTTACTATGTATTGTTTATTCGTTCCCGATACATTAAAGTAAGTTGGGTGGGTAGGCCCGCCGGAAGAGATCCGTCTTAAGAGCCTTCTTAAAAGTATCCAAAGAGGTGATAAGATGGATCTCCTCCGGCAAGTTGTTCCAAAGCTTCAGGGCTACTACAGAGAATGCCTTGTGGGAAGTTGATACCAGCCTTGTGTTCATAGAATCTAATAAATTCTTCCCCGATGTTCTGAAAGTATGGGGCGGATTATGCAGGGAGAGGCGCTCCTTTAAGTAACTTGTTCCGATATTACATTTGCCAGTTCTTTTAACATCCTTGGATGTAGTTCATCTGGCCCTGGAGACTTATATTCATTTAGGTTAACCAGGTATTCCTGTACTATCTCTTTACTTACTCTGTGCTGAAATTTCCCTTTTCTGTCCTCTGCTCCATTATCCTCAGCTTGAGCACCCTGTGCCTTTTTTGAGAAGACTGAAGCAAAGAAGGGGTTGAGTAATTCTTCCTTTTCTCTGTCCCCTGTTAGCATTTTACCATCTTCTGCACACAGTAGCCGTACCGTTCCTCCTCCTTCCTTTTGCTGCAGACATATCCAAAAAAGCTCTTTTTATTGTTCTTAACCTCTCTAGCAAGCCTGAGTTGATTCTGCACTTTAGCTTTTCTGACTTTACCCCTACAGGTGCTTGCTATTTGTTTGAATTCCTCTTTGGTAATTATCCCATTTTTCCATTTCTTATAAATGTTCAGTTTAAAACTTAGTTCAGTTGTAAGTTCCTTAGTCATCCATCCTGGTTTCTTTAGACATCTCCCATTTTTCTTCCTCATTGGAACTGTTTGAAATTGTGCCTTCAATATCTCCCTTGTGAGGAACTCCCATCCATCTTGAACTCCTTTCTCTTTTAGTATTCCTGACCATGGGATCACCCCCAGTATTTCTCTAAGTTTTCTAAAATCAACTTTCCTAAAATCTGGAATGCATATCTGATTATTCTTGGCTTCTCCTTTCCACTGTATAACAAACTCCAGGAGAACATGGTCACTCCCACCTAAGGATCCAACCACTTGCACCCCATTAACTAGGTCTTCCCTGTTGGTTAAGATAAGATCTAAAATAGCTGATCCACTTGTTGCCTCTTCCACCTTTTAGACAATGAAACTGTCTTCGAGGCAAGTGAGGAATTTGCTAGACCTTGAGGATTTAGCTGAGTTTGACTTCCAGCAAATATCCGGATAGTTGAAGTCACCCATCACTACTATATTTTTCCTATCTGAGTGTGTGGTCATCTGTTCTAGAAAGGCGTCATTCTGTTTGAGGTGGGGGTTTTATCATTTTTTGTTAAGAGTTATTACTGTACCTTAACCCTTGTCTTTACAACCTTATTTACATGCGTGCATTTTCTAAGCCCTGCCCATACCCAGTTGCTTCTCCCATACATCACATAACCCCATTTACTGTTTTTCCATCCTTATCCATCAAACCTTTAGGGTGAGCACAAACATTAACCCTGCCGGAATTTTGTAAGTTCTTATGGCATCATATTTTTTATTTGCTTCATCTTTTACAACCTTTTTTACATGCCCCTGTTTTACTCTTGACTTATCCATGGGTCATATCAAAATTCATAATTGTGGCCCCCAAACCTGTCCTTGGCTTGTCCATTAGGTGATTTCAACTTATACATGAATATATATGGTAGTAATTCTTTTTTTCTTCTTTTAATTAAAGTTAAGATGAGTGGGGTCTGTGCCCCATTATGTTTTAGCTATATATATATATTATTTTATTCTTTCTGTTTCTTTATTGTCTTTATGTATTTTCTGAATTTCTGTATGTATTTTGATTTGGATTGTAGACTAGATTGTTAGTAGTAAAAAATCAATCAATAAAATAGCAAAAAAGAGGGGAAAAAATGGGCCTCAATGACACTTAGAGAAGTGGTTCCTCCAGTTACTAGCCAAGTGCAGGCTGGCTTTCTCTGCAACGCATTACGATTGGGGAGGGGGGGGTGGACTTTGATGAATTTTGGAGCACTGGTTCCTCCAGGCACTGACTTGGGGGCGAAACAGACCACCCCGAGAGAGCTGGTTTGGGGCCACGGCAATCACACACCTCGATCACTCCTTTTTGAGCTGGCAAATGAATGAAATAACACTCCCTTTTGAGCTGGCAAAAAGCCAGCTTTTCCCACCCTGCCGTGGTTTTATAGTGCTCCTGTGGCATGTAAATGCCATGCTGTTGGAGCACTTTGAAGCCAGTTGCCATGTGGGCAGCTAGGTGGCATGAAGCTGGCTTCTGGGCATCTTGGCGGAGGGGGGGGTGCATTGTGTGTGTGCCATGCCCCCACGCCGACTCTTCATACTTGTCTGTACCAGCCCTTAGTTATGCACCAGCTTCACTGCCTTCATAAGTGGCCTTTTTCCCTTCTGCTGCCTCAGTCAGCCGCCGAGCGCACAAGGTTCCGTGTCCGTCACTCGAAGCTAAGGCTGAGTCCCAGCCGGCGACCAGCACCCCTCCCCCCATTCCTTCGCCATGGCCTCCATCTCTGAACTCGCCTACATCTATTCGGCCCTCATTCTCCACGACGACGAAGTCACTGTTACGGAGGACAAAATTAATGCTCTTATCAAGGCAGCTGGAGTAAATGTGGAACCTTTCCTTCCTGGTCTGTTTGCAAAGGCATTAGCCAACATTGACATTGGAAGTCTCATCTGCAACATAGGAGTTGGTGGTGGGGCACCTGCTGGTGGTGGTGCTCCTGCTGAGGAGAAGAAAGAGGAAGAGAAGAAAGAAGAGTCCGAAGAATCAGGCTTTGTTCTCTTTGACTAAGCCTTCATAAGTGAAAACAAAATCTGCTTGGTGTTGGTATATTTATGCAAAGATAACTATACTCTGACCATTATCAATATTCAAACTTCAAAATATTTTAATACAAAATATACTGCAATACATCAAGCCAGAAATGAGCTGCCATTGGAGATGCCCACGTCATATTATGAAAGCACTCTTGACATGTATTTGCTAAAGCTATTGTTAATTGCCCTTGAGTTGGCCTCGACTCATGATGACCCTGTGAAGGAGACACCTCCAACAACCACCCCCCCTGTAGGCTCAGAGCCATGGCCACCTCAATTCAGTCTATTAATCTGATGTGTGGTCTTTCTCTCTTTCTACTTCCCTCCACCTTTCTTAGCATTATTGTCTTTTCTATTGAGTCATATCTTTTAATGATGTGGTTGAAGTATGACAGCCTCAATTTAGTCACCTTGGCGTCCAGGGAGCGTCCAGGCCTGATCTGTTCTAGACCCCATCTGCTTGTCATTTTGGCTGTCTGTGCTATGCTTAACACTATTCTCCAGCATCACATCTCAAATGAGTTTATTTTTTTCTATCAGCTTTCTTCACTGTCCAGCTCTCACATCTGTACAAGGTGATGATCCTAACTTTGGTAATCACCTTAATATCTTTGCACTTTAGGATCTTGTCTCATTCTTTCATAGGTGCTCTTCCCAATCTTAGTCTTATTCTTATTTCTTGACTGCAGTCCTCATTCTGATTAATGATTGATATGGTATGGGAAATCTTTATTTCAATTTCCTCATTATCTATATTGAATTCATGTATATCCTCTGTGGTGATTATTTTTTATTTTCTTAATGTTCCACAGCAAGCCTGCCTTAGCACTTTCCTCTTTGACTTTTTTAAATAAATGTTTCAAATCTTTTCATCTAGTATTGTGTTTGCATATCTTAGATTGTTGATATTCCTCCCTCCAAGCTTCACTCTTCCTCCTGTTGTGTCCAAACCCTCTCTACATGTTATATTTTCTGCACACAAGATGTATAGATAGGGTGATAGAATGCAGCCTTGTCTGACCCCCTTTCCAATTGGGAATCAATCTGTTTTTCCATATACGTTTCTGTTGGTAGCCTCCTACCTGAGTAGTATATTGAAAGGATGAGAAAGTACACCCTTTCACAAATTTGAATAGGTGGGAAAATAGGTGCAGATCTATTCCATTTCTTTTTCATATTTGTTTGGAAAAACTGTTGTACTTTATCTTTAGTCACAAATCTAAAGCCATGACCCATGCTCAACATTTATACCTTGGTAATATCTACATTCAAATAACAGGCTATTTCCATGTTTCGGTCAGGTGTAGTGGTTTTGTTTCTCACTGTCCCTTTAAAGGTAAACATGAGCTAGCTTTGACATACTTCCAGGTGTTCTTCCATCAAACATCTCAGTCCTGTGAGTAAATATTTTACAGTTACCTAATTTCATTTGAAACAAACTTTTTCTGTGCTTCCCTCCTTTTTAAAGTTAGCATATATTTATTGCAGTTTTCATGTGGGATGCTGTTCTTTGCATGGATTTTCTGGTTAGACAAGTTAGACTTGTTTTTTCTTGCCACATTTTGTTCCTTAATAAACTGGCTAAAACTGCTTTTAGTTTCTCCAGAATTCACAGCCTTATCAATACACATAATATAGTATCCAAGCAGGTAAATATTATTAGTGGTATTTTCCCATTCACATAAACATTTTCAGTAAGGGCAGATCATTATATTATGTATGTTTAGTAGATACTGAATGGCTGTCTAAAACTGCTGATTCATACACTCAGTGTGGCATAGTGGTTTGAGTGTTGGACTGCAGTTCTGGAGACTGGGGTTCGACTTTCTGTACAGCCATGAAACCCACTGGGTGACTTTGAGCAAGTTAAATGTCCTCAGCCTCTGGGGAAAGCAATGGCAAACCTCTTCTGAACAAATCTTGCCTAGAAAATCTCATGATAGAGTCGCCTTAGGGTTGCCATAAGTTGGAAACAACTTGAAGGCACACAACAACAACAATAACAACAACAACAACATAGATACTAGAAATAGAAGCTACTTCATTAATTGTATTACAGGTGTGAAAGGCCACTTAATTTTATATGAGCTTGCCTGTAACTTTTAGTCATCATGAGAGACCCTGTTTTTATGTCCTACCACCAACAGAGGTTAGGTTGGTGAATATACAAGACAGAGCCTTCTCTGTAGTTACAGCCCAGTTTTGGAACTTGGGGAAACCAGATTGACTCCACCTTTCTCAATTTTTAAACAGACATTTTAAAACAGCAGTGTTTTGCAGGTCTTTAATGAATTTTAAAGTTGTTCTTTGGCTTGTCTTAGGAAAGATATGTCTCAGCTTTTATTTTGGTGTTGTGGTTAGTTGTTTTTATTGCATTGCTTTTTTGAATTGTACCTTGTTTTGAGAGCCCTGGGAACAGGACAAAAATGATAAGAAATAATATGCTACTGTGGAGGGGTTATTTTTATGACCATTGAAAGCTCTTTACAAATTTTATCTAAGTAAGCCCTAGAGAAGATCAGTTAGTTGGACAAACAATAGTATTGTCATCATGCAGAATGGTAAGTGAAGCTCAAAGAAAAGTTCATAAGCTGAGATTAAATTTCCCCCATTACTGTACACTATACCAGCTTTTGCACCAGCACATCAAATGAGTTCACACAAATGTGGGAGGAGGACATTGAGAGCTGTTGGTGTTGCATGGCATTACAGCGTGCCTTTCCCATCAGTGTGGTTTTGGTTCTGCTCCCCCTTGTGGATGGGGAAAAAGTGGGAGCTCAAGCCCATATTAGTCAATGGGAAGTGATGTGTGTGTGCCTGGGTCAGTGCTCCCATAGGTATGTGGTGCCATTAGCTAATAGGAGGCAGGATATTCTGTAGGAGCTCCAGATGGGTAGCCCGCTATTATAGTGGGTTCACTGTATTATCTACTGCAAGGAATTAGTTGGGCTATGGATGTTATTAGGTCTGGATAATTAGGCACTTGATGAAAAAGCCCTCCCTTGACCCCCTGGATAAAAACAACTACAGACCAGAGTCCATTTCTAAGCAAGGTGATCGAGAGGGCAGTCGCCACCCAACTCCAGGCAGTTTTGGATGAAGCCGATTACCTTGATCCATTTCAAACCGGCTTCAGGACT
Source organism: Urosaurus nigricauda (assembly GCA_034509955.1). Lineage (NCBI taxonomy): Eukaryota > Metazoa > Chordata > Lepidosauria > Squamata > Phrynosomatidae > Urosaurus > Urosaurus nigricauda. The sequence continues at coordinate 122,990,310 of JAOEGL010000001.1, read as the reverse complement.
AGACATGGAGTGGAGACTGCCATGGTTGCTCTGACCGATGACCTTCGCTTGAGCATTGACAGGGATTGTGTGACCCTGTTAGTGCTCTTGGATCTCTCAGTGACCTTTGATACTGTAGATCACTCCATCCTTTTGGGTCGGTTGAGGGAGTTAGGAATCGGAGGCACTGCTCTCCAGTGGTTCCAATCCTTTCTCTCTGACAGATCCCAAAGGGTGAGGTTCAGGGACAGTTGCTCTTCTAAAATCGAGCTTAATTGTGGCGTCTGTCCCCGATGCTATTCAACATTTATATTAAGCTGCTGGGCGAGATCATTCGGAGACATGGAGCTCAGTGTCTTCAGTACGCTGATGACACTCAGATATACCTCTCCATGACTGGATCATCAGCTCAGTCTTCAGATGGCGCCTCCCCTCTTAATGACTGTCTTGCGGAGGTAATGGATTGGATGAGGGAAAACAGATTGAAGCTAAATCCAGACAAAACGGAGGTACTAACAGTCACCAGTCCGAAACTAGGCTTGGGAATACATCTTCCAGTCCTAGACGGAGTCACACTCTCCTCCAAGGACTCTGTTCGCAGTCTGGGGGTACTCCTTGACTCATCGCTTCACATGACCAGTCAGGTGAATGCGACGGTCAGGAGTGCCTGTTATCAGCTTTGGCTGCTACGCCAACTGCGCCCTTTTCTTGATACGAAAGACCTGGAGTCTGTGGTACACGCTTTAGTAACCTCACGTCTGGATTTCTGTAATGCGCTCTACATGGGGCTACCCTTGTGCCTAACCCGGAAATTTCAATTAGTCCAGAACATGACAGCCAGACTTACCACTGGAACATCAAGGAGCAAGCACGTACCACCTGTTCTTAAAGCTCTCTACTGGCTGCCCATCAGCACAGTACAAGGTGTTGGTACTAACCTTTAAAGCCCTACATGGCTCAGGACCGTCTTACCTTAAGGACCGCCTCTTCCCGTATGAACCCAGAGGACTTTTTCAACTACCGCCCCCAAGCTCTGGAATGGCCTGCCGGATGAGATGTGTCTCATTACATCACTTGCCAGCTTCAAAAAGGCTTTAAAGACGCATCTTTTCCGGCAGGCCTTTTCTTGAAAAAGGTATAAACGGACCATCAGTTCCCAACTCTGAAAATGTAAATAGAACCGAGAAATCAATTTTAGCCGTCCCCTTATGCAAAACTGCTGATCCATCTATTGCGAATCTGCTCATATACTGTTCAGGAGACTGGATCTTCTTTTAACAGCTGTTGACCAATTTTAATTCAGTTTTATGGGGGGGGGGGGGTTGGGAGGGATACGATTGCTGTTTTACTCTGTATTTTTAAAATTCTGCTGTACCCCGCTCCGAGTATTTTATTAGAGGAGTGGGTTATAAACTTTTATTATTAGTAGTAGAACACTTAATAATTTGAAATATTTACTTCGACCTTCGTAGGTATCCCTCTTCCCTACAGTTGAAGATCCTAGTGCTGTGGAAAAGCTTTTAATTAGTTTGTTTTTATTTATTTTTTTAAAAATGTATTACGTTTTAAAAAATAACAAACATAAACAATAGAAATAACAGACCTTGGGAATGAGCAAAGAGAATTTCTCCCCAATAATACATTCTTTTGAAGTTGTAAAAAGATCCAGAAAGGGAAATCATAGATCATTTTGCCACAGTCGGGTGATCAGTGTCCAAGATGTCCTTCCAAAAACCAGCTTGGTGCAAAGGTGGAGCAAAATGAGATATATTGTTATTGACATAATCAACAAAAACAAACCAATCCTCAATGAATGTGTGTGCCATTCCTCCCCCCCCCCACCCCCAAGATCTGTTCTTGAAGGAATAGGAAAGTTTTTCTGACAGCCATGTGTCCCAGACCTTTTTCCACCAGTTTTCAAGTAACAAATTCCCCGTGTTCCAGAATCTCGTAATTTCAGTTGTAGCTGCAGAGATTAGGAATATGATGAATCTCTTGTGTTTTAGATGACAATTGCCTTTGCTGAAGGTTGATAACAATAATAAGGTTGGTTTATAATGTCAGATATCTACATCTGTATAGAATTCCAAAAGCATTGATCCTAGTACATTTGAGCCACATGTGTGTGTAAGAACCTTGACCCTTATAGCCTCTCCAACAGTATAGTGAAACATTTTTCAATATCTTTGAGAGTTTCCCAGGGGTTAAATACCATTTGTATGCTGCTTTTAAAGCACTCTCCTTTGCAGCTGCCTATCTTGATTTATATATTGAGGGGGTCCAGTTGGTTGCCCAGGTTCCCTCTGATATAGTCATGTGTAAATCTAACTGCCAGGTTATTCTGGCAGAATGATTTTTACCATAAGTGGAATGTATTAGGTTTTTGTATATAATGGGCTCTCCCCCCTTGGATTGTCCTTTGTCTATACAGATGGATTCATAAAAAGTTGGGGTTTTAGGATGTGGCATGCAAAGGAGAGGGCTTGTAATATTTGGAGCCAAGTGCGATTGGGTTGTCTCAAGGCATTGGACAAACTATCAGGAGATCTCAGCTTTCCGGCATCAAATAAGTCCATTGTTCTATATATTCCACATTTTTCCAATTTCCGAAGTATGTATGTATGTATTTATATCCTGCCTTTCTCCCAAGTTGAGATCCAAGGCGGCTTACACACACACACATTTAAACAGCAGTTTAAAAACAATAATAATTATTTATTTATAGCCCGCCTCTCTGAACTGGCAATCGGGGCGGGGTACAACATAGTAAAAAGCAGCACAAGTTAAAATACAACAATCCCAATTCCCCTCACCCACCCCTTAAAATAGAATTAAATAACTAAGAATTAAAACATAGTGCAAATAAAACACATAAAAGTAACTGCCCAAAGCTGTGTGAAACAATTACAAAGGGGGGGGGGGAGAGGAACCAGGAGAAAGAGTCAACAGTGAGTATGGAGCCGGGAAATTAAATGTTATCTGGGAAGGCCTGCCGGAAGAGATGCGTCTTTAAGGCTTTTCTAAAGCCGTCAACAGATGTAATAAGATGCACCTCATCTGGCAGGTCATTCCATAGTTTGGGGGCTATGGCTGAAAAGGCCCTCTGGGAGGTTTGTGTCATTGATTGTAAAATAATCAATTTAAAACAGTAGGCTGATCTATCTATTTCATAAAAGCTGGGGTGCACTAAAAAAGGACAGATAGGTGAGGGATCAGCGACAATTAAGTGCGCCCATAGTTTCCATATAAGAATGGAATTCTTGAAGAATGGATTATAATAATTGTATGTCTCTCAACTTCCTTTGAGCCTTAGTAGAAAAGAGGAGATTAAGATTGGTGAAATTATTATCCTCTAGTCCCATATGAACCCATTTAGTATAATGTGATTCTATGACATATTGGGAGAATTGGTCCAGTTGAAAAGCATGAAAATATGTCTTGAGTTCAGGAATCACTAATCCACCTTCCTTAGCGTTGATGAATTGGACTATTTTGGGAAATCTGGGTTTTTTACCATGGAATATAAAATTGATAATTATTTATTGCCAGATCTTAAATTTGTGTGGGGCTGGACTAGTAGGAATAGACTGAAATAAAAAGAACAGTTGTGGGGTTAGAAACATCTTTACCAAGATGATCCTGCCAAGAAATGAAAAGTACAGCTTTTTCCATTCCATTATTTTAGCTTTCATCCACTTAATGACTTGGTTATAGTTCCTAGGAACTATGTTCTCCTATGAGTGTTTGAAGTAACAGTAATAGATTGCTATGAGATGGGCAAGTATAAAGCCTGAGTAGATTGTTGTCTATTAAAGATGGTGAATTTCTTTAGAACAAGGGTAAATTCTTCAACCACTCAACTTAAACCCTAACTTTTTTCTCATGATGCAAAAAAAAATGGCTGACAGTGTACAATAAAAACAAAATACAGTTAAAACAATATGTGGTACAAAAGGTTAAAAATTTTAGGCAGAAAACCCTATTAAAATACTTAAAACAGTTTACTTATTTGTTTAGATCACTATAGGCTCCAGCTTTCTGGAGAACCTGAAAGAATAGCCAATCCAGGTTATTTGTCTGTACTATGGGTATATTCAAAGGTCACCATAAACCAAATTTCTTGAGAGTTCTGTCTTACTTTGTGGAGTGAACCAGGTCTCTGTGTTTGAACATGTTAGATAAACTGAAAACAAAGTACAGTACAGTAATGTTGCAGAGGTATAATTCTCAACATGTGTGGGGTAGAGCACCTGTAGAAGTTAAATCCCTCCTCTCCCCTCCCCGATGAAATACATAAAGATAACAGTGGCTCTATCTAATACTCTTCACATCCATACTCTCCTTCTCTTCAGTTCAGCTTCATTCATTCAGGGATTCTAAAAACAGACACAGTAGAGACTACTGTGGAGACATCCGTTCTCATTCAAAGCATATTGGGAGCCAGCTGTGTGCTGCTTCTTTTCCATTTGCTAATGCTCTGGCTTTATTTAGATGGAAAGCTCCCAAAGCTTTTATTTGATGCTGGAACGAAATATAATTAATCTGGCTGGGAAGACTACTGGCTTTGTTTTAGCTTACCTTTTCTTTGTTTGCGCAGGTGCCCTGGGCTCAGCTTCTATATCTCTCCATTCATACCCATTTACAATGCTGTGGTTTTTCTCTTTGTACTGGCCAACTTCAGTATGGCCACCTTCATGGATCCAGGCATATTTCCTCGAGGTGAGAACCGTTCCTGTCCAGGAAGTAACTTGTAAGGCATTGATAATCTGGAAAGGTTTTGGTTTGAGGATGACTGGGTTCAGTTTTCTAGATGAAGAATATAAATTTTCCTAATCCTAATGATTAGACTTTTTTTAGCTAAACAGAGATTTAAAACAATGTGTGAAATGTATGATTGGCCATTGTAATACCATAAACTGGTGTAGTAAAAGCACTTAGGGTGAGATCCTATTGGCTAGCAGGTTTTTTAAAACTGTGTGATAACAGCGGGGGGGGGGGAGATCTTCTGCTGTGGCTGTCCATGAAGAAAGCCGCTGGATTCTCAGCAGCCTCTTTCTTCAATGCCTGATTCGAGATGGGTCCTTGACGCTAAAGTCATTGTGGGAAAACTGCCTTAGAAAATAGCAGTTTTCGAGGGCAGCCTTCTAGAGTGTCATTACCTTCAAAAACAGTCTGTTCATGTAAAGGGAACTTTCTCTCTGGAAAGTGGCAGATAAAGTTTTTGGAGGTCCAAAGCACAATGCAGAAATAATCCAGTTTGAGACTGCTTTAACTGTCCCGTTTCAGTGCTAGGGTAATCTGGGAACTGTAGTTATTTGAGACAAAGCCTTCTCTGTCAGAGAGCTCTGGTGCCACAACCAACTACAGTTCTCAGGATTCCCTAGCACTGAAATGGGACAGTTAAAGCAGTCTCAAACTGGATTATTTCTGCAGTGTGTTTTGGAACCCAGCCTCCCCCTGCCCATGCTGCTCTGCACCCCTGAAAAAGGTTTTATACCAGTGTAACAGCAACTACAAGATTCCTGTCTTCGATTTCATTTCTCCACTAAGAAATGAAAGCTTTGAAATGTTCCCGATGGCTTAAAAAAACAGCCCTATACAACTTGAGCCTGTTGAATTTTTGCAGTTCCCATCATTCCTTATAATTGGCCGTGCTAGCTGTTGTTGATGGGAGAATTGGAATCCAGCACAGCTGTGTGGATCCTAGCTGGGGGAGGCCATTTTAAACCTTTTTCTCAAGGCTGTATAAGTAAAGCTTCTGGCTACTGCTGACTTCAATATAAGGGAAGGATGAGTTCTTGAAAGTTATTGCAGTATTTGGGCTGAGTGGAGAGCAGACCGTTAATATGTGCCTGCTGTTGGAGCCAACCAAAATCTTGTAGTTTATCCATTCTGTTCAAAAGGAGCAGGAAGGAGTATCTCTTTTGATGTCATATTGTAATTATTATGTGACCTGGAATAATTCCAGGACCCTAGAGCAGATTTAGGGACAAAGCCCTGCCTTCTACCATAGTTTCAAGCTTGGCAAGGGTTTATCCCTGTCCTTCTGAGCCTGAGACTTTAACATTTTGCTGTTTATTTGGCTTTCCCAAGGGCAAATACAGTCTCCTCCCATATTTTCTCCATGCTCAGAAGAATAGAGGACTCTTACCAAAACAACAGCAGATGGTAGTGGCAAGCTGAGTGAACCTTGGAATGGGGGAATGTTGATCTTGGGTTGGGACTACTTCATTGATATTGTTTTCTTTTGCTTCAGCTGAGGAAGATGAGGATAAGGAAGATGACTTCCGAGCTCCACTATACAAGACTGTGGAGATAAAGGGTATTCAGGTGCGCATGAAATGGTGTGCAACATGCCGCTTCTACCGCCCCCCACGCTGTTCCCATTGCAGTGTCTGCGACAACTGTGTAGAGGTGAGAAACGAGGGATTGGAAACCATTACATGATAAACCAGTACTACATGTCGCACCAGCACTGGTGCTATTAACAGTTTAGAAGGAACAAAATGGGAGAGTGAAAACAAAGAAATTTACTGTGTTCATGCTTATAGAAGTTCACAGTATAAATGCTTAGAGGTGGGAAAACTACATATCTTCTAACATTGAATTCTGCTATATGGAGCTATCGCAAATAGCAGGAAAATTGATATATCTGTTTGTATGTACAATGTGGCATAGTCTCATCTTGCAAATTAAGGAATCATAATGTATTATTTTCTCCCTCTCCCTTTTTTTTTTGTTTTTGTATTTCTCTTGGGGGGCTTTCCCCATTATTTTCATTACTTTTGAATTTAAAAAATGAATTATTAGAAAAGAAATTGAGTAGGGGAGAAGAATGTCAAGTAGGCTGGAATGATGTACAGGTTGAGTCTCCCTTATCCAAAATGCTTAGGACCAGAAGTATTTTGGACTTTGGATATTTTTAGATTTTGGAATATTTGCATATACTTAATGAGATCTCTTGGAGGTGGAACCCAAGTCTAAACATGAAATTCATTTGTATACACCTTTTACATACAACCTGAATATAAATTTATATCTAATATTTTTAAAATAACTTTGTATATAAAACAAAGTTTGTGTATACTGAACCATTAGAAAGCAAAGGTGCCACCCATGTGGATAGTTACGGATTTTGGAATACTTAGGATTTCAGAATTCTGGATAAGGGAGATTAAACCTGTACTTGGAGTATTTTGTATTTTTTGAGATCAGTTCTGAGACTGGAGTTACGGGGTGATCAGGCTGCAGAATATCATTTAGGGTGTTAAAGATCAAGGTAGACCTAGGTCAAGGTAGACCAGCTACTACCCATCACAAAACAATGACCTAGGAGAGAAATGGAGGGGGTAATTAATGCTACAGAAATTTTTACTCATTTTGTGTTCATATTTATTTTTATATTTATATTCCACCTGTATTATTCCGTAGAATTCAAGATGGTATGTCCAGAATTCCTAGGTTATCTCCCATCCAGGCACTGAGCAACAAGTGAAATATTAATCTCTTTTATGGATTTTTAAAGAAGTCTTACTTTAATTGCAAGTACAGTGGTCCCCTGGGTTACTTTCGTAACCCGGAAATCTTCGTTTCCCGGGGGACCACATTAGGAGACGGACTGCGCAGCCGATTTAAAGGGGCCGCGCAGTTTTTCTCCTTCGCATCCCGGGGGATCCTTCGCATCCCGGGGGATGTTTTTTGGTCCCGGCGGTTTCGGGTCCCGGGGATTTCGTTCCCCGGGGGATTCGTAAACCGGGGGACCACTGTACAACTAAAAACATAGACAGAAGAGAGAAAACAAATTGTACACACCCCACAGCAATACCACCACTAGATTGGATTTCACTGACCTACGTCTGAGAGTGCAACCTTTTCAGCTGTGTTCTTTCTTCCTGTCACTGTTGCTGTTGATTAAGGATATGGATCCATTGTGGATACAGCCAGAATATCAAACAATAGGAGAATGTCTGGATGTTATCCAGACCTTCAGAGCAAAGCTGGTCCTCCTCAAAAGCAAATGGTTGGACCCAAAGAGTTGGGTCCACTTTGTAAGGTATAGGGTAACAATAAAGCTCTAATGTGCTCCATCAGAAGAAAACCTAAGTAGCACCTTTGGAGCAGCCATAGGTAAATGAGCTTTTCCATTCCAGTTATTTTGGAGGATGAAAGCTTTCATTGCCCCAAACTCAGCTGAATAGACAACAGCCTCACCCTCCAAAGACTTTGTTGTCCCAAAGGATGGAATCCTCCACCCCCTGCCCTTTCCTCATGATATCAGTGAGGAGAGAATAGATATGTAAAGATTTAGATTTTTCAAGCAAGTTTTGTCTTCAGACTTGAGGCAATGTAAGGTGTTTCTAGAGCAAATGATGTGCTATGCCAAATAGAGCAAATACTGGAAGAAAGGCAGGGCACAAATAAAATAAAATGTAAAACAATAAAAACTGCAGTCATCTGCCTTGGTCCAGGCCCCAGAGGGAGAGAAGAACCACCGGACCTCATCCCCTTTCCCACCACCTTTCCCTTCTCTTTGTTGTTGTCTCTCTTAGATTGTAAGCCTGAGGGCAGGGAACCGTCTAATTTATAAGACTGTATGTACAGCACTGTGTAAATTTACAGCGCTATAATAATAATTGTACTTGTGTCTGTCATCTAACAGTAAAGTTTGGGAATGAGTTATCTAGGGTTCTTCTGGCTGTTTCTTGTGATGAACAAAAGAGAGGTTATGTGGCTATTACAAAACTTTGCATCCAAAAGAGTTGGGATTATACAAATATAATATATGTGTCTTTGGGGTCTCTTCCTGCTTGGTGTACATCAATTCAACATGCTACAATTAGCAGATGTTTAAACAGGAGGCAATACTATAAATCATCATAAGGCATAATTCAGTAGTCAACAGCTTTCCATAGTCTGCCAGTTAACCACAAGTCATCCCGTTTACATTTGCTAATAGGCGTTTCATCTTAGAATCATAGAGTCATAGAGCTAGAAGAGACCACAAGGGCCATCCAGTCCAACCCCCTGCCATGCAGGAACTCCCAATCAAAGCATGCCCAACAGATGGCAATCCAGCCTCTGCTTAAAAACTTCCAAGGAAGGTGACTCCAATCACTCTCCGAGGGAGTGTGTTCCACTGTCAAACAGTCTTTACTGTCAGGAAGTTCTTCCTAATGTTGAGGTGGAATCTCTTTTCCTTGCCTTCTGCATGATTGTAAATTTAGGTTGGAGTCTATTGTGCTGAAGATTGGCCTAGTTATATAAGTAGTGGAATTCACTGGACTGTAGCATAGCTTTCTAGAAATAAACTTTTTCTAACTTTGTTCTTTATCTTCTGACCGGTAGGAGTTTGACCATCACTGTCCCTGGGTCAACAACTGCATTGGGCGGCGCAATTACCGCTATTTCTTCCTCTTCCTGCTCTCACTTACAGCACATATCATGGGTGTGTTTGGTTTTGGCTTGCTCTATGTTCTGTATCAAGTAGAGGAGCTCTCTGGGATCCGCATGGCTGTGACGTATCCTTTCTTTATGAAGAGTTCCTTAATAAAAATAGGAACCCTGATGTCCCATTGGGTCAGTCACTGTGGTTATATCACTGGGAAAGAAATCCCCAAATAAGAATTGCCTGAGGATCTTTGATTATTGTTTCCTTGACCTTCTTGTCAGCATGGCTGTGATGTGTGTGGCTGGCTTGTTTTTCATTCCTGTAGCTGGCCTTACTGGATTCCATGTGGTACTGGTAGCCAGAGGACGCACTACCAATGAACAGGTTTGTATTCCTCAGTTGGTTTCCTTCTTTGCTTCACTGTATGTTGGTTCCCCTGACCAATTTTTTGCTGTTGCAGGTTACAGGCAAATTCCGGGGTGGGGTAAACCCATTCACCAATGGTTGCTGTAAGAATGTCAGCCGTGTCCTCTGCAGTTCCCCAGCCCCCAGGTAAGTTCTGCCATGTGAATGCTTCTGTATGAGAAGAGCAATTGCTGACAGCCAGTTCAGGGCTTAGAATGCTATTGTATGACAAAGCAGCTGTAATATTTCATGTCCTTTATAAAGAAAGGGAATGCTAGCAGATCTCAAGATAAGTGTGAATAGTACTAATTAATTCTGTTTAAAGGCTGATGTACTGGACTCTTGCCTTCTTTGAAGGTGCCTCTAATTTGCTTTATATAGTGATGGCTATAATCAGCCTGTATGAGGTATAGTTGTCTTCCCACATCAAGGTTCTCATCAAATAAACTTTTTATACATGAATGGTTGCTCTTCTACCATGCAGCTTTTTTTAGAGACAGGTGCTTGTGTGTTATATACAGTACCCTTGTTTGAAGTGATGTGCAAAGTTCATTAGCCACAGGTAAAGCCTACAATACTCTTTCTCATTGATATTATTATTATTATTATTATTATTATTATTATTATTATTTATATAGCGCTATAGATTTACACAGCGCTGTACATACAGATAATAAAATAGATAAAAATGAAACCTGCCAATGGCATACATTCTAAAGGATAGTAACAAAATACATATAAAACAAAACAAGATAGCATTAAATAAAATAGGCAGGCAACAAATTAAAAATGCCAAATATCAAACATAGACCTTTTGCTCATCATACTTGCATGCATAGAGGGGATAGAATTCTGTGTGACTAACCGTGCCATAGAACACTGAATATTGTCTCTGATACAATTCTGTAATACCTATTTTACCTTTTCAAGGTTTACTATAGTCTGAAATGTTGAACAACATTCCTTTTGCTTTGCCTGGAGCCATTCACATATACTGGTACTTAATGTGTTTCTGCTACTTGTGTAGATTGTATTTTTGCATTCTACATGCCTGCTCTCTTGTGAATTAGAATCTAGTAGTACTGCACTTCTCTGGTTAGCATTTATACACTGCTTTGTGTATTATTTATTTAAATGTAATCAGTTCTATACTTTTCACAGCTGCCTGTAAGCATGAGTTGTGAAAAAACTGTTTCTTTTGCATTACATCAATAAATACAAGAAAAGCCAGCAAGAAAAAAATGCATTAATTCTTTGACATCATGCTGTACTTTTTGTAGGCGATTCCTTTGTTTTGGACTTGTGGAAACTGATATTCTATAACATAACTACTTTGTTCATGCTTTCTTCCATTATGTTGTTCTCTTTTCCATGAAGAATAGCAAAATATGCTTTTCAATTTTTAATCTTAATTTCACATCCAGTGAAGCGAAGAAAACAAATAAGTCAATTTAGCCCATTTGTGTTCTCAATCTGTGATTTATCTGTTACATTTGATTTTGTTTATACAGAAATAATTTTGTTGATGTGATTTGAGCAACATCTAGCAGTTACTATGTTGAGAGAAATACATGGTCTCCGAGATTGCTAGTGTGACCTCTATCTTCCCTTCTTTTCTTCACTGCTCCATAAGAGTATGGCAATATAGCCTTTTGTGTAACATAGAAAGCTGAGGGAAAGATGGCTGTACAAGTACATTTTGTTCTACATAGAGAGAGACACATGTCACAGGCAGCATTGGGATCTCATTATTCCATTTGGGAATTGTGGGGACAACACATCTTCATGGGAAAGTTAGCCTCTTCTCTGGTAGCAATACTCCTTTTGCAGTTCTTTGGATATAAAGAGGTCCATACCTCAACAACTTCCACTCTTTATCAGCTATCTTGTACTTGCAAGAAATGCTATGTTGTCCTTCTTGACTTTAGTCAGTATGTGTTTTATTTTCAACTGATACTTCACTAGGTATCTTGGGCGACCAAAGGCAGAGCAGACTGTATTAGTGAGGCCACCATTCCTGCGGCCAGAAATATCAGATGGGCAAATTGCTGTAAAGATAATGGACAATGGTATCCAGGCTGAGCTGACAAGAACAAAGGTGAGGAGGACGTGAAGGTACTGCCCAGGCAGTGGCCTTTTCAAAGTTTTGCCGCTATGTGCGTGAGTAGGACCAAGTAAGCCTCTTGGACATTCTTCCTGCATGTTATTGCTCCTTATTTTCAATTTTCCCAGTAAATGAAAGTCTGTTTCCCTCCCATGTGGTCACTGCTGCATGAGAGTTCTTCCTTATGTATTTTAGATAATCTGACTAACCCTTTCCCTTTTCATCCAGCAACTGAGTCATGCACAGTCTACGACTACCCTTCCAGAAATGTTAACAGAGCTGTAGGTTCTTCTAATCACTTGTGCAAGTTTATTGAGCTGGGGACAATGTTCAGGACTTTCAGTCCTGCCTCATTCTTCTGATTGCTCCTCTGCACTTTGTCTCTGCAGTCCAAAGGAAGTCTTGAAGTGATGGAGAGCCAGTCTGCTGATGCTGAGCCACCACCCCCGCCCAAGCCAGACCTCAGCCGCTACACAGGTCTGAGGACGCATTTAACCCTGACCACCAATGAGGGTAAGAGGAGCATGCCAGGGAGACAAGGGACACAGTCAGTTTATACAATGATCTAGTCTCCAATTGCAGTATCAGATAGTGATGCTGGTCAGTAGTGAGCCACTAACAAAATGCAATGGTTATTTTTGGAATAGCCACTAGGCCATCTTTTGCTGCTGTTGACCAAGGCCTGTCTTGCCTTTCTAGTAAGGAGCAAGTGGATTACAGCAGCAAATACTGCATTGGTAGCTAGCATATGACCAAAGTTAATAGGATCATAGAACTCTAGTTTTGTCTCTGAGTGAGATGTGAAGGTTAATGAGAGCTGTCAGAATTTGAGGATTGACTGACTGTACAACTTCCCTCTTCTGTTTGTGGAAAGTGGGGCTCCTGAGGGGAAAAGGTCTCCATTATATTCTGCTATCATAGAGATGGTGTGGAACAAAAACAGCAATAAGCAAAATACTAAGTGCTCCTTCCCTGTCTTCAGGTAAAATGCTTGCTGTAGTGTTTCCAGAAGAAGCAGGATCCTGAATGTAAATATGATATGTGAAGACATTTTCACCACTTTTTCAGTTTTTGCCTTAGAGTTCTCCAGTCAAGTCTAATACTGTTCATCCAGTAGGGCTTAAAATTGACAGCCACAGGGGTTAGGACTGACAAGGCTTGCATGCAGAGGCTGGAAGCTGCTTTGTGATTTCATTGTTGAGGAAATGTTCCTTTCATTTCATTTCACCTCCACCCAAGTTATACATCTCTTAACTCCTGGCTGATTCCTTGACCTCCATAGTGTGTCCACCTTCCTGAGGCTCTTACCTGGCTCTCACGAATCAGTCGTTTGCCATATGTGGAACTTCAATACTGTGCTAAGTGTGAGATTTCTTGTACCTCCTGGGGTGACTTGCAAGTGACTGTATATCACGTTGCTTGTGAGTGCATGTATGTATCTCCCTTTCTCTCTACAGACAGCAGTTTGCTAGGCAAAGACAGCCCACCAACTCCTACTATGTATAAGTACAGACCTGGTTATAGCAGCAGCAGCACTTCAGCTGCAATGCCTCACTCCACCAGCGCCAAGGTAATGAAAAACTCAGTTTGCATCACATGAAGGTCAGTGTGTGTGTGTGTGTGTGTGTGTGTGTGTGTGGAGTTTCAAGCTGGACAAGTAACTAGGAAGGAAATTTGCTTTGAGACCATATAGTCTTCTAGGACCTTAATTTCATTGTCATGCATCTTCTCTAACAGCAAAAGGGAGGATTCAGACTTTTCCAATATTTACAATTTATTATTATTTATTTACATTACTCCATTCTCATCTTATATTGTAAGATATCTGGGCAGATTGCAATAAAACTAATTAGAACAATTTAATATGTAATAAAATAAAACATAGTGTAAGCATAAAACATTGCATAATTTTAAAAGTTGCATTAAAATCATAATACAGTCTTATATCTGTACCATAGGGTGAAATCATTAAGCCCCAAAGGCTTTTTTTTAAAGTCAGGTTTTAACTTGTCAGTTGGGCCTCCAAGGAATGCTAGAATCTTGAGATCTATCAGCTAGAGTCCATTGCAAAATAATGGCTCAGAAATGGAATTCCCTACTGAACTTCATGGTTACAGTTGACATCTGCCTTAATATATGTAGCACAGGGACTTGAGTAATCTATGTTAGGCATTCACTTTGTTGCTGTTGTTAAAGATTTGACAGTTGAAGGCCATTGCTGATTTACTGCAAATCATGCAGAGATCTACCAGTAGACTGGTATATCTTCTGCCCATCCTTACAGTATAAGAAAGTAATCTTGATGTATTATGTAGCTGCTGATATGCTACAAGTACTCATTGCTGGTGTGCTGAAACTTTAAAAAGAGAGAGAGCGAGAGCTCTCATGACTTCCCAATAGTCCCAAAAGGTGTCCAGTTTAAAGTTTTGATTCTACGCCAAATCTTCCAGTGACCAGAGTGACTTTTTCTACATCTCCATGTTTCTTTCCATGGATTCTAGTCCTGACTTCACTGCTCTTTACTGTTTGTGGAGTCAAAGGCTTTTATGGCCGTCATCCATAGTTTTTGTGGAGTTTTCAGGCTATGTGGCCATGTTCTAGAAATGTCAGGAAGAAACTCTGTTCCATGAACAAACCATGTGCGGTCTTGCACATGGTTTGTTCATGAGTTTGCACATTGCTTTAACAATTGTCAACCAATTTTAACTGTGTTAATTTTAAATTGTCCTGATTTAATTCAGTTTTAAGGGGGGTGGTGGTTGGGGAGGGATGCAATTGTTGTTTTTACCATGTATCTTTTTATTCTGCTGTACACCGCTCCGAGTATCTTATTAGAGGAGCGGGCTATAAATGCATTTTTTATTATTATTATTAGAACATGACCACATAGCCCAAAAAAACCTATAAAAATCCTTATTGTTTAATGAAATTGTATGAATCACAACACAGTCTTCGTCTTCCACTATTACTTGAACTCATGTGGTGAAATGTAACCTCCTCAAAGTGGTGCATACCTCTAATAAGCATCTCCTAATGGAGGTCACTGTGTTAATCTGTTGAGGAAAGAAGCAACAGAATATTGTGGTGCCTTAAATGTGAACAGATATGAAATGTAATACTTTATGTGTCTACTCAGATGTAAGTTCCATTGAGTTCAGGGGCACTTAATAATCACAGCGTACCTGTAGTATATGTTTACATGGAACAGAATCACATAATATGTTTCTATGAAGTGTTACTTTTAATTTTTCAGGTACACAAACCTGCAGCAAAATACTGTGATGTATCAATTTCTTTCTAGGAGTGCTTTGAGGCTCCAAGGAGCCCAGAAAAGTAACACTGTAATGCTATTAAGAATGAAAAGAATAGCAGAAAAGGGAAAAGAGCAGTTTTTGTCCAATTTCCCAGTAGTCTATTCTCAGCTACTTTTAACTATAAATTAAACCGATGGAATCACTCAAATCTGTCTACATTTTGGCTGATTTGGACCCCCTTCTTATACTAGTCCTTCTTGGAATGTTTTGGTAGTACAGTGGTCCCCCGGGATACGAATCCCTCGGGATCCGAAATCCCCGGGACCCGAAACCGCCGGGGCCGGAAAAACAGCCCCGGCCAACGAAAAAAACCCCGGGTTGTGAAAAAAATTCGCAACCCGGACGCTTTAAAACAGCGTGCTTCCGGCGCGCTGTGCATTGGTTAAAGCGGTCCCCCGGGTTACGAACGACTTCCGGGTTACGAAGGTAATCCCGGAACGGATTACCTTCGTAACCCGGGGGACCACTGTAGTTAAAATCATACATTCTTTTAAACTACATAACATACATAAGATGTACTTTTACCTACATATTTTAACTATATTTGGGCAGTAGTTAAACATACTGTAGGAACATGGAAAGTGTGGAAGCATGAAACAGGGGAGGCTAGACATAGTAAAACAAGAAATGGAACATATAAAAATTGCAGTACTTGGGATGAGCGAGCTAAAGTGGACAGGAATGAGACATTTTGAGACGATTAATTACACAGTATTTTACTCAGGAAATGAAGATCTAAGAAAAGTGGTGTGGCATTAATAGTGAGGAGATGTAATCAAAGGATATAATATAAAGTCTGAGTGTATCATATTGGTAAGACTTCAGGGAAAACCCATTATTATTATTATTATTACTATTATTATTATTAACCTTTATTTATATAGCACTGTAAATTTGCACAGTGCTGTACATACAGTTCCCTGCCCTCAGGCTTAGAGACAACACAGAAGGAGAAGGGAAAGGTGGTAGGAAAGGGGATGAGGTCCAGTGGCTCTTCTCTCCCTCTGTGGCCTGGACCAAGGCAGATGGACTGGAGGGAGGACTTGGCTTCTTAATACATAGTTAAAGGAAGGTATCCTGGAGCAAATGGCACAATCCTGGGAACGCTTCCCTAAACAATATAGTCTTTAACTCAGTTTGAAACTGGTTAGAGAAGTGATGAGGTGCACATGTAGGGGAAGAAGGTTCCAGGAGTGTAGGGCAGCAAGCGAGAAGAGACGAATCCGGAACAGGGCAGTGGAAATCCTCGACTGGGACAGGAGACCTTGACTATCAGAATGGAGGGTACGAGAAGGAGTGTGAGGAGAAAGAAGTTCAGATAAATAAGGAGGGGCCAGTCTGTGGAGGGTTTTGAAAGTCAACAACAAAAGCTTGTACTGGATGTGGAAGGGGAAGGAGAGCCAATGAAGGGAGAATAAAAGAGAAGAAACATTGTCAAAGTGGCAAACGGATGTGATAATACATGCATCTGAGTTCTGGACAGAGATTAAAGGATGGAGATGAGAGAGAGGAAGTCCTGTCAGAAGAAGGTTAGAATAATCTATTTGTGAGACCACTAGGGCATGGACCAGAGTCTTGGCAGTGGAGGCTGAGAGGAATGGACGGATTTTAGCAATGTTGTAGAGAGAGAATCTACAGGTCTTGGTGGTGGCCTGAATCTGGGGAATAAACGACGGAGAGGAATCAAAGATGAAGCCAAGATTGTGGGCTTGCTGAACCGGTTGAATAGAAGTGCCATCAACAGAAACAGAGAAGGAGTATTGAAGGGTGGGCTTAGGTGGGAAGATGAGAAGCTCATCTTCTCTTCTGGGTTACCTTCATCTTCTGGGTTAATATCACCATAACCCAGGCTTATGGTTCAGCTGCAGAGGCAGAAGAAGGAGAAATCGAAAGATTCTATGCTGGGGTGCTGGATGAAATTGATCAAACACCAAAACAGGATTTCTTGTTAATCATAAACAATTGGAATGGTAAAGCAGAAAACAAGGCAGAATCAAAGATTGTAGGAAAATTTGGCACAGGATCAAGACACAAAGTGGAAGAGCAACTGGTTGAATTTTGCGAGTCCAACATTTTGTTTATTGCAAACACATTTTTCAAGCAACCAAAGTGGTGACTATGTACACGGACATCACTTGATGGACAACATGAAAAATATACTACATAATTGGAAGCAGAAAAAAGGAGAAGCTCCATATTCTCTGCAAAAACAAGACCAGGAGCAAGTTGTGGCTCAGACCATGAACTGGTAATATAAAAAATTAGAATAAAAATAAAGAACAACAACATCGTGCCAGGCTATAACTTGAAAAGGATCCCCATAGAATTTAAGAATAGGGTAAAAAATAGATTTGCCCTAGTTAGTCTGATTGACCAGGAGCCAGAAGAACTCTGGAATGCAGCCAGAGATATTATCAGGTAGGAAAGCAAAAAGACTATCAGTATCCAAAAAGAAAGAAATCTCATGGATAACAAATGAAACTCCTCAAGCAATTAAAGACAGATGAGATTCAAAATACAAGTTGACAGATTTAGGATCAGAACACTTAATGCAACTGTTCAATGACTTGTTGAACAGGGATAACAAGAACTACAAGTTGAATATCCTTATCTGAAATATTTGCGACCAGAAGTGTTCCATGTTTTGGATTTATTTTTATTTTTTTAATACCTATATTTGCATATACAGAATGAGGCTGGAGAGAAAGACTGAGAGTCTATGAAATGGTGAGAGGTGTGGATTCCACCCGTTTCACAGATCCTCGCATTTCTCTCCAGCAACAACTCTCTCCAGCCTTGCAAATACAAGTATAGCTATGTATTTGTGTTGTAGCTTAGAGAGTTTTGGATTTTGGAATACTTAGGATTTTGGAATTCTGGATAAGGGATACTCAACCTGTATTATAATAATCGATACAGAGAAATAGAAAATGACAGCAGAAAAGAAAGAACAAGAGACTTCTTCCGCAAGATCCAAGAAATCAATGGGAAACTTAAACCAAGAGTGGGGATATTCTGCAGCCAGAAAGGGAACACATTACTTGACTAAGTAAAATAAAAAGATGATAGAAACAATACACTGAAGAACTATAAAAAAGAGATGAAAGGATGACAGATTCATTCAAGGAAGAATCATCATCTTACAGTTTTAGAAAGTGAAGTGGAAGCTGCACACAGAGCACTTGGGAGAAATACAGTGGGGCAAAAAAAGTATTTAGTCAACCACCAATTGTGCAAGTTCTCCCACTTAAAAAGATGAGAGAGGCCTGTAATTGACATCATCAACTATGAGAGACAAAATGAGAAAACAAATCCAGACAATCACATTGTCTGATTTGGAAAGAATTTATTTGCAAATTATGGTGGAAAATAAGTATTTGGTCAAAACAAGCAAGCTTTCTGGCTGTCACAGACTTGCAACTTCTTCTTTAAGAGGCTCCTCTGTCCTCCACTCATTACCTATATTAATGGCACCTGTTTGAACTCATTGTCAGTATAAAAGACACCTGTCCACAACCTCAAACAGTTACACTCCAAACTCCATTATGGTGAAGACCAAAGAGCTGTCGAAGGACACCAGAAACAAAATTGTAGACCTGCACCAGACTTGGAAAACTGAATTTGCAATAGGCAGGCAGCTTGGTGTGAAGAAATCAACTGTGGGAGCAATAATTAGAAAATGGAAGACATACAAGACAACTGATAATCGCCCTCGATCTGGGGCTCCACGTAAGATCTCACCCCATGGGGTAAAAATGATCACAAGAACGGTGAGCAAAAATCCCAGAACCACACAGGGGGACCTAGTGAATGACTTGTGGAGAGCTGGGACCGACGTAACAAAGGCTACCATCAGTAACACACTACACCGCCAGGGACTCTGATCCTGCAGTGCCAGACATGTCCCCCTGCTTAAGCCAGTACCCTACCTACTGTGAAGCATGGGGGTGGCAACATCTAATTATTACTCCCACAGTGATGCTTTGGGGCTGTTTCTCTGCAAAGGGACCAGGACCTGTGTACATGAAAGAATGAATGGGGCCATGTATCATGAGATTTTGAGTGCAAATCTCCTTCCATCAGGAAGGGCATTGAAGATGAAATGTGGCTGGGTCTTTTAGCATGACAGTGATTCCAAACACACTGCCCAGGCAATGAAGGAGTGGCTTCGTAAGAATCATTTCAAGGTCCTAGAGTGGCCTAGTCTGGAGACTCCAAATCTCAACCCCATAGAAATCCTTTGGAGGGAGTTGAAAGTCCATGTTGCCCAGAGACAGCCCCAAATCATCACTGCTCTAGAGGAGATGTGCATGGAGGAATGGGCCAACATACCAGCAACAGTGTGTGCCAACCTTGTGAAGACTTACAGGAAACGTTTGACCTCTGTCTTTGCCAACAAAGGATATATAACAAAGTATTGAGATGAACGTTTGATATTGCCCAAATACTAAATGATCGGTAACAGATGGCATATTAATAGAACTGTTTCAATTAACAGAGACAGAATCTACACTAGTTATAATTGAAATCTGTCAAAAAGTATGGAAAACAAAAAAGGTGACAAATTGGAAATGCTCAATATATATTCCAGTCCCCAAGAAAGTGGACACCAGAGATGGCAGTAACCAAAGGATTATTGCATTAATTTACTATGCAAGCAAAGTGATGTTCAAAATTCTACAACAAAGATTTCTACCATACATTCAGTGAGAAATGCCAGATGTCCAAGCTGAGTTCAGGAAAGGAAGAGGGACTAGGGATCATATTACAAACATATTTTGGCTAATGGCGCTCACCAAATGATTCCAGAAGAAAAACAGCATGTGCTTTATATAGTATAGCAAAGACTTTGATTGTGAAGATGATAAAAAACTATGGCTTGTTATTAAAGAAATGGGGTGCCACAACATTTTATTTTCCTGGTATATAACCTGTACTCAGAACAAGTGGCTACCATCAGGACAGGAGACAGTGAAACAGAATGGTTTCCATTTGGCAAAGGTCAGGCAATGCTGCATTTTATTGCTCTATTTTTTAACTTCTACAGTGAACATATCATATGTAAAGCAGGATTAGATTCAAAAGAAGGCATGAGAATTTGAGGAAGGAACATCAACAATTTAAAATATGCAGATGACACCATGCTGCTAGCAGAAAAGAGCAAACATTTGGAATGATTACTGAAGAAAGTCAAAGAAGATAGTGCAAAGGCAGATTTCCAGTTGAACCTTTAGAAAAAAACCCAGAAATGACCACAGATGATTTACATAACTTTAAGGTAGAGAATGAAGTCATTGAAACGCTTTGTAAAAACTGGCCAGTGAAGAATGCTGATAGGAAGAGAATCAACTCATTTGAAATGTGTTGCTGGAGGAGAGTTCTACAGAAATCATGGACTGCTGAAAAGACAAATACAGAGGTCCCCCGAGTTACGAAGGTAATCCGTTCCGGATTACCTTTCATAACCCGGAAATGTTCGTTTCCCGGGGGACCGCTTTAAGGGACGGACCGCGCGGCCGATTTAAAGGGGCCGCACGGTTTTTCCCTTTCGTTCCCCGGGGATTTCTTCGGATCCTGGGGGAATTTTGGCGGTCCCGCCGGTTTCGGCTCCCGGGGATTTCGTTCCCCAGGGGCTTCGTATCCCGGGGGACCATTGTAAATATGTTCTGGACCAAATCAAGTCTAAACTTTTCCAAGCAGCCAAGATGATAAAACTCGGACTGCCAAAATTTGATATATCGTGGGAAGACAGGACTCCCTAGAACAGACAGTAATTCTTGGCAAGGTAGAAGGCTGTAGCAAAAGAGGAAGACTACATTCCAGGTGGATTGATTCAATCAAGGAAGCTATAGCTCTGCATCTGCAAGATCTGAGCATGACTGTTGATGATAGGATGACTTGGAGGTCTCTTATTCACAAGTTGAAGTCCAGCTTGTTGGGGGCAATTAGCTTACAATTGTAAACCATTTAGAGACTGCTTAGGCAATATGAAGCACTATATAAATGAAGCTGCTATTGTTATTGCTAAGTTAACAATAACAAAGTTAAACTCACATTTCTCTGTATTCAACAACCTACATCCTTCTATGTATCCAAGTAGTTCTCTTTAGTATATGGAAAATCCTGACTTACTTTGGAGTGGCCTAGTTTCACTTCCAAACTAATAATTATTCTGGGTTCACTATTACATACTCATCTAATAAGAATAAACTATTTCTACATAGAATCTGTTAAATGAATCAAGGATTTATTAAATGAAACAAATAATACTTCAGTACAGCAGGTCCTTGGTGTCCTCTGGGGTTAGGTTCCAGGAACCCCTCTGGATACCAAAATCTGTGGATGCTCAAGTCCCTCTATGTACAATGCTGTAGTAAAATGACATTCCTTATATAAAATGGCAAAATTGGGGGGGGGGGGGGGCTGAGGTTGTTTAGTATAGTTTTTGTTTGTGTTTTTGTTTGTGTGTGTGATATTTTCAAGCCATGGATGGTTGATTCTGTGGATGGAGAATCAGTGGATTTGGAGGGCCGACTGCACTTATATTACATGCATCAGTGTCCTGTTCTTTCTCAGAGAAAGAAAACATGGGTCTATTCTATTATTTACCTTCAAGGCACCTCCATAAAATAGGTTGGGCTGAAACTTGGGCCAGTGTCTGCCAGGGAGCTTCATGGCAGAGGGAAATTTGAACCAACATCTCAAGGTCCAGTTCCAGCACTTTACTTCTTATACCACTGTGCCTCTCAATAAGGGCATTATTGCATTGTTTATCTTAGTAATTGTATTTAAATGCTTTTGCAGAATTAGGGTTTCTGTGTTAAGAAATCTGAAGGGGTTTTTTTCCTTCCAGTAAGCATAGGTCCTTGTCTATGGATGGTTTGAAGAAGCAAAATCTGTACTCCATGTTTCTCAGTTATTATGCACAGCAGAGAAGGCTTATAAATGACTGTCATATCTGTCATCTCTCCAATGCAGCTAAGCCGAGGAGACAGCCTGAAAGAGCCAACCTCCATTGCTGAGAGCAGCAGAAACCCCAGCTACCGCTCTGAACCAAGCCTGGAGCCAGAGAGTTTTCGTTCTCCCACTTTTGGGAAGAGTTTCCATTTTGATCCACTTTCCAGTGGCTCCCGCTCTTCTAGCCTCAAGTCTGCCCAAGGCACAGGCTTTGAACTAGGCCATCTTCAGTCAATCCGCTCTGAAGGTACCACATCAACATCTTACAAGAGCTTGGTGAACCAGACACGCAATGGGAGCTTGTCATATGACAGCCTTCTCACGCCATCAGATAGCCCTGACTTCGAGTCTGTGCAGGCAGGCCCAGAGCCGGAGCCCCCCATGGGTTACACTTCTCCTTTTCTATCTGCCCGAATTGCTCAACAACGAGAAGCTGACTTGCACAGTCGTTTTCCAAGCTCTGGCTCACCCAAACACCAGCCACCCCGTGATTCTTCACCTGTTCGCTATGACAATCTTTCACGCCACATTGTGGCCTCCATGCAGGAACGGGAGAAGCTACTGCAACAGTCTCCCACACCGCCACCTTTGGCCAAAGAGGAGGATACAGGTCTAGGGGACTCAGGCATCCAGTCTACACCAGGCTCCAGCAATGCCCCACGCACCAGCTCCTCCTCGGACGATTCAAAGCGCTCCCCCCTGGTCAAGAACCCACTCACCCGACCAGTGGCACCTCGTTTTGGCAAACCAGAACCATCACATATGCTCAGAGTGCGCTCCTTGGGCTCACCAGACCAGCCTGCCGCCCCACACTTGGGCAAATCTGTGTCTTACAGCAGCCAAAAACAGTCACCCCAGGCCATCGTCCCAGAAACTGAGGAGGTGGCCTTGCAGCCTTTATTGGCACCAAAGTAAGTACAAGTGACACCTGCCTTGTGCTTTAAGTGTTCCTTGTCAGAGGATGAACCACATTCAGTCCTGCCCCAGTGTACTGGCTGAGGACCCCAAGATCCTTTTGGTTCCTTTAGCAGCATCCAGAGGGAATGGCTGTGGGGTGGGATCCTGCAAATCGTGCTTGCTCTCGTCTGCCCCTGTCTTACCTCTCCTCTTCCTTCCTGCCCTCCAATGTGTGGACCATTTCCTCATCCTTCACTGTATAATGCAGTGCTAATCCCATAGAATCTCATGCTTTTTTTGTGAGGCATGTGGATTTAAGCATCCCCATTTTCCCTGGACGTGTGCGATGGCCATTGACTTCCATACAAGATCCCTGGGCTGATGACCACCTGATTTTTGCCTCATATATGGAAACACTATATATGAGATTGCCCTTTCAACATCTTTTGCTAAGTGTCTTCCTTTTTTGTGTTGTCTGTATGCATGTGAGAGACCCTCCAGTCTGCTATCAGGAAGGGGGTAGATTTAAAAATGCCTGTCCTTTTGAAGACACCGGAAGCATGATCTCTCCTATTCCTTTCCTGGGGAATTTCCTTTTTATCCAATGCAATTTTGGGCATCTGTGGCTTTTTCTCTTAATAGTTCTGGGCATTTAGGATCCCATCCTTTCCTAGACAGGTGTGTGTTTGGCTACAACCTGTTCCTTTTGTAGAATGTTTGTGGTGTCCAGTTCTTTGTGAGTAGTAGCAGTCCATTGTCCTCTATCCTTCTAGAAGCCAAGGCAGTGCAAGATATATCCCAAGCTTTCCTTTCCGTACCCTATCTTGAGAGTGAGACATTCTCCATTTCCATTACCATTGAATGAGTGGTCACTTCCTGACACCCTTGTATCCTTCCTTTTTCCCAGAGACGAGGTGCAGATGAGACCCTCCTACAGCAAGTCCAATGGGCAGCCCAAGAGCCTGAGCTCAACCTCGCCCACCCCTGGCCAGCCACCTCTCAGCAGCCCCACTCGTGGAGGAGTCAAGAAGGTCTCTGGAGTGGGTGGGACTACGTATGAGATCTCTGTATGAGGAGGTGATCTCACCATTGTCAACTTCTCCCTGGCTGATTCCAAAACATCTTGTCCCTGATGAGCAGGAGACAGGAATTTGTTCAGCAAATGGTTACCCCTTCAATGCATGGACATCTTTTATGAATCCAGTTGGGTGTGAGAGAGAGGAAAGGGGACAAGTACCTTTTTAAACTAAACTGTCTGGGATTGGGAGAGTCCCTAAACACTACAACAGGCTCCCAGCCTTGCTCACCTCCACCGCCTCCACTCTTCCTCTCAACCAACCAAAAGACTGCAATTTGTAGCGCACACTGCCGAGAGGGAAGGGTAAGGGGGAGGGGCTTGCTGTCAGCATCCTTCCCTGGGAGAAGGTGCTGATTGCAGCCTGCCCTGCTACTAACAGGACAGTCAACTGTGGACCTCGTGCAATTGCTCACCTAGTGCGGTAGGAGTGGATCATCTAAAAAAAAAAATTTTTTTTTATTATTGTTATGGATTCTATTTTTTCTTCTTCTGAGTTGCTGGGTGTGTGTATATATAAATATCTATAAATATATAAATATAAATCTAAAAAGAAATTATATATCTACCCATATTGAGGGAGACAGGTCCAGGCAGACTCCATTTGCTGGGCTTGAGGAAATTATGTATAAATCATATACATTCAAGGGAGTCTTGTGGGATATATTGGGTCAGCCACTTGATTGACTTTGAATGGGTCAGGTGGCCCACAAAGGATATGGAACCCCTGTGGGAACACCAAGACAGGTGGACCTGAGGAAATGCCAACATGGCATTTGGCCTGGCCTGGCCATCCCAGTGCTTGTGACCAGGCATGAGCTTGGCTTCTATTCTGCCTAGCTCTGAATTGTGCATTCCAGGAGGGAGCATTCAAAGGCACTGCTTTCTTTATCCCTGCTCACCTGGGCTATATTTTACTGGAAGACTTTCCCCATGAGTAGATCCTTCTTTCCTGGGGGACCTGGAGGGTTTAAGGGGAGTCTTTGGCTTCCTAGGTTTTCAGCTTCCAGACTGGCTTTCTTAAGTTACCTTAAGAGAAGTATTCCTAGCAATAGGAGTGTATCACCTGAAACCCAGGCAGAGTAGCACATGCAGCATTAGTAGCACGTTAGGTGCCCAACCATGAGGGTGCCTGGGGTGCTGAGCAGAGGGTGGCAGTGGTGTTGGGGCTGGGTCCTTCAGGTGGAGATATTACATGTATTTAGAATGCCCACCCCCAGGTTGTTTCCCCTGCTTTTTTTCCCCTTTTACATTGTTTTTATTAATTGCTCCATATTGATTTCTTGTGGTGTCACAGTTCTTTGTTCCCAAACTGGGCAAGAGAAAGAAGAGGAAAAATGCAAACAAACCAAAAAGCAATATTTTTCCATATGCCAAAAATCTCTCTCCACCCATAAACGGCCATGAAAATAAAATTCAGAGCAACCCAGGAATTCAGCGGTCTCTAATGACTTTTTCTGTATGGCAATATGTTAACTGTGGTCTCCACTGAACCACACTTTTATTTTTATTATGACTAGCCATTTTAAAATGAGGAATAAAAAATATAATGAGCCACTCCCCCCATGCTTGTGTATTATTTGTTGTATTAGCTGAGGCGGCATTCTGGTAGTTCTTCAGTATTACCATGCGTACATTGTAAGCCAATAAGTGACCTGAAGGCACATACACATGCTGAGGCATTTGACTAGAACTTAAGTTATTCTGCTGATCCTTAACTGTGAAGGCTTTTCTCAAACACGTGAATCATAAGTGCATATTCCCTAGTTTCCATTCCAGGCTTTAATTATAGAGGAAGCTGTAAAAATGTATTTAAACAGATTTTTAAAGGCACAATTGAAGCAGTTCTAAAAAGCAAGTCTAATTTTCAGAACCAGCAATGATATGAAATACTGCAATCTTGACTGCCTGGTGGAAGCTCAGTAGGAATGGAGCCAAGCTTACTTCTCTTGATCTCATCAGTCATGCCTTGAATGGATATCTTCAGGCAATGAGAAAAGAAACAATGACCCCCTAGTACAGACAGTTGTCTAAAAGTGAGGCTGTCCACCCAGCATTTCTACATTGTACTGTATAGTCCAAACTGTAACCAGAGGGTCTGCACCTTCCAGAAGGTGAAAAGTGCTAACTGCAAAGACAATAAACCCACCAAAAGGGAAGCAAAATGCTTGACCTGGCCATTCTTTCTTAGCTATTAATAATGATACTGTCAGTCTTATGCAACTCTGGCTTATCGTGAAAGAAGACTTTACTGAACAAAGTTCCATCCCATCTACTATCCTGTTTATAGTCATGGCGGTAGTTGCTGATCTGAAAGTATCGTCTCATAAAGTGCCTTTTTCAAGCAAGCTATGCTGGGACTGAAGAGTGTAAATAGCAAGATACTCTGTAAAAACATAATCAAACTAAGGCCTGCACTAGACATAATGCTGATTATGTCAGAGTAATGAATATGTACTTTCCTGTAATGCAGATAGTTGCAGTAGGGAAGGAGAGGAAGCAGTCTCAAATTGGTGGTTAAATTTTTTTTTCTCCTAATGAAATAGGCTAATCTGCATTGGGTGAGATGTTCCCTTATTCCCAATAGGATTTTCTTTTCACTGCAAGTGGCACTTCATGGGCAGGTGTGGTGCGTTTTGTGTTTTAGGGTCATGACAGAGAAAGGGCTAAATATCTTCCTACTCACTGAAACCCTGATTCTGATGTGGCTATTCCAGTTTAGAAAAAAAGTACATTATTGGCTTGTGTGTTATCAACATCAGACATTTTAAACCATGGACTTGTGAAATTGGTTTTTTATCATACAAGTTTTCTAAAAGTAATGACACCTGGCTGAGACCCTGGTTTTGATTTATCTTCCATTGAGACCATAAATCAACCTCAATATCAAAGACAGACTTGGAATATCAGGAACTTCAGCTTTTGCATAACTTTAGTTCTTGTAGTTTAGAATATTGACCATATCTTTAAAGATGGCTAGGTGTTCTGTGATGGAGAAGAGTGCCAAGAGATTGTACTAATGACACGTGTAGCTGTGTTTTTAGTAGTCTGTTAAATAGTTTCAAAAGCCATGTTGAGGGAGAAGTAAAAATTTTAGCTTAATGATCTAATGAAATTTTCACAATTTCATTGTTAAAGGAGAAAGTTGACAAGTAAAAGTTTGCTCCTGAAAAAAAAAGGACAAAATATATCTTTGTAACATTCTTAACAGATGGGATTTTGTATTATGAGGCTAGGAAAATAGTATACTGAAGGAGGGCATGCTACCACAAGAAGCGTGAAATTATCAGCAAATACATTAGGGAAGAAAGGATCCTTCTTACCTTAAACATGGTATATTAAAATTTGGGCATGCTTGAGCAGATTTTCAGACTCATATCTTGTATTTGTATTCATGTGTTTCTGTGTGTTGGAATACATTAGCCTAAAACTACTACAATGATTGCAGCTATTAATTTACATTACACAGTACTGTATGCTTCAAGCCATATCTGATTTTTCCCCTCCTTTGAGTATCCCAGGAATTCATGCCTAATTGGAAATGTCCTAGTCTAAAGAAACCCATTTTTAATAATGAACATCACTTCGCCAGTCTGTTTTGTGTAACCTTCCTTT
The DNA here is from genome assembly GCA_034509955.1 of Urosaurus nigricauda. Lineage (NCBI taxonomy): Eukaryota > Metazoa > Chordata > Lepidosauria > Squamata > Phrynosomatidae > Urosaurus > Urosaurus nigricauda. Next base: position 122,962,576 of record JAOEGL010000001.1, on the reverse strand, counting down.
GTTATGTCAATTTCTGAGCTTTTTGTAGAATTTTGTATTTGTGACCTACTATTGCTGCATAGCTAAAAGCCATCCTATTGGTTTCATTTTAATGTCCAAACACTCCTTTTGGGGTCGTCATCCTAAACACCATGTTTTAAAGTCTAGGTCCTAACTAGTAAGCCCTTAAAATATAAAAGTAAAACATTAAAATACAATTAAAATAAAAATATAGAAATATCCCTATATAGATCTTGTTGCAATGTTTATCCATACATGGTGTCAAGCCTGCAAGCTCTTGTTCTGCTTGGTGCAACCTTCAAAAAAGCTATCTGACATCAACCACATATGTAGCTAAACCAACATAACATCTCTTATAACCAGATTAAATGCAAGTTTCCTTTTAAGAGAGGGAAAAGATTTTGTGATCCTTATAGATGCCTTTAAACAAAGTTGCCCATTCATTTCAGGGACTCCAAACTTTCCATAATAGACGCTGCTTTAAAATTATATTTTAAAAATGCCGTTTTAAATGTTTTGGTGTCTTCAGTTCATTTTTATGAGCTTTGTAGAGGCATTTTGTGGTTTTGTAGAACCACAAAAACAGTGGTTTGAAGATGAGAGTTCAGGGTAGGATGAAGGATGAACAGTCATGACAATTCTAAGGAGAATTCCACATCATGGAGAGAAACACAAAGAATCCATTCTTTGATAATATCTTCATTGGGCCAACAGGAAAATACATCACACTAGCTTTCAAGCTTTGTAGCCTTTTTCAGGCAGAAATGGTAAGAGAGAATATAAGGGAAATAAAATGACAGTGTTGTGGTCCCAACTATGTTTACATTTTACTTTGGATGTTGTAGGAGGCGTGTGGAGATATTGTGGGAAAGTGAACAGAAATTCTAAACAGATCTCTATTTTCTGAGACGCTGGTCAAAAGAACTGGCAGGAAATTACTTACCTGTGTCTCGGGGCATGCATTTTGGCATAATGCATCCCTTGAACAAGGAAGCAGCTAGAATGTCACTTCAGTTGTCTTTGCTTCGTTGTGCTCTCTAGGATCAGCTTTCATTTGATTGTCTGTACAGACAAGTTAAAGATCAACTTCATTTTTCTGATCCCTTTTTCAAAGTGAATTGGGGTCATAATTTCTATCCACATAAATAAATGTGCGTGCTGTTATTAGAACTGTTGCATTTTATATATCCCATAAAGCTCTGTTATCTAGGCTGTGATATTAGTTCTATCACATAAATTTAAAACAAAAATCTTGTGATGCCTTCAAGGAGAATATAAAAATGAACTTCAAGCAAGTGTGGACTCTGGCCATTTGATCTTATTCTTGGAAGTAAAGCGAGTCCCCTTGATCCAGCCACAACCCTTTTGTAGACTACAACTGTCATTAGATAAAAATTAAGGTTTTTCCATACAATGGTCTTATAAGATAACATACTTTTTACCCTATGGTTAAGTTGGCTACAGATTTCTTAGAAAGCCAATCCTGGTGAGGAACACGTGCCTTGACTGAAGCTAGTAATAGTTTCTGTGCAATAAATTCTTTATGAAGAGTAGCCTAAAAATGGGAGGGGGAATCTATGAGCAATTAGCCTATAAATTCATATGGCAATGCTTGCTGAATGAAATGCAATGAGGACACAATTTAGTCAAAGGTAAGCATTTAAATGTCTCTCAATTTCAGTAGAGGAGAATTCAGCCCATGCAGCAAACTCTGGCAGTAGAGGCAAGCTTGGCATCACAGATAGGAGGACCTGCCAAGACTTAGCCATTGATTATAAGTAATCTCCTCCTCTCCCTCCTCCCTTGTGAATGAACAAGTGGCAGGTGATCCTCAATGAATGAGTTCTTTTGGGTCTTCTCTACATCTCTTCTTTTGTCATCACTTAGTTTTTCTAATTGATTTTTCAGTTCATGTGTCATTGGATATGGATCATTGATTGAAAACTGGCAAATAAAACAGCTGAAATATAATGTGGATATTAATCTATCACCAAAAATTCTCAGGGGATATCTTAACATTTTAATAGTACCAAACAATGAGAAGGTAGTCTACAGTTCTTCAAATTGCTAAAAAGAAAATACTGTGATGGATACATGAAGTATGGATTTTTGTATATAGGAGATGAGGAATGTCCTAAGCCACAGTGTGTAGTGGGGAAGTATTCTCCAAGGGTAATATGAAACCCTTATTCTTGTGTCACTTACAAGCAAAACATGCCAGCTATACAAACAAGGAATGTGGTTTATTTCACTGCCTAGCAGAACATCAGAATATGACATCGTTCTTGTCAGCTAACAAAAATAATGAAAATGCTCTTTGAGCTTCCTATCATAAGAGTTATCATATTGTTAGATGTGAGAAGAATCATACTATAACTGAGAATTTAATTTCTCTTTGTGTAAAAGAAGCTGTTCTGTGTATTTTTGGGGAAGAATATGTGAGGAAAATAAACACTATCATGCTTTTTAACAATACAAAATACCAAATAATTCAGAATATGTCTGATGATGTGGTGAAAGTAATAGGTAAAATTAAAAATAATAAATTCTTTGCTATTCAAGTTGACAGAGTCACAGATATTGTGTATTTCACTTTTTTACTTCTTATTGCAAGGTATTTGAAAGCAATGAAGTTGAAGAAAACCTTTTGTTTTGTCATTCTGTGACAGAGCCCACAAGAGGTGAGGATACCTTTAATGTTTTTATTGTTATTTCAAAGTAAAGGACATTAATTAGTGTAATTGTTGCAGGCCATGCACTAAATCATAGAATCATAGAGTTGGAAGAGACCACAAGGGCCATCCAGTCCAACCCCCTGCCATGCAGGAACTCCCTATCAAAGCATCCCCATTGAAAGATGGCCATCCAGCCTCTGTTTAAAGACCTCCAAGGAAGGAGACTCCACTACACTCCGAGGGAGTGTGTTCCACTGTCGAACAGCCCTTACTTTCAGGAAGTTCCTCCTAATGTCGAGGTGGAATCTCTTTTCCTGGAGCTTGCATCCATTGTTACAGGTCCTGTTGTCTGGAGCAGCAGAAAACAAGCTTGCTCCCTCCTCAATATGACATCCCTTCAAATATTTAAACAGGCCTATCATATCACATCTTAACCTTCTCTTCTCCAGGCTAAACATCCCCAGCTCCCTAAGGCGGTCCTCATAGGGCACAATTTCCAGTCCCTTCACCATCTTAGTTGCCCTCCTTTGGACATGCTCCAGTTTCTCCACATCCTTTTTGAATTGTGGTGCCCAGAACTGGACACAGTATTCCAGGTGGGGCCTGACCAAAGCAGAATAGAGTGGCACCATTACTTCCCTTGATCTAGACACTATACTTCTATTGATGCAGCCTAAAATTGCATTGGCTTTTTTAGCTGCTGCATTGCACTGTTCAACTTGTGGTCTACTTGGACTCTTAGATCCCTTTCACATGTGGTCTCATTCAGCCAGGTGGTCCCATTCTATATCTGTGCATTTCATTTTTCCATCCTAAGTGCAGTACCTTACATTTCTCCGTGTTGAACTTCATTTTGATAGCTTTGGCCCAGCTTTCTAGTCTATTAGCTACTCGTCCTAATTTGGCGTCATCTGCAAATTTGATAAGTATGCCCCCCAATTCTGTCATCCAAGTCATTAATAAAGATGTTGAATAGTACTGGGCCCAGGGCAGAGCCCTGTGGGGCTCCACTAGTCACTTCTTTCCAGGATGAAAAGGAGCCATTGTTGAGCACCCTTTGGGTTCGGCCAGTCAACCAGTTACAAATCCATGTGACGGTTACCTTGTCTAGCCCACATTTTACAAGCTTGTTTGAAAGAATGTCATAGGGAACCTTGTCAAAGGCCTTACTATATCCACAGCATTCCCTTCATCTACCAAGCTGGTAATTTTATCAAAAAAAGAGATCAGGTTTGTTTAGCATGACTTGTTTCTCTGAAACCCATGTTGACTTTTTGTGATTATGGAATTATCTTCTAGATATTCACAGACTTCCTGTTCAATGATCTGCTCTAGTATCTTTCCTGGTATTGATGTCAGACTAACTGGACGATAATTGTTGGGATCCTCTTTTTTCCCCCTTTTTGAAGATGGGGTCAATGTTTGCTCTCCTCCAGTCTACTGGGACTTCTTCTGACTCCAGGAGTTCTCAAAGATTATTGCCAATGGTTCCGATATTACATTTGCCAGTTCTTTTAATACCCTTGGATGTAGTTCATCTGGTCCTGGAGACTTATATTCATTTAAGTTAACCAGGTATTCCTGTACTATCTCTTTACTTATTTTGTGCTGAAATTCCCCTTTTCTGTCCTCTACTCCATTATCCTCAGCTTGAGCACCCTGTGCCTTTTTTGAGAAGACTGAAGCAAAGAAGATGTTGAGTAATTCTGCCTTTTCTCTGTCTCCTGTTAGCCATCTTCTGCACACAGTGGCTGTACCGTTTCCTCCTCCTTCCTTTTGCTGTGGACATATCCAAAAAAGCCCTTTTTATTGTTCTTAACCTCTCTAGCAAGGCTGAGTTCATTCTGTGCTTTAGCTTATCTGATTTACACGTGCTGGCTATTTTAGAAAGGCATCATCCAGTTCCTCCGTCTGACTTGGGGGTCTGTAGTAGACTCCCACAATAACATCCTTGTTGTTTCCCTCTCCTTTAATTTTTATCCAGATGCTCTCCACTTGGCCTCTAGTACTGATGTCCTGGATCTCTTCACTGGTGTAAATATCCCTCACATATAATGCTATTCCTCCTTCTTTCCTGTTTGGCCTGTTTCTCCTAAAAAGGTTATATCCCTCTATTTCTACATTCCAATCGTGAGACTCATCCCACCAGGTTTCAGTGATGCCTACTATATCATATTTGCTTTGTTGTGCTAGGAGTTCAAGTTCCTCCTGTTTATTTCCCATACTCTGTGCATTAGTGTTGAGACATCTAAGGACATGTGTTGCCTTTACTTGCTGCCTGTGCAAGTTTTTTTTGCCTCCCACTCCCCTTGCACTGTTTGCCTCGTTCCCTCTATGTCATTTTGACTATTTTCTCCAGCCCTTTTGCCTTCCAGAATCCTGTCTCCCTCCCCCACATAACTCATAACTGATGGAGTAAAGTCACTGTCAAGTTTTTACTCCAGTCTTTGCAATCATGTCATCTTGGTAGCACCCAATATAACATGGAATCAGGGCTGATGAATTATACTTCATTCTTGCTGAAGCTGTTAAACAGATTAATTTTATAAAGTCAAAGTCCACAAAGTTAATGATATGAGTATTTATTCTCCTTTGCCCCTTTATACAGAAGTGAGGTGGCTCTCTCATACTATAGTTTTTACCCAGCTGTTTAGACTTAGACCTGAAGTCCTGTTTTACGATCATCCTTTCCAACTTGCTTCCAGGTTAACACTACTGTGATTGGCTTCAGGCTCTTGCATACTTAACAGATATTTTTCTACATATAATCTAAATTTGGCAGTTCAGAATAGTCTGATAACGATCTTCAAAGTGTCAAACAAAAATTGAATCTATGATTTAAAAAATAGATTTTTGGAGGTCCTGTACTGTAAAAGGCCAACCTGAGATATTTGAAACTTTACACATCTTCTTGTTTGAGAACAAGCTACACCTCTCCTAGGAAATAAGTAAGAAAATAACTGAACACTTGAAAGGGGTAAAATCAAGAAGTACTTCTTTAAAGCTGGGGAAGAAATTTCAAGAAGCACTTCTGAAAACCAGAAGAAACAATTTGTTTGCAAATCCCATTGAAGAATACTTCCAAGATGCCAGATTATCAATCAAGGAAAAAGAAAAATTGAATTCTCAATTTATACTAGTTTAAAAGCTGAATTCAAATAAGAATTCAAAGAAAAATGGGCAGACATCAGCAAAGAACCTGAACAACTTTCTGAAAGGCAGTTCAGTTTCTGTTGCCATTTTCAAAATACAGAGCTGGTGGAGAGAGCTTTCTCTTATATGACTAAATAAAAAAATAAATACCATAGTAAAATGAATGCAGTTCCAGATTTAAGATTGTATCTTACATCATTTGAACCTGATTTCAAAAAACTATGTGCCTCAGAAAAAAAGCTCATTGATTGCACTGAACATTCATTTTATATAAGTTATTTGTTTTGCATATTTTTATGCACTGGTTGTTCACCCCATTATTCCATTGCTTTTAAATCACATTTTGGGCTATTTTTACAGTTATAATATATAAATTTGAATAATACCAACTATATTAATTAAAAATATATTACTGATATGAAGGGTACAATTTATGGAAATAGGCTATTAAGGGATAAATAAAAAATAGGTTGGGGGGCCGGTTGGGCTACGTGGCCATATTCTGGAATAATTCATTCCTGACGTTTCACCAGCATCTGTGGCTGGCATCTTCAGAGAGTTCTCTGAAGCTGTCAGCCATAGATGCAGGTGAAACATCAGGAATAATTTCTTCCAGAACACAACCACATAGCCAGAAAAACCCACAAAAATCTATGGATGCTGGCCGTGAAAGCCTTTGACTTCACAAAGTGAAAAAAATGTTGGGAACCACTGTTCTAGAGCAATTCCATTTCAATTGCTTGAGTCGCTTAGAATCGTATGTGAACAGTCTTTCAAGCTGACTGGTGACTGGAAGCATCCAGTCCTCATTGAAGGCAGCAGAACTGCTAATTGTACCAATTATGCTTCTGCACCAAAGCTGTGATGTTTCTAATATGCCACTCAAAGAGAAGCATTTGTAACAAGTTTGTATCTCCCAATGCCTGCTTGTCACCTGGAAGAGTGGAGTAGGACACTGCTAAGTGTGGTGGAGGAGACTGATCATCTGATAAGCACTGTTATGAAAGCTGGCTGTAATCCTACAGCATGCAATCTGCACGAAAAGTGAGTTCCCTATGCTGACTAACAGGATTGTAGAAAGGCTTAAGTCCAGTAGCCCATGGATGGGAATCATCAGGCTCTTTATAATGAACACTAATTCAAGAGATCTTGGGAGCCCTATAAATAGCTCTTCATTACCTTTTGTCTGTTGCTTGCGGGACAAAGTTGTGCTTTTTCTGGACCATGCACCTGACTGTGGCATGCTTCCATACCACAGTACAGCAAATTCACGTAGAATGCATGTTGAAAGAGACAACCTATGTTTTCTTTGTGAAACACTGCCCTGTATTGCTAAAGGACTGAAGAAAAATGCTGCACCCACTGGAATCCTGTTGAGCCCATACCAGTGATATACATAGCCTCTCTCACTACAGCATTGATGCCCAAAGGGGGTGGTGGAAAGATCCAGGGGGGGGGCGGTGAGAGGAAAAGAAGGTGGCAGGGAGCTTCCAGTTAAAGTATCAGTGTGCAAGAAAGACAAGGGGAACCAGCCCCCCTTAGGACCATGGTGGTGATGAGGATAGCATGAAATTTCTTTTCAGGTTCCGTTAAAACCATTGCACAACCTTGCTTATTGCTTTGTTTGGGGGTGTCTCTCACTTTTCACCTCTCCATATATGCTCACTCCCTTAGCCATATTTTCTGCTAGCAGTGGCAGTTGGGAAATTTTCACAAGACTTAGGTGCAGGGTATTGCTTCTGAGGCTTGGAGTGACACTGTTTTGAGACAGACTGATTTACTGGAGTGAGGTGTTAGAACATGTGGCAGTGAAAGAGAAGTGGCAAAAAGGAGCTTTCAGATTTGGGGCCCTGCTTAAGCTTTGTGAGCTTTGCCAAGACTTGGCTGTCAGGTTGGAATTGCACTGCTGTTTCTGCTTTCTTTCATCAGACAGGCCAAGAGAAGAGTAGCAGAAGAAACAAGAGGTTTTATGAAGGGGGGCACATCTCTGGAGAAGGAGGGGGAGGGGTATCTGGGGTTAATTCTTGGAAAGAGTCCTTGGAGTGGCTCCAATAGTTAATTCCCCCCCCCCCCGTCTCCATCCTTTCCAGTCTCCACTCCAGAGCATGTGGCCTCCATAAAACCCCTGCAGCCATGCCCCAGTCCACCTTGATGTCTTTCCTCACTAAGGAGGTGTTTCTCTTTGCATGTGGCCACCTTGGGAGCTGCAACTGAATAGCTGGCTGAAGAGCAACCAAGAGGCCTCTTGCCTGCACTGGACTTTGCCGCAAGGTAGCGGCATCACTAGGATGGGTATTGCCTGGTGTGATATCTCATGAAGCCACCTCTTCCTCCATTAACCTCCTCCCTTACCAGACCATACAGAACCACTAGTAATGTTTTTATATTGAAGTTACACATTATTAATTCCATATATCACTGAATGTAATGGTAGTAGTTATGACATAAGCAACTCCTAAACAACTTCTTCATCCACCTAACTCCTGAAACTGGAGGCTGCTGTCTTCCATTTACACAAGAACCCAGCTTCATGGGTGGAGTACAAGATGACTCCAGAGGTTCCTTCTCTTAAATCCTGAAACAGAAGGCTGTTAGAATAGGAGACAGCAGCCTCCAGCTTCGGGAGTTGGTTACAGGAAGAATCCAGGGATTCTGTGTCCTTCTAACTCCTGAAGCAGAATCCGTGGATTCCTCCCGCACCCATTTCGTGAAGCTGGAGGTTGCTGTCTCCTATTCTAACAACAGATTTCTGCTTTGGGAGTCAAGAGAATGACGAATCCATTAATTTCTCCTGTACTCCGCTCCTGAAGCTGGAGGCTCTTGTGTCAATGGCTGACAGCACCCTTCCTTACACTCCCTGATTCTCCTGCTTGCTTCTCCCTCTCTCACAGCTGGGGCCACACCATACCAGGAGGACAGAGGAACCCAGAAACGCCTTCCCTGCCTCCTTTTCTCCCATGGGATGTTGGAAGCTCAGTGGTCAGAGAAAGGGGAGGCCTTTTTTACCCCACCCCACATGTTCTTCTGAGCTCTTTGTGTATTACAAGGTATATAAACACTACACCCCCTTTCTTCCAAAAGACAGACATTCAGGGAGCAACAGGTGTTATTAGGGTGGTGGTTGTGGTGTCATCTGATTCAGCCAACAATAATACATCTGTTGCAAGGATGGCATAGGCACAAGGCTTCTCAGTTACTACTCTGCCAAGTACTCCCAGGGTGACTGGATAGCAAAGAGAGTAGCAACTGAGATTAGTTGTTTTAAATGTGCAATAGAACAGTAGATCTATATTAATACATGTTGGGGAAGCACTAGAGTTGTCATTCAAGAGGAAAGGGGGTAATGGCCTAAAAAAGTTTGGGGATCACTGCTCTAGAGGAAAATCCTCTCAAATCAGGGTGGCTAGAAATCCAAGGCTTGTCATATGTTAATGGTGCCATCCCTCATCTGTAGCATGCCTTCCTTAAATCATTTGGGACCATTGCTAGCAATGTGATTTGGGCCATCTGATTTGATCCTGTTCTCTAAACCAAGACATATATAATGGAAATAATGACATATTTCTTCCCCTGTTTTTCCTTGCCTTCATTCTCTCCCTTTTCCTTTGTGATTTTTTAAATTATAAACCCCTCAGGGATAGCAGCTTTTCAGATCATTTTTCTTTAATATACATAATTGGTGCTATATAAATAATGCATGTAGGTATTGTGAGTGACATTGAGGATGGTGCTTATTTACTTGGACTTGGGAGCCTTTGAACATCTCCTGGCCCTGAGCCTTTGAGCTGGTGAGTATTTTTCTTGCCAGTCTTGGAATTAAGATGATTCTATAGCTTCCCTAAACAGATGCTTATATTGTTGAATAGCCCTTCCCACCAGGCAGTTTCCCCTGTAATAATTTCAAATCCATTTTTTCTTTCATAACTCTTTACCTGTCACATCTTGTGATAATCTCAACGGCTTCTCTTAATCTTTTTCTGTTGGCTGAATGCATCCAACTCTTTCAGCTTCCCCTTACATGTTTTGCCTTCTGGCCTTTATGTTGCTTCATGAAGATCCCATCATTTTGGGATCTTCATCAAATTGAATTGTTTTATGCTCTGACTGCCTCTAACAATTCCTTTCCACAGAGCAATTTTTATGCATTCATTATACCAACTGGTTTGGGTTTTTTGTGCACAGGCTATAGGATTGACACCCCCCCCTTTTTTTTTTTTTTTTTTTTTTTTTTTTGGTGCAAGGACACTCTGCCTGGGAGCAGGAACACTGTGAATCTGTAAATCTTAGCACTCTGGCCCATTGGTTAATAATAGCATCAATATGTTATGTTAATTTTTATAAAAATCACACATCCAATCCATCAAATTACAGAAGAAAACCTGTAGACACTGCATGGTCTGCTGAGCTTGGATCCAGAGTTTTGGCTGCAAAAAGTTTTGCAGAACCTGACTACACATCCAATATTGTAATTTGTTTTCTTGAAGGCAGGGGTGTCAGTAGATAAAAACAGGGTTACGTACTAGCTACAAGATCTGCTAAAGGCTCACTCGGGACATTATTATCCTCAAGTTCCCTTTTTTACATGAAGTATAATGGAGGCCTGCATCAAAGGAATTTTGTGGAAAAAAGACTGAAAAACACTTTGCTGATGAAAAGTGCTACAGACATGATTCATAGTGATATATACTAATTACCCCTGTAGGGGTCCCACAGGGTTCTGTCCTGGGCCCAGTGCTATTCAATATCTTTATTAATGACTTGGATGACAGTATTGAGAGCCTAGTTATCAAATTTGCAGATGACACCAAATTGGGAGGAGTAGCTAATACCCCAAAGGACAGGATCAAAATTCAAAATGACCTGAATAGACTAGAAAGCTGGGCCAATGCTAACAAAATGAAATTTAACACAGAGAAATGTAAGGTCCTACACGTAGGGCGGAAAAATGAAATGCACAGATATAGGATGGGGGACACCTGGCTGAATGAGACCACATGTGAAAGGGATCTAGGAGTCCAAGTAGACCATAAGCTGAACATGAGTCAACAGTGCGATGCGGCAGCTAAAAAAGCCAATGCAATTTTAGGCTGCATCAATAGAAGTATAGTTTCTAGATCAAGGGAAGTTATAGTGCCACTCTATTCTGCTTTGGTCAGGCCCCACCTGGAATACTGTGTCCAGTTCTGGGCACCACAATTTAAAAAGGATGTGGAGAAACTGGAGCGTGTCCAAAGGAGGGCAACTAAGATGGTGAAGGGTCTGGAAACCATGCCCTATGAGGAACGCCTTAGGGAACTGGGGTTGTTTAGCCTGGAGAAGAGAAGGTTAAGAGGTGATATGATAGCCCTGTTTAAATATCTGAAGGGATGTCATATTGAGGAGGGAGCAAGCTTGTTTTCTGCTGCTGCAGAGACTAGAACGCGGAACAATGGATGCAAACTGCAGGAAAAGAGATTCCACCTCAACATTAGGAGGAACTTCCTGACAGTAAGGGCTATTCGACAGTGGAACACACTCCCTCGGAGGGTGGTGGAGTCTCCTTCCTTAGGGGTTTTTAAGCAGAGGCTGGATGGCCATCTTTCAATGGGGATGCTTTGATTTGGAGTTCCTGCATGGCAGGGGGTTGGACTGGATGGCCCTTGTGGTCTCTTCCAACTCTATGATTCTATGATTCTACTTTAATAACTTGATTAATAGTGATTTCTACTAATTACTTGGTTGCAGGACGCTGCAGATACCAAAGAACACTGATGCCGAAGTCCTTCTATAAATGGTGTAGGTCACCAGCATTCTTTGGCATTGCCTGCCACAGGAAGCCCACCTGTTTCTGCCTTTGAAATGGTGGCTGAAGTGTGTTTGTTCGCAAGGCAGAAGTGGGCAGCAGGCAGGCTTACTGGAAGCAAATGTCACCAAGGTTGTTATGTGCAAATATTAAAAAAAATTGAAAATCCAAAACAGTTCTGTCCCCAAGCATTTTAGATAAGGGATACTCATCTTATACTAGAGTCCATCAATTGAGTCAACTATTGAAATGAGTTAACAGATAGATCAATTACACTGATTCAATGGAATCAATTATTGGTAATTGAAATTAACAAGAGAATTCAAGATTTTGAAATTCTACTAATGGGACTTGAATTCTAGATAGAAGCTTCATATAATGTGTGATAAAATGCAGGGAATTCATTGCTCCAGGCAGTGATGGATACTTCCTGATGTTGCTCAAAAAGGGGGACAGATTTTATCTTTCTGAAGATAAAATTATTGGCCAGGATATGAACAGAATCCTGGAACAAATGGGCCTTTGGTCTGATTCATCAGGGCTCTTAATGTTCATAATTGTGCTGTACAACCTCCAATTTCAAAGCCAGTATGTCATACATAACAATTGCAGTGCAGGGAGCTGGTGATATTAGTGTTGATAGGTTTCCTGACAGCATGGTTGGGCATGGGACTAGAATGAACTTTTACTCCAATTCAGCAGTTTTCACATTCTTAGAAATCAGGATCCAGACTGACTTGTGGAAAGATGAAAGGTGGTGGGTTGTAGATAAACTGTAGCTATCTACAAAGAGCAACAGCTTCCACAATTCATGGATCATATCAATTGAGCTTATGGGTGGCTCAAAACAGACTGAAATTACAGCTTGTCTTCCCCACACTATGAGGATGCAGAGGAGGAAAGCATAACAAAATGGGTCCATAATAAAAGAGGGAGAACACTTTTCAACAAATAATGCAGGACAATAATGTTCCTGCCAAATGTCAGTGTACACATAAAGTACAGCAATAGAGTTAAACATGAGAACATGAACAAATGGCATATATTTCCATGGGCTACGAATCCCTTTGTCGGAGGTGTGAAGTGTTATCCCAAGTCAGCAATACATAGATGCAATCTAGCCAGCAGGCTCTGTAGTGCAAGAGAAGGGTGTGTCACATCACTGTGTAGAACACAAATGAAAATGAAATCAAATCAAGAGAACAAAAGATATACTCAGACTAGGCGTGACCCATTCCTGCTTGTTAATGAGATCTGGCAACTTTCATGTGTATTAAATGATGTCCCATGAGTTTATGAGAGTTTAATATTGTCATACTTTAATGGAAAGGTCTGAAAGGGAGGTTCTGGCCTGCTGCTGCTGTTTCATTGGAATTTATTTGCAGGTTTGATACAACCCATAAATGTAGACTTAATCAAGTTGGGGGAATGGCTCTCATAGACCACCTTGTTTTACCTATTCATTCTAATTTGGGAAGGCCACACTCACTTTGAGTTCTTCCTCTTTTGTCTGGATCTTATTTTCATTCTGCATAGTAATGTGACACTTCTCTCTCTTGCATTGCTAGATTTCTTGTCATTTCTTTTTTAAGATGTTCAGACGAGACCCAACTATCTTTCTAAGCAATGCCAAATGACTTTCAGAAAGTCCCTTCTAATGTTCAAACAAAATGTACCCTCCTGTTAAATTAAAACCATTAGACCTGGTTCTATCCTCTTGGGCAGCAGATAACAGCCTATAACTTTAATAACACATCCTACATTGTGCACATGGAGTGTAATGCCTTGCCTGCAACATCCTGCAGCCTATTGCCTCCAAAAGGCACCTTTCAAAGTACCAGTGCCTGCTGCCTGCTGCCATAGCTATTTACTGCTGGTGGTGGTCAGTCAGATACCATCCAGCTTTAGTTTGCAGTTGGAGGAGAGAATGGAGGTTTCTCACATTTGTATTCAATAACTCATCGGTAAAGTAAGGTCAGCTTTCTTCTCCCAGCTGCAGATGGTGCCTTCTCTTTCCCTGGTCAGTAAATGTGCATGTCAGTATGCTCCACCACTTGAAAACTATGGAGAGGAAGGGTACTGCACAAAGAGGTTGGGAATATCTCTCCTGCCTCATTAAGAAAAGAAAAGGGAAAAAAGACATATGCATGTGTAGACTCAGGTTTTCTGTGTTCATAAATTATATAAAATATGTACATGTTAACTAAGTCATTGTATTGTGCCTCTTAGAAAGAGGTCCTTCCAAAACAGTAACTGTGATAGATGTCAATGTGCCTGCTACATTATTTAACTGCAAAGCCATTCAGGTTGCACACCACTGGTACAATGTCACTTGTTGACTTACAGGGACCACAATTAATTTCATAGGTTTTAAATATATATATATATATATATATATACAAGGAGTATTCAGAGGTGGTTTGCCATTGCCTTCCTATGAAGAATAGCCTGCATATTGGTCTACCTTCAAAGCGCAAAGACCACTTAGCTTCCAAGACCAAAAATATCTTGCTGCCTTCAAGGTATTTATAGTGTTCATCACTGATGATGTTGTTTGCCTTCAAGTCATGTCAGATTTACGGCAACCTTAAGGCAAACTTATAATGGGGTTTTCTAGAGCTGCGTGTGTGCTTCACCCAAGGTCACCCAGTGGGTTTCCATGGCCAAGCAGGGACTCAAATCCTGCTCTCCAGAGTCTTAGTCTAACACTGAAACCACTTCACCACACTGGCTCTCTTACCTCCTATATATCTTATCAATAAAAGTGTGCCTGGTTGCTGGCACTGTTTAAAACTGGCTCCAGTGTCATGCATCTGTTGCGAGGTGGCTCCTCTCCGTCAACTGTGTCCAATATTGTATCCTATCTACTGTTTCCTAGATAACTTAATGGAATGAATGAACACCATCTGCTTCTGTCTTCCATAATTGCAGTTTACACAGCTCATCTCACATTCTATTTGTTAATATATGTAGAGCCGTCACAGTGCAAACAAAATCTGCCTATCTTGCCACACCATGGCCTAACCACAAACAGGTGATATTGTATGAAGTCTCTCCTTTGAAGGAAGCACTAGGCTTGCAGGGGAAAAGCCGGTGGTTGTGATGCTTCTGCTTCGGAAGGGAGGGGAAGTACTCCTGGGCTCTTCAGGGGGTAGTGGCCACCTGCAATTTAGAAGCATGGGACCAATATGTATGTTTGGATCCTTCCTCTAAGAGCCAGCTGGTGTAGTGTTTGAGCACTGGACTACAACTCTGGGAGACCAGAGTTCGAATCCCACTCAACTATGGAAACCCACCAAGTGTCCTTTGGCAAGTCACGCTCACTTAGCCTCAGAGAAAGGCAAAGGCAAACCCCTCCTGACCAAATCTTGCCAAGAAAACCATGTGATAGGTTCACCATAAGGCAGAAATATTTGGGAAAGGATGCAGAAGGAAGTGACAGTGTGTAGAATCAAGTGGTAGAGCTTTGAATAGTGAGTGACAGGTAATGTGGTTAATTATTTTCTGTACCAATGGAGTTACTAAACTACATTTAAAAAATAATATGATATGGTATATCAATTAAGTTTCTATTTAATTTCAAGAGTTAGTTTTAAAGGTATGTTAAGTTACAGGAATTTATCAACTTATGTCATTTTATCAATTTAAACTGCCCCCCCCCCCGCCCGCTGGCATGGACGGTAACACAAAAAAAGTTGTGCAAGAAACAGTACAGCCACTTAAACACAGAAATAATGAATCACAACTGTAACAGGAACAAATTATTTTAAAAGTAATCTTGCAAGAGTTTCCTCCTAGTGTTATTAGATTTCTACTCTGTTCTTCAGGTTCTCTTCAAGTTTATACACACATACATACATATACACACACATACACACACACACCTCTCTCCACACTCCAAAATGCACCTCAAGATAGCTAATATATTAGACCAGTAAATAAAAGTTTGTTATATGAACCACATGTATGGCTGTGCCCCCATTTATTATTTTATTCTCTGTAAAAGAGGTAGGCAAAAAGAATGGAGATGGAATACAGAACTATGAGTGTTCTTTAAATCCAACAGGCCCAAATATTCAACAAAGGTAATAAGAAACTGAAGTCAAATTGTTTCAAGGACAGCAGCAACACTGCCACGTTGAAATTACAGTGGAATCTCTGGAACCACAGGCTCCAACCCCACAATTTCAAGTGACTGCGGGTGATGTCCCATATTATTAAATGGCAGCAATGTGAATGTGCACACTTCAGCATGAGGAGCAATCATCCATATCTTTGCCTGTCTGTGGGGAACCCAGGAACCAAACCCCAATGGCTACAAAGGGTCCGCTGTATACTAGATTATGCTTCCAAAACTAGTAAAGTTGGTTACTGTAATAGTGTAAACACATATTAACATAGATTATTTCAAACATTCAGCTGCACAGGCAAGGACAGAAGTTAAAAGCAGAGAGGTCAGAATTAGCCTTATTAGCCTCCAATACTTACATTTAGCAAGCCCACATTGGACCCACTTCATCCCTATTTTGCCTACAGCCTTTACACTGCAGCCCTACAGAAAAACAACTTGGTTCCATCAAGAAAACTGTGTGAGGGATAGAAGCTACTATTTTCAAGAATAGCTTACAGTGAGATACATCCAAGCCACAGAATACACACAGATGTGCATATTTCAACTCATGGGGATCATGCTGTTAGCCAGAAGCTCACCCTCCTTTTGTCAAGTACTGGTTTGTAGTAACTGTTCTGACACATTTGATCAACGTAGCTTGTAACCAAGCATGGGGAGGACATTCCTGCTCCCATTTTCTTTAGGAGGATTGGAGCCGCATTCTCTGGTAGAGAGAGCATTATAAAGAGATTTCCCCGAGAGGATCATTTTCAAGGAATGTATCTCCAACAGCAGTACAATTTTTTTTCAGGCAGACAAACATGGACTTCTGAAAGACAAATAGACTTGTATTTCCATTACTTCTATTTCATACAACACACAGTCTTTTTCAGATGGGACAGTAGCTGCAATGGACCACAAAATGCACTTGGATTAGTTGACTGCCAATGACAAAGGCCGGAAGCATGGAAGCAGAAATTCTACTAGCCTTGACACACAACGGCAGAGTACATCCCATATTCATATGCCTTATCTTGTGAGTCTGATGATCAGAAAGCTTTAAAATTTAAATATGCAGAGTTTTGTTCCAAATATGACACAAAAAGCAGCTACAATTCACAGTCCATTACTGCCTTACTAAACCTCTACATTTAGGTACTTCTGAACCTGAGGGAACTGTCCCATTGCTTAGCTATTTAACCATCCACCTAAAGCTGGGTGCAGGGACAGAGAACCCAATGTTTCACCAAGAACATGACTCTTACATTTACATTATTTTTAGTTATTAAAAGAGGTAATTAGATAAGTAGCTCTTGACATAGTTGTTCAAGGGTTTTTCACAAGCACTTCATGCAAAAACACACTTCTCTCTCTCCTCCCACCTGATTAACAATGAAGCTAAATGGAAGTCCACAAAGAGAGAGAGAGTAAGTACAATAATTCTTCCACTGCATGGAATGCATTCCTTTGGGATGAAGCACTCTCTTGTACAAGCAAGGCAGCACAAGAAAGAGTAAAAATATAGAACCAAGCATTTGAAAAACTATTTAATAATACTGTAAGCCAGAGCATCTCCATTTATTTTTCTGCCTCTCATCAGCTCAGCTTCATGAAAAGTGCAAAGCTAGACTTGACAGGGGAGATCCCTGGGCAGATTTCTAAACATCTTATTTCTGTAAAAGTAATGGCTTGTGGCAGGATTTGGATCTAATCCAGTTTTTAAAACTTTTGTTTCACATACTGCTAGAAATTGTCCCCTTGAAGCAGTTAGCAGTGAAGAAGGAAAGGATACTGAGAGACAGGTACACATACACTGCACCTGTCTTTTTACTTAGGGCAGATAATTTCTTCTTTGTGAAATTGCTACTTGCCATGCCACAGCTTCAATGCTGAAATCCCCACCCGATTCCAGAAATAACCATGGGAGCTTTGATCAAAAACATTTCATGTTGTGTTTTATTTGTCCATAAATGGTATTCCGATCAAACCTCATTCCAATCCTTCTGTCAAGAGGATGGAATTACTCTTTCTTGAGGCAACACGAGGCAGCAGTGACACTGGCCTATGTTCCTTTTGTCATTTACTAAAAGGACTTTTCTCCTCAGCAGTTGCTGTTGAGGGGGCCAGGCTTGTCACTGTTTTGTGTAGTTTAGAACCAAGACAGATAAAAGCAGACGATGATCAACTAAAAATTAAAGTAACAATTTCTGCCAGGGTGGTCATAATGAGGTAGTAATACAGATGTATACTACATAAGGGATAAAGCAGATCAGTGGTCTCTGCCCAGCTCAGAGTTTGTGGAAGAGGCTTAATCTCTTCAGTTTAAGTCTGTTGGGGATTTCTTCCACCTGCTAACAAAAGTTAAATCTTGTCTCTTATTAAGAGACATGCTGAGAAGCCTTTACCCAACAAGCTAGCCATTGGGGAAGAGAATCCCAAAATAAAGGCTGTCGTTAGATTCACAATTTAGCTTCTCAACTCTGACATGTTCCCACTGTTAAAGGAATTTTGGTCAATGTTTTTCATTTAGCTGTCCATATGATGCTTAACTAGGCCTATTCAATGGGAGATGAAATTCAACATTGCATTCTATTCCCATCTTAAATGTCTGCTGTTTCTCCTCTCTTACTTACACAGAGCCTCAACAGGGCAGACTGCTTGCCCATCCACTAGTCTCAGACAATGCCGAACCACAGAAAGGAGCTCTGGAGTTGCTCCTCATCTATCAACCACAAAGTTGTTTACAAGCCCACAACATGGAGGAAGAGGGGAACAGAGGTTCCAGAGGTCAGGATTCCTTCAAATCACAAGCATCTCCTCCAACAGAGATTTAATAAAAACATGGAACAGAAACATCCCAACTAAGTCAGGATGATTTTGTACAAAAAACAAACAGAAATAGGACTCTCATATAGACACCCGCCTGCATCAAAGTCCAAGGCAAAGTCTGTGTCTGTTGTAGTGAGACCAGTGGACTCCCAGAACTTCCACCAAGTAGTTATTGTCTATATGTTTCTCCATAAGTTGCAAAGGAAGTATGTGAGTTGAAAATGGCTCCCACATTATTGCTCCTCCTCTTCTCAGCAAGTTACTTCCTGGTAGTACCTTCCTGGAGCAGTTTCCCCACTGTAATCTTTGGCAGGACTGTTATCGGAGACTGCTGCTACTGCTGGCTTGAGAACTGCCCACGCCTGGATGTTCAGGGCTATGCCGATTCTAATGAAAATCAAAAGCAGAATGCAAATAAGGAGGGAAATTCTTACTTGTGTATAAAAGACTGCCATGAAGACACTTAAAGCCAGGAATAGAAACCCACACCTCATGCCAAATTCTAAACAGTTTCCAGCTTTGTTTTGTTTTTCTTGGTTACAAAAATTAAGGTAGATGATAAAAGACTTCCCTAACTTACCTTCTTTTTCTTTTTCTCTTTCTTCTTTCTTTTCCGCTCAGGATCATCCTCTTTTTTCTTCTTTTTTTTCTTGTGGTCAGAATCTGAAGGAGTTTCTGCCAACAAAAAAGAGTAAGGGTTAGTTAAGGAAGGCACTTACAGTAAGTGGGACAGAAGTTGTGGTGACCTAGACTGTTGGATGGCACTGTGTTGGGAGGGTAGAAAGGGCAACCTCAGGTAACTAAGCAGCAGAATTCTTACCTGGAGGGACAGGATCCTGGGTACGGCTCTGCTTGTGTTTGTGCTTGTTTTTTTTCTTAGGTGGCTGAATGTGCATTAGGCGACACTGTTCTGGAAGCTGAGGCAAAGCAAAAAGAAATAGGGAAGGACATTAGTATATGGAACACCACATTTTGGGGGAAGATGATAGCCAAAAGTGCAATCACTCCAAGGGTCTGTGTCCTTGGTGACCTAAGTCCCACTGTTGTCGCCCATCAAAATCTGCAAAGGGAAATTCTTATTTGGTTCAATTTGCTTAGTACTTGTGCTGACTACAAGCCGCAAAGTTTGGAGACTTGTGGGGGGGGGGGGAGGACTTAGATGTTCTTCAAACAGAGTATTATTTCATGTTAGCCTGTACTTTCTAGATTTTAGCCCACCAAAAAACTGCTGTAAATTCAACTTTCTCTATCCTTAGCATCTCCATACCATTTGGGGGAGACCTTGGCTAGGCAAGGCTTTGACAAATCAAAAGCTAACCTGTGATGAGTGCAAAGGATGTGGGCTCCAAGAGCCTTGGTGGCACAGTGGTTAAATGCCAGTACTGCAGCCACTCACTCACAAATCACAATGTTGTGAGTTCAATTCCAGCCAGGGGCCCAGGGTCAACTCAGCCTGGTATCCTTCCGTAGGTCACTAAAATGAGTACCCAGCTTGTTGGGGGCAACTAGATTACACATTGTAAACTGCTTAGGGAGTGCTTAGATGCATTGATAAGCAGTTTAAAGTCTGATAGAGAAAAGTTGTACCCTATTTCTTATCGTCACCCAAACTGACACCCCCCACCAGGGTTTCCTAATAGAGAAGGTGTGCGGGAGGAGGGGGTGTTCAATGACAGTAAAAATGTTCCAGGTATAAGCATGGTCAAGTAACCTCTGCATATATGGAAGTATGTTTTATAGACTGAAAAATGCACCACCCTCTTCAGGATTCATTAGTGTGGAGGGATGGCCAAGGTTATTATGATGAACTAGCTCGGAAGAGGGGTATTCTGATGAGGGGGGAGCAGAGGAGGAAGCTGATAAACACTAAGATGAAGAAGTTCCCCTTGACAGCAGGACCAGGGCAATACACATGGGATGATTTAAGAATCCACCATCCTAAAGCTAGATTTGCAGCTGAGGTTGGAGAAGCTTCAATACTTCTCTCTGACTGGAAACAGCCTTTGTCACCCTCAGGCTGAGATATCTTTCAGTCTTCAGACCGTCTACTAGTATCTAGCCTAACAAGGAAGATGAATTCCACAGTTCTCCATTCAAAAGCTGATCCTAATATGCACCATGTATATATTTGGAGTTCACATTCCCTTTTAAAATGTGAGCTACTTTTGGAGTTATAGCTTTGTGAACATGTGTATACTGCTCTGGCAGACTTTTTTTCATTTAAGGTATTGCTGAATCTTCTCCCACTGGCTTCCCTCTTCCACCCCTTCCTTCATCCCAAGCTCTAACTCACCGGGCCTGCGTGGAGCCGGAATCCCGTTAGCATGGTACCAGTGATGGGGTTGAATGAACTTCCGCAGATAGGAGGCTTCTCAATGAGTGAGCGCAGACTGCTGTTATCATGAGAGCCTGGCAAATCGATCATTCCTGGCAGATCTGGCAGAAAGTTACTGAGCTTCTCCTTCACCTTTTTGCCACAAAATTTGTTGTAAGCATGCTCCAGGTTGTAGTGGGTAATCAGGTTTGTGCTTCCTGTAAGTTCAGTGGTACCTGATAATAAACGAAAAGTTTTGCAATGTTGGCTAGGAAAAGTTGGGACACCCTGGAAAGAAGGTACACTCTGCAATGCTATTCATGTTGATCAGGTATTTCTGTAAGCTTACTTCCCAGGAAGGATGATTACTGTCCTTCACTACTAACACCTACAGTCAGTGTACAACTTGCAGCCTTCCAAACATTTTAGAACTGCAATTCTCATCAGCCTTACTTAGCACAATTCAATGGGCAAGGCTGATGGGAGTTGCAGTTGAACAACACTTGAAGGACTGCAAATCCCTCTCTTCATGAAAACCTGTGAGCAGGCAGGAGTAATATCTCCTTGATTCTAGGGTTGCAAGCTGATGCATACTTATTTGAAAACAAACATCCCTCAGCTCAGTAGGCCTTACCTCCAAAAAAACATTCAAGGGGACAAAAGAACACAGTTTGCAGTCCAACCCTCTACCAACACGTAGGAGAAAGTAGTACTCCATGTTTGTTTTCTAACGGTTGTCACATTGACCTACATGCCTCACCATTGAGAGATATAGATGTCCATGCATAATATAACAAACATGAAAAATAAAATACAGTGGTCCCCCGGGTTACGAAAACCCCGGGGAACGAAAGAGCCGCGGCCGCAAAAACGGCCTCGGGATCCGAATAAAACCCCGGGATCCGAAAAGGAAAAACCGCACGGCCCCTTTAAATTTGCCGTGCGGTCCGTCAAAGAAAGCGGTCCCCCGGGTTATGAAAATTTCCGGGTTACGAAAAGTAATCCAGAACGGATTACTTTCATAACTGGGGGACCACTGTACAATAATATCCAAAATCCACAAATCAGCAACACCTTTATTGGCCAACTAAAATGCACAAA
This sequence comes from Urosaurus nigricauda, assembly GCA_034509955.1. NCBI lineage: Eukaryota > Metazoa > Chordata > Lepidosauria > Squamata > Phrynosomatidae > Urosaurus > Urosaurus nigricauda. The sequence goes on along the minus strand of JAOEGL010000001.1, from coordinate 122,940,611 downwards.
TTACATGATGCAAGCTTTCAAAGCTCCACTGGCTTCGTCATCAGGGTTAAAAATCATACGGGAGAAGGGGGAGGGGGGAATGGCAATGGGAGTTTATCACATGGGGGAAATCCCATGTAAAAACAGGATTTAAAAGGTAGAAAAAAGATGCAAAAGTGGGTTGATTTTCACATGTCGTAGTCAAATGTGTTAACCTGAAGTTTTTTTAAAAAGCTGATCCTTTTTACTTTTAGGATTCTCCAAAAGTAAAAAGGAGCAGCTTTTGTCTACTTCCCCTCCACTTTTTATGACATAGTGTGAAAGTCAACCCACTTTTGCGCCCCCCCCCCCCAATTTAAACCCGCTTTTATGCATGGGATTTCCCCCCGTGTGATAAAACTCCACTGTTGGAGTCACAGGCCTACATTTTGTCAAGATGTTGTTACAGTTGCTCTCGGGGAAATCCATGCAGGCAGAGGCCATGACTCCTCCTGGGCTCTGGGAGGGAAAGAGTAATCCCAGGGAGTACAATTTGAAGTCCACGGCCTTTGCTTACATAGATCTTAACGGAGAACGACTGTAGCGACATCTGGACGAAATGGAGGCCTGTGACTCCAGTGCCATCCTTTTTTTCCCTCCCTCTTTCTCCTGTGTGGTCCTTAACCCCTTTCCCTGATGAAGAAGCCAGTGCAGCTGTCACAGTTTGCGGCACGTATTTTATATTATTATTAACCTTTATTTATATAGCGCTATAAATTTACACAGTGCTGTACATACAATCTTAAATTAGACGGTTCCCTGCCCTCAGGCTTACAGTCTAAAAGAGACAACACAAAAGGAAGAGGGGAAGGTGATGGGAGAGGGGGTGAGGTCCGGTGGTTCTTCTCTCCCTCTGGGGCCAGGACCAAGGCAGATGGACTGGAGGGAGGGCACGGCTTCTTAATACATAGCTAAATCATGTGCGTTTCAGTTGGCCAACTATGGTAGCAACGTTTCCTGTATGTTGGGTGTGACTGTACTTTCTCAGCGTTTGCCGACTGGACTAGGCCTTTAGAGAACAAGGTTCAAATCCTGACTCAGCCATGGAAGTCACACTCTCTCAGCCTCAGAGGAAGACAATGGCAAAGCTCCCTCTGAGGAAATCTTGACCAAAAAAAAAAACCCTTGAGAGGTCTTGTGCTGGAAAGGACTTGAAGGGACACAACAGCAACAAGAAGAAGTGATACTCTATAAACTTTAAACCTGGCAGGGCCCCACTGACCAAGTGCCAGAAATACGCGTGTGTTTATTGGGGGCCTTGTGGCCCCTTTTCAGCCAGGCACTCTTATAACTTCCGGTTTGCCAGTGCAAAAGACGTGAGCCCGCCTCCCTGGGCTCCTCGGCTTCCTCATTGGCCCCACCAAGTGCCCGTCAACTTCCGCGGCCGCACGCGCCGCTTCCGCCCAAACGGCAGTTGGTGGGATTAAGCCCCCCACAGAGTGCCCATCAACGGCAATGGAGCTACCTTATTGGGCCTTACCCCTCTGACGTCACGAAGACGGCCGACCCCCATTGGCCAAGAGCCCAGGCCCCGCCCCTAAAATACCCCCCCCGCCGCGCTACCTGGCAACTCGCGCATTAGGTAGAAGGGCCCGCCGGACGCCGCCGCCGCTGCTGCTGCCTTGCGGGCCACCTCTTCCCCGACGGGGGCCACGGGAGGGACGGGAGAGGGCCCCGTCACAGGCCCGCCTGGTTTCCCGGGGCCGAAGCCCAGCGCCGCAGCCGCGGAGGGCGGAGGAGGCTCGGTCCCTCCGAAGAGAGCGGAAAAATTCTCCATCATCCCGGCGTCCTCCGCGCAGTCTCCTCCTCCTCCTCCTCCTCCTCCAGCTATTGGCTCCCCGTCTCTCTCGGCCCTCTCAGGCGTCTCCTTCGATTTCATTGGTCAGCCTTGGGCCCGCCCCTGTCTGCGATTGGCTCGCTCCTTCGGAAACTCGGCCTCGCTCCGATTGGTTGATTCCCGTAGTGACGTAATATATGAGCGCCGCGTCAATAGAATGCGCCGGAGCTTTAAAAAACCTTGTTTATATTCTGGTTTCAGAATTGACCAATGGGGGAGCCCCCTTGTCGCTGAAGCGCCGCCTTTCTCTTGATGGACGTTTGCGCGGGCCAATGATGAGCCCGAAGGAAACGGACGACGTCAGAGGGAGGTGGTGGTGGTAGTAAGTCAGTGGCAGGTTCGGTCACAGTGGGAGGTGAAGATGGCGGTGCTGGCCCCGCTGCTGGCCCTGCTCTACTCGGTGCCGGGGATCTGCCGCTGGCTGGCCCAGCCCTATTACCCGCTCTCGCTCCTCCTCTCGGCGGCCTTCCTGCTGGTGAGGAAAGTGCCGCCTCTTTGCCAGGGACTGCCTTCCCAGCGCGAGGACGGGAACCCCTGCGACTTCGACTGGGTGAGGAGGGGGGGGCTGGGCCTCTGGGTTGGCAGCAGGAACCCATTTTTAACTGCCTTGGTTCAGTGCTAGAGGATCCTGGGAATTGTAGTTTATTGTGACGTCACAGCTCTCTCTGACAGTAGAGGCTCAGCGCCTCACAAAACTACATTTCCCACAACCAGGGCACTTAACGATTTCAGCAGGAAAGAAGAAACCCTGGAAGTAAACAGAGTTTGGCTACCAGTGCTAAACAACAGAAAGACTCAGCAAATGAGAAACCAGCCAGGGTCAAGGCCTTTCCCAGCAGACAATGATCACCAATTAGGAGAGACTAATCCTCTTCACATATCCTCCCACCCTGAAGCCCTGCCATCAACTACAGAACAATATAGAGATTAACATGGAAATCACTCCTCCCTACCCAGGGTCACACAGTACCCAACCCTTTTCCATGCCATCCTTCTCTGGAGATGCCAGCCACAGATGCCGGCGAAATGTCAGGAATAAATTCTCCTAGAAAATGGCCTCACAGCCCAGAAAACCCACAAAAAACCTACGTACTTGTTATTGGTTACTGTTGCTGCAAGAGTGCTGTGCCCATCCAGGGCATGTGCAGAATTTGCAACATACCAGTACCAAAGTACCAGTCTATGATCTGGCTTGAAGAAGGACACAGAAAGTGCTCTCAGTAAGTAAGTCTTTACTGGCAGCACAGAACCTACTGGCCACAGAGCCCAATTCGTATAGATCAGTGGTCCCCAAACTGTGCCCTTCAAGACATTCCCTGACATTAGGGAACTAACATTCCCTAAGCATTTTGGGCTTCAGCTCCCAGAAGCCTCAGCCATGTTGGCCAATAGCCTGGGATTCTGGGAGCTGAAGTCCGAAAGCCCTTAAAGGGCACAGTTTGGGGACCGCTCAGGCTTCCAGGGTGACCTTGATGCCTCCCCTCCCTCTTTCTTCAGAGTGAGAGAAGCTGAGCAGACACATAACACATATTGCTTGACTCCTCCTTCTGATTTTCTTTCTGCACCTGGATAGATTCCAAGAATCAACCCTGGATATCCCCCCACACACACACACACACACACTTTCCTCAGAGACATGTCTCCCACACACACAAACATTGCTTCTTCCTTTACCTCTTCTCTCCACCTGTATAATGAAAGAAAGTGCAATTCCAGCTTGCCAGCCAAGTCCCAGCAAAACTCGCAAAGCTTGAGCAGCGTCTCAAATTTAAAAGCCCCTTTTTGCCGCCACTTCTTCCCCACTGCCACGGGCTCTAATTCCTTGCTCCAGTCAGTCAGTATGTCCCAAAATGGTTCTGCTCCAAGCCACAGAAAGTATGTCCTGTGGCATCATTGTGCCCAAGCCTTGCAAAGTTTCCTGCCACTATAGTGACAAACACAGCTAAGAGGGAAGAGCAGAAAACACCATCACACAAAGTGAGGTTTTGTGGGGGTTTTAAGGGACCCTGAAAAGAAGTGTAATGCAACCCTCATCCCGACCATGATCCTAAAGGTTATTGGTTCCTTTTGCATTTCTTGAGCATCAATTTCAAGAAGGCTGACATTAACTGAAGGCCCTCCACTGCCCTCCTTTCTCCCCACTGCCCCCTGGATCTTTCCACTGTCCTTAAGGGGAAATACTGCCCACCTTGGGAATCACTGTCTTATAGAGTGAGGGAATCCTCTTCCTACAGTTGACTGTGATGTAACTTATACCGTCGCTGCCTTAGGCTGCAATGGCACAGCTAATACTCAGCACAACCTGACTGAAAGACACAGTCCCCACCATTGAGAAAATTGTGAGAATAGGCCCAGAGATATTCTACATGGAGGAGGATTTCAGTGCTGGATTTATTTTATTACTACTGCTACTAGTAGTAATAATAATAATAATAATTCTCTCCAGATTCCCCAACCATGGACTATACATGCTGAAATATTTAGGGAGATATGGGGCCCATTCCCTGTTAAACCAGTTTGCGAATCGTATTGACACTGGATTGCGGATTTAACTGAGGCTCATACCTAGTTTCCACTATGGAAGCGAATTATTTCAAGAATTCCTTGCATTGGTGTCTTTTTTGACCCACTTATCCTTCACGCTAGCTGGTCTTTTTTTATATATGTCAATCATATAAAGCGTGTGTATGTGGCATCAATGCCAACCTGGGTTGCTTCCTGGGGCTGTGGGGCTCCCAAGCCTCCCAGTGGCAGCGGGGGGCATGTGCAACATCCCCGATGGAGAGGAAGTTTTCTTCGCCAGTTTCCTCAGAGGAGGCTTTGCCATTGCTGTCCTCTGAGGTTGAGAAAACCAGTGGTTTGCATAGGTAGGTAGTGATTCAAATTCTTCTGCCCCCTGCCTTTCTCCTCCCCCCACCTCTCAGAGATTTGGGGGCTCCCCACCTACCCACCAAAGGGAAGCCTGGCCAGGAAGTCATCCTTCCTCCTCCTCCTCCTCCTCCTCCCCCTCCTGTGGCACCTTCAGGAGTGAGGGAGGCTCAGCCATTGCCTCTTGGGGGGACCAAGGCTCTGGCAGCAGCAGCAGAGGTACAGTGGGCAAGCAGTCCTGGGACCATGCCCAACATCCCTAGTGGAGAGAAAGCCTAGGGAGTTTTCTTGGCTAGTTTCTTCAGAGCATGCTTGGCCATTACCGTCCTCTGAAGATGAGAGACTGGAGGCCCAGAGGCAACAGTGGCTGGGGTCCTGAAGAGAAGTGAGATTTGTGAGTTACTTGCTTGCCTCAACAGCCCTTCCCCAGCAAAAGTCCCCTGCTTTCCCTCCCTTTTGGGACTCCACTGGGTTATTATTGCCCAAGGCCACCCAGTGGGTTTCCATGGCTCAGTGGGGATTCAAATCCTGGTCTCCAGATGGAGGAGGTTTTGGAATGTAGGACGGGTCCCCAAAAACTGGGGAGTGATGGGATACACCCCTGTAACAACCCACTTCCCCAGCAATCCCTCCCTTCCAGTTTGATGCAATTCAGGTCTAATCATGCTTAATGATCACTTCTTTTCAAAAGAACCACCAAAAAACTAGTGTCATGAAAGAACTTTTTTTTTTGCATTTGTCTCATTTCAAAGCGAGACAGAACAATCACAGTCGCATCTAAAACTGTTTCCAATGGGAACGAGGCACAAATAAAGCAATCGGCTAATCAATGTAAATCATAATGGGAATGGGCCCATAGTTTAAAAAGTAACATTTCTGAGGTCCCTCATCACATTGTAGAGGTCCTAAAGTGGAGTTTACTGGCAAATAAATCCAGTATTTCTAGGATCCTCTCTACAATGTGCCTTAGCTAATGGTGAGAGATGGTAGGAACTGCAGGCTAAAAGTATCCAGAGTTGCTCAGTTGTCCACCTTGGCCTAGCTGAATAAAAAGGTGGAGAGGATTGAAGTCTTTTTTGTAGAAGCAGCTCATGGAAATTATGGCCTATGAAGAGTGGCTTGGGGAGCTTGGCATATGTTGTTTGGGGAAAAGAAGGTTAAAGAGGATATAATAGCCATGTTTAAATATTTGAAGAATTTCTGCTGCTCCAGAGACTAGGACACAGAGCAATGGATGCAAGCTACAGGAAAAGAGATTCTGCCTCAACATTAGGAGAAACTTCCTGATAGTAAGAGCTGTGTTTCTTTGGAGGTTTTTAAACAGAGCCATCTGTCAGGAGTGCTTTAATTGTGAATTCTTGCATGGCAGGGGTTGGACTGGATGGCTCTTGTAATCTCTTCCAACTTTATGATATCCTGTAAAGTTCCTTGCTGCTGTTAGACTTATCAAATAATTTTCTGATTGATCACAAGAACAGTTCCTTGTTATGGAAAATTCCTGGGATGCAATCAAAAGAGGTCATGCAAATTCTTTAGACTTTGCATTCCAATGGTGGTAGTAAAGCAGGTGGGAAATTTTATGGCCTTCCAAATCTGCTTGTCTCTAGCATCCAGCGTTCATCTCTGTTGTTTAGGATTGTTGGGAATTGCTATCCAATAATATCTGGAAGAGCACATAGTTCCCATCCCTGGAAAAAAGGATTAATTATGTCTCTACTGGTTATGCAACTACGGTAATGTCACTTCTGGCCACCATTTTAGTTGATTAAGTATTACAGCCTGGGGACTTTAGGAGCTGCACATGTAGATCACAGGGCACACTCTGTATACCCCTGCTACATGGAATTGATCCCATGTGAATATGGAAGTAGAAGAGAAATTAGAATTCAATTTTAACTGGCAAGATTATTACACAAGCAAATATGAATTGATTCATATGTTACAAAATTACCTCAGTGTCATCTTGTACTGTCTGATAAATGTGACATATTCCTATATAGCAAAAACAGGATTTTATGGTGCATTAAAATACTTAATAATTGTGTTATCAGGTGATGAAGCAAAAATATTTGTCAACCAGCTAGAAAGCAATATTTAAATGCCTTCAAAATCTTCATGTGTGATACCTACTTTATGGGCATACAGCCTCTATAGTCACTTACTTGTACTGCCATTCAACATGATGTCTTTCTTCTAGCGGGAGGTGGAGATCCTGATGTTCCTCAGTGCAATTGTGATGATGAAGAACCGCAGGTCCAGTAAGTAATACTTGTATGTGTATGTGCCTTCCAGTTGCCTGTCAACTTATGCCAGCTCCATATATTCCACAGGGTTTTCTTAGGCGAGGAATACTCAGAGGTGGTTTTGCCAATTCCTTCCTCTGAAATATAGCCTACAGCACCTGGTATCCATTGGCAATCTTCCATCCAAGGGCTAAGCAGGGCTGTCACTGCTTACCTTCTAAGATCAGACAGGATCTGGTACTTCTAGGGTATTTAGGCCCTAGTAATACATGTACTTATTATTTATTGTTTTCTACAGTAAGACTAATTCTTGCACGAGAGAGTTGCAATATGATCACTTCTGTAACTTTCAGAGGAAAGACATTTTTAGACAGTTTTTGCGTATATTGAAGGCCTTTTCTTTTCTTTTTTTTTTAAAAAAGGGGTGGTTAAGTCTGTCCGGTACAAGAAATAGTTAATGAGAGATGAGGTATGTGTGTAATCTTATTAGATGTGATTATCTCCATACAGCAAAGGCACAGAAACTAAAGCTTCTAAGTTACTAGTTGCTAGCCATCCTGCACTTGCATAGTTGCATTACTAGTAAGATCTCCTGTACATTCCTACTGAAGGAGTGGCTTTGAAATGTGCCTGCTGAGTCTTTTGTTTCCCACATCTTATCTGCGATATGAAGATATGGAGGCCAGCAGCTTTCAGGCACCAGTGCTTGTTGCATTATGGGTGGAGATCAAGTGAAGGACAGCACAGAGGTAATAAGGAATAGGACACACAGAGAGACTAGGCAGAGAGTTAAGTTAAATAAAAATACCTCAACAGAGTGAAATAACTGTGAAAATAATATATGTCAGTAAGCACTTCAATGATACTCATCATTAAATTTAGAAAATTACCACACATGGGTAAATTGTGTGAACAAGAGTAAATTGTTAAGAGTACAGCACTTGTATGACAAGAAGTATCCCACATTCTTAAATTATCCATAGAATTTGATATTCAAAATGAAAATGAAACATGAGCCATCGTGTAGAGAACATCCAAAAATTATAAGATGGCTCCCGACTCAAGTATTTGAGGGTCTTAACATGCTACAGGATAGGGGTGAAGACAGCACATTGGCCACATCTGTACCTCCCTCTACTTTTTTTGGTTAGGCCTGGACCACAGCTGCAAGTGGAGTAATGAATTTCAGAATTAGAATACTGTTCCTAAAAGCACTGAGGAAGTGCTATGTTTCATGTCTGAGGGCAGGAACTCGTCTAATTAAAATAATAATTGTAAGCATCTGAGAAGGATGGGGTATAAATACAATAAATAAATAAATAAATGCTGTTTTTAAAAGCTGCAGTTAAATTCATGATCACTTCTAGTTTAGTTCTTTGGTTTGGGTTTTGTTTTATTTTTTTCAAAGCAATACATTGCGAGTGGCCTGCAGCAGGTCTTTGGGGAAAACCTGGCCTCTGGGCCTGGCAGATATGCCCATCCCTACTGTAGGAGCTACAGGAAAGAGCAATGATAGAGATGGTTGATATTAAACTTCTGTTTTGTATGTCTGTCTTTCAAGTTACTGTGGACCAGCATGTTGGAAATATCTTCATGTTCAGCAAAGTAGCCAATGTCATCCTTTTTTTTCGCCTTGACATCCGGATGGGGCTGCTGTATCTCACACTCTGCATCGGTAAGATGGGTTTGGTAATTGAACTTAAACAGTTTCTATAGGGCTCAGACACTGGGAGAAATTAGACTTCAGATATGGAATTCACATTGCTTTTTCACACCTTGTGGTCTGGGATTTGAACGCATGTGCATAGGGAATGTGTGTTCTACACATGAAGCAATGGCTAGATTATTGTTATTATTTCAAAATATCAGTCTGCTTTTCACAGACTTATATATTCTTAGAGTTGGAGGGTACTGCAATGGTCATCTAGTCCAACCCTCAGCCATGCAGGAATACACAGTTAAGGCACCTCAAAAGATGTTCATCCAACTTCTGCATAAACACCTCCAAAGACTGAGAGACCACCCTCCAAGGAAGTCCATTCTACTGTCAAACAGCTCTTGAAGTTCTTCTTAATGTTTAGGTGGAATCTCTTCTTTTAATTGGAATCCATTATTTTCTAGTTTCTGGAGCAGCAGAAATAGGTTTGTTCCATCTTTTACTTGATGTCCATTCAGATATTTAAAAATAGCTATCATGTCACCTCTGAGTCTTCTCTTCTCCATGCTAAACATAACCAACTCCCTAAGTTGTTCTTCGTAAAGCTTGGTTTCCAGACCTCTGATCATCTAAGAGGCTATACAGACTGGCCATTAAGTCTGGCCTGGGGGCAAAGTCGGGGCATGGCCTCCACATGACGCATGCCCTGACTCTGCCCCCAGGCTGGCATGACACTGTGCACCACACCACGTGGTGGGTGGCATCATGGCACTCCTCTGGCACTGTGTCTAGATGATGCAGCACCAAAGGAATGCTGAAAAGCTGCGGTGCCAGCAGCTGTGGCAAAAAGCTGCTTTTTGCACCGTGGAAGGACAAGATCAGCAGTTGCCGTGCCCCCAGTCTGGCGCTAAAAGGGGTGGCCTGTACAGCCCCTTAATCAGCCTTCTTGTTCACATCCTTGATTATCACAAAGCAAACCTTTCTCAGTCCTTCTGTTTTGAGGATAGCCTGATTTTAGAATAGATTATTATGCATTATACAGTGGTCCCCTGGGTTACGAAGGTAATCCGTTCCAGATTACCTTTCGTAACCCAGAAGTATTCGTTTCCCGGGGGACCTCTATTTCAGACGGACCGCGCGGCCATTTAAAGGGGCCGCGCGGCTTTTTTTCCTTCGTATCCCGGGGGATATTTCGTATCCCGAGGGATAAGAAGCCGGTCCGCCGCCTTTCGGATCCTGGGGTTTTCGCAACCCGGGGGATTCGTAAGGCGGGGGACCACTGGATATACATTAGGAAACACAGTTCCATTGTTACCACATTGCCTATAGCAGCTGAATGCTCTTGACTGGATTACAGTTGCTTGAACTAGGAGAAGAAAGCAATGGTTCTTGGCATGACCTATATTCATGCCAAGAGAGGAATACAGTCTAGGAAATCTTCTGAAAATGGTGTTAAACTAAAAGTGGGGAGAGAGGGTCATAGATATGGTGCAGCACAGTGTTCCATTTGAAGGTCTCAAAATCAATCTAGCACTGTCAGTAAAAAGGATTGGGGCCTCAGCCAGAGACCCTTGGGAGCCATTGTCATTAAGATTAGATAGCACTGGGCTGAATAGACAAATAATTTCATCTGGTATAAAGCAGTGTCCCACTTCCATTCCATTGTAGTGCTAAGCTGTGCTTGGTGTGTGCAATTTCAGTTTTCCTGATGACCTGCAAGCCACCTCTGTACCTGGGTCCTGAATACATCAAGTATTTCAGTGATAAAACCATAGATGTGAGTATTTTTCCCTGCATACCATGAGTTATTAGATAAATTAAGAAACTTTGATTCTTGTCAATGTTTTTGGGGTATTGTACACACCACTGATGATGTGTTTGGTGTCTGATCCCTCTTTTGCAGGAGGAATTAGCACGGGACAAGCGAGTAACGTGGATTGTGGAATTCTTTGCCAACTGGTCCAATGAGTGCCAGTCATTTGCTCCCATCTATGCTGACTTATCTCTCAAGTGAGTGGCATACTGTTCATTAAAAGGCAGTGTCTTAGTGCTAAGATGGGCAAACTTTTGAGTATCCGTAATTTTCTTTATTTGGCTGTTGACCTGAAATATACCAATTGAAGCCAATCATAAGATGGTGGCTGAGGAGGCAGTGTCAGAAATAATGGCATGCTGCATCCTATGAATTATATATTGGCTGGCTTCTCTTGAAGATAGCAAGGTACTATTTAGCTTCAAGCTCTTTTCTTTTGTCTACTTTTTTCTGCTCCTCCCACTGGCACTGGAAAACTACTCATTAAACTGATGCAGAATGGCAGTGGCTTACTATTGGCCGGCTGTTCCTAGTTAAAATTCTACTATAGATTCTGGCAATCCTGCCAGGCCCTCAACAGAAGCACGGGCATTTTAATCTAATGCTGAGTTATTAGGTTAATCTATGCTGGAAAGGGATTTTCCCTTTCTATGATTCTTGGCCAAGTGCTTGCTACTATTTTTTCTGAACAATGTATTGTTTCCAGTAATAACCAGCAGGTGGCCTTTGTGTGCAGAAGATTTCAGTTTTTTTACCCCAGGAAGAAAAATTATCGCTTCCTGAAGCTTACTGTAAGTTATATATATAAAAAACAGGATATCTTTATAACTCGGTTTAGTGAAATCTGGTGCTTCTTACTAGGCTGGTTCTTGAATTGGAGGTTGGCGGTTGAGATTAGAGAGAAAAGAAACATGCTAATCAACTAAAGCAGGAATGGGCAAGTGTGTCCCTTCATATATTTTGGCTTATAACTCCTCACCAGCAGAGCCACTAATGAGGGATCAGAAGTGTTGCAGTCCAGAAACATTTGGAAGACCATAATTGCCAGTCCTTGAACCAAAAACACTTCCCAAGGTTTTCCTTGTACACTAAGATATCTGGGAATACATAATGTCACAACCTTGCTGGATCTGCACTCGCTTGGGGGAAGTCTGCATGGGAATGGTTTTGAATTCCATGCTGAAGCACATGGGGAATATGGATGATGGTGATGATCAACAGACTTACGCTCTTTTATTTCATGGAATTTCTGCCTGTCTCTTAATAGGTATAACTGCTCTGGATTGAATTTTGGGAAGGTAGATGTCGGTCGCTACCCAGATGTAAGCACTAGGTGAGCTCTTCAGATGTCTTTGCAGTAGGAATATTTTTGGAGCATATTGAACTCACTTCAAAGTTGGGAGAGGCCAAGATGCTCCTTTTTGAAGCTCTTTATGTATTAATGGGGGACTGTGAGGGGAAAAAAGTAAACTGACTAGAGAGTCTTTCAATATATTTATATATCTAGATGGGCTTGAGACCTTTCTCTGTTCCCAGGTACAAAGTCAGCACCTCTCCTCTCACTAAGCAGTTGCCTACCCTAATCCTTTTCCAAGGTGGAAAAGAGGTGATGCGCCGGCCACAGATCGATAAAAAGGGACGAGCTGTTTCATGGACATTTTCTGAGGTATGCCGTGTTTGACATCATGTTGCATGGTTCTTCGCTAAAAGTGGAAGAGAAGTTCCCTGCAAACATATCTAGAGTTGACAAAATTCTTTGGTGATGCCCCTGCAGTGCTCTATATGTGTAAAGCAGATCAGCTGATAAGTAAAAATGTGAGTCTTGCACTAAATGAGCTGAAGAAGGCATTTAAGTTACAAAAATTATGCCCATCTGTCTTTCTGTCATAGGAGAATGTGATCCGGGAATTCAACCTGAACGAGTTGTATCAGAGAGCCAAGAAAGTGTCCAAGCAATCTGATGAAACCCCTGAAGAATTTCCAGAACAGCCTGCTGTCACTGAACTTTCCAACGGGGAGAGCAAGAAGGACAAATAAGACCCCAAGGGACTGGCCCATGGCACCTTACTGTTTAACTTCCCACTCCTCATTCCATCCTGTTCTGTTTCCTAAGATATCAGTTGAAATCTTCTTCCATCTCACAAGGCTGGAGCTGGGAAATTAGTGTAATGGGCAAAGAGCTTCTGCTACCCTGGGCTTAGTGTCTGACTGCTGGTGGCCACTTGATTTGTACATGTTTCTTTGCCTCAGTTATCCCTAATCCTTATTCAAGTAGTGACTAAGGATATATTCTGTAGATTTGAACCAGCAAGGGAAAATCTCTCTGCTTGCTAGAGGCCATGAAAACTCAGGCATATCTAGCTGAAGAGGAACTGTAAGCTTTCCTGGAAATTAATAGAAACTACTGAGAAAAACGTGGACTTTAGCTACTGGGAGGGGAGAAGAGAGATCCTTTGTTTATTCATCCATGTTGGGTCACTGGAAAATCTTGACCAGCTCATCAGTTCTGGTGAAACTGATTCTCTTCCCTCTTGTCAAAGTGCACTCCTTCTGAATTGAGCTGCAAAATGATATCTGTGATTGAGAAGGCACAGATTTTGTGCAGTTTCTATGTTCTACTTGATGCCTTCTGTTAATTGTGATAGCAGAACATCTCATAAGTATCTCCTCTGCTCTCTTTTGGGGTTTAGAAGAATGTTTCCTGAATGTACCACTGTTGCAGAGGGTAAGTGGCTGCCATGCAGCCCTCAAGGACCTTGAGTCCTTAAGATCAGCAGCTGCTAGCATAGTGTAACATCCCCAGAGAATGGGCCTTTCTCTAAACTGGAGGAGTTGCCATTTCTCCCATCCATGTTGCACTGCCCAAAATGCAGGGCTATTTTTGGTAAAGTTATAATTGATTTAACTCCATTGCTAATGCAAAGAGCTTGCCTAACAGTAGAAAAAAAATGCCTTTTGTCCCCTTCATGCTTCTGTTAATTGTCTTGTAAAATTGCCTCTAATAAAGAAATCTGGGACTGTCTTGTTCCTTCATGGTGGTGATCTTGTAATATGTATGGTGTCTTTAGTGGATTGCTCAACTTGACCAATTTTATTTTAATTACAGGTTTTCTAAGGGCTAGGACTAATTGCAGTTCTTGCTTGATGCTGAAGGAATGAATGGACGGATGGCTGAAAGAATGAATTGTCTAGTACTTAGTACTTACAGCAACTTTAAGGTGACCCTTTCATGGTTTTTTCTTGGCAAGATCTGTTTAGAGGGATTGCAGATGGCTTCTTCTGAGGTAGTGTCAAGTGATGGATATGAATAAGGCGGTGATGGTAAACCTTTTAAGGACTGGGCCCAAACTAAAAGGCATTCTGGCACCAGGTGTTGTTCAGTGCTAGGGGTGGAGTGGGACTTCCACCCTCTGGAGGTGGGACTTCCAGGGCAGGACTTCTTTTCCCACCCTCCTGAGTCTTCAGCTGCCTCTCCGGAGACAGCTGAATGCCTGGGACAGCCTAGAAGAGGAAGAACAGGTGCACTCCTGTTCCTCCTTCTCCCCCCACACCCTCCCGGGCCTTCAGTTGGCACGCCAGAGGCAGCTAAAGGCCTGAGGTGGCCGGGGAGAGGAGGAACAGGTGCATACCTGTTCCTCCTCTTCCCCATCCTCCATGTGCCCTGAAAATGGCTTCACATGCCATCTGTGGCACACGTACCATAGGTTCGCCACCACAGGAATAAGGCATCAAATAACAATCCTTTCAAAGGTTATGTTGCAGCAGGCATTCCATATGAGCAACTGTAAAGAATGGTCATGAAAGTGTGTATCAGCATGTCCCCATGACTCTAGAGCCAAGATCCATGTGGTATAGTGATATGTGACTCTAATGTGGAGGAATGGTGTGATATTCACATAGCAAATGTAGCTTTTGGTGGCTTTGATTTTGGATCTTCCTTGTGCATCTGCTCAGTGAGAGGAGAGGAGTCCACTCTCTCCCTGTACAAGTACTCTGCCTATTCAGCAATGTCTCTTGATCTATGTAGTATTTCCAAGCCACTGGATAGGCTGCTGTGAAGAGCTTCATATGCCTTTGTGTGGATCCAAATTGTTTGTTTCATTATGATTTCTAAACACCTACAATGTAAAGGCAAAACACTAAAAGGGAGGAAATGAGGAAGAAGGAAGGGGAAATGTTGCCTTCTGTGAAAGTGTCATAGTTGTTATAATGACTAATTTATAATATATTCTTTGTATTAATTGCTGTCAAATTGATTTCAATTTATGATGACTGTGTGAATGAGAGCTTTCCAAGTCACTTGGTTATCAACAGCTCTGCTCAAATCTTGCAAACTAGGACTATGACTTCCTTGGTTGAGTTTATAAAAATATATTAAGCATATTATACCTTCAAGTCGTTGCTAACTTATGGTGCCCTAAGGCTTTTTCATAGTGTTTTCTAGGGCTGAGAGGGTGTGACTCACCCAAGATCACCCAGCAGGTTTCCAGGGCCCAATGGGGAATCAAACACTGATTGCCAAAGTCCTAGTGCTATGCTCAAACCACTACATCACGTTGGCTCTCCTAAATATATATACTATTAGCATATATACAAACTGCTTTATCGGTAGAATAAGGTAGCATTAATGTTATTATGAAAAAGAGCAAAAACAGAAGCTGCATTTACGATGCAAGTCAAATACCATCTGTGGTCAGATAGATTATTAATTTACTAACAATCTGGCTTTTGAGGGGTTGCTTCCAGATAACACTTCTACTCTGCAGTTACAATGTCACATTGATAGCAGTCTTCAAAAGGTCTAGACAGTGTGTTCAATGTGAGTTCCTTCCCCTCCTCCATCATTTTCTTCTTTTCCGAAGAAAGCTAATGAAGAATGAATGGCTGCTCCTGTCTGTGCTGCAGAAACTCAGTCCGGAAGCAGTTTAGCAATTGTAAGCTACTCACTACTGATACCAAGATGGGGTACAGTGTTTACATAGGTCCAAAACATAGTTCAGAAATAATCCAGTTTGAGACTGCATTAACTGCCCTGGCTTAGTGCTAGGGAATCCTGGGAATTTTGGTTTTGTGAGACATTTAGCCTTCTGTGTCATAGAATCATAGAATTGGAAGAGACTACAAGGGCCATCAAGTCCAACCCCCCCTGCCATGCAGGAATTCCCAATCAAAGCATCTCAGAAAACTGTAACTCCCAGAATCCCATATGTTGAGCAGTTAAAGCGGTCTCAAACTGGATTATTTCTACAATGCGGATGCAGCCTACAGCTCAAAAGGTCTTCTGTCCCACTCCCCCACCAAACAATCCAAAGAAGCTTCTGGAATCTTCCTTCCGCTTTGCTTCATGTAATGTTGTCGTTCTTCGCTCCATCTTCAGCATCATGTTGTTGTGTGCCTTCAAGTAACTACTAAATCATGGTGACCTTAAGGAGAACCCTATCATGGGGTTTTCTTGGCAAGTTTCTTCAGAGGGAGTTTGCCATGGCCTTTCCCCTGAGGCTGAGAGACTGTGACTCGTCCAAGGTCACCCAGTGGGTTTCCTACATGGTTAAGCAGGGATTTGAACCCAGATCACTAGAGTTATCCTGCTTTATCACACTAGGAGGCAAACAAGATTTAAACAAGAGTTAATCAGGAAATGTCCTGTGGTAAACATAGGGCATTTCCTGTTTAATTCTCGTTTAAATCCAGTGTGACCCCTAGTGTGATAAAGCAGTGAGTCCAATGCTCAAGCCACTAGGCCACACTGGCTACCTTAGGTTAGGTTAGGTTAAAATATGAATATACATGAAGGTGCAAATGAACATATATGCACACTCAATAAACAAAAATATTTTTTATTTATACATTATGAGGTGGCCAAACTCCAAACCAACCCTGGTCTCCAAAAATGGCAGCCCCACACACTCAAAACCACTTTGCCAGAGGCTTTATTATTATTATATAAGGCCAGGCGGCCATTATTTGAGTCTCTGACTGCTAGGAGATGAGGAAGATTCAAAGTGGCAGCGACCATCTTGTTTTGCCCAAAGTTCAATGGAGGGGGGACTTAGAAAGCCCAGAATTAGTTTTCCCTCCTTCTCCCCAGTGAGCCTCCATGGCAGCTGAGGAGGAGGAGGAGGAAATACCAAGAGGGCTTTTTTTGAGGCAGCTGCTGGCCTTTCTTAGTTTCTTTCCTACTTTCTTGTTAAATTTCCCCCATCTTCCCTTCTCCCCCCCCTCCTCAGAAATGGTTGAGCCCAGAGGGCCCTTTCCTTCCCTTGGTCCCAGGCTGCACGTGGGCGGTGCCATTTTCCGCAGAGGGGGAGAAGGAGGAGGACAGAGAGACTGGCCCTTAAATCCCTGGGCAGCCAGTGTCAGACTCAGCTCCCTTCTGTTTGCTTTGCATTTTAAGGGGGTCTTTTATACTTTCAGTGCTGCTTAGTTTTTTTGGTCTTCTCTGCTCCTGCTGCTCTACTTTGTTCTCTCCAGAAGCAACAGCTGCATTTCCTTTTCCCAGGTGGGTTGTATATGCTTTGCCCTGTTGTTGTTGTTGTTGTTGTTGTTGTTGTTGTGTGCCCCTTCAAGTCATTCCCAATTTAGGTTGTCTTGGTGAAAAGGCCTTGCAAGGAAGTTCATCTTGGTGGCTTCCCTTGGTGCTGCAGTGTTAACACGTGGTGGGTTAGCTCTGTGACTGCATCCACATTGCAAAAATAAAAATCTGGAGTGATACCACTTCAAGTGCCATGGCTCCATGCAATGGGATTCTGGGAATGGTAGTTTGTTGTGGCACCAGAGGTGCCACAACAAACTACCATTCCCAGAATCCCATTGCATGGAGCCATGGCACTTGAAGTGGTATCACTCCAGATTATTTTTGCAGTGTGGATGCAGCATCCTTGCCACTCACCACTGCTGTTGCTTCCCCTCTCTATCCCATGCATCTCCTTGTTCTTGTGTGGGTTGTTTCCCTTCTCACACCTTTCAATTCACCCTCTCTACAGTTAGTCAGGAAAGTCAGGTGCAAAGGCAGGCTTGCTGCTGAACCTAAAAGAAAACAAAAATAATGACCATCTGCATAAATTCAACCTAGGAAATGAGGAAATCGAAATTATTACTGTTATTGTTATTATAATCTCATGTCCTGCCTTTCTCCCCATAAAGAGACTCAAGGCGGTGAACAACAATATGCTTTAAACGCAGAACAACTATGTTAAAGTATATAAAGCTAAAATTTGAAAAAGCAGTGAAACGATTATAAGAGTTAGAACAGTTATAAATTAAAATAAAGTATAACGGAATTCCGAAAACAGAATGCTGAAGGTAAGCCCGCTATTCCACATCTTTATTAATGATTTGGATGACAGAATTGGGGGCATATTTATCAAATTTGCAGATGACACTAAACTAGGAGGAGTAGCTAATACCCCAGAGGACAGGATCAAAATTCAAAATGACCTGACTAGACTAGAAAGCTGGGCCAATGCTAACAAAATGAAATTTAACACAGAGAAATGTAAGGTCCTACACGTAGGGCGGAAAAATGAAATGCACAGATATAAAATCGGGGACACATGACTGAATGAAACTACATGTGAAAGGGATCTAGGAGTCCAAGTAGACCATAGGCAGAACATGAGTCAACAGTGCGATGCGGCAGCTAAAAAGGCCAATGCAATTTTAGGCTTCATCAATAGAAGTATAGTGTTTAGATCAAGGGACGTAATAGTGCCACTCTATTCTGCTTTGGTCAGGCCCCACCTGGAATACTGTGTCCAGTTCTGGGCACCACAATTCAAAAAAGATGTGGAGAAACTGGAGCATGTCCAAAGGAGGACAACTAAGATGGTGAAGGGTCTGGAAACCATGCCCTATGAGGTATGCTTTAGGGAACTGGGGATGTTTAACCTGGAGAAGAGAAGGTTAAGAGGAGATATGATAGCCCTATTTAAATATTTGAAGGGCTGTCATATTGAGGAGGGAGCAAGCTTGTTTTCTGCTGCTGCAGAGACTAGGACGCAGAACAATGGATATAAATTGCAGGAAAAGAGATTCCACCTCAACATTAGGAGGAACTTCCTGGCAGTAAGGGCTGTTCGACAGTGGAACACACTCCCTCGGAGAGTGGTGGAGTCTCCTTCCTTGGAGGTTTTTAAGCAGAGGCTGGATGGCCATCTGTCGGGGATGCTTTGATTGGGAGTTCCTGCATGGCAGGGGGTTGGACTGGGTGGCCCTGTGGTCTCTTCCAACTCTATGATTCTATGAAAGATGGAGAAAAAGGCAAAAATTGTTAAGTATGTTGGAATATGACTATTATAAATCTGTACAAGCAATTGAGATGCAAGAACAAGATCAAAAAGCCATAGAGGCATACGAAAAATGGTTGGAAAAGAAAGAGGTGGATGAAATGATTCAGAGAAATCAGAAGAAGCTCCAGGTTATCCTTGAAGATGAAACTCCACCTCCATGGAGCCCACCTGGCAAAGTTATGTCCTCAAGAAGCTACTGAGATGCCAGTGCCATGAGGAACATACCAGTGTTTGGCCATCACCTAATTGTCATTATTCCACATCTGATTTTAACATGGAAAAAAAATAAATCTGTTTATGTGAAAACACAATAAATATTACTTTTAAAAAAACCAGTCCTTATTAGGCCTGACTGTACGAAAACGTCTTTACCAAAGGATAGTAAGAAAGGAGCCATCCTGGCCTCCCTAGGAAGAGAGTTCCAAAGCTTGTGAGCAACCATTGAGAAGGCCCTCTCTCTTGTTCCCACCAAACATGCCTGAGAGGGTGGTGGGACAGAGAGAAGCGTTCCCGTAGTTTGGATCAAAGATTGAACAGAATGGGGATTGGGGTCAAGAAATCTGAAGAAGACTAGGAATGGGGAGGGCAGCCATGAAAGAACAAAAGAGGATCTTAAAGTGTAAAGACATACAACTGAGCAGTAGAATAATCTAATCTAAGCCATTGTGTTACCCATCATGGATGAATGTGACAACTGGACAATGAAGAAAGCAGATTAGAAAATGCTCCCGTTTGTAATACATCATGCAGCAATTCTTAACATGTTTCAAACGTGGAGTCTCCTTTGGAGGTTTTTAAACAGAGGCTGGATCGCCATCTGTTGGGAATGCTTTGATTGGGAGTTCCTGCATGGCAAGGGGGTTGGACTGGGTGGCCCTTGGGATCTCTTCCAACTCTATGATTTTATGAATTGCCAAGAAAATTAATTCATTTGAGATGTGGTTCTGGAGAAGAGTGTTAAGGATACCATGGACAGTCAAAAAGAACATATCAAGTCTCAACTCTCTACAGAAGCCAAAATGACTAAATTGAGGCTGTTGTACTTTGGCCACATCTTGAGAAGGCTAGGAGAGGTAGATGGTAACAGAAAGAAAGGAAGACCACACACCAGGTGGATAGATTCAATCAGGTTGTTCACAGGCCTGAATCTACAGGATCTGAGCAGAGCTGTGGAGGGTGGGGGGTCTTGAAGGTGTCTCATTGACAGGGTCACCATGAGTCGAGGTTGACCTGAGGACAGCAAACAATAAGGCAAACCTATCTTGGGATTCTCTTGGCAAGTTTCTTCAGAGGGAGTTCGCCATTGCCATCCTCTGATGCTGAGAGAGTGTGACTTACCCAAGGGTTTTATGGCTGAGCGGGGAATCAAACTCTGGTCTCCAGAGTTGCAGTGCAACACTCAAATCACTACGTCATGCTTTGCCCTATTAATGAAGTATTTCTGCATTTAATCCTTTAATTAATATCTCTTTAATCTTAACTGGTCGAGCCATACATTGAGAGCAAACCTCTGAAGAAGGGGTGAATGTAGATTATTTGTCCAGGGCTCCTTCATGCTATTCAGTTATAGCACTGTGATTCCACTTCAGTTTCTGAGGTTGCATCCCTTGGGATCCTAGGGTTGTATTTTGGTCAGAGGCACTAAAGAACCTAAATGCCTCTCCCCACGCTGCAGATGCCAGCATTCTGAAGGATGTTGCCCTGGCAGTTAACTGGAATCATGCCATGTGCATGTGCCATTCTTGCAAATGTAACTTAAAGTTTATTTCCTGGACTGAATGTCCCAGTATTCACATGGCCAGAAGGAGAGTCCCACCAGCATCAATACTCTTCCATACCATCTGAAAACAGAATTACTACAACTACAACATCTTGACCCAAATGTAGGGCTATGACTAACTATATACATATACATATATATATATATATATATATATTCTCCTGTATTTAACACCTTTGCTTGATGAAGAAGCAAGTGGAGCTTCGAAAGCTTGCAACATGTATAATATGCATTTTGGTTGGTCCAATAAGGGTATCACTGTTTTGTGGATTATGGATTATGCTGTACAATGCCATATGTAGTGTGAAAGGGACCCTTCTCTCTCTTGCCTCTTCTTTTTATCCCCATCCTCCTTTTCTTTGGCATAGGATGCCCCCCAAAGGGCGGAAGAGGAAGGCACCGGCATTGCCAGCAAAAGCCTCTGCATCCACCACAGAGGAGATGAATGGTGGCACAGAGGAGCTGCCAAAGAGACTGAAGCCACAGGAAGGATTGGGGCTTCATGTCATCATTGAACATTGGTGAGCATCTCCTCTCCCCAAAATATCTTTGTTGGAATAGGAGGGTAATTTCATGCAAGATGGCAAATTGACATTTTTGACGGGACAGGATTGCCTCTCAAAAATCCTATTTAAAAATATATATGTGGTTTTTATTTGTAAGAGTGTTCTATTTTTATTTGCATTTGTATGCCTTTTATGCTACACAGTTATAGCACTATGACACCACTGTAACTGCCATTTCTGCAGAATCCTGGGATTTATCAGGATTCTGACTGAGCCATCTAAATGCCCCCTCTAAACTGCAGATCCCAGGGTTGCGTTATGATACTGCTGTGCAGTGTAAAATTATTATTATTATTATTATTATTATTACTATTATTTATTTGTATTTTCGAGGTGATTACAGCATATCAAAACAATACATACAGTACATCTAGAAAAAGTCCCGATACAAAAGTTAAAATTAAAACTAGTTAAAACCATTAAAACCATCTACATATACATCTAAGGAGTCAGTTACTTAATTTTACATGAATAATTGTGGTGTTCCAACAATGTGGGGGGAATCTCAATAAGATGTTATATAAAATCTGATGAGTATGCCTGCCGGAAGAGATCTGTCTTCAGTGCCTTTTTAAATACTTCTAGAGTGTTTATCAGGCGGATCTCCTCCGGCAGGTCATTCCAAAGTTTCGGGGCCACTGCTGAGAATGCTATACGAGAAGTTGATGTTAATCTCGTACAAGTATAATCTAGTAATTTCTTGTCTGATGTTCTGAGGGTGCGGGGCGGATTATGTAGGGAGAGGTGTTCTCTCAGGTAACCTGGGTCCAAGCCATGTAGGGCTTTGAAGGTAACGAACAACACTTTCTATTGCGCCCGGAAGCTGATCGGCAGCCAGTGGAGAGATTTTAAAATGGGGGTAATATGCTCCGTCCTGGACGTCCCGATAATCAGTCTGGCTGCTGCATTTTGGATCAGTTGAAGCTTCCAAACTTGGTACAAAGGTAGCCCTATGCAGAACGCGTTGCAGAAATCTAAAGGAGAGGTTATCAGTGCATGTACTACTGCTTCTAGGTCCCCCCTGTCCAGGTAGGGGTGCAGCTGGCGTATCAGCCGAAGCTGATACCAGGCGCTCCTGGCAGTTGCCTCCACCTGTGATGTCAATTGTAGGGATGTAGGAGCACACCCAAACTGCGAACCTCATCCTTTAGGGGAAGTGTGACCCCGTCTAGGACTGGTTGATTGATCTCCATGCCCGGACTGGGAGAACCTATTGTGAGTACCTCCATTTTCTCTGGATTCAACCTGAGCTTGTTTTCTCTCATCCAGCCCATTACCGAGTCCAGGCAGGCATTCAGAAGAGAGATGCCATCCTTAGTCACTGCATCAGTTGAAGACATAGAGAAATGAACTTGGGTGTCATCAGCGTAATGATACGCCCCATGTCTCCAGATGACCTCTCCCAGCGGTCTCTTGTAAATGTTAAATAGCATGGGGGACAGAATGGCGCCTTGAGGGACACCAGATGTCAGCTCTCTATTACGAGAGCAGCTGTCTCCCAGCATCACCATCTGGAACCTACCTGAGAGATAGGACCAGAACCACTGAAGTACAGGGCCACCGATACCCAATTCTCTCAAGTGTTCCAGAAGGATACCATGGTCAATGGTATCGAAAGCCGCTGAGATGTCCAAGAGCACTAGCAGGGTCACACTTCCCCGTCAGTGCCCAGACGGAGGTCATCCGCTAAGGCGACCATGGCTGTCTCAAATCGATAGCCCATCCTGAACCCGGTTTGAAATGGGTCTAGATAATCGGCTTCATCCAAGACTGCCTGGAGTTGGAGGGCAACTGCCCTCTTGATCACCTTGCCCAAGAATGGTAATAGCGAGACCGGTTTATAGTTGTTTCTTAGTAGGGGGTCTAGGGAGGGTTTTTTCAATAGAGGCTTAACCACAGCCTGCTTGTGCTAGCATAGAAATTTCCCCTCCCTGAGGGATGCATTGATGACATTTGCATATAAGAAAAAATGGTTCTTCACTAAAATATATATATAACAGTTGTAAAGTTTTTACAATTTTATTTATTTATTTATGGTACAGTGGTCCCCCGGGTTACGAAGGTAATCCGTTCCGGGATTACCTTCGTATCCCGGAAGTATTCGTTACCCGGGGGACCGCTTTCGCGGACGGACCGCGCGGCCATTTAAAGGGGCCGCGCGGCTTTTTTTTCTTCGTATCCTGGGGGATATTTCGTATCCCGAGGGATAAGAAGCCGGTCCGCCGCCTTTCTGATCCCGGGGTTTACGCAACCCGGGGGATTCGTAAGGCGGGGGACGACTGTATTTATATCTCTGCCTTTCTCCCAAAATGGGATTCAATGCAGCTTGAATCTTTTGCACATCTGTTGTTGTAGGCATCACCTTTAGAGATATATCCCCTCCTTTTTTCTGTCTTGAGACAGGTGTTTACCATTTTCTGCAATACTGGTTAAAAAAATTGACTCAGCTGATTAGTTTATCATTTTTCACCCAAAAGTTTTTTTAAAAATCAGCTAAATAGTGCAGCTTTAGTAAGAATCTCTGTATTCTGAACTGAAACATTAGTATTAAAATTTTTACCAATGAAGAGATTGGAATGCAAAGTGTGGAATGACTTCCAAGATACAAAGTGTGGAATGAATTCCAAGATACAAGGGAAGATGGGAGGTGCCAATACGGGAAAGTGAACATGGGTTGGTTTGATTCTCTTTGCATTTGGTGGGGATTTTCAAATAACGTTTGGGGTATGGGGGAACCAAGTTCTAATACTTTTCCTTCATCCTGCAGTAAAAGCTGACGGGTTTTTGGCCGCAATGCTGATGCTGTTAGTCAGGCATTGCACCAGGCATTTCCTGATATGATGTTGGAAATCAATCCTGAGAAGCCCCGCAGGAATGCCTTTGAGGTGGTTCTTTTGAAAGAGGATGGCACCAGTAAGTGGCCAGTGATAAGAGGCTTGTTACTGAATTGTTATAGTTAAAATTCCCCTTTCCTCCAATGAATTCAAGATGGTATACATGGTTCACCTCGCTCTCCCCACTTTGTCTTCACAACCCTGAGAAGTGGGGTCAGGCTACAAGAGTCAGTCTAGGCCAGCGGTTCACAACTTGTGGGTCGTGACCCCTTTCGGAGTTGAATGACCGTTTCACAGGGGTTGCCCAAGACCATCGGAAAACACATATTTCTGATGGTCTTAGGAACTGAGACACCGCAATTTTATTGTTGGGAATCACCACAACATGAGGAACTGTTTTAAAGGGTTGTAACATTAGGAAGGTTGAGAACCACTGGTCTAGCCCAAGGTCCAAGTTTCATGGCCCAGTGGGGACTAGAACCTATCTCACTAAGTCCTAGTTTGTCAATCTCTGAGTCTTTTTTATGAGTGAGTGAGTGTGAAGACCTCTGCAATTAACAAAATTTTAGAAGGCATGGAGCTTGGTAGAGACAAAAACTGAGCCTTGAAAATTTTTGTTGGCATAGTATTTAACTTGCGAGGCTGAGGCTGAATCTACACTGCAGAAATAAGGCAAACAGACCACTTTAATTGCCATGGCTCCATGCTATGGCATCCTAAGATTTGTAGTTTGTTGTGACACAAGATATCTCTTGACAGAGAAGGCTACATATCTCATAAAATTACAGACTCCAGAATTCCATAGCACTGAGCCATGTCAGTTGAATCAGTGATAAACTGCATTATTTCTGCAGTGCAGACTCAGCCTAGTTGTCCACAAATCTACTCACAGGGCAGCAAGACACCCAGAACAGGTCTCCTCATTCTTCCAAGCATGCACTTCCAGCCCTCATGTTTGTCTTCTGGGAACACCTTCTCATTGGCCATTAGCTTCAATATATAACCTAGTGTCCCAAGACAATTGGCCTCTCTACAATGGCTAATGTCAGATAATGCCATTTATGGCATACTGTATATGTTCCTGACCTGAAGACAAGCCCTGTCTCACAAAGTGGCCACTGAATAAGGCTCTGTAGCAGGGATGTTATGGAGTGCTAACTTTCATAATCCCCTACCATTGATCTTTCTAGCTTGGGGCTTCTCGGAGTTGAAGTTCAAAACATTGAAGGGGCAAAAGTTCCCAATCTTGGCTGAATGGGTTGCAAAGCTTCCAAGTGACCATAGCAGCTGGGGGTTCCACTGGCTTTCACATATTCTGAGGAACTCCTTCCACTTGTTAATTGGGACTATCTGCCTGATTCTTGTTCCTCCTCTTATGTGGCAGAATCCAGCCCACTTAAAAGTAATGCGTGAGTGGAGGCTCAAGGATCTCCTGGGAATTTCAGGAGCTACAAACTGAGACTAGCGACCACACACATTTCCCACCCCCGTGCTATATTTGAGTGGTCCAGATGGGATTACTGTCTGGTTTTTGCTAGTAAAGACTGCTAGCAGTCTCATGGATACCCTTAACACTGCATACAAGCCAGCAGAGGGAAACAGCCTCTGTAGCTTTTTATTTGCCAGACTGGCAGTCACATCATACAAAGCCTCCAGTGTCTTACCTTCTGCCTTTCTTCATCTTAGAGGTTGAGTTATGGAGTGGCCTTAAGAAGGGGCCACCACGCAAGCTGAAGTTCCCAGAACCATGCAAGGTGGTTGAAATCCTGACGGGCTACTTGGACTAAAGCCAGCAAATGCACACCGTTCCTGGTGGTAGGTTTGTCCCCTAACTTCTGCTGAAAGTATTTATGGAATTTGACAAACCTAACTCTCTGGTGCAGTTGCTTGCTACCATTTCAGAATTCTTACCTTTGCTCGTTTTAACATGTTTATGGGGTGAAAAAGGCCTTGGCATCTTTCTGTAATTCTCCTGCCGCTGCCTTTCTTTCGCTTACCAGAAATTAGGGCACAAAGGAAGTAAAATGAAGTACAGTTCAGGAACAAAACCAAAGTAACTGCTTAGAAATCCATTACTAAGTCAAATTGTCAGAGGTCATAAAAATCAGGTCACCCGTCTACTTGCCCAGCATGCCTATCATGTGCTTCTGTTGCTGTTAGGAGTACTGCATGGGTACGAGCAAACAGGAGGTACTGGATGACAAGAGTTTCAGAAGGCTTGGAGTAGATAGCATCTTGTGGCAGTTAATTGCCATACACATGCACAGTGTCTTTTAAGAGTAACTTCATTAGAACACTGATTGAATTCAAGACCTTGGCTTCCCACATTGTGACTGCAGTAGGTTTTTTTTCTTGAATCTGATGGAAAGTTTCAACTCTTCATTGTTCTGGTAATTTCACAGAAATGCCTAACACAAATGGGAAAAAATATGCTAGGTTATTGTAATAGATAGTATCTTGGTTTTGTTTTGTTTTTTATTAGCATTATCTGAGGAGCCATTCACCCTGTGCAAGTTGGAGCATCCATGATGGGATATGACCAAGTGGAGTAACTCCAGTCACATCTCTGAATTTGTCGCCCCTTCTCCACAGAGAAATGGACCTAAATTGCTGTTCCTGCCCATCTTTCTTTTAAAAGTATGCTTGCTTTTTTACTCTTTGAAATTGAGGGAATTTGTGAACTTTCTTTTTTCAATAAAGCTTAAACTTCTACATGTCTTGCATTTAAAATCTGTCCGTATAAAGATATTAACAGAATATCCATGCGGGTAATACAATGTATTTTACTAGTTCAAAAATTATACATACAGTAAATTACTTTCCTACTGGCCAGGGCATATAGAATTAAAAACAGAATGCAATAATATATTAGAATCACATCAAAATAAGTTACTAGCCCAAGCCAGTACTAGAAGCAGAAATAGGCTGGATGGAACAGGTTTTTACTGCATGTCTAAGGCTCAGCCTAACCTATTAGTTGTTCCTATGGTCAAAAGTCCTGATGAAGCTGGCTCTCTATAGTGGTCCTTTCTTGTAAAAATAGCCTTGGTTAGTTGTTCCAGAGAGAAGTATGTCTTTGCCTTAAACTTTAAAGCTGTGCAGCACATGTTCACATCTCCACTTGTTTTCTCTAGCAGCTTCTGCTAGTCTTCTCATCCTATAATTTCATGTCTAAATGTGTGTGCAAGCTTGTTTTGCACTGTCACAGCCATCATTTCTTCCACTGGCCCATATCTCTTACAAAACAGTATGGGAAGAGCAAAGATGAAGCAGTGCCAGCAAGATACAAGGGACACAAGAGTGTTTTTCCTTTAGCATTTTTATTTTTATACTCACAGTAAGTGGAAAATTATATATGATAGCTCCAAACTGGCATATACACCAGAATGACCTTTTTGCTTCTAACGATTCCAAAGTGGAAAAGGCTGCAGTTTCCATGGGGACAGATGTAAAATATTCTGGGATCCTAGGATTAAAGCCTTAGAGCAGCAGTCTGTAACCCTTGGTCCTCTAGATGTTTTTGGACTTAAAACCCAAGACATTCTACACAACATAACCTATGTTCTGGGAATCTAAAGCCCAAAACTTCTAAAAGACAAAAGCTTTAGGGCTTGAAACTATTTTTATTGGAAAGCAATGAAAAATTTTCTGCTGCCTTTTATCAAGGGTAGCTGGCCACTGTCCTTCAGAGACTATGCTGTTCTTCAGTTTACATCTTACTACACAAAAAGAACCCATAACATGTCTGATTGTTCTTGTGTTCTACTGGCTGGCTTTTAAACATACTAGAAACCTGTAATATCTGGAGTCTGCTAAATCCTCTTCCCTACCCCATAATCTCTACACATGGCTTTTTTCCCTATGGCACAGCTAAATCCCAATGTTGACAAAAGTCTACAAAAAGTAGAAACCCAGAAAAACGTAAAACTTTATTTGAATAAGTCACAACTCAACATTTATTTTCATCTTTGCACCATCTGCTCCTCAGAATGTTCTCCATACATAGAAAGCTTTGGAATGAAAGAGAAGGAAATATTTGGCACAGCTTCATAGAGGTATGGGTCACTGCACTTGAATACACTTCTCTGAAGAAGCTGTAAACACAAGGAAGATGGTTTTAATGAAAAACAAGCAATTTACATTTCTCTTTAATCCCTTGAATGGTGTCTGTGTAAGACAGCCATTCTGATTCTTAACTGTTCTCTGCATCAGCTTCTCCACACAGAAGGCTAGCTGTCAGATGATGATGCAGTCAAAAGTGGCCAGTTCTAACAAAAGCAGTAAGGCAAGGGGTTCTGCCTACGGTAGTGCATTTTCTCTTCCTTAGGAAGGCGCTTTAATGTTTCTAGTCAGCAACAGCTTTAACAAATGGTCCCAAAATGATACAGTACAGCCCAAAGAACCCATTCTTGGGGAATGCAGCTTTAGCACTCAATGACAATACTTGTACAGCTGTTCTTAGTGCCCAGGTGACCTTTGTGAAAGGAAGTGCGTATATGCACAGCTAATTGAGCCAGCAGAACAAGGACATCTGTGTCTACTTCCCCTACTCTACTGTTGCCAATGTGAATTAATAATTTAGTGTAATAGCTCACCCACTAAGAATGGAGAGAGGTAAGTCACCCTAACAGTGAAGAAAAATGTGAAATAAGTTCTTTTAGCTACCTAACCATTTAAACTTTTTTAAACTATGGAGGGTAAGTGCAAGAATCTGAATAGTTAACATGGCTATGTAGCACACATACCCATATTTATTTCAGAAAGTACAAGTGATTTTGTCCACTGAGTTATAGGATCCAAATACATTCTGGAAAGTGTTTAGTTCCCAATATGTTGTGGAGTTTAGACTGCCCCCTTAATGTGAGGCATCTGTATGATCTACTTTTTTTAAAGGCAAAGGTAAAAACAGAAATTAACATGCAATCCTTGGCCAACCTGAGAAGTCTTTCTGTACACTGAAGTTTCATTATTTTTCACAGAAGCAATGCCTGTAGATTTCCTTTTTTAAAGACCTGCATTTGCCTATTCCACAAAATAGATTAACAGGTGTCAGGATATTGTGTAGTGTGCTGTACAGAGACAGTTATAAATGTAACAGCCATAATTAGGATGAGGGTTGATGATAGTGAAGTAGCCCCTCCCCCCAGCTCCATGAACCGCAGGGAGAACTTATCCTCCAGACCTTCAAGTGTGGTTACTCAACACCTGAGATTACCTCTCTCTCCCCCACCTGTTGCTAGAAGCCCATCAGTATTTACTTCCTATGGAATTAGTACCCCATATACATCAGTAGGTAGCCAAGGCAACTCCTTGCCCCACCCTACACTTGCTAGTTTAGAACATCCACTTCCGTTTCAGATACTGGAGAGAGATCTGGCCGGACACACTCGATGCTAACAAAGAGTTCATCTGCCCCACCAATATCTAGTTCTTCCTCTTCTAAGCTGACTAAGAGGGGATGCAGTTTACAGTCCAAGCTGTGTTGCAAAGGGTTCTTCAGCACCATTTGATTATGGGGCTGTGCTTCTGTACCTGAGACTCCCACTCCATGAGACAGCGGCCCCTGGTTCTTGTCACCTGCTGAAATGACAGCCAAAGCCTCAGGAAACCTTGCTGTCCCATTCTCTAAGACAGCCAAGTGATGTGAAGGCACTGCCCAGTCGTCCAGCTCATGAAAAGAGGCTGGCTTGGAGGAGGCAAGACTATCATGATGGGAATCAGATGCTGCAAGAGGATGGGAATGAACAGAGTTCATCAAGAGGACTACATTTGCTGAGGCCTGAGCTTCTTTAACAGTTTCCATATCAGAAGCCTCCTCCTCCTCCTTTATTAGAGGGCTCTCTTCTGTCTCAACCAGTGGCTGACAAACTAACTTATCGGCAGAACGCTTATCTTTTTCTTCAGCTCCTGCAATTCCCGGAGGACTCTCTTTAGCATCTTGTTCAGGACCTGTTACACGTACATCTGGAACAGTGGTGCCTTGGGATTCCCCAACAGCATCATCATCTGCCAGAAGCAAATCCAGCATGTGCTCCAACTCCCCATTTGAAGCCACACTACCATACTGTTCATCCTCAGCCAGATGTTCTAGCGTAAAGACATTTAGCTCATAAGGGGATGTAGCAGCACTATCCTCTTCACCTAGCACCTGCTTGCTTTTATCTTGTTCCACCAGGTTCTTTTCATTGCAAGGTTTGGCCTCCTGTTTTGCTGGCAGTTTAGCAGAACTGGTTGACTCCTGTGTATCAGCTTTCTCTGCCTTGGGACAATGAGGTTGAGTCTGGGGGCCCTCATCTTGCAAAGTATGCACAGTATTTTCTGCTTTTGTGGGCTCTGCAGCAGGTGATTCTTGCACCACTTCCCAGCAGCTGCCATTGATAACTTTCCGGAGCTTCACCCGGCCAATCTGTCCTGCCTCAGAAAGAAGATTTGAGCTGGGAGCCGATTCACTGATATTGTGCTTCCTGCCCTTAACAGACTTAGGAAGGAGAGAGGGGCTACAAAAGCTCTGTAAATGGCTATTGTCTCCTTTCCCATCCTTACTAGGAGGATTTTTTTGCCTCCAAAGCCGCTTAGTGGACCTTGAGGACTTGCTGGATGCCATGGTGTTATGGTCTTTGGTATCACCTGGCACAGGCAAAGGTGGCAAGGAGAGCTTTGAGCGGCTGAGTTTGATTTTTTTTGTCTCCTGGAAGCTCGCTGTCTCTTGCCTTTCTCCAGCAACAGTCTTCTCTATCTGCAGACTGCCAGTCTCACCATTGCCCAATGTATTCCTTAAAGTACCTGTTGCCCGTTTTTTACCTTTTATTCTCAATGGATCAGCAGGAAATATTGGTCCTTTAGGCATCTGCTGTTTGTCACCACTTGGCAATGATGTAGTTGGTTTTTGTTTTTTTGTCTCTTTATGGTCATTATTATCATTACCTTTGGTGCATGGAAGCTTCACCACAGTGCGCTGCTTGCGTGCAACCACCAAGGATGTCATAGCGCTATCACCACAGTCAGCAGGAGGCTGCATCAAACTTGCCTCTGGAATGGATACTGGGCTGGAGAGCTGTAAGCAGTCACGGTTTAACCGTGGGCCAAGTGATCTTTTGACCAGTTTCCCTCCTTCCAGCTGAAGTGACTCCAGCTCTGACACCTGAAGCTGCCGCGCAGCTGCAAGAATATCCTGGGCTTCTTCCCGAGACACCTCCATCTCAGATGTGTAGAGGAAATCGACCAGTTTACGCAAGGTTCCAATCTTAAGCCCCCGGATTTCCAGCACTACTTTGTGCCCTTTGGGGGGCTTTTCTCGCTCCAAGCGCTCAGTGAAGAAGGGGCTACATGCTGACAGGATGCAACAGTGAGCTGGAACAGCTTCTCCTGAAAAGAACAGTGTCATTAGCAGTTACTGTATCTACAAGTTATCTGTCTTCAAAACACAGAATGGTCTCCATGGGTTGGCCACAGAATAGCCCAACCTCACACCTACAGAGGTATATTATTATCTGAGATAATTCATGGGGATGAGCAGCTCAATTAAACAAGTTATAATTGTTTCCTCCATTCCTTCTGAAGATGCAGTGACTTTAAAAAATAGTTGAAGGGTTTTACTTTAGCTCACTTTGTCCCCTGACCTCTTACTTGTGAGGAATTACTTAATATGCTAATTAGCCTGGTCTTCCCCAACCTGAGGCCCTCCAGAGGTGTTGGACTACAGCCATTATCCACATCTTGGTGATGGGAAGTGTAGTGCAATACACGTGGAGGGTGCCATGTTGGGAAATGCTAATCTACTACTAGTGGAAGTACATGTGCGTAAGAAGCCTAGGGTTGTCCAGCCAAAGAAGTACTGCAAGGTATCACTGATTTCAATAAAACAATTTAACATAGCAGATCTGTTCATTGAAAGAAAAAAAACAACAGGACTTCACAGTTCTTTGCTTTGACTGAACTGTGTTGCCTGCATCCATTACATATTTGCAAGCACCAGGGTGGCCAACTGTGGCATTCCAGATGCTGCAAGACTTCAACACCCATCCACCCTATCCAACATAACCAATGGTGAAAGATTATGGGTGTTGCAGTCCCAACAAAATCTGGATGGGCACAACTGTCCACACCCTGTTGCACACCCGTGAAAACAACAGTCTTCACAATGCTGGGAGTTGCATGCCAACAATTCCCACTCCTGATTTACAAGAAAATGCACCACAGCCATCCCTACACAGAAGTCATACCCTGTGCACTGAAAACCATGCCCTATTATCAGATGAGTTGTGATAGGTTGTGATCATTCAGTGCTGAGGTTGAGATACTCTACAGATGTTCAGAGGCAATTATTATTTCAGTGTCAAAGCCAAATCATGGCACCAGAAATGATGCTTAAGGCACTCATTCATCACATTCTACATGAGGCTGCCATCTCATGTCGATTAACATTAGTGTGTTAATCACCACACTAATTTAACATTAGAGATAATTGCACAGGCAAAAATCCATTCAATATTAGTGAGGAGAAACCTTCAAAGATTCACTATGAGATTTCTATGTATCAGCCTATTCTATGTATCAGTCCAAATCCTCATGCAATAATGAGTACTGGAACACACTTTCTAAGCATCCAGACACCTGACATTTTGTAGCCCTAATATCAGTCAAAGCACTCTTACCTGAATCCCTCCAAATATAAAGATAATTACCTTCCGCTTGCAGGACAACATCACAAAATAAATCAGCCCTCTGTTGGCGATGAAGCTGCAGATACACCATACGAAGCAGGCGGGAATTCCGATACAGGATTTTGGAATTTGCTGCTGGAGAGCTCATGGCAGCAGAACCTCCCTTTTTTTGTCAGGTGCCAGACTTCTGTAAAGTAAACACAGGAACTGTGAGCACTATTCTTCCATTATATGCAAATTTAAGTCCCACTGGTTTTAAAAATACATAAGTAGGCATGCACAGCATCGCAGACATGTTGTATGCTTTAAATTAAGTCTTCAATCAGCACAGTTGGGCACAAGAAAGATCTATACAAGTTTTCCCTCAGCTCATTCTGCCAAAAAGTAACTCAGGTCAACACCGGTAGTATTTTTACACCACATTATCAATGAGAGCTATTTTACCTTGAATTAAATTTTAAAAAATACAATTCAGAAGAGGTGTTCCAAAGTGCCCAAAAGATCCAAAGGAAGTTCCAGAAGTAGTGAACTTTATCACTCATTTTTACAATACTGATTGTGACATTGGTTCAAATGATACCTCACAATATGCAGTATTCCTTTCTGAGGCACAGGTACTCAAGCATTCAGGCTGCTGATTTCAATCAGGGGCACAGAGAAATGATGACAGAAACTGACTCCAGATGCTGCAGTCAATTTAAAAAAATCAACACAGCTCACAAATAGAAGTAGACATTAAGCCAAGAAAGAAAACTCCAAGCTTGACAAGTTTACACAGGGGATTGTGTTGACATCATAAACTTTAAAGACCATTTAAAAATACAGTCAGCCATCCCTATCCACGATTTCTTTCTCCATAGCCTAAAAATATTCCTCTCAAAACATACATTCTAAAAAGCAAACCTTGATTTTGCCATTTTGTAGAAGGGACACTATTTTACTATGCACTGTATTTAATGGGACTTGAGCATCCACGGATGTTGGTATCCATAGGGGATCCTGGAACCAAACCTCAGCAGATACCAAGGGCCCACTGTATAGATTTTGAATTATTATGTTTACTGTGTGAGGGACCAAGATTTACAGAAGATGTACATTGAAACTGGAATAAGAAACATGGGGATGCAGTCAATAGAACCAAATTGTTCCACCAGGGGACATTTAACAAGCTGCATCCTATCCTTAAAAGACAGACATTTATAAAAGGGCAAAAGGAAGAAAAAATATTATTTTAAGTACAAGAAAAATTTACCACCTAAAAAGGGAAAACATGAAACTCAAAAGTGTAGTCTCTCTAAACTACAACTCATGAAATGGCTTTTAACCCAAGCCTCACACAAGTTTTAGTAGTCTCTTGACAGTCAAATTAAAAGAAGCCCTGTCAATATTCAGTCTGCTATAATGGACTTGGAACTGCCACAGGTGCAAATGAACACCTTCAGGAAAGAATGCTCTCACAGCATGTTTCTGTTATTCTCTGCAACTCCACAGACTAGATGTAAAGCATACTGCGGCAGTTAACACACATACAAAGACTATTCAGTTCAGCTTCATACCAGCATTTATCCTGATAGAATAATTGAAGTAACATCTCTGCAGGGAGGTGCCTATTGCTCTCACACCCTTCCTGTTGGGCAACTAAGTGTGGGTGAAAAGCTGGACTAGCCAAGCTTTTGGTTTTAGGTCCAAAACACATTGCAGAAATAATCCAGTCTGAGGCCACTTTACCTGCCCTGGCTCAATGCTAGGAATTCTGGGAACTGTAGTTATGTGAGACATTTCACTTTCTCTGTCAGAGAGCTCTTGGTGCCACAATAAGCTACAATTTCCAGGATCCCTCTAGCACTGAGCCAGGGAAGTTAAAGCGGTCTCAACCTGGATTAATTCTGCAGTGTTTTGGACCTTATATAGCAAGACTGTTCTTAAAGGTATTTAGAAAGTATCACACTCAGCATCTATTGGTGGATTTGATGACAGCTTACAAAGGCAGAATTTCTTCTAAATTCAGCTTCAGACCAGAAAAATCACCATAATGGATCAGACCAAAGATCCATCTCATGTAGTATTTTGTTTCTTACAGGGATTAACCAGTTTTTTTTGGGGGGGGGGGGGAAGGCAGTTTTAACCAGAAATCCTGTTGGTCTCAACCAGAACTTTGATCTTTCCTATCCTTACAGTATTATAAGGATTATAAGAGCCCTACTGATGTAGTAATTAAATACCTGTACTGCAGCCATTCACTAACAAACCATAAGGTTGTGAGTTTAATACCAGCCAAGGGCTCAGGCTCGACTTATCCTAACAACCTTCCAAGGTCGCTAAAATGAATACCCAGCTTGTTGGAGGCAATTAGTTAACATTATATTTCCCCAAAAATAAGACAGTGTCTTATATTAATTTTTGCTCCCAAAGATGCGCTAGGTCTTATTTTCAGGGGATGTCTTATTTTTCCATGAAGAAGAATTCACATTTATTGTTGACCAAAAAAATTTGAACATTTATTATATACTGTAATATATACACAAAAACTTTGCTAGGTCTTACTTTTGGGGGAGGCCTTATATTTAGCAATTCAGCACAACCTCTACTAGGTCTTATTTTCGGAAGATGTCTTATTTTTGGGGAAACAGGGCAGTTGTAAACCGCTTGGAGACTGCTTGGAGGTAGTATGAAGCAGTATATAAATGAAGCTGCTGTTGTTATGTCTAGATTTTTTTATTTAGAATTCTACAGCTTTATAAGCCTGGCAGAACCTTCTTTGAAGCACTTCAGTATGGAAAAGTTTGTGCAAACTTTTCAGCATAGCAAAATCTCAAAAGTGCCACCCCCCTTGTTCAGAATGTATTACACCTACTCCTTTTCACAATGGGTTTCTAGCATCACCTTCATGAAGCATCATGTTCCCCTTTGTCATCTCATGCAACTCAAAGAGTATGGCTAAAATCTTTCTTCTCTCCTGTGAGAACAAGACAGCTTCTAAAGCACATATGGAATAGCTAATGCAAACTAAGGCTGCAACTCTACACATATTTAAACAAAAGGTAAGCCCCACTAAACTCAACAGGCTTACTTCTGAATAAACATATACAAGGGTTCCATAGTAAGCCTTCTTGAATGGGGTTGGACTGGATGGCCCTTCTGGTCTCTTCCAACTCTATGATTCTATATAAAATAATTAATATTATATATAATATATATGTGTATAATATATATATATATATATATTTTATATAATATATATTAATAATATATAGTTAATATAATATATATATTTTATTAACTATATATTATTAATATATATTATATATAATATGTGCATAATGTTAATTATATATATTATATAAATATATATTATATAATATACAGTGTGTATAATATATATAAGTATATTATATATACTATATATTATATTACGTGTGTTTAATACATATATTAATATATATTATATATTAGGTAATTATATATAATATCTATAAAGATATATATAAATATATCTATTATATATGTGTGTGTATAATCCATATTAATTATATATATATATATAACAATATACAGTATGTGTGTATAATATATGTAATATATATTAAATGTTATATCATATTATATATATTATATATATTATTATTACATATGTGTGTGTATAATACATATTATATATATATATATATATATATATAGACAGAAGGACCACAGGGGGTTAAAACAGCACCAGAAGGATCAGAGGCTACTAAAACAACAGGCAATAAGGAGACTTGACTGGGAATCCCTGTTTCTTCTCCTCCTCCTCCGAGAGGGAGGCAGGGGCTTAATGGAAACGAGGCTTTTCTTCTATCTGCAGCTGGAGAAATAACCCGGTTTGGAACCGGTGTAAGTGTCTTGGCTCAAGGTTATGGGATTCTGGGAGTTGGGGTTTGTTGTGGGGCCCAGAGCGGAGCGAAGCTCCGCTCTGGACCCCACAACAAACCCCAACTCCCAGAATCCCATAGCCTTGAGCCAAGACACTTAAACCGGTTCCAAACCGGGTTATTTCTCCAGTGTGGACGCAGCCCCAGGCGCTCTCTCTCTCTACCTCGCGCGCGCTCTCCCTTCCACTGGCTGCTCCGCTCGCGAGACGCCCCGCCCCTCTCTGTCCACGCGCAGCAGCAGCCTCCGGCCGAATCTTCTTCCACCAACCAACGTTTCTCTCCCCTCCACTCGACCCCGCCCCCGGCAGAAAGAGGATTTATTTTTTTCTCTCTGCACGCGCCCAGCCCCTCCCTCCCTCCCTCCCTCCGGACGCCGAGTCTCAGAAACAGCCCTCCCATTGGCTGAGGGAACGGCGAATCACAGCGGAGGAGGCGTTTTTGGCGGGACTCAGGGTTCGATCGAGGCTCTCGGGGGGGGGGAACCATGATCACGATGACGTCATGATGATAAAGGGAGGGAGGAGGAGGAGGATCAACGAATTTCCAATAATGATAAATTTATTACTTTAATATAATAATAATAACAATTATTATTTTAATATTAAATTATTATTTTAATAATACCTATTGTTATTATTATTATTATAAACAAAATAATAAAATGCTGAATTTCCAATAATAAATTATGATTTATTATGAAAAATAAAAACTACTATTTATTATTGGAAATTCAAAAATTTTTTATTTTTGTTTATTATAATTGAAATTCCAATCTATTCTTCCAATCCAAGACTATTATTTTTTAAGCAAAATAATAAAAATATTGAAATAACAAGTTCTTCTTCTTATTATTAAAATAATAATAAAAATGATATTAAACAAAATTAATAAACATTTTGAATCTCCAATAATAAATTGTTATAATTACTATTAAATATTATTATTAAATAATATTAAATATTAAAAATTATTAAACAGTATTAAATATTATTATTTTTATAACTATTATAATAATTATAAAAATTAATAAAAAATAAAATAATAATAATAATAACTATTATATTATAAACCAATTATCATAAACCAACTATTATATTATAAACTATTAATTATAAACCAAATAATAAAAATATTGAATTTCCAATAATAAAAAGTTGTTATAATTATTGTTAAAATAATCGCCATAACTATTATTATAATAATTATTTTTAAAATTTAAATGTTGAATTTCCAATAATAATAAATTGTTACTGTTATTATTAAAATAGATATAATCATCATAAACAAAAATAATAAAAATGATTGAATTTCCAATAACAACAAATTGTTATTGTCATTACTGTATTATTAAAGAAGAAGAAGAAATATGGACCACCAGTCCCTCTGGCCAATACTCTTTTTGTCTTGCAAATGAACTTTACAACAGAAAATTCTGGAGTACCCAAAAGGCCAGGAGGTGGAGGGAATGGCCTGCATGAATGTCCCTCCATTATTTCCACCTGAAAACCCACTGGATAACCTTGAGCAAGTCACACTCTCTCAGAGACTGGCAATGGCAAAGCCCTCTGAAGAAACTTGCCAAGAAAACCCTGTGATAAATTCTCCTTAGGATCACCATAAGTCAGAAACAACTTAAAGGCACAGAACAACAACAACAACAAACTGGACTGGGAACAGCCACATTTTGACAAAATGCAGGGTTTGGACAAACAACATCATTTTTTTTTCTTTTCATTTTAACACTTTTGTCTGATGAAGAAGCCAATGAGGCTTAGAAAGCTTGCAACATGTATATTATGTGTTTTTGTTGGTCTCATTAATATATCACTGTTTTGTGTATTTTGTATGTTATTGTATTTTGGTATATGGCCGACATGGCTACCTCTGGATATGTTCACTGATGCAGAGGACTAGCTTTCATAAGAATTAACAGAAAAAAATAAAATTATATTCTACTTTGGGTTTTTTTTTAATCAGTCTTCCTAAACAAATAAAAATTATATTCTGCTTTTGGACTTTTAAAACCAATCTCCCATACATGTGTAGTTTATATTGTTTTTATTATAGTATCTATTCCTAGTTATATATATGTCTTATATTCTTCAGTAACGGTATGTTTCATTGTATTATTTTGGGATATATTAATTATGCATTGTGGTATTATCTGTACTGATGATTATTTGGAATGGAAGTGCGGGTTACAAACATTTTAGCACACAGAGATCATAACAAACCAGAGGAATTTGAGTCTAAACTATGCTAGGTTTACTATACTGAAAGGATCATCCATCATAATAAGGGACACTTTGTGCATTATATGAGAGGTCAATAATATGCTTCTGGGTATCATGCAAGTGTGTGGCTTTCTGCATGTATACTTAGCATTTTGAAAAACTGAGTGGGTTGTAATCTAGTCATGTGTTAAAAGATTAGTAAGAGAAATTCAGTGAGTCATTAAAAAAACTCAGCAGCCCTTGTTGACTTCACCACACCCATCACTGATATAAACTGGTCCTTACAGGAATCAATGAAAGAAAGTTCTCCTGAGATGGATACAACCAAGTTGCCTTCTTGTCCGTACAGTACAGGGTTGTTCAGATGCTGAAAATAATCCAGGTAAAGTCTGGGTTGAATCTTTGTTGTTCGTATGCATTTTGAATACATCTGATTAGAATCATAGAGTTGGAAGAGACCACAAGGGCCATCCAGTCCAACCCCCTGCCATGCAGGAACTCCCTATCAAAGCATCCCCATTGAAAGATGGCCATCCAGCCTCTGTTTAAAGACCTCCAAGGAAGGAGACTCCACCACCCTCCGAGGGAGTGTGTTCCACTGTCGAACAGCCCTTACTTTCAGGAAGTTCCTCCTAATGTCGAGGTGGAATCTCTTTTCCTGGAGCTTGCATCCATTGTTACAGGTCCTGTTGTCTGGAGCAGCAGAAAACAAGCTTGCTCCCTCCTCAATATGACATCCCTTCAAATATTTAAACAGGCCTATCATATCAACTCTTAACCTTCTCTTCTCCAGGCTAAACATCCCCAGTTCCCTAAGTCGTTCCTCATAGGGCATGGTTTCCAGACCCTTCACCATTTTAGTCGCCCTTCTTTGGACACGCTCCAGTTTCTCTGCATCTTTTTAAAATTGTGGTGCCCAGAACTGGACACAGTATTCCAGGTGGGGCCTGACCAAAGCAGAATGGAGTGGCAATATTACTTCCCTTGATCTAGACACTATATTTCTATTGATGCAGCCTAAAAATGCATTGGCCTTTTAAGCTGCTGCACTGTTGACTCATGTTCAACTTTTGGTCTACTTCGACGCCTAGATCCCTTTCACATGTTGTCTCATTCAGCCAGGTGTCCCCCATCCTATATCTGTGCATTTCATTTTCCTGCCCTAAGAGCAGTACTTACATTTCTCCATGTTGAATTTCATTTTGTTAGTTTTCGCCCAGCTTTCTAATCTATTAAGGTAATCTTGAATATTGATCCTGTCTTCTGCGGTATTAGCTACTCCTCCTAATTTGGTGTCATCTGCAAATTTGATAACTAGGCCCTCAATACTGTCATCCAAGTCATTGATAAAGATGTTTAATAGCACTGGGCCCAGGACAGAACCCTGTGGGACCCCACTTGTCACTTCTCTCCAGGATGAAAAAAAGCCATTATTGAGCATCCTTTCGGTTTGGTTGGTCAACCAATTAATAATCCATTTAACAGTTGCATTGTCTATCCCACATTTTCCTAACTTGTTTGCAATAATATAATGAGGAACCTTGTCAAAGGCCTGACTGAAATCAAGATATGCTATAACCACAGCATTCCCTTCGTCTACCAAGCTGGTAATTTTATCCAGAGAGAGAGAGAGAGAGAGAGAGAGAGAGAGTGAGTCAGTCTATCCTGGTATTGATGTCAGACTAATTGGACATCAATATTAAGTTTCCCTCTTAACCTGGGATAATTGATGTTGTTTTCCCCCAGGTTTTTCTAAAAGATTTGCATTCTCAGCTGTGTGAATAACCAATGTGAACAGACCTGATATAAATCATGATACAATTCTGCATGCCTTGAATGTGTTTTGAATGCATTCGCATCATCGACTCCATCTTTATTCAAGTGTTGACGTGTAAGCAACCAAACTTACAAAGAGGCCCATAAATGCAGTTCCATGCTGTGAACAACAAATCTATAATGGGTTACTGAAATTATTTGCATAGGTCCAAAACACACTGCAGAAATAATCCAGTTTGAGACCACTTTAACTGTCTTGACACAGTGCCAGGAAGTCCTGGGAATTGCAGTTTATTGTGGCACCAGAGGTCTCGGACAGAGAAGGCTACATGTTTCACAAAACTACGGTTCCCAGGATCCCCTAGCATTGAGCCAGGGCAGTTAAAGCGGTCCCAAAATAGATTATTTCTGCAGTGTGTTTTGGACCTTAGTCACCCTAAAAATCAACAACATGTGAATGACCCCAGAGTGCGTGTGGAACAAATGCATTTCCTCATAACAGTGCCCTTTTGAGGAGTGTCCCTTTAAAGATTGCTAAACTGGCTTGTATTTACATTGGTTTGTTTTTTCTTCAGATTCACATCATTTTTAAATTTCTGCTTCCATGGGCTATGCTACAGTTAAGGGTCAAGTTGGGGCAGTTCCAGAGTCCTGAAACCTTGTAGGGGGGCAGAAGACAACCACCAAAGATGGCAGAGGTAGCAGGTGATGTGGGATGCAAACAGCAGGAAACAGGCTCTGTGTCAGCAACACTCAGCCTGGGCAAGCGGTACACTTGGGCTGACACCTGTCGTCATGGCAAAACACCCAATTTCTTTTCTGACATTTAGATGAGCAGGCATGCTGTGCTGCACCATGTCTCCCGCCAAGGCACCTGTCATCCTCACATGGGGACCTCCAGATGTATTCTGGGGAGATTAAGATGGTGGGCATAACTGGATGAGTGTGTGTTTTAGTCATGTCGTGTTTTCAACTTTTGTATGTTTTTTATGTTAATTTTATACTGTTTTAAATAGACAATTTTAATTTTTGTTTTTTTTTTTTCTAATTTATTGTATATTTTTAAAAATGCTTTTAGCTTGTAAGCCGCCTTGAGTCTGGCAGAAAGACAGCATAAAAATGAAATAAGTAAATAAAATTAACTGCTCATCTTGCACACCTGACTAATTGTTAAGAAAAATAAAATATTTGTTTCCTTCACTGCCAGGGAAGTAGAGGTTGTGGACTGGGAAAGAAAGTGAAGATTCCAGGCTAGCAGGGGAAGGAAAGAGGATGGTGAAACAAGGAGAGAAAGGTAGGTGCCAGTTGCACAGAAGCCAGGAAGCTTGGCAGAGGTACTGCCTACCACTCAACACCCAAACCTAACTGTTTGTCCCCTAGGACTCTAGGTTAGCTACATGAAAAAGAGGGCAGGGCTCCTAAATGTTTTAACAGTTGTGTATAAGAGGGCATTTCAGCAGATGCAGCTGTGGTACTAGCAACACCTCCTGAAATTTCCTCTTCTACAAACTATTAAAGGTACAGGAGCCCTTGCTTCTTTTTCATACAGTTTCCCAAAGGGCTAGTGGAACTTGCTTATGCTACAAGAATTTGGAAAGAGCAAACCCTCTTCTCCAGTGAAGCCAGCTTTTGTCGCATGAGCCAGAATGGTATATCCATAACAGAGAGAACACATACAGGTAGAGGGAAATGTTTGTCTAGTTATATTGGCTTGAAATCTTTGCAATATGTTGGGTTAAAGTGAAATTCCCTGACCTCTCTCCTCACAGCAAGCCGCTACAGAAAGTTGGGGAGCTGTGGTGTATCGGTATGCAGAGGCAGAGAACCAGGTCATAAAGCTATTCTGCACAGAGAAATCCTGCATC
Organism: Urosaurus nigricauda; assembly: GCA_034509955.1. NCBI lineage: Eukaryota > Metazoa > Chordata > Lepidosauria > Squamata > Phrynosomatidae > Urosaurus > Urosaurus nigricauda. Next base: position 122,898,264 of record JAOEGL010000001.1, on the reverse strand, counting down.
CAACCCAATCTAATTATTATTAAATCATCATAGAAAAATTCACCCATTTGGAGATTTTCCAGGTGGTGGTACTTAACACACAGTAAAACATTACACAACATTGTTTATAAAAAATTTAAGTTCCTTCACTTTAAGCTGGTTTTTGCCTAATTTGCAAGGCTAATGCCCATCTCCAGGACTTAATAGTGAATTTACATGCTATTGGATAAATTACCTGAGAATCAGCATGAAGTAGTGGTGTGAGTGTTGGAGACCAGGGTTTGAATCCCAACTCACCAAGTGACACTCAATCAGACTCAGAGGAAGGCAAATATAAAATCTTGTCTGAACAACTCTTGCCAAGAAGCCCCTGTGATAGGTTTGCCTTAGGATTGCTGTAAGTCAGAAATGAATTGAAGGCGCACAACAAAAGACAGTTTTCCATCCTTCCAACATTGGTTTCTCTTATGACACCCTCTCCCTGTGCTTCTCCTATGCATCTTAAATTTGCTAGGCTAATGTGAACACAAACCGAATTTTTGATATAGTGAAAAGAGGAGAGAATGTCTGCACTTTTAATAGCAAAAAGTAAAAGCAAAAACCTCAGCATGTGTGGCTTGTCATGCAGAGCTGCATCTACTAACTTTCTCTCCTCTTCATAGATTTTAAAGGAGCAGGAATCCTGTCCAGTTTTGCATCTGGCCACAGTAATTTTACATAGATAACCAACAAAATACTGTAACTATACCTAAAACAATAGACATGAATAAAGTGAAAATGGCAGTTTGCACCATGACATGATGCCAATTGGGAAACATTTATATTCTTTAACTATCCTAACATTTATTTTAATTTTTTGTTGTTGTTAATGTCCTAACAGATTTTACTGGGAATATCCATGACTCTTCATTTATGAATAGCATAAATGTTTCAGGCATTATTAGAGATGTTGGCTCATTTGCATTTGTCAGGAGTATGTAGACTTCATTCTTGTAAGTTCTGCCTTTTTTGTTTTACTGGAACTACAAGGTTAATCAGCCAGATTAAAGTGCTTTTGCTTAAAAATTAAAAAAATTGATCCCAGAAATTTGTTATTGAGTAGCAGAAATGAATTAAGCTCATCATGCTTCTTCCACATGCAAATTCACCTCTAGTTACCTGAGTCTTAAGTGTTCTTCCTGTCAGCAAAATGTTATGGGTAACAAAGTCATTTTGTTGCTGCGTTTGTCAAACAAACTGGAGCCAAAAATCTTAGCTGATCTAAGGCAAATCAGCTAGCAGATTTGTCCTCTCCAGCATAAACTACAAATGTGAGAAACGAAAGGGAATATTAAAGAGAAGTTATAAAACTCAAGTTATTTCATGTCAAATAGACAACTGGCAAAAAATAAAAAAAGAGAAAACTGGCAGATTTTCTGACTGATCCTGGCATACCCGTATGTCACCAACTGCAAAGGCTGGAATCCTGTAGTCTACTCCCAATTGGAGTCTATTCAATCATTCGTTGACTAGTGAGTCAGTATACAGGTAAATCCCAATGATACAGTGGGTCTACTCTAGTTGGATTAATGATAGGATTCAGACCATTGCATGTTTCCCCAAGCACACTTGCCTTGTACTACATGGCTTGACTTTTTAATGTTTTAACCATCCATCCGTTACCATACCTCGTTTCTAGCTATTGCGGGGTTGTCCAGATTATGTCTGTGTTAACTTCAGAGGACTGAAAAGTGAACATGAGCCACAGCTGCAGTCATCTAGATACTTAGTCAGGAGTAAGCCACATTGCCAGAAATCCCAGAGATGCAGGTTCAATTCAGGTAAAGGAGAGGCACTAAGGGCCACATAGCAAACATATGATGGATAATAGAGAATTCCTAAATAAAATGTACGTGTGTTTCATTAACTACAGTAACATCTTTGACTGCGTAGATCATGAAAAGCTATAGAATGCTTTCAAATAATTGGGAGTGACACTACATCTAACTTTCCAGATGTGGAACCTGTTTTCAGGACAAAAGGCTGCAGTCAGAACTGACTATGGAAAAACAGGCTCCCAATTGGCAAAGGGGTCAGGCAAGGCTGCATACCATCACCTTGTCTATTCAAGCTGTATGCAGAAAATAGCATACATAGACCAGGCTTAGACTCTGAGGCAGGAGGAGTGATAATTGGTGGAAGAAATATTAACAACCTAAGATAAGCAGACAATACAATATTATTAGACACCCAGTATGGTGTAGTGATAGGAGTGTTGGGCTATGACTCTAGAGATCAGGGTTCAAATCCTTGCTTAACCATGGAAACCTACTGGGTGACCTTGGGCAAATTACACTCTCTCAGCATCAGAAGATGGCAATGTCAACCCCCCTCTGGAGAGACTTGCCAAGAAAACTCTGTGATAGGGTCACCATAAGAATTGCTATAACTGTGTATATAACACAGTATTCCTTTTACAGGCAGTTACTTTCTAGTGTAACATCTTTAAATTGTTGTTTTTATTGTGTTGTGTTGTGTTGTGTGTTTATTGTGATGTGTTGTGATATGGTTTTAAATTTTATTGTATGTCACTTTTTCATCTGCTGCCCCCAGATTGTGGAATAACCTGCCAGAGGAGACATGACAGCTGAAAATGCTGGCTGCTTTTAAAACAGCATTAAAGCCATATCTTTTCCAGCAGGCCTACCCGGTCAATTTTAAATCATGTTTTTTTAAATTGTATATGTACTCTTATGAATATATTTTAATTATTTTATAGTGTTGTATCTTGTGAGTCTGTGTGTTTTTAATTGTGTTTTGTATTTTAATATGTTGTACCCCACCTTGAGGAGAGGCAGGAACAAAATAAATAATAATTATTATTATTATTTAGGAGGAGGAAGAGGAGGATTTATCTTAAATTTTAGAGCCTAAAAGGTAGCTTATGCATCTTTAAAATTAATTAAAATAATAAATAAATGAATACTTACTTCTTTTTAATATTTTTAATCCAACATGAAATAAGGTTGTCTAGGAAATACAAGTATAACATATTTTAACATAAATTGACCATAAGCTTGAATAATTATGTATATGCAGTTTGGATGGCATTTTTTCCCGTTTTGATTTTAATTGCATTTTGCTGGCGTCTTCCCTTGCTTCTCTGTGAAGAATACAAATGAATTTGAAACTCTTGTGTTCCTTTACATAAGAACTCAGTTCAAAATAAGTCTTTTCATTTGTATTGAAGAGCTTTGGATCAAGGCCTCTCATAGATGACATGGGGAAAGTTTGTCATTAGAAACAACAAAGAATGCATTATTCCCCCATTCAGTCATGGTAGTCTTAAACCATTAGGTCATGGCTGGAAACAAGTTTATTAAAGTAAATAAAGCTCTGAATCTCACTATCACCTTCATAATTATTTTATTTTTAAGGTCTTCAAACCACCCTGGAATAGGACAAGGAATGGGAGAGGGAGAGAAAATTACTGTGGAGATCTACGGTTTCAGTCTTAACAGCAAGATTTCAAAATGTTACATAACACAAGCTCCATGTATTTCTCTGGAATTGTTAAACTGGGAAGGCAGAGTCAAGAATTGCTAATCCAATTAAGAATAAGTAATTTTTTCAAGATTACAACTACCAGGTCATGCCTGAAGGGGTTTATTTGCCTGAGGCAAAGCAGCAAATGGCATCTCCAAAAAACGTTAAAGTCAAAGTGCATGGTACCTAATGTCAGTTAAAGTATTATGGAATAAGTTAGAAAATCCTATAAAGCACATATTTCTGGCAGTAGAAAACAATACAGTAACCACACACCACTAATAATCTGTTTCCCTTTCATTCATTCAGATCAAAATCTGCTGCCTGGGGATGTCACCTAACTCTTTAAGTGTAGGGCTCAAGTAGCCACCCCCTTGTACCTTCCATTTTGCAATATTTTATGTAAGGCATTCAAATACCACCCTTCATAATATCTATCCCAGGGCAGTTTAGAGTGCACATTCTCAAAATACCTAAAGCCTTAGGTAAGATATTTGTTGATTCCAAAGGTTAAAGCTGAACAATGTTAAGAGCAAGAGAAAGGTGCAACCATAGCACAAAGGATCCAACAGGTGGCACACTTGGTAATAGTAAATTCTAAGGGAAAGATTGTGGGTATTGGTGTTTGTGAGAGTGTATGTGGCTTCAAGTCACACTGGTCAGCTGTCCTAACTGCAAAGAAGGACAAGGCACTGCAAAAATGTTGGGCATTCAAGAGAAACTGCAGACATTATGAAACAAAAGCTAAAAAACTATAAATACAAATTCATGCTTCTTAGTCATGCTCAAAATTGAGGACATTTTGAAATTCCTCCTGGACAGAAAATTGAAATGTAGGACATGTCCTGGAAATAGAGGACATGTGGTTACCCTCCTTCAAGTTGCCTGTTGACTTATGGTGACCCCATTAATTTTGAAGGGTTTTCTTAGGCAAGGAATAGAAAAGTTCCTTCCTCTGAAATACTGTATAATGGAACTAAATTCTTTAAAGGCACTTGTTACTTAATGCCCTGTTTTCACAAAGGTAGAGGTGTAAATTATTACATCATGACTGGTTTCTTATTGTTAAACAGGTCAAAAGAAAGCACAATAAAAGATAAACAGCAGAGCCAGACGATTCTAGAAAACACGCACACAAACATAATAATACCTAAATAATAGAAAAACTAATCAGTGTATGGATACATGATTTGACAGGACTGTTAACCATGTTAGGGCTGTTGTGTCCTGTGTGTGCAGTGTTCCATTCAGCTGTGATGTGATCCAGTCTTTACTATCTGGCCATGTTGCAAAGGAAACCTTAATCAAATCCTTGCTACAACATGGAGAAAGGATATGGAAACAAGTTGTCTCAGGTCATGCTCATTATCCAAGGTGACTGCTTGATAAAAAGTTGCACCCATCCCAAGATTAAATATGTACAAGTACCAGAAGGACCAATTCTCTAGAATCAATGTGGGAATGAAGATTAGCTGGGGATGCTCTGCTTTGTTATGCCTCTAATGTGTCTTGCTCACATGGCAATCACACAGGGCAAATCCTTCCAGGCGATGGCACCCCAGCTGTTAATTTCCATCCCACTGGAGATCTGGTTGTTCCACTTACTATTGTCATTTTGTCATTTGCTGTAAAAGCATTTAATTTTATAACCATGCAAGGAAAGATATGTGCTACATTTGTTTTATACTGTATTACCTTATCCAGTTTTAAAATTATTATTTTAGCAAAAATGTATTTTATGTATGTTTTAGCTACCCTAGGCACTTTCTAAGAGAAGGCAGAATTTGTTGCTATTAGCTGCCCTCAAATTGACCTCGACTCATGGTGAACCTGTGGATGAGACATCTCCAAATCCCACTATCCTCCATTGGTCTTATAGATTCAGGCCCATTACCTCCCTGACTAGTTCTGTCCATATCTGTCCATATCTGTCATCTGCCGTGTGGTCTTCCTCTCTTTCTGCTACCTTCTACCTTTCCTAGCAGGATATAAATTCAGGATATACATACATTTAAGCAAAGTTTAGCAACAGTGGATTAATTCCAAGTCTAAGTATTGCAGCTATATATCCATGTGATGACTGAGTGCATTGCCCTGGACAATTCTTATGTGAAGGCAAAATGAAATTGCACAATATATACAGTACACAGATGGCTATCAGTAAAACATGTACTACTTGCTATAAAGCCCACACTGTATTACAAAAGCATTCCTATTCCAGTCTTAGAGAACGCTGGCATCACAGTCTATTGGGACAAAGTTTAAATATTAACGAAACAAAAGATAATAACAAGCCAGAAGTACCATTTGTAGAGAAAAAGAAACATGCAACAATAGTAATGCCTGTTACTGCTCTCCTCTTAAGAACACAGAAGTAATACAAATATCAAAATTGCACAATAAATATGAAAATGTACCTTTTAAATTGTTTCATTTTTTCTTTACTAGAATAACAATATTACTGAAGAATCTAAAACAATAGTTATTGCTATCTTATTGTCCAAATGCTGAACAGTTATGCTTCAGACCTGTCTCTATACTTGTTGCTGTGTGCTTTCAACTTGTTTCTGACTTATGGTGACCTTAGAGCAAACTGATCATGGGTTTCTTGGCAAGATTTGTTCAGAGGTGGTTTGCCACTGCTTTCCCCAGAGGCTGAGAGCATGTGACTTGCCCAAGGCCACCCAATAGGTTTAATGGCCTACTCTAGAGTGGCAGTCCAATGCTCAAACCACTACACCACATTGGCCCTCCACTAACAATGTCAGTGTCGTTTATCATATTTATTCATATGGTGCTTTGTACAGGATAAAAATAGATGATTTAACCATTGTTAACAAATAATTGTTGTTGTTGTGTTCTGTCAAGTCATTTCAGACTTATGTTGACCCTATGGCAAACCTATCATGGGGTTTATCTGGAGCCGAGAGGGCGTGACTCGACCAAGGTCACCTAGTGGGTTTTTGTGACTGAGCAGGGATTTGAACCCCGATCTCCAGGGTCCTCATCCTAATGCTCAAACTACTACACCACACTGGCTCAAATAAAGCATACCTGTGCATGTACAGAATGCCTTAAAAAAAAGACCAAACAAATAAAGGGGGGGGGGACTTCAAGCTTAACAGCTTATTTTGCATTTTAAACAGTTTTATTGGAGCTACTTTCAGTATGAGTAAGACTTGCACTGAAAGTCTGAGGTGTTCAAACCAAGATTAATTCTGAAACACGGTTTCTACCACACCTGAGGACAAGATAAAAACTAGCAGAGAAAATGTCTTACATCATTCCACAGTATCCATTACCTTTCTATTAGGAAGTGATTGGTGGTGGTGGGGAATATGGAGTTGGATTTGCCCTGTATTCACAACCAGTCTGACTGACCAACTAAATGGGTTGTTGCTGGCAACAGTGCTTAAGGATTGCACCATGCAGCCTGGGATCCCAGAACTATTTTTAACCCTCCCTCCATAATATTGGCAAGCAAGTTGTAATTAATTCTTCCTTTTTGTTGTTGTTTGCTTCCAAGCTTCCATTTTTGACTTATGGGAACCCTAAGGGGCAGTCCATGACCGCCCCAGGAAGCAGCGGGATGGGGCCAAGGCTGCCATACTGGCAAACTGGCATGGCAAACTCTAAGCGGGGTGCAGCAGGTGCCCTGGACGCCCACTGCATCCCGCTTCCCTCAGTGGGCCTGAAGGGAGAAAGGGGCCGCCACCGCGGCCCCTTCCTCCCTAGGTCTTTGCTGCGGCTGTGTAAAAGCCGCGGCAAAGACCCAACGCCAAAAAGGAGCTCTAGTCTAGTAGCTGTGCACATGATGACACTTTCAAAGTGCGTCCATATGGACGCCACCATTTTAATCTGTCAGAGACTTCAACAATCCTGCTCCTTCAGCTATACTGGATAGCAGTATTTTTTGTTTGGTTCTTTTCCTCCACTGAAAACAATGTAATTGCTTCCTAATGGGATTTTTTTAATTGCCTCAGCAGAGGAAATAAGAGAGGCTCACTTTCTGCTCCAAGGCACACTTTGAGTATTGGACTATGACTCTGGAAAGCAGGATTCGAATCCCAGCTTGGGCATGGAAACCCACTCTCAGCCTCAGAGGATGACAATGGCAAACGCACTCTGAAGAAACTTGCCAAGAAATCCCCTGATAGGTTCATTTTAGGTTTGCCCTAAGTCAAAAATGACTTGAAGATGCACAACACACATTTTCAGATCTAATTGTATCTCTTTATATTTTTATTTTTTGTTTTTGTTTTGTGACTCTATCCTTTGTCAAGAAGTATTCAGAGGAGGTTTGACACTGCTTTCTAATCTAAAGGCAAGAGAGTTCACTTGACCAAGTATATTCAGAGGGTTTCCATTCCATTCCAGGGATTTAGACTCTGTTTTTGTGGTGTCTTAAAACATCACTCAAACCATTACATTGGCTGTCTTTGTTTCACGGGGGTTGGTTGTTTTTGCCTGCATATGTGGCTGACAGAATGGCTCTTGCCACATGAACACCTGCATAATGCTGAATTGGTTTTAGGCAATAAGAACAATTCCCATGAATCAGATCTTGTCTGCAACAACCCATCTGCAAAAAACTTTCAGTCAGATCAGTTTTTCAGGTACCCTCAATTTAGAATAAAAGGACATGGAGGAGCAAAAAGGACAGTAAAAATCAACAGATACACAAAGCTTTAGTCTAAAGTTAATGAGAAAATTATGTGAACATGTTAATGTTTGTTGTAGTTATCTATGTAGTATAAACTGTGTCTTTGGATATGTTAGAAAAGTAAGCAAATTGTACTGTAATACATTTAAGACATGCTATATTCTCTTAGGATGAAAGATGGACTGACCTTCGTATAAAGCAAGGTAACATTAACGGGGTTACCATACTCTGACAAGCGTTTTGAAGGTACATGCGCTTGACACAATTGCTGTATGGTTATTTATATTTCCCATGGAAATACCTTCGAAATATCTTTGTGTTGTAGCTTCCTGCAAATTACAAGTCACTAAGGACCTGGTTCAAGCAATTATCTCTCAAAAAAGGTTGGATGTTGCTTTAGATGGCCACTTAATTAAATGTTGCCTTAAAACTTCAATACACTTACTTTATGGAATAGATAAAGTAGAATCATGCTAACACCTAGTAACTAGTTCTTAAATACTTCTTTAGTTTAATCCTTTAAAACTAAACAAATGCTAACCCTGCATTTACACTGCAGAATTAATGCAATTTGACACAGCTTTAACTGCCATGGGCCAATGCTGTGGAATTCTGGGATTTGTCATTTTTAAAGATACAGTATTTAGCCTTCTTTGTTCTTCCCTATGTGCTTAGTGTAAGTTATTTCCAGGTAAGTACGCATGTAGCCTTTAATAATCCTGGAAGGTTTGATAGCTGTCTTAAACCAGGATTTGTGGATTAATGAACTCATGGCCCTCCAGATGTTGTTAAGACTACAACTTCTACCAGCCCTGGCCAGCAGAGCCAATTGTAATGATGGGTTTTGTAGTCTAACTATATTTGAAGGGCTACACTACAGTTAATCTTGCCTTAGTAGGTCAACCAGATGCAAAAGGATACAGGTTCCCACACCTTTTAATAGTTATAATGTAGAGGGAATTTCTGGATGTGTATTTTGGGATCTACTGTATTATCTGTTAAGTCGAGAATATGTAATAGATATCTGTTAATGGTATATAAGATATCTGTTAAGCCACAAATATGGAATAAATCCAGCTTCTATATTCAAGCCAAGAATCAAGGTATATGAATAACATGTAACTAGATGTTTGCAAGATTTGATAATGCGTACAGTAACCAACAACTTATTAAACCTCCTTGGGTTAGTAGTGGTGATAGTGACAGAGTAACTAATCAGAAAAACAACTAGTTAGATTTAACCTCCATTTTAAACTCTGCCCTGATCTTTAGCTTGGCTGCCCAAAATGAGGTTAGTGGCCATGCAGAGAGGCTTCACTAGTTGAAGGGCCATATAGGTTCTAATAGTGGGTAGTCTGAAATTAAAGACTTAGATTCAGCTCTGCTGTGCCAGTTCTTCTCAAGCTACCTGGAGATCACCAAATATTTCCCACTAATGTGGTAGGGATTGCCTTGTATTTGCACCCATTGGGTACAATTGTTTATTTTTTTTTCTTGGAAACTTGCTGGGGATCAGCAGGTAATGAATGGCTCAAGGACTGATGGGTCCCAGGACCACCACTTTGAATAACACTTCTTTGCAAAGTTTTGAGCACTGGACCATGACTCTGTAGACTAAATTCGAATCCCTGCTTGGCCATGGATTACCCTGGACAAGTCAGAATCTCTCAGCCTCAGGATGGTAATGGCAAACCCTCTCTGAAGAAACTTGGGAAGAAAAACCCATTATAGGTTTACCTTAGGGTTGCCATAAATGGGAAATGGCTTGAAGGCACATAGCAATAGTAAATATAACATGTGCTCACCAGGCTGAAGGTGGCCTGATGCAAAAGAAAGCAAGGCTTCTGTACTTTTATGAGTTATGTTGCAAAAGCCATTACAGTACATAGTATTGCATTATAAACTACACCTGATTACAGTTCCTGTTCTATATAGGTATTATTGCTGTCTTCTTTTGCACTGGCCACCCTGTCAAAGTGCCTGAAATATGGCATCTCCCACACCCCTGCTTGTCTCTGGGTTGGGACTGGAGCCCCTGTAGTTTTTGGGGGGTTTGCTTCCTTGCTTTTGTGGAGGTGGGGAGTGCCTATTGAAGGTTATCTACTCAAGTTATCCTTGCATTGTCTGAAACAATTAGCAAAAGCTATTGTTCCTTTGTTCACTTGTAGAGCTGGGAACACTCACACAGCTACCTTTATGTGTTCTTTAGGTATACAGAAGGAATGGGTCTTCACAGTCCACTCAAGAGCAAACCATTCCCAGACACTTAGCATTACAATAGGAACAGCTCACAACAATACAATGCTATTGGGAAAATCCATTTTATCCTCCAGCAAGTTTCAGGGTTACAGCTAAGCAATATAGATGAGAAAGGGTGGGGGAAGATGATATACTCATCCTTGCTATTCAGAAAGTCCTGGCACTTTAATCCTGTCAGTGCTGGCTGCTGATTACAAAGTAATCTGTGTATGCAGATTTACTGTTTTATTTTATAGGGGTGTGCCAATTTCATACCAAAAATGGTGATTACAAAGTAGTCTGTGCATGCAAATTTATTGTTTTATTTTATAGGGATGTGCAAATTTCATAACCAATGGTGACATGAGCTACAAGTACAATTAAAAAGTAAGGTAATAAGAAGTCTTCTCAATCTGTCCTGGGCAAAGGTGGGATATAAATATTTATAAACAAATGAAATAACTGAATAAAACTGAACAAGAGGGAGGTGAGACAGGATGGCATACATGCCAACTTTCAGTCTAGGGATGGCTCAGTTCTTGTTAAGTTGCTGATCTATGTGAGCAATACAAAACTGTTACATAGTCATAGTACACACATGCATACTGCACTGCAAAAAACAATATTATTAGTATCTGATGCTTTGGTGTGCTTTTACAAGAATACTTATTAATGTAATTCAGTGCCCCCCCCCGCCTTTAAATCAGGAAGAAAAGTCCAAGTGGCAAATGAATAGACATCTTGGAGGGCTATCTTCCATCATGATTATTTTTAAAACTTAACAAAAGTTGGCTCCAAATGGCTTCCACGCCCCCTAAAAGGGGGAAAGTTTCACCGTGTCTCTCTTCCCTTCCCTCACCCACAGGTAATTTAGATCTAGGCTTTTAAAAAACAAATCTGGAACAAGAATCAAAACAAACTGGATGTTATTTTCTGGTTGATTTGTTTCAAAGCAGACCTTTTCTGTATCTAAAATGGACCATGGGGCCTCAAAACATGGTGAAAACATGAGGGGGAAAATCCTCCCAATTACTGGGAGCCTCTGCTTGCATATTCTTGATGCCTGCTTTAAATGCTCCAGTTCAGTTAGTACATCAGTCTTTCTTTCAGGACTGGTAAAGTCTGGACAGGTGAACACTGTGATAACAATAGAAACAAAATGACCAAATGCATCTGAGGAAGTAGACTGAAAGGTGCTGCAACATCTCTCTACAATAGAAACAAATGTTTAAAATTATAGTGCACTTGAATGTGAAGAACATATGGTGATCCATTTTTAATGGTCTAGGGAACAAAATTATATCAAGTTATCTGTTTATTAATTTGCTTTTTTAAATACATCATTGTCTTATATGTGTGTGTCCTTGTTATAAACAAAACACAAACTGAAAAAGACCAAAGCAATGGGAATTTTACCTCGGAGTCACTCTAAGGGCTAGTATGTACAAATTCCAGGATAATTCTATATTGGTTCAGTCCCCTTATGTTCAGTCCCCTTATGTATAGGTTCAGTCCCTTTATGTTTAGGATTATAGCCCAATATTCAATTTTTACTATAATTAAATGGTTACAATAATTAGTTTTTTTTCATCCTCCTATTTGCTATAGTACCCTGCCAAGTGTTCTAATTTATTTGTACTGAAAAGTCCTGCTGATTTCAGTCAAATACTTGCAAACAGGGTTGTAATTCTATGCAATTACTTGAGAGACTGCATGGTGTAGGCATAGTCTCCATCTGTCTCAAATTGGCAGGGAGAGTTCAGATTAATCTTGTTGTCTCACTTTTTCACCTACTTATAAAATGTCACACTTTCTTTCTATACCTCTTACTTCTCACCCTTGAATCTCAGCTTTCTTCCTTTGCTGCAAAATTATTTCAAAGTACATAAGTAGTTCACACTGAATTAAGGCAGGGAGGGGAGAGGAGAGGGCCTGGGGAATCTTGCCCTTCCTTGTAGACTCAGGCAAAAGCAAAATAACCACAGTCTGATGTTGCTTGACCACGTGTCCTGGTTCTCATCTGTCGAATGTTGGATATGGTACAGTGATGTGAGTGCTGGACTAGAGCTCCAGGAAACCAGCGTTCAAAGTGGAAATCTACTGGGTGACCTTAGGCCTCAGAGGAAGGCTATAGCAATACCTCCTTTGAATAAATATAAGAAAACTATAGGATAGGGTTGCATAAGTAGTAGACCTGAAGGCATGTAACAACAGTGTTGGAGCAAAAACAGTGATACTTTTCAAGATTTTATATCAGTGCTTTCTCATGGAATATTTAAGACATAAAAAACCATCCAGGTAGTAGTTCCATTTTGAATTACTAGTTCCCTGGACTTGTCCATTACTTTAGATAATAGTGACAATATTTTGTGGGCAATCAAGATGACGATTTTATTGTTAACTGCCTTTGATTTGACCTCAACCCATGGTGACCCTGTGGCTGGGATATCTCCAAGATCCCCTGCTCAGGTCCTACAAGTTTAGGCCTATGACCTCCCTAATTGAGTCTACCTATCTGGCATGCAGTCTTTCTTTCTACTCTCTTCTACCTTCCCTAGAATTATCGCCTTTTCTAATGAATCTTTTTTTTCATGATGTGGCCAAATTACAACAGCCTCAGTTTTGTCATCTTGGCTTCCAGGGGGTTTCAAGACGGATCTGTCCTAAAACACATTTGTTTGTCTCTTCTACCTTCCCTAGAATTATCGCCTTTTCTAATGAATCTTTTTTTTCATGATGTGGCCAAATTACAACAGCCTCAGTTTTGTCATCTTGGCTTCCAGGGGGTTTCAAGACGGATCTGTCCTAAAACACATTTGTTTGTCTTTTTGGCAGTCTATGGCAATCTTAACACTTCTCCAGCACCACATCTCAAATAAGTTTTTTTCCCCATCCACTTTCTTCACTGACCAGCTCTCACCTCTGTACATGATGATCAAGAATACTATTGTTTGTACTATCCTAACATTAGCATTCAGTGTTATATCTTTGCCTGCTACCAAAAGAGGAAAGGCTCCTGCAACTTAACATAACACAATGATTTTGCATAACAAAAGCATATGCTGAAAATCCTTCTTCTATGCAACTAATGAAGTTGCAACCCTTCTGTTTTCCTTCGGATCTGGCCACCCTATGTAGCATCTAGTAACTAGTTCTATGTATGTTTAAACTGTAGTTTTGGAGCCAGAATAACAAAAAAATCCAAACAGATGTTCCAAATGCATTGTCTCATCCAAGACAAAAAATATTTTTCAACAGAAAAGGGTGTGTTGGGGGAGGAGGAAAGGATAAATTACTAATTGTAACCTTGAATACATTTTCATAATTATATGCAAAATAAAGCCTGACAGTTGATGTCAATTAGCAATGCTTCTCAACTCTTCTAAAACCTGATTGCAAATTTCAAATCTGACTGGGTATATTTACAAGAAGCCATAATATAATTAATATAAGGATCTGAAGCCACATTCCTTTTGTTATAGGCGGGGCAGCGTCATCCTCTCTTCACTTCCTCAAATCCAGTGTTGCATGCCAGGAAGAAAAAAACAAAGTGGAGCTTAAAAAGAGATAAGAGTTGCAACTCTCAACTCCAAAATTTCCAGTTACCAAGGATTCTTGAAATCAGTGAATTCCTCTGCAACAGAAGAATGACTCTTGTCACATAAAGGAATATTGATTGTGGTGTAGTGGTTTGAGTGTTAGGAGCTAATCACACGATGGGAATTGGAAGAATAATCCAATGGCAATCTGAATGCAATCATGGGGTTTTGCGTTATTGTGTGAAAACTGATCACACACATTTTCAGGCAATGGGAAGTCCTTCCGAACGCAATCATGGGGTTTTGCATTATTGCTTGAGAAGCTATCACATGCAATTTCGGGCACTGGGAGGCAATTTCGGGCAGTCCTGAACACAATGCAACATCAATCCGCAATCACGTAAATCCACTAAACTAGCGAATTCACTCAATTCTGAACTGGCCCCACTTTAATTTGTTTCAAAATTGAGAGAAATTCCTCCCGTGTGATAACGTCCTTCGACTATGACTCTGGAAAGCAGGATTTGAATCCTGGCTCAACCATGGAAACCCATTGGCCAAGTCACACCCTCTCAGCCTCAGGGGAAGACAAAGGCATAGGGTATAAACGACGTACTGATGTACTTAGATAAAACTTTACAACATATATCAAAGAATAGAGCCAGCATGGTCTAGTGGTTTGAACAGTAAACTATGACTTAGGAGACCAGGGTTTGAATCAACTCGTCAAACTAATGTGGGAGAGAGCAAAGTGAGGCCTTCTAAAGCTATTTATTTGGCCCCTTGGCACCTCCAGACTTATCAGAAGAACACTCTTTTTCTATCTTCCTTCAAAGGGTGAATTGCATTTCCTGGAAATCTTCAGTAGTGCAATTCATCTTTCAAAAGGATTCCAGTCCCTTTCCATTCACATCTTTTAACTCTAAAATAATAATAATTATTTATTATTATTTCAAAACTACAGATTGACATCTAGCCAAGTGGTGTACTGGTTTGAGCTTTGGACTGTGACCCATCACCCTGGAGACCAGGGTTCGAATCCCAGCTCGACCATGGAAAGACTGGAGTGACTTTGGCCCAGTTGCATTCTCTCAGCCTCAGAGAATGGCAATGGCAACCCCCTCTGAAGAAACTTGCATCAAAAACCCACTTTGGTCAGCAAGTCACACTTTCTCATCCTCAGAGAATGGCCAGGGCCAACCCCTTCTGAACAAAACTTGCCAAGAAAACCCGTTGATAGCATTGCCATAAGCTGAAGGCACACAACGCACATTTTCAGAGCTGTCTTTTTATTATTAATGTTTCATTTCTTGATTGGTACTTATCTTGTTGCAAAGAAAAACCCCTGATAGGTTTGGACCCTAAGTCCAAAATGACCACCACAGCAACAAAGCTCAAAAAAACACTAATCCAGTTTGAGACCACTTTGAATGCCAGTGGATTCTGGGAAGTGTAGTTTTGTGAGACATTTAGCCTTCTCTGCCAAAGCCCCTCCCCAAAAAAACACACTGCAGAAACAATCCAGTTTAAAACCACTTTAAATGCTGGGGAATCCTGGGAAGTGTAGTTTTGTGAGACATTCCGCCTTCTCTGTCAGAGAGGAGGCAGTCTGGTGCCACAACAAACTCCAATTCCCAGCATCCCCTAGCACTGAGGGCAGTTAAAGCAGTCTCTCAAACTGGATGATGATGATGATGATGATGATGATGATTATCCCTGCTGTGTGTGTGTGTTTTGGGTCACAGCTTTCCCTCAGGGTTGTGGAAAAGTTCAGTGTGGCTTTTAACCCTCTCTTTCCTCCTTCATTATTATGTTTTTGGTGTGTGTGTGTGTGTGTGTGTGTCTTTGAGGGGGGTTCTGAAGAAGGAGTTGTTGCTGTTGTTATTATTATTATTATATTAATCTCCCCCCCCCCCTCAAAAAGCAAAACAATGCTACAAGGCCGTTCCCTATTGGAGGGCTGGGCCTAGGGCTCCCTGATTGATGCCTTGCTCCCATTGGAAGGGGCCGGGGGCTGACGTCACTCCGGGCAAAAAAGGCTTGGCACTCCTTGCTGCCTTTCCTGCCTGGAACAACTGTACTAGTGCAACTTCCATTTTAGGTGTTGGAGGAGCAGCAGAGAGAGCGAGGGAGGGAGGAGGAGGGGACCCAGAAAGCCCCGGGAAGGAAGGAAGGAAGGAAGGAAGGAGAGAGAGAGAGAAAGAAAGAAAGAAAGAAAGAAAGAAAGAAGGAAGGAAGGAAGGAAGGTCCCACTGGAAAAGCAGCAGCAAGAGAAAAGCAATAGAAGGAGGAGGAGGAAAAGGAGAAAGAGGAGAGGAGTGCTGGGTTGCATCTCTGCACCTCTCTTTTCCCACTATTCCCCCCTTTTTCTCCTCTTTCTGCAGCTGTCTTCCATATATATCTCAAGTATATCTATCTATTGCAAGTATATCTGTCTATATATATATATATATATATATTGCAAGCATATAGATAGATAGATTGCAGTATTACAGATCTATTGCCAGGGATTGACTCCCTTTGACCAGGCTTTCAATCTTCAGCTCTTCTTTTGTCAGGAAACTTGCACGCTTTCCTGTTTTTAGTTCCTTTCCCTTCTTTTGCATTTGAAAGAAAAGAAAGAAAGAAAGAAAAAGGAGGGAAAGCTCAGCCTTTGCATTTGCAAGAAAGGAAAGGAAGGGAAAGTCCAGCCTCTTTGCATTTGCAAGAAAGGAGGACAGGGAAAGGAGTTGGGCCCAGGAGGACCTCTTTCTCTCTCTTTCTCTCTCTCTCTCTCTGTTTCTCCATTCCTCCCTATTTGTCTCTGTGGGAAGTTGTCCCCTTGCCTTTGGGAGCAGCAGCAGCAGCAGAAGAAGACTCGAGTGGAGCCAGTGGTGGCCCTCGTTCGTTTCAGAGGACTGTCCTGTTTAGGGGTTGTCCTTATTATTAGCTCCCTCTTTGGAAGCCGGGAGAAGGGGAACCCCGAGTGGCAACAGACTGAAGAAGGCTCTGCAGTGGTGTGATTCCTGAAGAGGAGGAGGAGGAGGGGAGATCCTCGTTTTTCCTAAAGAAGAAGGCGCCGGAGGAGACAAAGTAGGTAAGAAGAAGGAATAGAAAAGGTTCCACCTCGAATCAAGCGCCCCTCCCTTTCCATCTCGGAGGAGGAGGAGGAGGAGGAGGAGGGAGTGCTGCTGCTGCTGCTGCTGCTTCGGCCGCCCTTAATCTTCAGGCGGAGTGACTGAGAGAGAGGGACAACCAGGACTAGTCCCTGGAGCAGAGCAGCTGCAGGAGGGACGGGATTCAGGGGAAGAGAGAGACTGCTCCCCGCCGGGCCCTACGCCGGAGGAGGAGGAGGAGGAGGAGGCACAGGGAGCCTCAGCCCCAGGTGAGCAAGGGAGGGAGAGAGAGAGAGGGATGCGGGACTGTCTTTCTTTCTTTCTTTCTTTCTTTCTTCCCTTTCTTTCTCTTTTTTCTCCCTCCTCCCTTCTTTTACTTACTCCTTCCTTCCTTCTTCCCCGTCCTTCCTTTTTCACTTCCCTTCCTTCCCTCCTTTCTTTCTCTCCTTCCTTCTTTCCCTTTATTTTTTCCTACCCTACCCTTGCCTTTTCTCTTCCCTTCCTTCCATCTCTTCCTTCTCCATCCCCTTTTCCTCCTTCTCTCCTTCCTTCCTTCCTTCCTTCCTTTCTTTCTCTCTCTCTTTCTTGCTCCCTCTCTTTCTTTCTTTCTTTCTTTCTTCCCTTCCCTCCTTCCTTCCTTCTTCCTCTTTCTTTCTCCCTTTCCCTCCCTCCCTCCCTCCCTCTCCTTCCTTCCTTCCTTCCTTTTCCTCTCTCCCTATTTTCCTTCTTCCCCTCCCTCCCTCCCCTTTTCCTTCCTTCTTTTTCTTTCTTTCTTTTTCTCTTCCATTCCTCCCTCCCTCCTTTCTTCCCCTTCCTCTCTCCCCTTTTCTTTCTTTCTTTCTTTCCTTCCTTCCTTCCTTCCTTCCTTCCCTCCTTCCTTCTTTCTCCCTTCCTTCTTCCTCCCTCTCTCTCTATCTCTCTTCCTCCCTTCCCCTTCTCTTTCTCCCCCAGCTCCTGCTCCCAGGTGGGCACCAGGAGGCAAGTGCCAGTGAGAACTCTAGCCCTCCTGGTGGAAAGAAAGAGAGAAGGGGGGGATGTGGCACAGCCTCATTTGGGAAGGAGGGAGGGTGGGGGCCTCCTGCCTGCCATGGGGCACTGGGGGGGAGGTAACTGGGCCTGTTGGGGAGTTTTTGCCTGCTGCACCTGAGCCTCAACTTCCAGACTCCAAACCTTGCTTTTTTTGGTTAGATTTGGAAAGCAAGGAGAGTCTGCTCAACCTAGAGACCTGGCAGCCAGTTCCTTCCCCCTTGGCTCCCCTAATGTAGGAGCTTGCTTTTCCAAGGGGAGGCATGCTTTCAAAAACCATCCCAGGCTGGGCTCTGAAGAAAGGGGACTTCTTCTGTGCCTCCTCTTGGATGTGAAAGCTTGGCAAGGGTCCCCCGAAGGACAAGATGCTGGGCTTCCTTTGCTGACCCCCCCCCACCCACTTTGTCTCCCTGCCACCCTTTCCTCTGCCCTGTTGGACTTTAGGTTGGACCTTCATTAGGACACATCCTGCCTTTGTTAACTCTGCTCAGTATTGCAAGGGCTGATGCCCTTCTAGGGGCTGAATAGCCTTTTCAGAGAATGGAGGGTTTCTGGTTAAAAGCAAGAGTCTTTCTAGGGAACTCTCACCCTGGAAGAGCAAAGTGTTTTCAGTAGATCCTGGATCCTGTGGAGGATGTGGCTATCAAAGATGCAGACCCCAGGCAAACAATTGTCACAGCCTGTTCTGCCTCTAGAGCATTACAGTGGAGGAACAGAATCCCCAGCTGTCAGAGAAATAGGTTGAATTCCTGTACTGTGCCATTTTGTCTCTTCTGCCATTCCAGCCCAGGTCCTCTGAGGCAGATAATTCTGTGGAATTGCAATCATAACTTTGCTGGGCCGTACCATAAGCCCCTTACGAAAGAGCTGTCTGCGAAGCCTGAACACAAAGGCACTTCAAAAAGGAGCGGGGGGGGGGGAGGTGTTTCCTATCTTTGGGTCTCACAACAACACAGCATGGGGTGGGCGGGTTCACCCCACAGCATAATTATTTTTCCTCAGATGCTAAGACCCTTGCATTTCTGACAGCGTGAACAAATGTATATTAGAAGAAATGGTCTCCTTCCCCAACACAAAGGAAGCTTGAGAATACCATCATTCTTGCCCCTCTGCTTTTCAGACATATGAATGTGTGGATGTCAGGGTGCAAGTAGCATTATTATTATTATTATTATTATTAAGCTTTATTTATATAGCGCTGTAAATTTACACAGCACTGTACTTACAGTCGATTAAAATAGATGGTTCCCTACCCTCGGGCTTACAATCTAAAAAGACATGACACAAAAGGAGAAGGGAAAGGTGGTGGGGATGTCCATTTCAGTGCTGCCAACTTCCCATTCTCCCTTGCCCCTTTTATTGCTGCCTGGACTCTGTCTTGTCAGAAAAGAATGAACAATGGATGGGGAGAACCTGAGCCTTTTAGTCTAGAACTCCAAAGCTTTGACAAGTTTCTTGTAGGAACAGATGCTAATTCTCAACAGTCTAGGTGTCTTTTGTGGCTGTGGTTGTAAACAGGATCAGTGCGTGGAAGTCATGTAGGTGCACAGTATTGTTAAGGAAACTTGCATGTATTTATACCTGGCTTTTGAGGAAGTAAAGTTCAGCTCTCCGAGTACCTGAATGGTGGATTGCTTGCTTGCACTTTGGGATGGGGTGGGGCAGAACACTAGGCTGAATGCACACTGAAGGGACTTCCCCTCACCTCCATTTTAAATAGAGCTGTGACTTCTCAAAGGCTTGCTGTAAATTCAGAGTAGAGATTGCCAAGTATTTGTTGCGTCTGCAGTCCCAGTCTTTGGAAGACCTCTTAATACACTTAGCTACCTTTAAGTAGGAACTTCTAGGGCTTGATGTGGAAAGAATATTGCATTATAGGAAGGTGTGGGTTCAGATTTCCACTTAACCAAGAAGCCCTTGGTTCACACATGCCAGCAACAAAATCTATTAGAAATATTGCCTGTTAGCCAAATCTGCAGTTGAGAACTGCAGGCTTTAGCTTCAGAAAATTCTCTTGCAGGCTTGATGCAAGACAAAAATGGAATAAAGTTCTTAGGGAAAGATTGGGATGCTTCATGGACATAGTTCTTTCCCAGATGAAACATAGAAGCATAAAGTTTGAATAGACTACAAGGGCCATCCAGTTGAAGTCACAAGACATAGTCAAAGTGCTCCTGACAGATGGCCATCCAGCTTCTGTTTAAAAACCCCAAAGAGGCGTTGCTATACTCTGAGCCAGTGTATTCCACTGTCAAACAGCTTTTATCATCAAGAAGTTTCTCTTAATGTTTAGGTGGAATCTAAATTAGCTTGAATCGATTGTTCCATGTCCTAGTCTCTGGAGCAGCAGAAAACAAGCTTGTACCTTCTTCAATATGACATCTTTTCCAATATTTAAACACAGCCATCATGGAATGTTTTAACTTCTCCAGGCTAAACATACCCAGCTCCCTAAGAAGCCCCTTATAAGGCATGGTTTCCAGACGTTTCACCATTTTGGTTGTTCTCCTCTGGGCATGTCCCAGCTTATCAATATCCTCCTTGAATTGTGTTGTCCAGAACTGGACACTCTGTTCCAGGTGAGGTCTAAGCTAAATAGAGAAGTACTATTTCTTTCCTCGATCTCAATATTATACTCCTATTGATACGGCTTAGAATTGCATTGGCTGTTTTAGCTGCCACATCACCCTGCTAATTCATTTTCAACCTGTGGTCTACTAAGGATCCTAGATCCCTTTCACATATACTGTTGTCAAATCAGGTGTCACCCTTCCTACGTGTGTGTGTTTCATTTTTCTGTCTAAATGTATTTCCTGTTGCAATTAATTTAGTTACTTTTGGCTCAGCTTGCTAAACTGTTAAAGTCATTGTGAATTCTGATTCGATCCTCTTAGTTTGGTGTTATCCACACATTTGATAAGCATGCTCTCTGTACACTGTCCAAGTCATTGATAACGATATTGAATAGCAGTAGACCTAGGTCAGAACCCCATGGCACCCCACTGGGTCACTTCTTTCCAGGATGAAGGTGAGTCATTGGATTTGGCTGGTCAACCAGTTAGAAATGCACCCAATAATAGGATTGTCTGGCTCACAATTTACTAGCTTATTTGCAAGAACATTGTGGGGGACCTTGTCAAAGGCCTTACTGAAATTATGTTATGCTATATCCACAGCATTCCCTTCATTTCAGATGTTTTCAAAAATCCGAAAAGAACATAAGTTCAGCATATCCTGGCTTGTTGCTACATAACTGGTATCTCACGACATGCATGTGTCAACAGGCTGCTGTAGAAATGTGGAATGAAGTAGGAACTGACTTCTGTGCTTAGCTAGCTAGCATGGATAAATACTTGAGATAGGACAGTGTGATGCAAGGCAGAACAAATGTGTCTTGACAGCTCTGTGGTAAAAGGGAGGAGGGGGCTGAACTAGAACAAGCAATAGTAGCAGAACTTGCTATACTGCTTGGTTCCTGCCCTCACATTGGATCTAGACAGAGATCTTTTAAAACCCCCACACATTTAGTGCTTCTAACATTGTTCTTATTCTTTTTTAGAAGTGGCAGACTTCACTAGGATGCCTTTTCTGTTGTAAGTTTTAAAGTGGATTGGAGAAAAGTAGTGACAGGCTATGGGGATTTTGTAGTTGCTCCCCCCATACACACACTGACACACACACAGTAGACAAACCTTAACCACACAGGCATTACCTGGTGTAGGTATTTTTATGCTCTGAAATTTGGGAAGGGAGACTGAATGAGGCAAAGCGACTTTCTCACGTTTTTTGGATTTCCTCTCTCAGCATTCTTGACCATTAGCTATGCTGTCGAGTTGATAGGGGTTGGGAAAGGCTGCGCTAAAGAGTCTTCTACTTGTATTTTGTGTACTCTCCTATATTGGAAATTGGTTTGTAAATAGTTATTTCTAATGTCACAGTGGCAAGCAAGTGGTTGAAGTTGCTGAGGTTAACAGGAAATCTGTTTCTTATAATTGCTCTGATAAAACCTCCTGCAAGGAGGTTCTTTCAGAGGTGGTGAGTTCTGTTTTAAGTGTAAAAGCAGAATAACTTTTTAAATATGGTGTTATGTACAAGTTAAAACTACTTGTTCCCTACATGAATTAGTCTGTGTTACTAAAACAGGTGTTGGTATTGGTAGTTGGAAAATCAAATAGGTTTAATGGCTTACAATGCACTATTTCCAGGTGGAGCTGTGGGTAAGCAAGGTGGCTTGTGGCAAACAAAAATGAATTGTGATTCTGTAATTTGAGCCTGGTTACACTTTTCTAATCTTGTCATAGGGCTTTAGGGTTGAAATAGTGACTACCTTACAATGCAGAACATAGAGGGACAGATTCAGTTTAAAAATTCTTGGAACAGACCCATTGAAATCAACCAGGCTTTAATTTTAATTGACTACACCTGCATCTGGACCCAACCCTTTGTATCTAAATGTGAACCATTGAAATGGGATACAGGATGGAGGTTTTATTCTTGTATGTTCTAGTGATAGATAATGGTGGTTAATTGAGATACCGTTGTGGGATATAAGCAGTCTTCAGATTATAAACAGCAATTAAATTAGCCCTATCTAGATATCAATATGGTGAGACTGGAAATCTAGAACAGGACATCTCTTGAAGTCAGTGAGGTCATTGAGGCCATTAACGTTAAGTGATAGTGATGTTATCAGTGATGACTTGGATTATTCATTTTAGAAACATGATGATTTAGAAGCTGTTCAGATATTGGCTAATCAAGAGACTTATGAGTTGGTTGCAGAACTATTCTGGGTAGTGGGACAGGAAATGGTGGGGTAAAATGGGTAGGAGATGACTAGACGTGGAGGCTGTCATTACTTGAGTCATCAAAGCATGGTCCCCAGCTGATTTCTCACGGAAGTGCCTTTTCCTTCTAATGAAGTTTCCAATTTTGTGGCTTGTTTGCAACCACAAGAACTGAAAAAAGGAGAAAGTACACAGGTGTTTTGAGATAGCAGTGATAAAGTGGACTCACACATCTTTCGTGCGACCAAAGTGGAACACACATTGATTTTGGCACTTATCAGCCTTACTTATATTTTTTCTCTTTGGCTGTATCTTTCTCCTCTCTATTTTATCAAAATTTGAATTGTATGGTTCTTGGAGTATACCCTTCCTCCCCTCCCTTGTGTTACTTCATCTGTTTGGCTATGTGAGAAATGGGAATGGCTATCTGTGTACTGAGATCAACTATAACAACATGTAACATGCATCTTTTATTAAGCAATTCTGAAGCTCATAATCATATATGTTTACACTTTTGTAAAATTGTTTGTTTTTACCAATTATGTTTGGTAACATATCCTGACAAGCTGCCACATGTTAGTCCAGTCACTAGTCTGTTGAATTAACTGCTCAACTGTATTTCTTGCTCTGTGCCCCGCGACCTGATCTGCTGCCTTCAGGTGTGATGTTGTCCCAGTATCAGTTTGAGGGAAGATTGAAATTGCCAGTCCTTTCAGGTTTTGTAAACGGAATTTGAGAGTGACATCTTATCCTTTTGCTTGGACAGCAAACAGTCCTGCTCTCTAAGGACTTTGGACCCTTGATCTTTCATCTTTCTAGGGTTGTAAGAAGGAGAGAGAGGAATTTTGGATCTACAAATCACTATTTGCCATATGGATTCATGTGTATCTTTCTGTGTGTCGTTGCTGGAGATCTGAGGGAAAGCTGGGAAGGGAAGAAAACTGGAATAATGACTGGAGGAACAAACCACTGCTGACAGCAAGACCATTTGTTCTCCCGCTTCAAACCCAGTTTCAGGGCAAATGTAGAGAAAATATTATGTTAGCAGAGGAATTTAGTTAGCAGACTGACTTCAGAATAATGAGATGGGGAACTACTGGTAGTATTTGCCATTAGGAGAAGCAGTCTCCTTGCCTTTCTCCTAGTAGCAGCTTTGACTGCTTTTGTGGCTAAGTAGGAGCAAGTCCATGAGAACACACCCTTGCGCAGTTCTTCAGCTTACAGCTACTGCCAGCACCCACAATCTTCAAACAAAGCCAAATGTTGAGTAAGGCTTGCCAGACAGTTAATATGGCTGCTGCAGTCTCTACAAGTAAAAGTAAAGAACAACAACAGAACATGATCTTGCTGAAACAGTCTGTAGAGCAGCTGCTGGGAGACTGTGATTATTTGGAAATAGTTAGATAACAACTCCTGTAGTACCTGGCCATTGGGCTGTACTGTCTAGGGCTGATAGGAGTGGAAGTCCAGTAACATCTGGAGATTACAGGTTCCTTATGTAGGTAACATTCAGTAGATTGACATTACCAGCTTGAGTTCCAAAACAATTATAGATTTAGGGCAGTGGTTCCCAAACTTTGATCCTTTAGATGTTTTGGATTTTAGCTCTCAGAAATCCTGACTGTTAGTCAAGCTGGCTGGGGCTTCTGGGAGCTGAAATCTAAAGCACCTGGAGGGAATCACTGATCTAGGTTTTGGGAATCACTGATCTAGGGTTTATTGTCATCCACATTATACATTGATCAAAGGCTAACCCATGCATAGAAATGCTACATTTGAGTATAACCCATGCTAGAAATCCCATCTGCTTGCAAAGCAGTTTTGGAGAATCAGGCTGGCAAAAGTAGGTCCCTGCCAGGTGTGACCAGGTTGGTTTTGGTGATTCATAATGTGTGGTGGAACAGCCTCAGGATGGTTGAAAAGCTGCAGTTCCTGTTTTCTTCTTCTTCTTAAAATTAATCTTCATTAGCCAGAAAGAGGGACAAAGATGATACATTATTTTTAGTAGGCTTTCCTCTTTCTACATTTTTATCCTTGCCAGTAAATGAGTTGGACTATAAAGGAGTTACTGCTTTTCTTTCTCTTCTCTTCACCCCCCCCCTCCAATACCAATCCACTTAATCCAGTACTCTTTAGGGGGGAAAGGGCTTGGTGAAGAACAACCAGACGCCAGCCCTATTGCAACATGAGTTGCTGGCCTTGGATTGTCTCCTTCCTCACTAAGACTGCTAAAACTAGGTTCTGCTGAGCAGAAGGGCAATGCAGCCCAGTCCTCCCTGTGTGTTGGTGGCACACCCCTTTTCCTGCCCATTAGAGTAGTACATACATTCTTCTGAACATGTTGTTGCATGTATGATTGCTGCCCCTGCCTTGCTTGTAAATCACATTATCTGGTTTTGCCTAAGTGAGGAAGAAGCCTGCAATACTTGCTTCTCTTTGGCTTAAATGTCTTGCTTGAGCCACTCCCTCTCAGGAGATGGGAAGTGAATGACTGGGGTAAGCTATTCCCCCCCATACACACTTTGTATGATTTTTTTCTCATCCCCCTCCTGCTTGCCTGATTGTCTTGTTCTATGATGGTGGCCCTGCTTGAGTGGCTTTCTCAATCAGTGACATAAGAGATGTCACCCTAGTTCTCTCAAATCTTTTCTTGGGTTGAGTAATATGTCTGTGTAATGAGTGGTTTTTCCCCTAGCTAATTCACAACTTTTGGCTGTAGTAACTCTGAAAATAACCTGGCTGATTTCTCATAATGGGGTGATTGTCATTAGGCAGCAGCATAAAGTTACATATCTGATTCACCTAGAGGAGCTGGTGGTAAAGGGGGCCAGTGGCAATTTGCAAATGCTTCATAGCTGGGAACCTTTAATGCATTTGTTTCCCAGATGGATGACGGCCCAGTAAGACACAAAGTGCTCAAGCATGGGTATATGTTTTGTGATGGGGAGCAATTTTTATCCCACCAGCAGACTACTGAACCCTATAGAAATGACTCTAAAAGTGACATAAATTCCTTTTCTTTTCCAACCACTTTTCCCATGCATTTTTCTGTGTTGTGGGGTTCTTAGGTGTGGAGGAGTAAAACTGCTGTGTTTAGACCCTTTTGGGGTATTTAGACCCTGCTAATTAAAAAAAGGGGGGGTCTTGAAGCTAAAGAAATACCTTGAGGGACTTCAGGACCTGCAAAAAAGTGTTGTAGGCAACACTTTTCTCACCCAAGCACCTCTGCTTATTCCTTACTTTTTTGTGCCTCAGGTAGTGGTACTGAGGTTTGATTTGTGGGCAAGGTCTACATGCAACTCCACTTAAAGCTGTGCTGCTCACTGTTTGGCATTATGGCGGATGTTTTAACAAAGCATGGAGGAAGCACATATCTTGTTTTAAAGGATACAGTATTGTACTCATGGGAGTGTGATTTAACCTTTAAAAATAGAGATTCTTTGGCAAATATTCATGTGTATCAATGCCACATGCTTTTGTAATTTTCCTCTTTATACTGCACCTTTGCTTTTTTGTTCAGGTAAGGCACATCTAGTATTTGGTATTCAATCTTGCATTCTCTTTCCTGCATGTTTCTAAACAATGTCATTTCCTGTCTGATCAGGAAATGCTTGCTTCCTTCCTTCCTTTCTGCCTAAACAACAAAAGACTTTAAAAAAATCTGTTTGGATGAGGCTGTTTCCTCCTCCCAGCTGTATGAAAGAGATTCTACAAGGTTCTTTAGCTTAACTTGTGTTGTTGCAATTGCAGCTAGTTCATGTCTTGCATAGTGTGGGTTAATGAGAGTAAACTTATGGAATGTTCTGACTTAGCTGAGTTGTCATTCAGGTGATATTTTTATGCATGCATGTACACTTGGAACTTAAAAATGTACTTTCTGGGTAAAGAAGACAGAATTGTTATTTGTTCAATGTTTGATAATATGTGCAGTAATACAGAAGATGAAGTGCATCATCTTACTAGTGCTGAATTGTTTTCCAACCTGTTTTCTCACCAATTTTTGCTTCTTTGTTTGTTAGGCTTTGTGTATAGTTGATAGTTGATCCAAGAGGAATCTGGGGCACGCATGCTTAAAAGAATAGGGATAGAATGCAGAAGTAGCACATAAAAATATCTCCTGTGTTCAGTGCACTCTCTGCTTTCCTATTTTGGGAACAGGCATGTTCCAGAATGGAGACCTTCTTATCTACCATATATACTCGGCTATAAGTCAACCTCATATATAAGTCAAGGAGCTTGTAACAAAGGATGTAAAGGATGAAACAAAGGAAAGTGATGCCAAAGAACTTTAAAAAAATTCAGGCAGGCCTGTTTATGCTCACCCTAAAGGCTGGATTGATGAGGAGGGAATTACAATAAATAATGGATGTAAAGGACATGGCAACTCAGTTAGCAGTGATGGTAATCTTTAACTTTAATATGATAACTTTGCTTGATTTTAACCAAGTAAAGCTGACATAAATATGTCATGTAAATTCTTCAAAGCTGGAATCCTCTTGGCTCTTCTTTAAGGGGAAGTGCTAGAGAGCTGCCACCACCCCCATTTTCCCATCCAAGCGTTCAAAAGGGTCATAGTAGAAAGAATAGAGGGAGATAGTATGTACTTCTTTTAGGTGCTTCTGGGATAGATTAAGCTCTTGCTTTTTGCCGCTCTGCTCATCAATAAGAGTTAAAGTACAGTACTTTCACTGATCTGTGGATTACTCAACCCAGATTTTTCAGTCAATTTTTTGACTAAAATTTCTGGACTTATACATAAGTATATACAGTATTTGGTAAATAAGGATACATGCCCTTGTCATGCATGAGGCACACATTATGCTAAAAATGCTGCATTAGATGACTCTCCAAAACATCTTAATCACCACTCCTAGGCCAAACACCTTCTCAATTTCTGAACACTTTCTGGGATGAAATGAAATTTGAGAAACTTAACCTACTAGGCTGTGGGATGCTTGTAAAGAACAATCTTCTGAGTGGAGATGTAGCTTCTGACATAACCCTCTCAGAGTGTAATAGTATTTCTCTGACTTAAAACTGTATAAGTAAAATCTGGAGGGTTTTAATGAGAGGCGTAACACCAATATTTGGGAATATAATTAATCACAATGCCTAAAGGTTCCCAAATTCTTCCCTTCTGCAATGGAAAATGAAGGGAGTTTTAATCAGAGCTGCTATGGTCTATAAAAACTGGAAGTGGTGAAAAGGTAAAAGAAATTTCCTTTGGTCTCAGTAGTGGAAAGACCTTGTATTGTAGAATGGATGCCTCCATTAGTTATTCCAGAATCATATTGTGGTAATACCTTTAATAGGCTGACTGGAAATGTACAAAACATCTTAGTGCTGGCTTACAGAGCCAGTTCATTTCTCAGGCAAAGATTTTATATGGGGAGGGGGGGGAGGCTGGAGAAATGACAGTGTTTGAGTTGCATAACTGTTGTGTAATTTTCAGATGGTATAGGAAGAAAGGGGCATAAGTAAGTATTGGTCACCTTAAACAAAGCAGCCTCTAACTTTGACTTGTGTGGCTGTGAGAACTTGAATGTTTCCCCTTGCCCCATAAAAGAGTGGAGAGCTATGGCAGAAAGCAGATGCAGTCATATAGGTCTTATTGGTGATATCAATCCCGGTTTCCATAATAATTCTTTTTTATTTTTTATTCTATTTTAAAATATAAATGCAGTGAAATGGGCAAAAAAGAAGGGGAGAAGTTGGGGAGAAATATATAGGACATGTTTTTATAATTATGGTAACACAGACTGAATGTACAGTGGTCCTTGATAGCTGTTGGGGTTTGGTTCCAGGAACCCCAATGGGCACCAAAATCTGTAAATGGTCAAGTCCCATTAAATGCAGTGGTATAGTAAAATGGTGTCCCTTCTATAAAATGGCAAATCAAGGTTTACATTTTGGAATATTCTTTTTTAATACTTTCAAGCTGTGGATGGTTGAAGTCGCAGATATGGAGGGACGACTATATGCCCCAGAACACACTTATCTTCAGCTGTTATCTGCAGAATACACATTCATTTGTGGTTCATGTGGTAAGATCTGACCATTGATTGGAGAATGGATAGTAAATGTTGGTCTTCTTGCTGTTAAAATATGAGTCCATTAGTTCCAGTAAAAGCATTCAGGATCCAGTTGTGTTGACCATCTGCTGAATTAAAGGTGGCACATTAGTCAGCAGTGTGATGTGGCAGCTAACAAATCCAATATGATTCTAGGCTGCATCAAGAGGAGTATAGTGTCATGACTGAGAAAAGTAATGGTGCCACTCTGTACAGCTCTGTCCCGTTCCGGACACCATAGTTCAAGGATGTTGCCACGCTGGGCCTGTCCAGGGGAGGGCCACCAAAATGTGGAAAGATCTGGAAACCATGCCTTATGAGGAGTGGCTCAGGGGCTGGGTATGTTTAACCTGGAGAAGAGAAGATTAAGAGGTGACATGATAGCCATGTTTAAATTTTTGGAGGGATGTCATATTGAGGATGGAGCAAGCTTGTTTGGTACTGCTCCAGAGACTAGAACATGGAACAATGGATTCAAGTTACAGGAAAAGAGATTCCACCTATACATTATGAAGAACTTCTTGATGATAAGAGCTGTTTGACAGTGGAACACACTGCTTCAGAGTGTGGTGGAGTCTCATTCTTAGGTTTTTTTTAAACAGAGACTGGATTAGTGTTTTGATTGTGTGTTCCTGCATGGCAGGGGTTGGATTGGATGGCCCTTGTGGTCTCTTCCAGTTCTGTGATTATATGACATACACGTGTCTGCAAATATTAAAGGTTTTTTTGCTGCAAAATTTATATAGTGTACTATATCCAGTCAGAAAGGAATGACCACTGAACATGCTGACATTGTATGCAACAAGGAAGTATTTTCTGTGTTACATTATCAGCATTAGCTGAAGTGACCAATTTTTTTTCTAAACATATTTTTCAATATTAAAGCTATTAAGGCAGTTTTCCATTGATTACATAGGGCAATCTAAATCTTTCTTCCACTTTCTTCTGCTATCATTGGCATCAAATTCTATATTTTAAACAAATGCTTGGAAATTATATTGGTTGATTTCTGTTAAGGTTATAGTTAGTGATTCCAACAGTGAAGGAATAGCTAAGGCAAAATAGTTCTAAGTGACTGAAGTTGGAGGAGGCTGGAGCACCCACTCACAGTGTCATGCAGGACTTCATCTTCTTGTGCTCATTTGTTTGTACACACTATTCAATAAACCTGTAGCACTTGTTGTTCCAGACCAGTGCTGTGCTATTCCTACTTGTTAGTTGAACTGACCATATTGTTTGTAGGTTGTTTATGCCTTTTTTTGATCTTACAGATACAGATAAGAGAAAGGGGAAATGACTTGGACTATGCAGGAATGACGTAACATGCATGGTAGGGTTGGGTTGAATGGCTTGGTACTTTGACTTCCTCATAGGGGAAAAACACACCATCTTTATAATGGAGGTGGGGCAGTAGGCACTGTCTCTGTGCTAGGCTGAAAGGCAATAGTTGGGTGGTGAAGCACATGCTTCCTATTTTGAAATTCCCATGTTCAATTCTGGCAGTTAAAATAGGTGGTGGAAAAGCTGCTCTCCCTGAGCCATTGCCAATCAGGATAAAGTAGACACACCTGAAATAAAGTAGCATCTTGTTTTGCTTCCTTAGATACTAGGGATTCCTTGTAAGAGAACAGGGCTACTGCAAGCCATAGGATTGTTAAAACTATCCCCCCAGGCCCCACTTATGGTGCAGGCATTATGGTCATTGCTGTATAGTTTATGTTAAATACCCAGCCTGACAGAAAGGTGACTTTTGTACAGTATGCAAGTGGAATGCCTTTGAAGGACAAAGAAGCTTCTACCATAATCACTGGAAATAATAGTCAACAACTCTGCTTTATATGCAGAGTTGCCCTTATGCTTTTTAGCTTACCTCTGTGATTATAAGGACTAAAGATTTGCTTCTGTACTTATTTTCTTCTTTAAATAAAAACTGAAATTATCTGGAAACAAAATTCTGGACCTAGTTTGTGGTATATGCATATTACCATAAATATGTTTAGGGGACAATTTTAAACCCTTTATTCTGATGCAATGAAAGCTACTTTCTACGTTTAGAATCAATTCTGTCTAGTCTTACAAGATGGATGCTCCCTCCAACTTAATTTTGAGAGAGACAGGTGGCAAACCACAGAAGGTGTGAAGACTTTTTGGTGAAGCAATCGTGAAGAGCAGTCAAGTGTTAGATCAGAGAAAATGGAAAAGTTCCCTCCTCCTGCACATCTCACTTGTGTCTTCTGAGCTTTTTCCAAGTGTTGCTGTCAGTTCATATCTATTTTCTGTTGGTAGCAGGATATTGGAAATTGGAGTTTTTTAAAGAATCTGAGATCAGTATGCAAAAGGTGCAGGATCCTGCAGTTAAAAGTTATGCTAGATACTCCAGTAACTGAGCTAATGCCATGTTTCCTAGTGTAAACCATTTGTAGGACTCTGAAAGAGTTCTTGGTTTAAGAACTAGGAGAGAAAAAACACCCCAAAAGGCGCCTCATTCTGTATTGAATAGTGAGCTCTCAAAATGTGCACATCAGTTAAGATAGCTGTGTAGTTATAGATTTCTGTGATTAATGCAGGCGATGCAAAGTCAGCACTGTTGTTAGAAATTGGTACATATCAATAGATAATTTTAACAGTACCAAGTAATGCTGAGTTGGAAATGCTTTAAGCGCCTGTGTGGTACCCACACACATTCATGAAGTTGGTTCTACACCATAGACATTCAGTTTTCTTTAGTTAGATCCTAGTTCATATGCTTTAAGTCAGGCTTTGAGCCCAGGATTCAGTTGTGTGAAATTGAGCTCTGCTTTTGCAGCTCAAGAAGTAGTTATGTTGGGATTTACCTTTGAGGAGACAGGCCTGGACTGAGTTGTGCTTTGGATGCTTGAAAACTGTGGCTTACTCCTGAGCTGGCATGTTTTAAAAAATTCAGCTGGCCTTTGGATGCTTGGTGGGAAAGTTTGCCGGTGCCAAGAATCCCAAAGTTATTACCTGACTTGTAACCTCAACTTCCCCCCCCCCCTTTTTTTTTTTGCCCCTGGAATGCACTCTTGGTGACCCTTCCCAAATTGGAATCAGGCCCCCAGGCCAGGAAAAAACAACAACAAATGTCCTTTAAGCACTATCTAATTAGCCTTTTGAGAGTGGAGTATCAGGTGGGATAAGAGCTCAGGACTGTTCCACATGGGTGAAAGCATAGCAACTTGCTTGCAGAACAGTGTTTGAGACACTACAGCGCACAAGATCCTATGTGCATTTAAAGCAACCGATTCCATGGTTCAGCTGTTGGCTGTTGAGACCAGATATGGGAAAGAGCACTTTGCTCGGGCAAATACTACTTCCGTAACATTTTGATCTGTTTTTCAGTGGGTATCATAATTCAGGGACTGGGAAGTGAAGAGAACCAGTAGATTACCAATTTACAGAATGCGTTTGAAGTGGCTGCTGCACCTCCCTTTCCCCCCTACAGACTTATAGGGCTATTCAGTTGATGCTGGACAGATTTGTCTACACAGCATGACTTTTCCTGTGCACTATACAAAAGGGGTCAAGCTAAATTGTAGAGCTGGGAAAGGTACAAAATAGGACAACACAAATGATACAGCAGCTAAAGCATTGGTTTCCAATCTTTTCTATGCCCCACACCCCTAGGAAATATTTTTGATTAAATATTTGCACCCACTACAATAGTAATGTCACATTTGAAGATAAGGAAGTTTAATTTCTTTTTTTTTTTTTGAACTGCATATAATAATGGCATGAACAAATTGGGCATTAAAAACATAAGCTTTTAACTCAGTACATAAAATGCAAATCTAAATTGAGCAATTAGATTCTAATTTATTTGGGGGGGGGGTGATTTGAATAATTACTTGTGACTTGTCACTCAAGGACACAAGTCATTCTTTGTTGCTCTCCCTGAAAATCCATAGTGCATCTCAGGATGGGAACCTCTGAGCTAGAGCAACTCCTCTGTAAGTTGTGAACAGTGTTTCAGGCTGTTTAATTTAGGGGAAATGGTGTGTGTAAGGGTATGCAATTTTGCATAGTGTGGGGAAAAAAGTGATAGGGTCCCAGGATAAGGTTTTGCTCTCCCACCCATAATGCTAGAACCTGAGGTAGTCTGCTGATGCCAAATGTGGCAGATCAGAATGAACAAAAAGGAAGCAGTACTTATGAAAAGTAACTTTAACTTTAAAAGGGTACTGGACAAATTCCTGAAGGGAATGGCTATTAGAGGCTGCTGTAGGATATATCAATCTATATTTTGTTGTTATATGCCTTCAGATCCTTCCAACTTAATGAGGACCCTAAGGTGAATCTGCCATAGGGTTTTCTTGGCAAGATCTGTTCAGAGGGAGTTTGCTCTTTCCTTCCTCTGATGCTGCCCAAGGTAGGATGTATTTTTCATGGAGGATCAGAAGCAATTGTAGTTGGGGCCACAAGCAAGAGGACACTTTTGAATTTGTGTCCAACTTGTTGTGGCTTCCCATGGTTGGGAGTCGGGTTGGCAGTGGACAGAGCACAATTCTGAACTCAAGAGGCCCTTTTGGTCTCTTTTTGCATTCTTAGATTTGAGTCTTAAGAGAGGTTTGAGGATTGGGGGGGGGGAGAGCTTGGATTTTATTCAAATTATGTCTCGAAGGCCTAGGCACCCAGATCTTTCTAGGCCAAGTGCAGGGGTTTGTTGTGCTGGCTGCCTTTTCCTCCTCAGCACTCCCTCTCAGCACAAAAAGAGCAGGCAAAATAAGAGTCAGCTGGGCGTTGGCCAGAGGACCGATCCCTAGTGGCTGCTTCCTGTGATCAGTATCCAGGGCAGGCTGTGACTCTCTTGGTGAGCGCTGCAAAGGACTTTGCTCCGGCCTTATCTCGGAGAACACCCAGATTGTATTTGCTGTGGGGCTGTAATTGAAAGCTCAAGCTGGCTTTTCTTCTTCTTTGTTTTTTGTTGGAAGTAACTGCTGCAATGAGGACACCTGCAAATGAGTTAAGGCCTCTTTGCCCAGGTTGGTGATGTACTGATGTCACCAGAAAACTCGTGTGTGAGCCTTAAAACCACTCCATGGGATATTTTGGACCAGCCAGCTAACTTTGAATGCATTGTGCTGGTGGGTATGTTTTGTGGACTTTCGTAGCTCATTGCCAGGCATCTGTTTGTTGCAGTTCTTAGTTGAACGGCCAACTATCTGATAGCTACCCTCTCCTTTTCCTCCCCTGCCACCCATCCGCCTTGACACTTCATCTGCAAGCCAAGTTCCATTGCCTCCTCTTTAGTCAAATCCTGCCTGGGGGTGGGGGTGGGGGTGGGTGGGGAAAGGGACTCAGGAAGGGTTGTTTTTCCTCTAATATGATAAGGAGCTGTGCAGGGCAAAAGGGGGGCTCTTGCTGCTGATTGGTGGCCTGGCTGCCCAGGAATGCTCTGGCCCGATTCCCAGAATCCAGTACTCTGTGTTTGTTTGTTTCTGAGCCTGAGGTCTGGTGCTACTGTGACAGGAAATGGGGGAGCTGGAGGGGAGGCGAGGGGAGGGCTGGGTGGGGGGAGAGAGAAGGGAGCCGTCTGTCTATGTGCCTGTGAAATCTCTTTGTCCCCAGAGCTCAGCTGCAAATTCCCACAGAGAAAAGACTGGCCTTTGTGTTGTCAAAGGGTTTCCAACTTGTCTAGCTCCTGCTCCTAGTGAGAAGAGGCTGGGAGTATGAATCCCGGCATTTTTGCCCACTGCCTCCATGAGCAGCAAAGATGAGGGCTTGTACAAGAGAAGATCTCTTCAGTGGCATATTTTTCTTCTTCTTGAGGCTGTGCATCATTACAAACCAAATTAGGGGAGCGCTTATTGGATGTTTGGGCACTTCAGAATACGCAAGAGATGTCACCAGTGGTGTGCGTGTGTGCAGGTGTTCCAGATACATATGTGATCATTGCAGGCGCAAATACACTCTTAACAGCCTCAGCTGTAGTCAAGCACTCCTGGCTGCATGTAGCCTTTCTCTGGCTACTTTCAGCTGTAGAAATTCTTTCCTCATTAACCCCAGTTGTCTCAATGATTAATGTGGTACTTGCTTGTATAGGGCCTCTTAATAGGCTTTTCCTTGTGTGTATTTGTTACTGCTTTGGCAGGGCTATTAGCAGAGTCTACTCTTCTGGCTGTAGTTCTGGGATATTTTGCCTTCAGCTTCCATCATCCCCAGCCAGTGTAGCTGGTGAGATAAAGGATTGAGGGAGTTGCAGTCCACAGATTTGGAAGCCATGAATTTTCCTTCACATGCTCTTCTTGATGATGGGATTGTACTTTGTGAACCACAGATGACCCTCCCCCCCAATGTCTTTGTTTATTTTTAAATGAATAGGCTTGCTAGTCTTCCAAAAAGAGGTGCTTGTGGTGTTTGTCTTCCTGTGGAGCTCTTCTTGTGTTTTGGCTTTAACATCCATGCCTCGCTACCACAAGTTATTATTTTTATTTCTTAGCAGCCACAGTTTTCCTGCTTGTCTTGATTGGTTCCAGGGTTACTCGAGCCATGATGATGTTTCTCGAAGGCAATACTTGGCTAGTTTCCCTATTGTCCAGTTACCAGAATGGAAGTGGTGGTGTTCTCAGTTATCTGAATCTGCTACAATCAGGGACTGAGCAAAGCATGGTCCATGGGTAGCTCCCCTGTCACACCACAGAGGTCCCCTCATTTCCATTCCCAAAGCTGCCTCATGCTTCTAAAATGGGTGGGATTTTACCATCTTTCTTCCCCCTCCCCAGACCTGCAGGCCCAAGGTATACCTCACATTTTCTGTTTCTTTCAGACCTTGAAAAGAGGGATCTGGAATGATAGGGGTGGCCGCATCTCTAGCATATGAAATTTAGCTTGTGTACCCTACTGAGGCAGTCCTGCATCAGGCATGCACACACAAACCCTCCTTTGACTCCCCAGAAGGACAGCTGCCCTCCAGCCAGATTTCTGACATACCATTGGAACAATCCCTTCTCTCTGTTCTGCTGCCGACTGGGCACCATTTCCTTTCCTGTTGTGTATATCCGCCACATTCTCCCTTCCCCCT
Organism: Urosaurus nigricauda; assembly: GCA_034509955.1. Lineage (NCBI taxonomy): Eukaryota > Metazoa > Chordata > Lepidosauria > Squamata > Phrynosomatidae > Urosaurus > Urosaurus nigricauda. The sequence continues at coordinate 122,862,305 of JAOEGL010000001.1, read as the reverse complement.
TACCCCACCTCAGTGCTGCTACTCCCTTCCTGAGAGGCTTGGGGTGTAACCCTTGGTCTGAGCAGGCCAGGGCTCATGTTTCACTGGATTTTTGTGTTTACCTTGCCCCATTGTTTCACAGAGTGCGACTACTATGCTTCTATTTGTCCCATCCCCAAAAAACCCTATTCTGTGGCTGATAATTGTACATCTGTAAACAGGCCTGTTCACTGAATTTTGAATAGCAAGAGGGCTCCTGTCAACAAGCACAGCCAGCATACTGAATACAGAAAGAAGGGTGGGGCAGAGTCTGCATCAAAGCTACAATAAGACTTTAGGATTTGCATTCTAATGTTAATGCCACCTAACTTTTCAAAAGTTCTTTGCGGCAGCTTAGTTGGGCCTAACAAGGTATTGTATGAATATAGCTTTGGGAGATTTTGTTTTGTTTGGATCAAAAGGTGTCTCTTTTCCCATCCACCTCCTCTGCTACTACTTCCCATTCATCTTCGTTAAGAAATTAAGCTGAACTGTCCTTGAGGCTCACTGGGGTCTTGATTACATTGATCTTGATGCTTCCCTCCCATGTGATCTCATGTCTTGTGCTCATTCTCTCCAGCAGTCTAAATGTTAGCTTTCCTTTCCTTACCTCCCCCTCCCCTTATCTCTGCTTTCTTATCTTCCTCTTCTGGTTGCTTAGCTTTCCCCATATATGGACAGGTAAGGCATTCATGGGTATAAGCCGGGACACTAGTAATGTGTTAGTGTTCTTCCTGATTAGGCATGTAATCTTCGGCCCTTGAGGGTTCAGGGATTGGCTGCAAGTAGGGTAGGGAGCCAGACGAGTCTCTTGAAGAAATCAGATCAACTAGCTAAACCAGTCTTGTGTAAGTCTCTCTCTCTCTCTCTCTCTCTCTCTCTCTCTCTCTCTCACACACACACACACACACACACGTACGTACGTACGTTGGGGCGAAGCTTTACCTTTCTGCCTTGGGCCAGTTCTCGTTGGGCGTGGGACACACCCTGAGTACGGCTCAAGCCTTTCCTTTTTTTTGCTGAAGCCTGGCTGGCTGGCTACCAGGAAGAAAAGAGAAGGAACTCTTTAGAAGGGATTGGGCCGGTCTGCAAAGGTCTGTGGTGCCCTTAACGTTCCTTCTTGCTCAGGATGAATTTGCTGGTGGTGCAGGGAGTGGCAAAATGTTCAAAGTCCACACGACACAGTGAGCAAAGCTATCACACTGGGATTTTTTTCTCTTCCTCTTCTGCACTTGGCAAAGGAAGGCATCTTTGAAGTAAAAGTAAGAATCAATTTAGGACTGTGGAAAGTGAATCTTGGAATAAGAAACAGGTGAATGAAAACTCAATCCAGGAGCAAGAAACCTCTTCTGCTTTGTGGCTCAGTAAATTGCTGGGTGATTCTTTCTTTCTTTCTTTCTTTCTTTCTCTCTCTCTCCTTCCTTTCTTTCTTTCTTTCTTTCTTTTTAGCACTTGAATCTTTTCCATTTGTTCCTTGGCCTTTCTTTTATACTTTTTTTTTAAAGACAAGGGTGTGTGTGTGTTTGTAGCCACCAGACTGCTTGTCAAACTGAACAGATGTTGTTAACTAAAATAATAATAATAATAATAATAATAATAATAAAATTTTATTTATATACCGCCCTTCCAACGATCAGGGCGGTGCACAACATAAATAACATATACATGGTTAAAAACATTCCAATAAAAACAAAAACAATATAAAAACAAAACTGTGTTAAATATCAGTAAAACAATACTATATAAAATTTATGCCAGGCCAGCTTGCAATGCGGGGAGAGAGGGGGGGGAAGGGGAGGATCACAATGGGGGGGGAGGGTAATCAGGGGAATGCTTGTCCAAATAAGTATGTTTTTAACCCCTACTTGAATAAGGCAAGGGAGGCAGCCAGACGGAGCTCAGTGGGCAACGAGTTCCAAAGGCTGGGGGCCGAGATGGAAAACGCCCTCTTCATGGTGGTTGATAATTTTGCCTTTGGAACTCTAAGTAGCTGTTGCCCAGAAGATCTAAGTGTGCGGGGCGGATTATGTGGGGAGAGGCGGTCCTTCAGGTACCCTGGGCCCAAGCCATTTAGGGCTTTATAGGTAATAACCAGCACTTTGTACTGAGCCTGGAAGCGGATAGGCAGCCAGTGAAGATCTTTCAATATCGAGGTTATATGGGAGGCCCTGGGAGCACCAGTGACCACCCGTGCTGCCATATTCTGCACTAATTGCAGCTTCCGAGTGTGATACAAAGGCTGCCCCATGTAGAGTGCATTGCAGAAATCTAATCTAAAAAAAATGCTATCAATAGCCCAAGTTGATATAAAATACACATTCAGCTCCCAGACAAGATGCATTCTGCACTCTTGTCAAAGCATATAAACTAAAGTGCATAGGAACTATGTGCAAAATGATGTTTCTTTCCTTCCACTGTTTAAGGAAAAGGTGTGGAGCTAAGCAGGGCACTAAAGCCTAGTTGTTATCTCTATGTATAGGCTATGCCTTCACAGGTTTGATCCGTGTGAATTGATTTTTTTTTTTTTTTACTGCTTTCAAGGATTGAAAACATGGCTTCTTTTTAATGGCCAACTTAGTTATGTGCTCACAGAATATGCACAGCCCCGCCTTTAGCCAAGAAATAGGGACCTGTCAGCCAATATGGCTGTAGACTCTCCATAATCTAGAAGAGAAACCTTGGCTGCCCTGATAAAAATATTTCCTAACAGTATGGCTTTGGAACAGCTTTCTAGCTATTTAGTGGGGAAAGATGGCATCCAGCAGTCTGTAGGTGGAGCTGACAATATGGCAGAAACCTCCTGCTGTGCCCTTGAAGGTGCACCTTGGCAAAAAGATGTAGGACAAAGGTTAAGGAATGGGTTAAGACTTTGACCTGTGCTCCTAGAATAGCAGTAGGGGAGCAAGTAGTATGTTAGCCTGAAGCAAGATTTCAATCTAAGGATAGCTTAAAAGAAGTGCTGTACTGGGTTACGAGGTAGCATAGAGGTGGTGCAGATAGTAGTGCTTTTGGAGGCAGAAGACCCCTTTCAAAACATAGAAGCAAGCCCACATGGGGTTTGATATGGGAAGTACTCCTAATTGTAGCTCCCTAAGTTTACCTATACAGTGAACATGGGGGCAAGCCTTCACGCATATAATTTTTAGGTGCACACTTTTAACAAATTAAAATACAAAGATACAGAGTACATCAAGACTAGGCAGCTGGGTGGCCATCTACTTGTTTAGGACTATGATTCCCATCTTTCCCAACTAGCATTATTCTTGGCTGAGCATCATGGGATTTGTAGCTAAACATTCATCTGTAGGGTTCCAGGTTTGTTGTTTGTTGCTTTCAAATAGTTTCTGATCCCAAGGCAAATCTATTTCTTCAGAGAGGGCTTGCCATTGCCATACCCTGAGGCTGAGAGATTGTGACTTGTCTAGGGGTCCTCCAGTGAATTTATATGACTGGGCTGGGAATTGAACCCTGGTCTCCAGAGTCATAGTCCAACACTCAAACCTTTCCGCCACACTGTGCCTACCCCTAAAGTGCATAATTTAAATTTAAATCTTGGTCAGAGGAGAAAATGTGGGAGAGCATTCAGAACTGCTTGGTATTTTGTTCCACAAAGTCATATTTCTACTTCTTTTTTAACATTAGAGGGGAAAATCTGCAATTCAGTAGTTTTATATGCAGGAGATCCTAGATTCAGTCTCTGCTCTGTGCAATTTCTGGGCAAGACCCCCTGCTGGAAACCCTACAGAATCACTACAAAGCAGTGTAAATAAATCTGTGCTGTGTGGATCAGTCATTTGACTGTGGGGTAAGGCAATATCCTAAATTCTGTTTTCTGTGTATGGACAGCCAGCATGGCCTAATGGTTTCAGTGTTACTGTGATTCTGGAGACCAAGGTTCCATTCCCAGCTCAGCCATGGAAACCCACTGGGTGACCTTAGGCAAGTCATAATCTCTCAACCTCCGGGGATCTTGCCAAGAAAACCCCCATGAAAGGTACACCTTAGGGTCACCATAAATTGGAACCGAATTAAAGGCACACAACAAACAAAAAACATGTCTATGAAACTGGAGAAAAGTGGCACTCCATAAGTACAACTAAAGGTCATGCATAGTTAATGTTAATGTGACATTTTATACATGATCATAACCAGAATATGAGATCCCTGAGCACAAGGAGTCCAGACCTTTACCATAAATTGTGATGGTGATATCAGTCTGATAACTACATTTCTATTCATCTCTTCATTTCAGGATCCTGTGAATTCTCTTCTGGATATAAAAACCTTTCCCCAAAATTCCTTACATTTGTGGTTTGAACTGTTATTATTTTGCAATACTGATTTTTTGCAAGGTGAATTATCAAAAAATAGTGCTGCAACATGCTGTTGACCTAATGTGGCATGTGGCAGAATTCCTACCTTTACAATAAAGAAAAACTAAAAACAAACTTGAAGTAGTAAGTCTTCCCCAACCCAGTGTTCTTAATCTGTGTTGGATTACAACTCCCCCGCCCACTCAGACAGCATGGCTAAACTGGCTAGTATGATTGCTGTTTTAGAATCATAGATTTGGAAGAGACCACATGGGCCATCCAGTCCAACCCCCTGCCATGCAGGAACTCCAGATCAAAGCATCCTTGACAGATGGCCATCCAGCCTCTGCTTAAAGACCTCTAAGGAAGGAGACTCCACCACCCTCCGAGGGAGTGTGTTCCACTGCCGTACAGCCCTTACTGTCAGGAAATTCCTCCTAATATTGAGGTGGAATCTCTTTTCCTGCAATTTGTATCCATTGTTCCACGTCCTAGTCTCTGGAGCAGCAGAAAATAAGTTTGCTCCCTCCTCAATATGACAGCCCTTCAAATATTTAAACAGGACTATCATATCACCTCTTAACCTTTTCTTCTCCAGGCTAAACATCTCCAGTTCCCTAAGGCGTTCCTCATAGGGCATGGTTTCCAGACCCTTCACCGTCTTAGTTGCCCTACTTTGGACAAGCTCCAGTTTCTCCACATCTTTTTTGAATTGTGGTGCCCAGAACTGGACACAGTATTCCAGGTGGGGCCTGACCAAAGCAGAATAGAGTGGCACTATTACTTCCCTTGATCTAGACACTATACTTCTATTGATGCAGCCTAAAATTGCAATCGTCTTTTTAGCTGCCGCATCGCACTGTTGACTCATGTTCAGCTTATGGTCTACTTGGACTCCTAGATCCCTTTCACATGTGGTCTCATTCAGCCAGATGTCCCCCATTTTATATTTGTGCATTTCATTTTTCTGCCCTAAGTGCTGAACCTTAAATTTCTCTGCGTTGAATTTCATTTTGTTATCATTGGCCCAGCTTTCTAGTCTATTCAGGTCATTTTGAATTTTGATCCTGTCCTCTGGGGTATTAGCTACTCCTCCTAGTTTAGTGTCATCCACAAATTTGATGAGTATGCCCCCAATTCTGTCATCCCAATCATTAATGAAGATTTTGAATAGCACAGGGCCCAGGACAGAACCCTGTGGGACCCCACTGGTCACTTCTTTCCAGGTTGAAAAGGAGCCATTGTTGAGCACCCTTTGGGTTTGGCGGGTCAACCAATTACAAATCCATGTAACAGTTAACTTGTCTAACCCACATTTTACAAGCTTGTTTGCGAGAATGTCATGGGGAACCTTGTCAAAGGCTTTACTGAAATCAAGGTATACTATATCCACAACATTCCTTTCATCTACCAAGCTGGTAATTTTATCAAAAAAAAAGAGATCAGGTTTGTTTGGCATGACTTGTTTCTCTGAAACCCATGTTGGCTTTTTGTGATTATGGCATTGGCTTCTAAATGTTTACAGAGTTTCTCCTTAATGATCTGCTCTAGAATCTTTCCTGGTATTGATGTCAGACTAACTGGACGATAATTGTTGGGATCCTCTTTTTTCCCTTTTTGAAGATGGGGACAATGTTTGCCCTCCTCCAGTCTGCTGGGACTTCTCCTGTTCTCCAGGAGTTCTCAAAGATTATTGCCAATGGTTCTGATATTACATTTGCCAGTTCTTTTAATACCCTTGGATGTAGTTCATCTGGTCCTGGAGACATATTCATTTAGGTTAACCAGGTATTCCTGTACTATCTCTTTACTTATTCTGTGCTGCAATTCCCCTATTCTGTCTTCTACTCCATTATCCTTAGGTTGAGCACCCTTTGCCTTTTCTGAGAAGACTGAAGCAAAGAAGGTGTTGAGCAATTCTGCCTTTTCTCTGTCCCCTGTTAGGATTTTGCCGTCTTCTGCACACAGTGGCCCAACCGTTTCCTCCTCCTTCCTTTTGCTGCAGACATATCCAAAAAAGCCCTTTTATTGTTCTTAACCTCTCTAGCAAGCCTTAGTTCATTCTGTGCTTTAGCTTTTCTGACTTTATGCCTACACTTGCTGGCTATTTGTTTGAATTCCTCTTTGGTGGTTTCCCCATTTTTCCATTTTTTATACACGTTCCGTTTAAAACTTAGCTCATTTGAAAGTTCCTTAGTCATCCATCCTGGCTTCTTGACACATCTTCCATTTTTCTTTCTCATTGGAACTGTTTGAATTTGCGTCTTCAGTATCTCCTTTTTGAGAAACTCCCATCTTGAACTCCCTTCTCTTTTAGTATTCCTGACCATAGGATCAGCCCCAGTATTTCTCTATTGAAATCAGCTCTCCTAAAGTCTAGAGTGTGTGTGGAAGCCTAGTGTGGAAGGAAGCTAGCACAGAATAGTTGGTAAAAATATGCATAAAATTTAATGCCTGTGCGCAAAATGCTTTGAAGACTCGGGCATCCTGTCTTTGTAGTCAGGAGACCCAGTATAGTGTAGTTTGAGTCTTGGGCTACAACTGGAGACCGGGATTCAAATTCCTGCTTAGCTGTGGGAAACCCACTGGGTGATCTTGGGCAAGTCACACACTCTCAGCCTCAGAGAAGGCAAAGACAAACACCACGTGAACAAATCTTTCCAAGAAAACCCTATGATAGGGTCACTTTAGGGTTGCTATAAGTCCAAAATGATTTGAAGGCAAACAACAGCAACTCATCTTTCAAGCTGCAGCTTCACATGAAGTAGAGGGGCTTGCAGCGGTCACTGACAATTGCTTAATGCTTGGATATCAGGAGAGGTAATCTCAGGAATGTGTCATGTAGTAGAAGATAGCAAGGAAATGCTGTGTTTTACTAAAGCTGGAAGTGCAGGAGCTGGCTTATTGTACATATTTTTGCTTTATACTTTTCTTTGTGTGTGCAGTTTTGTTGGATGTGACCTTTCAGGGACCAACACATTTATTATTCTCTTTTTTGTATGGTGAACATTGGCACTATCTGTCGCCCCCCCACCCCATGTTGTGTGGCAAAGAGATCAGATGAAGCTTTTGAAATATCATTTGTAAATCTGGTTTAATATTTTTCAGGGGTGAGTGGACTAGGGAGATTTCCCTGTTAAAACCTGTAATGTAAGGTAAACACAATACAGACCTTTTTGTTGGAGCGCCTCTACATTGATGATAGGGTCAAAGACCATCATGGGCACCTGTCGGATGTGGAACTGCCTGGATCATCATCACAGTGCAATGCCTAGGAGGACACTGGGCCATGGGATAGTGAGAGTTTGCAATTCAGAGGGTCCTTGTGACTAATACCAAATGTGTGTTTCATAGAGTTGCTGTCACTAAAAAACTCTCATGTGGTTTCCAGATGGGTTTTTGACAAGGAAAACTGCCCTAGGGACATGTCCTAAATATCTCTCTACTGCTGTAATAAGAGTGGCTCACCCATGTTTTGGGAATGTGGCGCAAAACGTCTCACGTATCGCCTTCATTTGCTGCTATTTGTTCCAAGGAAAACGTTCTCAGGGCTAAGCACACTTCAAGTGTGGGAATCTTTTTTGTTTTTCTAGAACCCAGAGATCCACCAACTGGAGTTGGGATGCAAAAAGACATCAACTTAGAATGGTCATTTTTGAGTACTAGAACTAAAGAGGACTTGCCATCCTTCCATGCAGAAATCCATTCCTGGTTACTTATTTCAGCAGTATAATTTAGGGTGAGATAGGAGTGACATTGTTATTGCTAGTGTTAAATATTTGGGAGTTGGCAACCCTTGCTGATATACTTACAGATTACCCCAAGATCTGCACTGTATCCAGATCTATCTCTTGCTTAGATAACAGTATGAGGGGAGAGTATGAGAAGCCCCTTATTTAAAATGAGAAATTTTAGGTGGGTCACTGTATTTTGGCCCCAGTCCTAAATCTATATGTGGGGAATAATGTAATTGCAGTGACATGAGATTGCCCAGTTGTTTTAGGAATTCCTGGAGCATTACTAAGTAATTCACATGCATACTTAGGAACTTATTGTTTTAGATGAAAAGAGATTTTTGCTGACCCTGTGATGAAAAGGCGGAGAAACACCCCTTTTCTGGTCAGCTGTGGAGGGGAAAGAGTGTCCTTTGGCTTTTTGTCTAGTCAGTCTTTGCTTGGAAAGCCAACTTGTGCTGACAAATGTAACTGCACTGCTGTGTTTTGGTAATCCCAGTTGCACTGTACTGCTTCTGATTTTAAGTGTGCTCATTTAATCATGTGTCAAACTTGGCTGCTTTTGTCACAGAAAAATCAACTATATCTTCTCTGGGAGGTGCTGTATACTTCTTACACTACCTTTCTCCTGAAATTTGATTATTTGCTGAAAATTACACCCACTTGACTGGTTTTTGTAACCAGATGTGCTGTTGACCATATGGGGACCCCATGGTCAGTAGTGGTAAACAACCCTTCTTTTCATTTCCAAAATGAAGCTCACTGGATTAAGAATGCCCTTTTAAACATCTGACTTAAAATCTTGTGTAGCTTGGCCCTGATACATTGGACAGGCAAAGAGATGACAAGTATAGAAGAAGTTTATTATGTGGAGTACTGTACCTGGCTTATATGGGTGGGGCAACAGAAAGTGTATTGGGTTTCTCTTGGTCTCATGCCTAATATTACAGGATACCTATAAAGGTGAGAAGCTACATCTTCCTATCAGAGATGTGTAGTTGGTACACCAAATATTTGACTCTTGTTTTTCTACTGTCCAATTCCAACTCCTTCACAAATGGCAAATATATCGAATCATAGAATCACAGAGTTGGAAGAGACCACAAGGGCCATCCAGTCCAACCCCCTGCCATGCAGGAACTCCCAATCAAAGCATCCATGCACGACAGATGGCCATCCAGCCTCTGCTTAAAGACCTCTAAGGAAGGAGACTCCACCACCCTCCGAGGGAGTGGGTTCCACTGTCAAACAGCCCTTACTGTCAGGAGGTTCCTCCTAATGTTGAGGTGGAATCTCTTTTCCTGCAATTTGCATCCATTGTTCCGCATCCTAGTCTCTGGAGCAGCAGAAAACAAGCTTGCTCCCTCCTCAATATGACATCCCTTCAAATATTTAAACAAGGCTATCATATCACCTCTTAACCTGAATTAGCAATATATTAATTAGCAATACCAGATTTACTGTAGTAAACACTCTAAAGGTGCCAGGTCCCATCTGATGTTGGGTCAGCCTTTGTTAGTATTGAATGGGAGACCACCAACCAATATCAGGTGCTGTAGGCTATATTTCAGAGGAAAGAATTGGCAAAACAAGTATCCCTTGCCCAAGAAAACCCTATTAAAAATTCATAGGGTTGCTATGAGTTGACAGGGGACTTGAGCACACATACAGATGCACAGAATGGCAGCACATGACATTTCATCATCACCACATGAATTATTAGGTTACCGGTGGAACATAAAATATATTTATTTGGTAAGAATTTTTGCCTTAATTTCTATGAAAATAAAAATGCAACACACAAGGCATTTAATAAATTTTAAAAGACAAAATATAAGTAAAAAGTTATGTATTTCTATATATTGTTACAATATAGTTACAATTCAAAAGATTCTAGAGCAGATAATTCTGTTATTACTAGCAGAATGGTTTTCTCGAAAACAAGTCATACCAGACTAAAGCTTAGGGTGTATCCACATTGCAGAATTAAAGCAGTTTAAATGTCATGACTCTGTCCTACAGAATCCTGGGATTTGTAGTTTGGTGAGGCACCAGACCTTGCTGATGGAGCAGAGTGAACCTTACTAAACTACAAATCCCAGCAGTCTGTAAGATAGGTCATGGCAGTTAAAGTGGTGTCAGGCCACTTTAATACTGCTGTGTGGCTACACTCAGTCAATCAGGGGAATGCCATGGACGTAGTTTATATGATTTCAGTAAAGCTTTTGACAAGGTCTGCCATTATATTACTGCAGAAAAGCTAGCGTAATGTGGACTAGACAGTGCTACTGCTAGGTGGATTTGTAACTGGTTGAAAGACTGAACCCAAAAAGTATTAATATTTCCTTTTTATCCTGGAGATAAAATGGGGTGCTGCAAGGCTGGGTTCTGGTCCCATTATTGTTTAACATTTATTAATGACTTGGATGATATATTAGAGGGCATACTTATTAAATTTGCAGATGGCACCAAATTAAGGGGGATAGTTAACACCCTAGAGCAGGGTTCCCAAACTTTGGTCCTCTAGGTATTTTGGAGTTCAGCTCCTAGAGGCTTCAGATTGGCCAGTTGTTAGGAATTCTGGGAGCAGAAGTACAAAACATCTGGCAGACCAAAGTTTGGGAGTCACTGCCATGGAGGACAGTATCAGAATTCAAAATGACAATAGATCGGATTGTTAGGCAAAAACTAACAGAATGAATTTCAAAAAGCATAAAGATAAGGTATTACACTTAGACAGGAAAATGAAAGGCTCATGGTTGGGTGACATCTGGCTTGCCAACAGTACATGTGAAGAGGATCTAGAGGTTTTAGTTGACCGCAAGCTGAACATGAGTCAACAATGCAATGCGGGTGTCAAAAAGACCAGTGCAATCCTGGGCTGTACCAATAGGTGGGTAGAGTCCAGATCAAGGGATGTGAAAGTGCCACTCTATGTAGCTTTGGTCAGACCACACCTAGAATACTGTATCCAGTTCTGGGCACAGTTCCAGTTCAAAAAACATGTTGACAAGGTGGAATGTGTTCAAAGTAGGGTGAGCAAGATAGTAAGAGGTCTGGAAACCATGTCTTATAAGGAATGGCTCAGGAAACTCTGAATATTTAATGTGGAGAAGGGAAGACTAAGGGGGTGATATGATAGTTGTTTTAAACTATTTGAAGGGATGCCATGTTACAGATGGAGCAAGTTTGTTTTCAGCTACTCTGTAGACTAGGAGCAATGTATAAAATGCAAGAACAGAGATGCCACCTGAACATTGGAAAGAACTTCCTCACAAGAGCTGTTCCACAGTGCCTAGGAGGGTGGTGGATTCTCCTTTTTTGAGGCTCTTCAAACAGAGGTTGGATGACTCTCTCAGGAGTACTTGGACAGTCTGCTTACATGATAGGAGTTGGACCTCGTGATCCCTTCTAACTCTATGGTCCTGTTATTCTAATTTTATACATTTTTATTTTGAGGCGAGAGTTGGTGAACTTCTCCCAATTCTCTTAACTCCACAGCTCTGCTTCCTGTTCAGGTTTAACAGACTAGATGAGTGTTCCTAAATGCATGCAGGAACTACAACATATGGGTCTTCCATTTTTACCTCAAGCAACGCAAATGACAAAGCACTCCTGGAAAGCTTGTTAGATTGGCAGGTTCTTGAATTGCATCAAATTGCCATATAATAGTCACTTCTGGTTGTACAGTAGAGTCCCGATTATCCGACATTCGGTAATCCGACATTCCAGATTATCCGACGTCGGTTGAATTAGGACACGCCCCAAAATGGTGGCCGTGATGGGCAAGGAGCCTGAACAGGCCCAAGAACAAGCTGTTGATCAGTGAGTTGAAGGCTTTTCAAAATGATTGCAAGGCTTTTCATAGTGATTTCAAGGCTTTTCAAAATGATTGCAAGACTTTTCATAGTGATTTCAAGGCTTTTATTGGACCCTCCAGATTATCCGACATTTTCAGTTATCCGACTATCAGCCGGTCCCGTTTATGTCGGATAATCAGGACTCTACTGTACTTGTTAACATGCCAGATATTTACTATTAAGTGATAGTAATGAAGTGCAGACTTCAATTTTTGTGACATGGAGCATTTATCAAGAGTGTGCATTCTTGGATGGCTAACCCATTGAATATTTAGATCCAGTCTTGTTCAGCAAGAAAGTTTAGAAAAGGCCATTGAGATTGTTCTGACTACATAATGTTCACTGTTACGATGGAGGAGTGCTCCAAAGAGACTTCACTCATTGAAATATTTGTTAATTTGTGCACTGAACCATGATAGAAAAACACAAACATACCCTTAGCAGGAAGGAATTCAGTGAAATACTGCCCTTTCCCTAGAATTGTGCTCTTCCAGGATGATTGAAAGAATGCTTTGAAAGAAATGACTTGGAGTCATTCTGAGTAATGCCAAAAAACGGGTACAACCCTGGCTAGAAAAAGTTATTGCCTACTTGAAAATACCTGTTTTTCTATGCTGTAGTGGCTGCCATAGGACACCCCCATCTGGGCTTAAATTCTGTTTACAGCATAGAGAGGCATCCTTCAGTCTGTAGGCCAAATGTGGCCTGCAAAGTTTTTCTGCCTGATCCACAAACCTACACTGTTGTCTATGATCAAAGATAAGAAACTTTAAAGCACAGGAAGTTGTTGCATGTCTGTGCTTTGTAGTTTAAGAAGCTTTTGCATTGACCTACACTTGTTACCTGAGTAGGCATGTGTAGGCTGCAGAAATGGCTTTGGGGGCCACATATGGCTTGTGAGCCACACCTTTTCCAGCCTTGCCCTAGCGAAGATCTAGTGGAACACAACATGGTCTGGAAATCTGAAGTTATGGCATGTACAAAAGCATGAAAATGAAACCAGAAGCTTCTAAAAGATTGGTAAGCCTTCATTCAGGTTGTAGTGAGAATACCCCAGAACCTGCATTTTTTTCTAATGCAAGGATAGGCAGCTCAGTGCCTTCCAGATGGACTACAGCTCCCATAAGCCAAGCCATTGTGGCCAGTGCTCAGGGACTCTTAATAGTCCAATTTACCTGGAGGGCTACAGGCTGCCTAACCCTGTTCTAATGTATGATGTGTCAGATCTGAAATTACCTATTGCAGGGAAACCGTCTTTCTTGACATCAATTACACAGTACAAGATCCAGTCAGCTGGCTTAAATTCTTCAGGACAAGTGGCAAAACATTGTACAAATAGGCATGCTAATTGAAACCCTGCTTGTTTTTCTTTTTTAAAATGGCAACCTGAGCATCAAAGTTCTGCTCCTTTTATCTCTTTAGTCAGTCCCACCTCAGATAATTTCAAGATACGTAGAGGTATCTGGGCTTCCTCTCTGCCTTTGATCCCAGGAGTCCAGTGTGGCGTCTAACATATTCTGCAGTTTATGTTGGCTAGGGAAGGGAGATTCAAGGAAGTTTGCATAGAGATTTGTATTCACAAATGGCTATACAGTAGTCACTTTTTTAAAAAAATTTTTTTGCAATGGCCACTAATAGTACATTCTGCTAAGGTTACAGTTGTTGATTGCCATGACTCTGTTCAACAGTTAGAGGGTCCTGTGTTTCAGATGCCACAGATCTTTCCTAGCCTGGTTTGAGCATATCTGGCCAACTCCACAACAATATAGAATAGTGGGATCCAGCAGGGCAGTTCTCATCTAAGGATCATGCTACCTTTCCGAAGCGCAAGCTGGATTTGACCTTTTTTACTGGCAATCAAAACACAATGGCAAGCAAGGAGGAAAATTGTCCCTTCTTACCTTGTATTGACCTTCTCCTTGGGGCAGCTTTATGAAAACGTGGACTAATTGAGATGCTTAGAAGGTTATTTGAGTTTGTGGCTGGGAACCTTGGCAAGCCCAAGGGCCAATTTCCACCCTTGCGGCTTGCTGTGGGTTGCCCCTCCTATTATATTACTACACTGCCAAAATTTGGCAGCAAAATAGAGTTTTAACACAAGCAGGAAAAATTAGTTTCAAAGAGGTTTTGCAAGTTGCCACAGTGTTTTGCAACAAACTACAAAATCCCCATTTATTCAGGTTTTGGGGATCCTGGAGACTGATAGAATAGTCTGGAGGGAGTGCAGTCTCACAGACTGTGTGTTGCCCAATTCTGTTTTGGATTCTTGGCCAGTCCAGCCTGTGCTATAATTTTTGGCTCTACTTTTTTAACAGATTACATTGAACTGGGCTCTTAAGGGATGTGCCATCTAGGTGAGGAGTCCTGCCTTTAAACTGAAGTTGAGCTCTTAACTCCCAGACTGTTCTTTGACAAGCCACTCTTCCAGATTGGTGGGGTAAAGAAACAATACTGCCTTTTACCCTGGAGTGCCTGGTATCAGCTTCAGCTGATAACACCAGTTGTGACCCTAGCTGGTAATAGTTGTACATGCACTGGTAACCTTTCGTCTTGATTTTTGTAATGCCGTCTACATGGGGCAACCTTTGTGTCATGTCCGGAAGCTTCAACTGGTTCAAAATATGGCAGCCAGAAGTTCGACCACATTACACCAATTTTAAAATCATTACACTGGCTGTCCATTAGCTTCCGGGCACAGTACAAGGTGTTGGTTATCACCTATAAAGCCCTATACAGTATGGCTTGGGTCCATCTGGTACTTGAAGGAACACTTCCTCCCATAAAATCCTTCCTGCACTCTCCGTTCTTCTGGGAAGAATCTCTTACAACCAAGAAGATCTAGATTGGTGCCAGAATGGAAGAATCCATCTTATTTCCAGGATGTTTAGGACTTTTTAATTTATTTAAATGTATAATTGGGAAGGAAGGGTTGGGGTTTGGAAGGGTTTGCTGTTTTATCATTTTTTTGTATTGTTTATATCTTATTACCCTCCTTGATTCCTGAAACGGAAGAGGCAGGATATAAATAAATATTATTGTTATTTATTAAAAGATAAAAATACCTGTAAACCCTAGCTTGCTGGAAGGGATGTTAGGGTGTTAGGAAAAGAAAAGAGGACTTGTTCCAAGCACTTAGGATCTGCATAGATAGTAATATGAATTGTGATTTTTTTTTTTTACAGTTGAAATTAGAAACTGGACTACAGCCAACAGCAGCATGGGCAGTAGATCAGGGATGATGGGAATTGTAGTCTACTAGCGTGGTTCACAATCCCTTGTGCTTAGTTTTTATAAAATTCAGGATTTCTTCCTTTATAGTATGGGCAGCCCTAGACCAAGTGGGCTGGTTTTACAGACTCTTACTCTTGTGGGGGGAAGGGCTTCTTTTCTTTTTAGGAATCTTCCAGTCCAGCAGAGAAATCCCAACTGGTGGAGGTGATGAGGTGGGCATTTCTGCCCCTTTCCTTTGGTACCCTAGAATCATAGAATTATAGAGTTGGAAGAGACCACAAGGGCCATCTGCTGACCCTGAGGGAAGCCTGAAGGGACGCCTGCTGCAGCCTGAAGCCAGCATTCCACCTGAGGCTCTACAGCCAAGGCCAGGCAAGGCAGGGCAAGCCAGGAGGTGTGGTTTCTTTGGAGGACTTAAGTCTTTGCCCTCCCACCCCTCCATAACATCTGCTGACCCTGAGGGAAGCCTGAAGGGACGCCTGCTGCAGCCTGAAGCCAGCATTCCACCTGAGGCTCCACAGCCAAGGCCAGGCAAGGCAGGGCAAGCCAGGAGGTGTGGTCTTCCGGAGGACTTAAGTCTCTGCCCTCCCACCCCTTCTCAACATCTGCTGGCCCTGAAGGAAGCCTGAAGGGACGTCTGCTGTAACCCCAGTCTCTTATGTGTTTGGGATTTTACATCTATACTGGGACGGGAAATTTTAGCTGGATTATCCAATTTCATCATCTGATAATGGAGCCGGAAGTAACTTGGGAGCAGCTATTGAAGTTGTGCGGGGTCAGGGAAGATATGGCGGTAACAGAGTGAACACATGTTACAAAAGAAGAAGGGATCGATGTTTGATATCTATCCCTTCTTCTGTTCACTCTGTTTCCCAGGATAATGTGGGGAGTGCACCAATCGTTCCACTATCCCTTAATCTGCTCCTCTGCAATGTCAGGTCGGCCAAGGGGAAAACCCACATCATCCACGACCTCCTTGTGGATGAACAGGCCGACCTGGCATGCTTTACTGAGACCTGGCTGGGAGATGCCAGCGCTGTAACATGGGCGCAAGCTCTCCCAGCCGGTTACACGGTCAGTGAGCAGATAAGGGAAAGTGGGCGAGGGGGCGGTGTGGCTTTAGTCCATAAAACTAACCTGACCTTGATCAGAAAGCCTGTCCGGAAAACAACCCACATCGAGTGTGTGTACCTTAGCCTGAAGACCAGGGATAGCTTGGGGATTCTGTTGGTATACCGGCCACCCCGTTGCCTAACGGACTCCCTAACCGAGCTGACTCAGCTGGTCTCTTGAGTTGCTGTTGGACTCACCCAGACTTTTGGTCTTGGGCGACTTCAACATCCCTCTAGAGACCAGCCCATCCAATCTATCTGGAGCGGCTCGGGAGTTCATGGAATCCATGACAAACATGAACCTATCCCAATTGGTTGACGGGCCTACTCATTGTGCGGGTCATACACTCGATGGGATTTTTAGTACGGAACAGGAGTATCCGTGGGCGGAGGTAACCAAAACCTCCGCATTGTCATGGACGGACCACTTTCTGATCAAGATGGAACTTAAGGCCACTTTCCGCCCCCTCGGGGGTGGCGGACCCATTAGAATGGTCCGCCCTCGAAGGCTGATGGAACCAATTGGCTTCCAGAATGCCTTAGAGGGTTTAATGGTTGGTAGCACCGGCGACTCTACCGAGACCTTGGTGAATACTTGGAACTCCGTCCTTCCCAAGGCCCTCGATACTATCGCTCCTGAGCGTCCTCTCCAACCCGCTCCCAACCGTAAGCCCTGGTTCTCCCAGGAACTCCGGGAGATGAAGCGGGTTGGACGACGACTAGAGCGCAAATGGCGGAAGACTCGGCTCTTGTCCGACAGAACTCGCCATAGGCAGCATCTTCGCGCCTATAGGGAGGCTTTGCGTGCAACGCAGAGATCCTTCTACTCTGCACGCATTGCGTCTGCAGAGTCCCGTCCAGCGGAGCTGTTTAAGGTGGTGGGGGAGCTGACGCAGGTTCCCCCTGCGCCAAATCCTCTACTTAACCCTACAGTGGCCTGCTGTGACGCATTTAACACCTACTTTGCAGACAAAATCTCTCGGATAAGGGCCGACCTAGACGCCAATGTTTTAGCAGTATCTGTAAATGAGGCACCTAGCAACTCCGTTACTGTTACGTTATTGGATGAGTTTCAATCTGTAAGTACTGATGACGTGGACAAGCTCCTTGGAAGCGTGAGGAAAACAACCTGCCCTCTCGATCCATGTCCATCATGGCTGGTCGTCCAGGGAGGGGACGCATTGAAGACATTCCTTAGGGATGTAATCAATGCGTCCCTCAGGGAAGGCACTGTTCCTTCTTGTCTGAAGGAGGCGGCCGTAAAGCCCCTCCTGAAGAAACCTTCCCTTGATCCCCTGGACCGAAACAACTATAGACCAGTTTCCTTGCTGCCATTTTTAAGCAAGGTGATCGAGAGAGCAGTTGCCTCCCAACTCCAAGCTGTCTTGGATGAAACCGATTATCTCGATCCATTTCAAACCGGCTTCCGGGCAGGATATGGAGTTGAGACTGCCATGGTTGCTCTGACAGATGACCTCCGCTTGAGCATCGATAGGGGTAGTGTGACCCTGTTGGTGCTCTTGGATCTCTCAGCGGCCTTTGACACCATAGATCATGCCATCCTTTTGGACCGGCTGAGAGGGATGGGGATCGGAGGCACCGCCTTACGGTGGTTCCGTTCCTTTCTCTCCGGCAGGACCCAAAGGGTGAGGCTCGGGGACAGCTGCTCCTCCAAAATTGAGCTAAGCTGTGGCATCCCGCAAGGCGCCATTCTGTCCCCGATGCTATTTAATATTTACATGAAGCCGCTGGGTGAGATCATTCGGAGGCATGGAGCTCAGTGTCATCAGTACGCTGATGACACTCAGATATATTTCTCCATGACCAGATCATCTGCTCAGACCTCAGATGGCGTCTCCTCTCTCAATGACTGCCTGGCAGCGGTAATGGATTGGATGAGGGAAAACAGATTGAGACTGAATCCAGACAAAACGGAGGTACTGACAGTCACCGGCCCGAAACCAGGTCTGGGAATACATCTCCCGGTCCTAGATGGAATCACACTATCCTCGAAGGACCCTGTTCGCAGTCTGGGGGTACTCCTAGACTCGTCACTTCACATGACGAGTCAGGTGAATGCGACGGTCAGGAGTGCCTGTTATCAGCTTCGGCTGATACGCCAGCTGCGCCCTTTCCTGGAGATGAGGGATTTGGAAACTGTGGTACACGCTTTGGTCACCTCACGACTAGACTACTGCAACGCGCTCTACATGGGGCTGCCCTTGTACCTAACCCGGAAACTTCAATTGGTTCAAAACATGGCAGCCAGATTAGTTACTGGGACATCTAGGAGAGAACATATAACTCCATTGCTTAAGTCTCTCCACTGGCTGCCAATTAGTTTCCGGGCACAGTACAAGGTGCTGGTTCTAACCTTTAAAGCCCTACATGGCTCGGGCCCATCTTATCTCAGGGACCGCCTCTCCCCGTACGATCCTCCCCGCACACTTCGATCCTCTGGGAGGAACCTACTACAGCCTATCAAGACCAGGCTGGCACAGACCTCCCAGAGGGCCTTCTCTGCGACCGCTCCCAAGCTCTGGAATGGTCTGCCGGATGAGATGCGTCTCATGACATCTTTAGATTGCTTCAAAAAAGCCCTAAAGACGCATCTCTTCCGGCAGGCCTTCCCCTGAAATTTCCTATCTCCGGCTTCGGTTCCAGACTTTGATTTCCTGCTTACTCCCATGTTTCTGATCCCCACTTATGACGTGGCCGCATAAGGAAGGGTTAGGATGCTGTTATATGTTTTTAAATAATTACTGTTTTAATCACTGCCGGTTTAATCTATTTTTAAGGGGTGGGAGGTTTGGAAACGGGTTATGGGATTGTTTTAATCTATGTTTTTTCTTTTACTTGTACCCCGCTCCGAGTGTATGAACAGAGGAGCGGGCTATAAATAAACTATTATTATTATTATTATTATCCAGTCCAACCCCCTGCCATGCAGGAACTCTCCATCAAAGCATCCCCGACAGATGGCCATCCAGCCTCTGTTTAAAGACCTCCAAAGAAGGAGACTCCACCACACTTCGAGGGAGTGTGTTCCACTGTCGAACAGCCCTTACTGTCAGGAAGTTCATCCTAATGTTGAGGTGGAATCTCTTTTCCTGCAGTTTGCATCCATCATTCCGGGTCCTGTTCTTTGGAGCAACAGAAAACAAGCTTGCTCCCCCCTCAATATGACATCCCTTCAAATATTCAAACAGGGCTATCATATCACCTCTTAATCTCCTCTTCTCCAGGCTAAACATCCCCAGCTCCCTTGTGTCCCAGGATCTGTTTAAGTTGCTTGAAAAATGTCAGGGCATTGGGGGATGTGGTGTTAGGGATGGCAAGGAGAGGTGATGAATATGGCTTCCCCTCCTCCTTGCGATGTCAGCAGTGTTTGAGTGAAACCAGACTGTGTGAATGTTCCTTTTTGGAGTGGGTTGGTGGGCTGGGTTGGGGAGCTGGGTGCTAGTCAACTGTCTTGTTAGTTTGTGTTGCACACATGTGCAATTCTGAAGCAAAAAAGCAAGGCTCTGTTGCTGGAATGAGGATCAGGCAGCACTCCAGATGTTATTGGAATACAACTCCCAGTAGTTCTAGCCAGCATAGCCAGTAGTGCAGAATGCTGAGGGTTGCAGTCCAGCAGCATCTGGGTGGCTATGCAAATCTTGCTTCTGTTGTATTCTTGGTACGTTGTGTCCACTGCACTTGGGAAGCCAAAGTCTGTAGTGTTCTGTTTATTTTTTGGAGTGTGCCTTGGAGAGCCTTATATTGAAGAGCATGTGGCATTACAATAGGCACCATCTCCCTGGTGACACAGCCACACAAGAAGGTATTCTGTCTGTCTTGAAGCAATATCTACCATAACAGACTTAAATACACTATAAGTGTTCAAAATTTTATTTAAAAAAAAACAGTAATCTAATGTGACTTTAGTATGACTTTGTATGTAGACACTCAGCTTCCAGAACAAAGTGAAGTGTCTGTGAGTTGACCCAAAGCTGCCTGGTTTGGGAAAAGAATAAGGGTGGGGTCCTACATTTGATGGTGTGTCCTGTATTGGTTAGGAGGAAGGGCACAGCTATTCTGCCAGTAGTAATTTTGGCCTTTCAGAGAGTAGTCTTTTGCGTGCCTCTTACAATATAAGTTGATCTGCTGGAGTGGGAGGATGTGGTTGTACCAGTAGCCTGGCACTTATTTATTTATTTATTTATTTATTTATTTATTTTATATACCGCCTTTCCAAAAAAGATCAAAGCGGTTTACAAAAGTGGATCCAGAACGGCCAGTCTTAAATGCCAAAGACTGTAGCTTGACTTTGGACATTTAGTCACCAAAGTGCTCTGTGGTATAGGAAAGCTGTGACTGTATCTTTGCAAGATGCAGTGTCGTCAGTTTGGGTTGCACAATTCATTGCTGTTGCTGGATTGCTGTGGAGATTGTCCTCAGAAACCCCAGAAAGGAAAGAATAGGGAGTGAGCCTTGTCCATTTCCAGGCCTTTGGGTATATACATCCTTGTTACAGACTTAGAGTGTCATTTAAAAAAGAAGAGGAAGATTATAGGGTGGAGACCACCAGATGGCAAAGCATGAGACTGTCTAAAGCAAACTAACAATCTCTTCTGGGTCAAAGTCCTGCTGGTGCCAAGGTGTCTGAACTGAAGTTGGAAACGTTCAGTTGTCAAATAAGCAATTCTTTTAACATGTGACTAAAAATATGACACTGTGATGTGTCTTACTGTTATAGTCCAGAGTTGTAATATTCATTTATCTTGGATAAGGTTGCCTCTAACATATTAAAGAATGGAAACCACAGAGAAAATAAAAGCAAAGGATGGGTTCACCTCTTGCTGATTCTGTGATCTTGTTCACTATTCCTATTCCTTAATTGTTCTTCGGCAGCAGTGGCAGCAGTAGGCAACTGTCATGAAGGCCTAGGGCCTTTTTTCAGGTTGAGGATCAAACTTCTTTTTTATTTTTTATTTTTTTAAGGTTTAGGGGTTTAAAAACACTTTAAAAATAGGTACGTATATATTAGCTGAAATTAATTAAAATTTCTTTATTAAATAATACTAAAATAATTTCAATTTTCACCACTTAAACATAATTATTGTAATTATTGTCATGTTTATGTATAAATTAATCATAGATTTATTTAAATTCACCTTAATACTATATAGACTATTGATACTGAATTAAAAGCAATTTAGTTGACTACGATATTGATGATTTCAATTGACTATAGTGCCTTCTTTTCTATTTTGATTGAGTAGAGCGTATTTTGTAGTTTGCTGACGAATTCTGGCAGCAAGCCATACATGTTGATTTTTAAAAATAAAAATTCTGCAGATCACTTGGGGCAGCAAAACAGGTTTTGTAGGGGTGCTTGTGGTCTGTAGGCTACTTGCAATCCCTATTCTCTGGAAATGTTATCAGTAATTCTAATTCACTTCAGTAAATTACCAAGAAGATAAGGTGTGTGTATGTATGTATGTGCTTCTGTCCTGCTAACATAATTGTGGCATCAATTAGTGGAACAAAAGGGTCTCTAGGATTTGTACCTGTTGATGCTGGAATCATTATTCATGATCATCCTCTGCCAAAACATAACTCTCAGGGAACAAACCTCCAAAAAAGTCATTCTGCATGTGTTGGGAACTTCAGAGGCCTAAGATCAGCTGTTCTTTCCTGAAGTAGAGCAGTAGGTCTTTGGAGGTTTGACTCCAGGAGCCTCTGTGGATACCAAATCTGTGGATGCTCAAGTCCCATCATGTACAGTGGTATAGTAAAATGGTGTCCCTTATATAAAATGACAAAATCAAGGTTTGCTTTTTGGATTAAAAAAAATATTTTCAAGTTATGGATGGTTGAATCTGTGGATGCAGAATTTGTGGGTACAGAGGAGCAGCTGTATAAAAGGCTGTTAGCTTTATTCAGTCAACTTTTCAGTTGTAGGATGAGAGGGTGTTTTCAGGTGGGGATTACTAATTGAAAGACTCTTACTAAACTATGAAGGAAAGCTGTGGGTTGGACTGTTGGATAACTGCAGAATGGGACAGCATGTTCCAGATAATGGTCATGGGATTCTGCTACATTCTTCCCTTTTTTCAGTGTTCTTCAGAAATATTTCCTGTCCTCCAATGGTTATGCCCATGGCCTTACGGTTAAATCATTTCTAACAGATGGTGTGTCACCAGCACCGTGGGAAAGTGGGTTGAGGCGCTATCTGTCTTGGAGGCCTGACTAGTCCAAGCACATCATCCCTGCCTTGGTTGTTGTTTTTTTCTCCTCTTTTGCTAGTTTTTTTTAAAAACAACACCACAACCTCCAGCATGTTCCCACAAGTTTTACCTTAGGTGGGATATAAATGCCAGAGGGAATTACCCCTCTTGGCTTTACTTTCTATCAGACAAATGCAAGTCTTTTAAATTCTCTCTGAATTAGGAATTCTAGGGAGTGTCCATACATTTTTCACTTCTATTGTGCAAGTCACTTTCCAGAGGATGCATCATCAACCTGATACCCACCCACCCAGTCTAAACCTGGGCAAAAATTATGCCATTGTTGGAGGTTTATTTTCCTCCAGCTGAGAGGAATGGAAGGCAAAAGGCCTCCAAAAATTGTGGATGGGTGAGAAAATCTGTCCTGCCCACTTGTGCCAGTGGGTCAGCTATCTCCATCTCTTTTTTGTTGTTGTTAAGCAGTAGGAATGCTCTGCCAATAAATGAAAACTAAATAATAGAATAAATAACAGCACCCAGTAAGAGAAGACCTTCAGAATGATTGTCATGGTTAGGCTTGTGTGCCTGCTAATTTCAAAAGTAGTTCTTGAAACTATCAGTAGTTGTCTTTTGGGACTTCCCTTCCCTCTTCTTTTGATCTGCTATACTGGTTAATGGGTTTATTCCATTTTAGTCGACTTAACTGCAAAGCTGTATTAAAACTTGCATCCCTTTTTGGCCACATGGTGGAATTATACACAAAATTATACAGTGTCATTAGTAGATCCTTCCTCACTTGCCTCCTTTGCTGTCTTCCTTTTTTAAATTCACACTTGTATTTTTTCTCCCCTTTCTGCTGTTCCTGCAGCCTTTTTTTCTCCTGCTTCCTTGCTGTTGGTGGCTGGGCTGCCTCTCCCATGATTTTCTGCACTTAGACCAAGCTGTGCCTTAACCAATCAATTCAGACCGGCCTTCCTTCACAGGTGTGTATGATATGGAAAATCAGTCTGTAATGTTATGATGTTCTCTGTCAGTCTGAGTGGTGGTTTCTATTACCTCTAGACTAACTGTCTTAAAATATTTGGAATTCCTCCTGTGGTAAGGGGAGCAGAAATTCCAGGGACAGGGAGGGAAGAGAGAGGGATATGCAAACATAGATCTTAACTCCTTCCTCGGCTTCCTTAAATCCACCACTTTTATAAATGTTGCATTAAAACAGATTGGCTTCATCAATTCATTATAAATAGGTTGTGTCTCAAGATATTCCTGCTGGACATATGCTAATGCCCTATTATTAATGTACATTGGCATCAGTTCTAAGCCTAATGACGAGGTTTGCAAATTGGTTTGCTCTCCTTGCCTATCTTATTGACCTTGTTAGGATTGCTGACAGCTTTTTATTCAGGGTTTTATAGCTCAACACCTGTGGCATTAAGATGATAAAAGATGATGAAGGAAAGAACATGTCTTGAGAAATACGTTGAACCAGTAAATAAATTCAAGGAGTTTAACAAGTGGTACTTCTTCCCACTTTAAATTCTCAAATTTATTTATTGCATTTCTTCATTGCTTCATAACTGAGATTCTCTGGGTAACACATAGTATAAAGTGGAAAATTAGTCTACAGTCTACAAAATGGATTAAATCTACAAGGAAATACACAGCTAAGAAAATGGAATTCAGTTCTCAAAATATCTTGAGCCAGCTAGATAAAACCAAGGACCAGTGATGTTACTGAGAAGCATATAAACAGCCTTATGTTGCAAACCTTTTGTGTATACACAGGGCAGCATGTTGTTGCTCCTTCCAACCACATGTATTTGTGTTTGAAATAAGACATTAGGTTACTTAAGAAGTGCATCTTTCTCTTTTCCCAGCACAGGCTCCCCATCTTGCTGCTTGATAGAAGCATCACTTTTCTGGGGCTATGGATCAAGTAACTATTCAAATGCCCTGTGTTTATAGAAGTAGAGACTGTTGCACCCTAACAGGTTGTGCATATGGACTAAGCTGACATGCAGCTTCCTGTTTAGGAGACAAGGCCTTGGTCCTATACAAGGCAGTCAGATTTGAAAGTGCTGATACAATAGAATTTGGAAATTGCAGCCATTTTATTCCAGACACATAAAGGCCATACATTAAAGATGAGGTGGCCTCATATAAAGACATCTATATCATAAATAGTGTAATAAGAAGGATTAACCAGTACAGTTGTTCTGTGTCTTACAACAAAAGACTACTCTGGTCAGACTTGTTTACAAGAAGAATTTTGGGACTAGAGATATAGTCCAAATTGCTATTTCAAGGCAGATATTTCCTCTATTATGAGCTAAGCTAACAGTGCAGCATTGTAAAATTTCTAAATAAATCAGACGGCTGCTTTCTTTTGCCTGTTGTTTTCTGTAGCATAAGTAGTAGTATTTGACAATATTTTAATGAAAATTTATGGGAAAAAATATTAGTAGATCAAGTGAGCTAAACCATAGCACAGAGGAAAAGAAGAAGGCCATAGCCTTCTATGGTGAAATTATTGCTTGAACCCTCAGTAAATAAAACCATGATATAACCATTGGTCTTTAAAAGTAAGGCTTTGAATTCAAGCACCATCATGAGGTGGCTGGATCTCTTCTGTTCACTGTTAGTCATTGATTCCTTACCCAGCATGGCCTTTTCTCTACTGTTAAAGAAGTACCCTTGTGAATATGATTTTTCTTTTAACATGCTGCTTTCTGTGCTTGAACCAGTCAACATGTTGCTGTTGTTGCTTTGGGGAAGCTGGTGATCTTGATTCCTCCTGATTTGTTGATTTAGCAGGGAGGGGGACAAGGAGGGGCAAATTGGCTTTATTCAGTTTTTTTTTAAATCTCTTTTCTTTCCTGACCTAAGATCTTTCTTTTTCTTACTTTCTCCCCAAATTGTATATGAAGTGAGGGGTTCCTTCTACCCCTCCAGCCCCCTTTCTGTGTGACGTCAGTTCTCATAACCCTGTGGCATCTCCCTGCTTTGCACCCACCCATCCCCCACGTGGGGTCTTCACAACCATGGATGACTCAGAAGTGGAGTCGACTGCCAGTATACTTGCCTCCGTCAAAGAGCAGGAGGCACAGTTTGAGAAGCTGACACGGGCACTGGAGGAAGAACGGCGCCATGTTTCTGCGCAGCTGGAGCGTGTCCGTGTCTCCCCGCAGGATGCCAGCCAGACCATGGCCAACGGCACCCTCACCCGCCGGCAGCAGGTAAAAATTGCCTCAGGTGAGGTGGGCAAGCTGGATGCTTGTCTTCCTCTGATTAAGTGGTGCCTGCTGGAGTGCCGTCTTGGTAGCTTGGTTTTTGTCAGAAATAGTTTGTGGAGCAGCTTGGTCTAGGGACCTCATATTTTATATGCTTTTGAATAGCTGTTTGAATGGTGTTTGACAAGTGTATTTGCCCATGCCCATTTAGTCATTGGTCTAGTACAGCTTTTTTTTTTTTTTGTACTAGTGCGATAGATAGGCAAAATAACATGCCCTTTAACTGGGAAAAGTAACATTCAGGCTCACCAGATACCAAAATTCAGCAGTGATGTCCAAAGTAGAGGGGGAAGAATTGTCATCCTTCCATTCCAGAAGCAAAGGACTATATGATCTACCATGGAGGGTTGCCACAGAAGCCTCCTACCATATCTCAGCTGGAATGCAGCTGCTAGTAGCTTCTAGAGTCTACTACAGCTTCTCATCACTGGGAAAGCAGCCCATTCTTGATTTGGTCAAATTTCATAGTGCCTTGCTAGGTTTGCATTCCCAGTTCTTCTCAAATGTGCTAATGCATACCTGAGAGTGCACGGCTACTTTTTGTGTGAAGGGTGTGCAGCAGGAAAATGGAGTTAAGCCCCAACAAGCCACTGCACTAGAGTATTTTGGTATCTGCAGAATATTCTGCAGTTTAAAAAATTGTCCTAAAGTTTTTTTAAGATGCTGCTTGCCAGTGCCTTTCACAAACTGCTATATAAGCCCAAGCAGCAGTTGAAGTCTGCTTCCTCTAGCTGTTTGTCATATATTTGGCAAGAAGAGCTCTTTTAAATAGGTGAGGCAGACAAAAGGACCAATAAACTGAAGAGAAGGCCAGACAATAAAATGAAGCCATCCTTACTCATAGTGGTAATACCTGTCTTAGGCTTTGATAGTAAAATGTCCTCAAATGTAGCTGCCAGCTTTTATATCTGCAAGAATAGAGGAATGAATTATGACAAGCGAAATATTTCAGTAAGCTGTAGGAGGTACCTCAGATGACTTCTACTAGGTTTTTAGGCCAAGCTCATCTTTCTTTTCCCTTTCTGTTTGGTTTCTGCTGGCTGTTTCCATTCTACCCCTTTAACCTACAGGATACAGATGAGGAAATAGACAATTTCAGAGGGTAAGAATATCTGTTTTAAGCTTAAATGTAGAATATACATGCTACTGTGTGAGTCCTGTTTCACACAAGGAGGTCAAAATTCCTGGTCCACTAGAGGATGGAAACTGTTTTGGATGCATGGTGAAAGAATGCATCCAAACAGATTAGGAATTGTTCATTGTTAAGTTAGAATGCTTCACTGCATTTACAGTGGGCTCTTGGTATCCACTGAGATTTGGTTCCAAGACAACCCCCCCTTGCCCATGTATACCAAAATCCATGGATGGTCAGGTCCCATTAAATACAGTAGCATAGTAAAATAGTATCCTGTCTATAAAATGGCAAAATCAAGGTTTGCTTTTCAGAATTTATATATTTTAAAAATATTTTCAAACCATGGATGGTTGGAACTGTGGATAAAGAATCCGTGGATATAGAGGGCCACCTGTAGTTCCGTTTAAACGGGGTTGGGCAAAGTGCAGTCCTGGGTTCACATGTGGCCTTGCAAGGCTGTTTTGCAGCCTGGGACATCTCCAGATTCTCAGGACTGTTCCTTGTCTACCCCTGTAAAAGAATGTGTTGTCTCTCCTGGAGGCCGCCAGACTGTCAATTCTTTTTTTTCAGTAGTTGTTCTGTTAACATTAAAACACGACGTGCTTTTCAAAACAAGGTGTGGACTGTGTATGTGTGTGTGTTTGTTTTCTTTTTGGCTCTTTACCTCTCTGTGTAGCTCCCATATTGTCCCTTGGAATACAAAATTTGTCCCTAGACCAGTTGAATCCCTGCAATTGCTCACTCCTGCTTTTTAGTTTGGGAGGTGATATATCTGTTAAGATGGTTCACCCTAGAACTGTCAAGTGAAGAGGTAGTCGAGATTCTTGAACTATTAGTGGATGATTTATTCTCCCCCCCCCCCAACGCTCTGAATTTTGTTTCAAGGTGTCCGTCTCTGTGCTTAAATCAATTAAGTAAGAGCTTTTGGTGCTGTAGAGTTGCATAGCATCTGTGTTTGAGTCATTCCTCGAATGTGCCATTTTCTTCAAAATAAGAATTTTAGAGTTCTCCAGAAGGGCAGAGCCATACAAACCTCAAAGGAGCTGTATACATCAGGCAGCCATTTTGTACCATGTCACTTTCAGATAACAGCCGCCACTGTGTCTTGGCTTCTCAAATATATGATAAGCCAGACATTTTAATGATTACTGTGTTCATGGTGGGATGTACTGGCCTGGTGGATAGTGCCCAGTTGCCAGTGGTGGATTCCCCACTCGTTCTTGAGGCTTAACCACTGTTGTCTCTTGCAGAACGGCCGTTTCTTGGGCAATGCTGACCTGGAGAGACAGAAATTCTCAGAACTGAAACTCAACGGACCACAGGTGAAAGGAAGGGACTAAGGGCTTCTCTTTGACCAGGAGATGTAGCCAGTGGTGCCACTAGGATTTGTGTCACCCAGTGTGGTAACTCATGGTGTTACTCCCATGGACCTCCTGGGAAGATTGTGTGGATGAGGAGGAGGGTCTCACCCTGGGGAACCCAAAGTCCCCCTCTCCCCTCCAGTTGATACAGCCAAAATGGGATGCCCCCCTGAGTAAGAACATTTTTTTAAATTACAAAAGATCTCCACCCTCAAGGAAAGAGCAAGTCACAACAAACACCTCCCCCCCCCCCAGACAATGGTGGAAAGAAGCCAAACTGATCAGGAGGGGGAGGCTGCAGGAGGGGGAAGCAAAAAGAAAGGTCTGTGACTTCAACCTCATCCTCATACCCCCAAATGGGGAGTGGCATGCCAGGAAGAGTCTCCTCTTTCCTTTGGGAGGTGGGGGCTTTGGATGCCTTTTTGCTGCCTGGTGTTTCCTCTTCTAATGGTGTCAACCAGTGCAAGTTGCAACCATCTAGTGGCACCACTGGCTGTAGCTTATTTAGGTGGTGGTGGTGCTACTGCTGGTTGTTTAGATTAATTGATTCCAAATATGGTTGGTTTGATTATCCTGTTGATGGGGGGGGGGGGAGAGCTATATTTTACCACAAAGTGCTGAGAAGCCCTTATAATGGGTTTAGAGTCATGTGACCATCAACAATTTTGTTGGACTTCAACTCTTAGCATGCATTCCTCACCATTGGGTGTGCTGTTATTGGTGCTGCTATATGTAGTCCAACATCATCTGGAGTACCATACGATTCCCACCCCTACCAGGCCTAGACAACTTTGTATCCTTTAAATCAGTGGTTCTCAACTTTGGGTCCTCCAGGCATTTTAGACTTCAGCTCCCAGAATCCTAGATCATTTGGGCAAACCTCCAAAACATTAGGAGGGCCAAAGGTTTAGAACCACTGCTCTAGATGCTTTTGACTATATCTCCTAGCATTGCTAATGATCAAGGGTTGTGCAATTAGAGTCTAAAACATCTAGAGGTGTACAAGCTCTCCTAGCTCTTTCTTACAAGAGATAAACATTTAAGGAAAGGAATTTTGGTTGGTTATAGAAGTGTAGAGTGCTTGTGGGTGGGAGGAGTTAAACTTCTCATCTTTTGAACTGATTGTTACCCAATATTTTGCCTCCTGACTGACACTATCCTATGAATATCTCTGCTGTGCATTATAGCTTGAGTTTGAAAATCTTGACCAATGCAGTAGAACCATAGCTCTTATCTAAACCTTGTAGGTTTAGAAAATAAAACAAATAGCTGGCTACAAGCAAGTCTAGAAAATTTTTGCTTGTTTCCAGGAGCAGGTGCTAGGTATTGAGAGAATATGTATATATTCTGTATATACATATGCATACACACACATGTATAAATATGTATATATATTGAGAGAATATGTATATGTTCTGTGTATGTATGCAAGTGGTGCTGGGGCAGGGTTTAGAAAAATCTGCTTCTTTAGAACATGGGCAGTACTGGCTGGGGGATTCTGAGAGTTTTAGTCAAACCAAGTAACTTTTTCTAAGCTGTGTGCTGGGGAATGAGCTCTTCTAGTATTGACTGGGCAGAATTAGGCTGATGTGCTGTTCCTACTTCCATCTTCTTAGGACCATAGTCATCTTATCTACAGCACCATTCCCAGGATGCAGGAGCCAGGGCAGATTGTGGAGGAGACTTACACCATGGAGGAGGACCCAGAGGGTGCCATGTCAGTTGTTTCAGTTGAAACCTCCGACGATGGGACAACTCGTCGCACAGAGACCACAGTGAGGGACTAGAAAGGAATTAACTTATCTCATGCTTCATGTGTACTGGAATGTGTCTGTCCTATGGAAACAGGATAGGGAAGAGATGAGGGCTATATGTATCAGTAAAGAACTTCTGATAGCAAAATAAAGGTTGATAACACAAACAAGTGGCACTTAACATTTTTCTCTCTGGCAGCTGCCTCCATAATTATTTGAAGTTGCTTCCACATGATGGCTTGTTCCATTTGTTATCATCTCCAAAGGTCAGTGCAAGCATAGTGTTATCAACAGGTCTGTCAGTAGAGAGAAGTATACATCATCACACATTCCTACCTCTTTCCCTTCCAAACGTCTTCTGGATAATGAATTCTGCCTATTGTGGCCTAACTATTACAAACAGTTCTATTGTTAGTGATGTTGACGTCAGGGAGAGCAAGTATGTGCAATTGTATTGTGGATGGGGACCATTTTCACACACATTCTCCTGTCTTTCCCCTCAGCAGGCTGCACCAACACCCAATCACATTGCTTCCAGATTTGTGTTTCTTCTGATCTTTGAGTGTCCTGGGATTTCTGTGAGGTTAGGAGGCTGATTGGAGCACGACTGCTCCATTTTGCAATGCTTTTTAATAGCTTTTGGAAAATGTTCTTCTGGAAAATAATAATATAATAATAATTGGAGCAGGAATCAAGTAGCTTGGAAGATGCCTTGTGGCAGACTGCAGGCCACATTTTTCTTCCTCTTGTGATAGAGCATCTGGTGGCCCTCTGTACATTGTTCAGCTACAGCTCTTGTCACTCCTTACCATTGTTTCTGGTAGCTAGGCTTGATGGGACTCTGGGTTGATGGGAGTTGCATTCAAACAACATCTGAAGGACTAGAGGTTTCCTACGTTGTTCAAATTAATCATGGAACAAGTTTGTTTTCTTCTGTCCTGGGGACTAGAATCCAAACCAGTGGCTTCAAATTACTGGAAATGAGATTCCACTTAAACATTAGGAAGAACTTTTTTTACTGCAAGAGTTGTTCAACACTGGAATAGGTTGCCTCAGAGGGTGGTGGGTTCACCTTTTTTGGAGGTTTTTAAAAAGAGGTTGGATGGATATCTTTCAGTAGTGCTTTAGATGTGTATTCCTGCATGACACGGGTTTGGATTAGATGGCCCTTGTGGTCCCTTCCAACCCTTGGATCCTAGCTTATCTGAGGATTTGAAATCTTGGCCAGTGGGGGCTGGGAGAGGGTTGTTCTGGGGGGAGGGGGAACATGTGGTTCTGCCACCATTTCTTGATTGCTTAATCAATTATCATGTTGGATTGTAATACATCTTTCAGTTTTTTATTCTTTTGAAGCATGTAGGATTTGTAGGCATTGATAGTGCTATAAATAGCAGGGCAGTCCTCCAGATGTTGTTAAACTCTAACTTCTAGCATTCCCCACCTAGCAATGACTAGGGCTCCTGGGAATTTTAGTTCAGCAGCATCTGGAAGATTGCCCAGTTCCCATCTCTACTAAATAGCAAGGTGGCAAAAGATTCTGAAACTGTGTATGTATGCAGCAGTGGAGAGCATAGAGAGCACTGCCCTGTGGAATGGAATGGGGAAATACACTACAGTAAAAGAACAACAACAGTATTTATTGTGGTCATAGACCAGTTAAGCTACAGGAAATGAACAGTGATCCAAGCTTAGCACTCTTGACTTACTGACTGAGGAACTGCTTGTTGACTGATAGCTCATGTTACACATTCTGCAGGTGAAAAAAGTAGTGAAGACAATGACAACACGCACAGTGCAGCAAGTTCCAGTTGGTCCAGATGGGTTACCTGTGGATGGATCTCCAGTAACTAACAGCTACATTCAGACTATAGATAGGAACTTCCGGAAAAACACCAATGGCGGTCCTGGTGCCTACATGAGTCAGCCTGGCACAGCTACTCTCCCACGCAATTACCACTACCCAGATGGTTATGGCCGCCCATATGAGGACAGCTACCATGGCAGTGAACACAACTATGGGAGCTTGTCTCGTGTGACCCGCATTGATGAGCGTTACCGTCCCTCTATGGATGGCTACCGGGCTCCCAGCCGGCAAGATGTCTATGGTCCTCAGCCACAGGTGCGGGTAGGAGGTAGTAATATGGATTTGAACCGCTTCCACGCAGAACCTTATGGGTTGGAGGATGACCAGCGCAGCGTGGGATATGATGACCTAGATTACAGCACAATGCCAGATTATGGTACGGCCAGACGGACTGGGACCCCTTCTGATCCTCGCCAGAGACTCAGGTAATAATAGATTGGCATATTAGAGTTGTTCTTGGTAGTGTGCTGATATTTCTACCACACTTTATAAACTGACCATCAAACCAATGATGCATTAGTGCATTTATGACCTTTTGTTTGGAATAGAATGATGAAGGATCTTTATTTTTTCCTTACTCTTTTAAGTGCTACTGTAGTTTTAGCTGACAACACAATCTAGAAAGCAAGATTTAGAGTTCTTCTGTTAATTCTTGGGATTTAAAGAGCAGGAGAATCCAGGGGAGTTTTTGCTTATCTAATACTGAGTTTTACTTCTTAAGATAAAAAGTGACCATTGAAATCAGTAAAGGAAATTGTAATTCTCTTCTAACTCTCCCTCCCCAGCGTGGCCTAATCTCGATCAAATGCCTATTCTGTAGTAATATTCTTCACTGTTCTTGGAAATATGTCAGGGTCCATATCAGGAAGAGGGGATCACCAAACTGAGGGGCCTCCTAGCTAGGGGGCCACCTAGCTTTTTTCACCCCACTCATCTGAGCAGACTCCCCTTCTCCCACAATCCCGAGGAGTGTGTAGTTGGTGAAAATGCCAGAGAGAGTGTGAGAAAGGATCTTGCCTGCTTTTGGCTTTGTGCTTGTGTATTCTTCAGCCCCACTCAGTATTCCTGAGGGAATGAAGCTCTGAACTTAAAAGGTTCACTGGCCTTGTCTTTCCCCAATAGAACAAATTTCAGAACTAGCCAGTCTTTCTCAAATTTCACTAACATCTTTAAGGTCGGGTAGATGTTTATATTTTTGTTAGCTTCTCACCTTGCATAATGTGCTATCCAGAGAAGTTTCTTTAAATGGTTTATATATTCCACCTGATGTGTCCAGCCATGTGTGTTAGGTGGTATTGCATCAGGATGTGAAGCCATGTTTTTGTTTTGCTCTCATATACTTTTGCTTGAGGCTAATGTTGGGGCTGACCCTGGAATGGAAAGTTCCCTCTGTAGACCTTGCCTCATCTGGGCACTTACTAAGCAACATTAAGCAAGTCCCCCACCTGCAATGGTGGACTTAATACTAGTTTACTTTTCACAGTTAGCAAAGAGTGTGTGAAAGATGTGACCTAAAGTAGTGATATAATATGCTAGCTTTCTCTCCCTTTCCTTGTTAAAGGAGTTTTGAGCAATCAGGCTGGCTACAGCAGCAGAAAGGCGCCCTCCCATGGTTTGGCAATGGTTACTGCTTGACAGGGCAGTAATGGTTATTTACTTGGGGCAACTTCCCACCCTCTTCTGTGGGTTCAGTCTGTCTTCATGGCAGCCTGTGCTTGCTGTCTGCCCTTTGCCCAGTGTTGGGCCCTGAACTTCAAGTCAAGTCAAACTTTATTTTCTGCAAAACAATGGCCACAGCAATTTTAACAGCTCCAGAACATAACAGCAAACAAGAAGCTAATGACACAGGACACTGGTCTATAAATGAACAACTGCCAATAAATTGCTAAAGTTAAAATGCTTAAATTCATAGTCGCTGTTTTTCCAGTAAGAATGTTGGAAAATAATAAAAATAGCCAGACTTTTCAAAAAAACAACAACATAAGAATAATCCATTAAAATAGCTGGAGTGTTTTTCAAACAGTCAAAGGTTTAAACCAGTGATTCTCAAATTTTGATCCTCCAGATATTTGGAACTTCAGATCCCATAATTCCTGACTGTTGACTAAGCTGGCTGGGGATTCTGGAAGTTGAAGTCCAAAAATCGGGGGGGGGGGGGGGAGTTTAGTAATTATTGGTTTAAACCAACCTGGTGAATACTGATACTTTAGCAATCATATATCAGAAATATACCTCTGATACTCAGAAGAGCTTTGGCAGGTGCGTAAAACCGTTTGAGTTCATTTAACATGATCAACTTGTTGTCGATGGGAAAAAATGCCAATGCTAAAGCCTCATATTATTCAGTGGGTGGTGATGTGTGCATCTACATATCAGCGCTTCCATTTTTTCCCCCCAGAATGGACTGTCGGACTGCAGTTCTTGTCAACACTAGTTTGTCAGCACTAGCCAGCATAGCCAATCATGTAGCTTTATGGGAGTTGTTGTCTAATAGTATCTGGCAGATTTGGATTACTGTAAGATTGTCTCCTTGGGGATGCATTTGAAGAGTTTAGAGAATGATGAAGCCAAACTGTTGACCTGGGCTAAATGGGAGAATATGGGATCCCCAGGCTCCTGATCCATTCCTAGACACAGTCCAAAGTGTTGGTTGTGATCTACAAAGCTCCACATGACTCACAACCTGATTATCATGAAGATTGCATCCTCACATAAAAGCCTTATTGGGGTTTTATGGACCTCTGTGGAAACTCTTCTTTCTATCCTGCCAACATCTCAATGGTGGTGGTGCTGCTGTTAACTAAGATATGCCCTTCTTCATATCGGTCTAGAATTCTAGTCTAGAATTCCTTGTCAAGGAAGGCCCTTCTTTGATGATCTTCTCTCAACCAAATATGTCTTCCTGCAAGTATGTTCAGCTTTGATGTTTTTTTATCTGTCTCTCTTTTGTGTTTTGATATTTCAATTTTACTTTGTATTTCTTGTTAGCTGCCTTGAGCATCATTTGATGAAGAAGTGGAATATAAATCTGTGGGGTAGTACAGATGGGCAGCTGCAGCACAGACATGCTGTCTAAAAGGAGCCGCTCTAGGCAGCTCTTTTTTTGAGATGTCATAATGGCTGTGAAGCAGCCTATCATGTCTCTTCTACCCACAGGCATGTGGGCACTCGGGCACCCTTACATCATGAAGCTGCACCCTGTGTAGATGAGGCCTCAGCCTCATGATGTCAGCGTGGCGATATTAGGGCTCAGCGCATATGGACGCCGAGCATTATTGAGCTGTTAATATCACTGCTAATGGCCCGTGTGTACCGGGCCTATAAAAAAATTATGCCCCAGAATTCTGGCAAATCTAGTTGCTCGTTCTGAAAATAAAAATAAACTCCCTGTGGCAAGATTGTGGCTGTTCTAAGAAATCTGCCAGTAGTAATACCTCTTATGTTTGCCAGAGGACTGAAAGATTAAACCATTTGCCTTCCTTTGACTATAGTTTAAAAGTGGTGTTTATTTTCTATACTACATCAGCCTGACTCAGGACCATATAATTAACACTGCTATAAAAACTGCTGTGAAAGGAATATGCATGCATGTATTTAGACTTCCAGCTGGCCAGTTGAGAAACTTGCTTTGTTCTGTAGAGACTGATAAAGATTGCAGAAATCTGTGGAATCCATATTTTTGTTGCAGTTGGCCCCTAATCCATGTCTCTTTAATTACTATCCTGACTTCAGTGGTGTTCTCCACCCACCCACCCCAATTCCTTCTGTTCTTAAGGAAAGTGGCTTAGCCTCCTTAATAAGATAGCCTTTCAGGTTTTGTAGGGCTTCTTTTGGCTGGTTTTGTGGCAGCTAGTCCAATATAACTGCTACCCTTCTTTATTGTGACATGACATTTTGCCCTTGTGAAGGAGGGCCTTCCCAGTCTTTGAGTGTGTACCATGTCCTCTAGCTTTAATGTGCCATGAGGTTTGGAGGGCCCACCTGTGAAGAGTTTGTATGCCTAGAGGATCAGGAGAAAATGTGGTCTGAAGTAATTCCCTTTGTAGAAGATTTTTTTCCTCTTGCACTCATAGAAGGACATATGATTGGTCTCGTTTGCTGTTGCTGCTCCTGCTTTGAGAGCATATGATGCACTTTGATGCAATTTTACAGAGTTCTTTCCAGACCAAAGGGTTTGGCTTTACACCAGTATTTAGGAAGCTCCCCCTTGCTTTGAATTCAGTGCAGGAAAGGGGGAGCCGGGAAGGGGCTAAGCTTGAACAAGTATCTCCTCTGTGCTCTGTGATCTAAGAGATTAGGACATGCAGGCAGCAGTGTGTATGACTTCAAAAATGAATCAGAACTATGTGACTGTCTTGTATGAACAAGTTTGCAAGATAGATAGCATTTGTAAGAAATGTCATTTGCCTTCAGAAGGCACCCAAGGCGCTTGCAGTCTGGATGGGTAGTTTTCTGTTTGTTTCTTCAGAGATCATTTTTTTGTAGGACCAACTGGTCTGATAAGGAATGCTGTATGTGCCTTCTCTTTGTGTTTCAGAGGATATTGGGGCACATTCTCTGTCTCATGCAGGCTGTTAGCTAGACCTTAAGTTCTCTTGTTGCTCCAATTAACTTAATGTGTAACTTAGAAAAAAATGGACATATGTTGAAGTTACAAGTTATTTAGAAACCTCAGGAAGTACTAACCAGAGCCTTGTGCAAATGGCATGTACTTGGCATTAAAGAATTCTGAGATAGATCTGAATATGGAGCTCACAATCTTTCCACATAAAAACCATATAATTTAGGTGAGAGAGGAGTTGCTGCTGCTGTGTGCCTTCAGGTCATTTGCAATTTGTTGTGATCCTAAGGCAAACCTAGTATGGATTTTTCTTGGTACGATTTGTTCAGAGTGGGGTTGCCATTCCATTCCTTTGAGGCTGAGAGGGTGTGACTTGCTAAGGGTCACCCAGTGGGTTTTGTAGCCAAGTTGGGAATTGAACCCCACTCTCCAGAGTCATAGCCCAACATACAAACCACAAAACCATGCCGGCTTTCTGTTGTCAAAACAATAGGGAGTCAGAACATCTTGTCAGTCTACTGAAAAAATCATGTAGAGATATGCCAGTAGATTTGGATCTACTTCCAGTCCTCTTCTGCTTGAGAAAGGAGTGAATGCCCCCTTCTCAATCCTGTCTGCAATCACATATCTATCCCTGATGAACTTCCCAGGAAAATCACAGATCTGTGAGATAGTACTCCAGAACCAGACTGGATACCATGCAGCCCTTGAAAGATAGCTTGTTAAAGTGCATCCAAACAAATCCTTGTTATAATTTAACAAAAAAGTAGATTTCTTATTCAATACAGACTGGAAATGGTATAAAACAGTCATTCCCAATTTTTGGTCCTCCATTTGTTTTGGACTTCAGATCACAGAAGCCCCAGCCAACTTCACCAACAGACAGGAATTATGAGAGCTGAAGCAGATTGCTTACCCAGAGGGGCAGGATATAATTATTATTATTATTATTATTATTATTATTATTGTTATTATTAAAGTCCAAAACAGCTGGACGACCAAAGGTTAGGAACCACTGGTACAGAATCTGAACTGATGCCTTAAGGAGACAAAAGAAATTCTTGTAGCTCTCTACACTGTCCACTTTTTTTCTAGCTACATGTTGAGTTGATTTTGTAGCCTGCACTTGTTTAGCTTCAGGAGTTTTGTTTTTGTTGTTGCTGCTGGGTTTTTTTTAAAGAACTGTGGTCTGATAGTGGTAACTGGAAGAGTTTTTTAAAATTTGTTTTTTGACATTTATGGATTGTCTTATAGAGCTGTATTGCTTTCATTAAATTGTGTTGGTATTTTGTGTGTGTGTATGTATGTATGTGTGTGTATATATACATATATATAGTGGGCCCTTGTGTATCCACTGGAGTTCTAGGACCTCCTGTGGATAACAAAAAACATGCCTGCTCAAAGCCCATTAATTATAATGGCAGAGAAAAATTGTGTTCTTTATATAAGATGGCAAAATCAAGGTTTGCAATTTTGGAACTTGGGAGAGATAGAGAGTCAGAGTCAGAAATGTGCTAGAGCTACCTAACCATGACAGGTTCTCATGTCTAAACAACACCAAGACAAAAGAGCAGTTTACACAGAAAATGCACCTTGTCTTCAGTAACTTGGGAAGTCTAGCCAAGGTCTCTTCATAGCTTATAATGGAAGAGTGATCAGTAGTGCAGGGATCAGTCTGGAAACACCTCTTGTTTATTTGAGGCT
Organism: Urosaurus nigricauda; assembly: GCA_034509955.1. Lineage (NCBI taxonomy): Eukaryota > Metazoa > Chordata > Lepidosauria > Squamata > Phrynosomatidae > Urosaurus > Urosaurus nigricauda. The sequence continues at coordinate 122,824,156 of JAOEGL010000001.1, read as the reverse complement.
GGCAGTGTACGGGCAGAATAGTAAAAACAGGAATCTTTTATGTTGCCTAATCTGAAGATATGGATGATCTGAAACTTGAAAGTTTGGTGTCCTGTTGGGTGGGTTGGTGTCCAAAAAAGTTTAGTGTCCAGAAACGGCTCACTTTTTGGTTTCCTAACTGATAAACTCTTAAAAGCCAGCCTTTCTTATCCTGACATGTAATGTAACTCAATAGTAATTGCTCTTCAAAGCATGAAATATTGAGAATACCAGCAGTCCTCCAGCAGATGAATGTGAAGATCAAAGAGAACAAGTCCATACACTGATAATATTGTGTGTCTGCTATATGTGGATCAGTTTGTCCCCCAGAAAATTTCGCATGGTCTCAGGCAGACCATGTGCTGTCCCAGTGCTGTTACTGTGGAATCTCACTGCTGTCTCCCAGCTAGAGGTGCCAGGAGGTGAACGTGGGTACATGAATACATGGCTTTATGCACATAATACATCAAAATCATAGACTCATAGAGCTGGAAGGGACTGCAAAGGCCACATAGTCCATGCCCTTGCCATTCAGCAATACATACATAAGCACTCTGATTAAAGACCAACAAAGAGAAAGAGTCTACCACCCTTCAAGGCAGTTAGGACATTCCACGGTCAGACAGCTTTTACCATCAAGAAGTTCTTACGATATTTGGGAGGAATCTTTTTGCTTGCAGTTGAGTCTGTCTCCTAGTCTTGAGAGCAGCAGAAAGAAATTTACTCCATCTTCTGTGTGACATTTATCAGGTATTTAAATATGGCTGTTATATCACCTATCCATCCCCCCCCCCTGCCCGAGCTAAACATACCCATCTCCTGAAGTCATTCCTCATGTTTCTTAGTTTCCAGACCTTTTATCATCTGAGTCACCTTGGACATGTTCCAGTTTGTCAATATCTTTGAAATGTGATGCCCAGAAGTGGATACAATTGTCTAGTGAGGTCTAACAAAAGCAGAACAGAGTGGGATGATGATGGTGGTGGTGATGATGATTTTGATCTGGACTCTGTATTTCTGTTGATACAGTGTAAATATTATTTCTGGTTTAATTGGGGCAGTGGTTCTCAACCTTTGGTTCTCCAGATGTTTTGGGCTTTAACTCCCAGAAGTCCCAGCCAGTATGGCCAGTGTTCAGAAATTCTGGTAGCTGAAGTCCAAAATGGGGGAGGACCAAATGTTGAGGACTTCTGAATTAGGGGCTTTTTTGTTCCACAAGAGATTGCTAGCACAGCATGTGTTCTCTGCCACAGCATGTGTTCTCTGCTGGTGAACTATGTCTTTTCTCAAATTGAATTCCAGGAAAACAGTGTTTGTCAGTCTGTCACGTACTAGAAGTTTTGGATAGCAACTCCCAGAATCTCAGTGTATTTACCATTTGGTCTGGAGACTGGTGGCTGAAGTTCAAAACATCTGGAGGACCAAATACTGGGAAAAGCTAGACTGGGGGGCTGCAGTGGGAGTTCTGCCTCCTTCCATTGAGTTCCTTAAGTCTAGTATACCTGTGTACAGAACTATTCCAGAAGGTATGGAGAGGAGGCTTTAGCTGTACTTCCTTGGCACTGGCTCTGCGTGGGCACAAATTATTCATAGTGTAGATATCCAATACACTTCCCGATAGCACAGTGGCTGGGTGAGGTGAGTTTTTGTTTGTTTGTTTTGTTTGTTTTACACTTGTATTTGGTAGAGATTGTAGTGATGCATTTTCCAACTGGCTCATTCTGTGTCACCAAGTAGGAGTAAGTATACTGGTCAAAGTGAATTGATTGTCAGTTTCAGTTAAGGAAAAGTTTGTTTTGGTGGACATGGGCAGGGTAGAATTGTAAAAAAGCTAGGCCCTGGCTGGTTTTTCTTGGTGCTGATGCTGCTTTTCTCCACACCCATGCTTGGCTGGCTGGTGTGCTGCGGCATAGTAACAACTTTCCTAGGTGCCTTTTGAAGTATGTGTTGTAAAAAGGGATAGATAAGGACCGATATTCTCCATGATTAAGTTTCTCCATTTAAAAGAGGGTGTGTGTGTGTGGACTGACTGCCCTCTTCCTACAGATAAGGAGAGAGCACAGCTGATCCTTATGCCCAGTAAGTACTTTCCCAAAATGACAAAATTTGTATCCAAATCTGTAATGGTGTCAACTAGATGGCTCCCTCCCCTCCTGCTTAACAAAAAGCAGCAAAATTGAAGGAAACTCAGAGTCCTCAACAGTGTTAAACCTGTGTAGAGATCTCTGGAAAATATTGTCTAGCCCTGTTTATTGTTCTAATTAGCCTCAATCAACACCTTTCCCACAACCATTGTATGGAGACTGTAGGTCTTGTGTGCATGTATGTGTGTGTGGGAGAGAGGGGGAGAGCATTCATGCACATAGAAAACTGAAGCATTTTAATTGTTAAATGATGTTCCTGCTCCACTGTATGTACGTGATCTGTATAAGCACATCATATACAGTGGGAGCTTGACAACCACTGAGGTTTGCTTTCAGCTCCCCCCATGGATACCAAAACCTGTGGATGCTCAAGTCCCATTAAATACAGTGGGGTAGTAAAATAGTGTCCCTTTAATCAGGGTTTGCCTTTTGGAATTTTTGTATTTTTAAAATATTTTCAAACCACGGATGCTTGAATCCATGGATAAAAAAATCCATGGACATGGAGGACTGACTGTACTTATACATTAGAACACTGAAAAGTTCAGACAGTCTAGGCTCTTTCTGTACTTAGATCAGCATCTACTGCTTGTTGATTTGTAACTTTCCATTGTTTCAAGCTGGTGAAGAGAAGAGCTTTTGTTTTCCTTTCCACTTTCCCCACCCAACCAGGTCTTGCATTACTGTATTTCAGTAGCACTTTCAAAGATGTTTTATTGTTAATTGCCCCTGAGTTGGTCTTGACTCATGGCAACCGTATGGCTGAGACATCTCCAAGACCCTTTGTCCTCCACTGCTCTGCTTACTTCTTGCAATCCCATACCTGTGACCTCCTTAATAGAGTCCATCCATCTAGCATGTGACCTTCTTCTCTTCCTACTTCCCTCCACATTTCCCAGCATTATTGTCTTTTCCAATGAGTCCTTCCTTCTCATGATGTGTCTGAAGTACGACAGCCTCAGTTTGATCAACTTGGCTTCCAGGGATGTTTCCGGCTTAATCTGCTCTAGGACCCATTTGTTTGTCCTTTTGGCTGTCGTCATGGGATCCTCAGCACTCTTTTCCAGCACCACATCTCAAATGAATGGATTTTCTTCCTATCTTCTTTCTTAACTGTCTAGCTGTCACATTCATATATGGTAATAGGAAATACAGTGGCTTTTGTACTCAGTTGTATATCTTTGCATTTTAGTATCTTTTCTAGTTCTTTCATAGCCACCCTCCCCATTCTTAATCTTCTGATTTCCTGACTGCAACCCCATTTCTATCAATGTTTGATCCCAGGTATGGGAATCCTTTTCCTATTTCTATTTCTTCATTGTCTAGGTTGAACTTGTGAAGGTCCTCAGTGGTCATTATTTTTGTTTTTTTTATGTTCAACATTATGTCTGCTTTTGACTTTCTTATTTGATCATTCTTAGTTGGTGTTCCAGATCTGTGAGGTTTTCTGCTAGTATTATGGTGTCAATCTGCATATCTTAGATTGTTGATATTTTTTCCTCCTATTTTCATTCTCCTCCTTCCTTGGTGTCCGAGCCTGCTTTTCTTATAATATGTTCTACATGCAAGTTGAACAGATAGGGTGAAAGGATACAGCCTTGTCTGACCCCTTTGCCAGTTGGGAACCATTCTCTTTCTCCATGTTCTGTTCTGACAGTAGCCTCTTTTCTTGAGTACAGATTCCTCATCAAGTTTATCAGATGTGTTGGCACTCCCATGTCTTTAAAGGCATTCCATTGCCTTTCATGATCTATGAGTCAAAGGTTTTGCTGATTTGCACATGCAGATTTTCTTTTGGAATTCCCTGGTGCACACCATTATCCATCGTATGTTTGCAGTGTGGTCCCTAGTGCCTCTTCTTTTCCTGAATCCTGTTTGAACCTTTGGGATTTCTCTCTCCATGTATGGTTGGAGTCTTTGTTGAGCTAGTGGGAAAACCAGACCATCTCCCCTCTGCCCGATCCCAACAGCACTGAATGTAATAGTTCCAGGGGAGCAGAAATCACCTTAAACCAGATTGTAAGAAATAAACCTTTTATGGGGGATACTGGAACCAAACCCCAGAGGATACCAAGGGCCGACTGTACTTGCTGCATTTAGAAAGTAAGGCAGAGTAGAACACTTGGCTGAATAAGGCATTGGTGTTTAACACCAATGATGTATTTGGATGAGCCTTCCCTTATCCACATATATTGGACAGCAACTCCCATAATCCCATAATCCACTGCCCTCCTGGCCAAGAAGGCTGGCCCTGGAAATTAGGTATGAATAGCACCAACCTGCCCTCTTGTGACCAGATTTTGAAAGATCACTTTCAGATGCTGATTAAAAAAGGAAGAGGGAATTGTTCCTGAACAGTACTGGAAACCTCCCGCTGCCTCCGAACCCCAAATAACAGAAGTGACAGGGTTTAAAAAAAAATTCTTCAGAATTTTCTTTCTCATCCTCCTTAAGGATCATTGGCTGTGCCTCGGTTAGCTACATTGTTGCATATGTTCTTAATTGGCCATTTCTCATTCAGGCCCAGACAGAAAGATGAGCTGAAGGCCTGCAATTAATCCTCTTGTGTTCCTAAATACGGGAGTCATAAGGGAGAACAATGAACAAGTGTCTGCTCCCTTGCCATCTGATGGATCTGTCCTTGATCGGAGTTGATCAAGATTGGGTGACTTAGCATAGAATCACAAAAGAACAGAGTTAGAAGGGGCCACAGAAGCCATTAAGACAAACCCCATTTAGTGCTGGAACTCCAGCTAGAGCATCCCCAGCAAATACAGCCTTTATTTTTTGAAGACTTCTTACTTGATGACCCTGACAGTGCACTTCCACTTCCTCTTTTACCAGTGGTGCTGCCAGAGGAGTGGCCATTAGAATACAGATATTTTGCTTTCAGAGTAGTAACAGTTGCTATTGTACTGTCTCTTTTCTAGCCCAGCTTGACAGACACATCTTGCAGTTGCATCACTAGGCTTGGTGTCATCCTGTGGAATACCTCATGGTGTCACTCCCACATACACACAGTGACCTCCTCCCATACCACACCATACAGAATCCTTTGCAAAGGTTTTTGTAATAATTGTTAATCATAAATCTTGATTCCTGAACTGGCAAAACCACCTTTGAGTATTCCTTGCCTAAGAAAACCCTATGAGATTCATGGGGTTGCCACAAGTGGACAGTGACTTGAACGCACACGTGCATGCATTTTTTAAAGTACATTACCAACAATAATGGTTGGGATGACTAATCTGCTCACTTGCTGCATTTCTTTTTTTCCTTTCTTCCCTTATTTACAGAAGTTATGAGGATATGTTGGTGGATGACTTGGCTAGGGACCAGTATTATTGGGCCCCGCTGGCCCAGCATGAGAGAGGCAGCTTGGCAAGCCTTGATAGCCTGAGGAAAGGAGGCCAGCCCCCAGGAAACTGGCGCCAACCTGAGCTTCCTGAGGTGATTGCCATGCTGGGGTTCCGCCTAGATGCAGTCAAGTCCAATGCTGCAGCCTACCTCCAACACTTGTGCTTCCGTAATGACAAGGTGAAGACAGAAGTGCGTAAGCTGAAGGGCATTCCTGTACTTGTGGGGCTTCTGGACCATCCCAAGAAGGAGGTGCACTATGGGGCATGTGGAGCCCTCAAGAACATCTCCTTTGGGAAGGATCAGGACAACAAGATCGCCATCAAGAACTGTGACGGCGTCCCTGCTCTGGTGCGGCTTCTGCGGAAAGCACGTGACATGGACCTTACAGAAGTCATCACAGGTAGTCACTAGTCTCTCTCTGAGGGAGTGGACAGATGTGGAGAGGTGAGCTTTAGGGGGTCTTCTGATGCAGCTACTGACTCCTTACTCACGATTGGCTCTCTGTTACAGGGACGCTGTGGAACCTATCCTCTCATGACTCAATAAAGATGGCCATTGTGGATAATGCCTTACATGCCCTCACAGATGAGGTGATAATTCCACGCTCTGGCTGGGAGAGAGAGCCCAGTGAAGACTCAAAACCCCGCCACATAGAGTGGGAGTCGGTGCTTACGAATACCATTGGCTGCCTTAGGTAAGCTGGAGCCATCTCATACTGATGGAGTGCATCTCTGTGGTCCCAAAGGCTGTCCGTATAGGAGCAATGAGATTTATTAATTTATTTATTGTCAATGCAGTGTATGTGGCACTCACTCCTTTTGCCCTCATGACATCCCTATAAGGTAGGGACTGGTTCAAGATCATCTGGTGAACTTCATGACTTTGTGGTCACTAGAGTCCAGATCTTCTGAGTCCAGCACTCTGACCATGAGATCAGACTCAGTGTCTTATTTGGAAGAGGCACTTTGGAGAAACTTTGCAACTCTAGGAGTATCTGCTAGGTGTGAGGTGTAGTGCTAGATTGGAGAGACAGTTTTGGGTATATTTGGTGCCCTCCAATGAACTGGAGATGCAGTTATTAAAGAAAAATTTCTGTTTGCTCTACAGTTAAATTTCTGACTGTAGGCTACTGGTGCCCTAGATGTTGTTCCTTATAATCTGATGTTGAAAGGGGCTGTGGTGGAAATGAACAAAGCAAAGCTGCTGGTTGCCTTCACATTCTTGCAAGAAGTGGTCAACTATGAAGTGTTTGATGACTGCACTGTCCCTGCTTAGATTAGAGAGCATTTGACCAAAATTCAGATTCATTTCTAAGAGGGTAAAGTGCAGAATTGGCTGAAATCTCAGGATTCAGCATGATGGTGTTTGCTGAAGCTTCTGCTTCTGAAAAAGCCTTTTGACATGTTACACAAAGGTTAAACCATCAAACCATCACCCCTGGAAGAGAGTGGAAGGTTGGCCAAATGTAAAAGGGAAAAGGGGGGGGGGGGGAGAGAACAATTAGTGTCCTTGAAAAGCCTGCCTGCTTCTGTTAGTGCTATCATTCTAATAGTTTTCCTTCCTTTTTTGTAGAAACGTCAGCTCAGAGAGAAGTGAAGCCCGCCGTAAGCTGCGAGAGTGTGATGGGCTGGTGGATGCCCTTATATATATCGTTCAAGCTGAAATTGGCCAGAAAGATTTAGATAGCAAGGTAAAAAGAAGTGGGTAGAAGAGGCAACGTGATTCTTTACGCAGCTTGCTCTTTTGATTGAGGGAGTATTTGTTGTCAGAGGCTTTTCTTCTACCCAGTTTTGGGGGCAGAGGAAGAGCAATGTGTGGGCAGAGAGCCAGGGTTTGGTTGGGCTTGAGGGGCAATCACTGATCTTTATTCTTGGTATATAGGTTCTTGTTGCAATATGGCTGTGTTACTTCTTCTCCTCTGATTTCCCAGTCCATGTGCAAGGGACGGTATGGTTCATGCTCCTCCAGCTATTTTTATAAGGCTCCTTTAGCGATGGGCCATTTAAGAAGACTATATTGTTTTTCGGCATATGTGGGTTATTGCACCACTGCTTATGGGAATGCTAGTTTGACTCCATGCCCTCAGATCATGCAAAGTGAAAATAGCACAGAAGAGCAAGTTAGACCTCTCCCATATTCTTAGGAAAGTCTGTCTATTGCTGGAAGAGGCTACCTCCGTCCCTTTGCACTTGTGCTATCAAAATCAGTACCTCTGACAATCTTTCTTTTGACTTAGAGAAGGTGATATGTGGGCATAACCCCCCCCCCCCCCCCCAGCCCTCAAGCAGTTCATAAACATTTTCTCTCTATAACGCAACTGGTGTGTAATTTTTTCCCCCATTGGCAGTCCCCTCATTTAACCAGACCTTGAGGGAACTGACAATTCCCATATTCTTTGGGGGATTCCGGGTAGTGATGCCTCCCAAAAGTTACTTCTCCTAGCTCTGCAAAGGGCAAAGTTGTCACAGTAAGTTGTGACCCTTGGTCTCTGCCCTTCTCTCTAAATGTAGGGAAGAGAGGTGAGTGTATCTAGTTCTCTAGACTTAAGAGCTGGCATGGGCAAGTGGGCTCTCTTTTTCTGAGATACAGGATTCTTCCCTGAGGGCTACTACTTTTTTTGGCACACTTGTGCTTGTGTGGGTGTGGATCTCCACACCTGTAGAACTTCAGTAACCTTGACATCTAACTTGGACTGTCTTTTCTCCTGTGTTAGCTTGTGGAAAACTGTGTCTGCCTCCTGAGGAACCTCTCATACCAGGTGCATCGTGAGATCCCCCACGCAGAGCGCTATCAGGAAGCCCCTCTCAGTGCTGCCAACAACACTGGCCCGCATGCGGCCAGCTGTTTCGGTGCCAAAAAAGGCAAAGGTATGGCCTTTGATTCCCATGATCTGTCCAGTTTGCTGGGGATGTTGGGTGGAGTGCTGAGACAAGAAAGGGAGGAGAAGGAGCTAGTTCCTGAAGATTTTTAAACTCCCCCTTGGGGTCAGAGCCCATGTTACTTTCCATAGGAGCATCCTGTAGCTGTGGTAATCCCTTGGCTCTTTTGCTCTTTATCTCTCAAGGCCTAATGACTTGTAATGGTGGGCTTTTTGTTTGCTGTGGCAGTCATGGTGGTGGATGGTTTTCAACTAATTGATGGCCTGTCTTCCCTCCTCCTTGCTTTTTCCCCTGTTTTCTTCCAAATGCCCTGTGATCCTGCTGGCATCTCTTCTCTCTTGCTTCCCTTCTTCCCTGTCTTTCTCTCCTGCCAAAAGACGAGTGGTTTGCAAGAGGTGAGTAAAGCTTTTTCCTATTTTTTGTTTGGCATGCTTGTTCTTGTGAAACATATGACATCATAACCTTCTTCAAATTGTTGCTGCTGTTCTCACCACTATGACTCTTATCTACCATGTGTGTGGGTCACCTTGTTGTACTGCTTGGTCTTCTCTAGGGAAGATGAGGATGACCTCTTATCTCTTCTCATCCTTGTGCTCTACTTAGGGGGAAGTGTCAGAATGTCCAGCAAGGAAAAAAGGGTAGTGAATGTAGCATGGACTAGTTTTAAAGCCACTTTATGTACCACACACTTTAAGGTGTAAGCCCAAAGCTATTGAAAGCATGTATTCAACAGGAATATTTAGAAATGTATATATTGTGCATGGGTGCTTTTTAGGAGAGGGGCGTGCTTGATTTCAGTTCTTTTGAGGGTACACACTCTGTGATGAACTTGGGGAACCCACATTGGTAAGCCCATGTGAAATGCTTCTTCCATGAAATCATGAAGGTTCTCTGTGTGGCAGAGATAATGCCAATGAAAACAGCAGTCATGCTTGACTTCTGAGAGTACTTTTTATTAGAAGAAAATATTTGACTAACTAGAAGAGTTTCTGCATAATTCTCACCTCACAGTGTACCTCCCACCATCCTTGTTACACTTCATGCTTTTGACTTTCTGACAGTCTTTATAATCATATTTCCTATCCCACTCCCAATTTATTTTTTAAGAAGCATGTCTTTTGAAGAGAATAACTAATGCAATTGGAGGAATATCAACGTGGACTTGTTTCGGTTGGCTGTTATTGAGGCTCTTGGATGAAGAACTTGGTCCCACTTGGATCTTAATTGAAAGACATTGCATGGACTTGCATGCTACATGTTTCCTGGTCTAGATGGGAATAGTGAAGGAGCAGTGAGTCTCTTTCTCTGAACTTGAGTGTGGTGGCAAGAGCTGCTTGAAAGAATGCAACAATTCTAATCTTAAAGCTCAGGTGCCATAGTTAAGGGTAAAACAAGCAAGACATCAGATATGTTCTACTTGATAGTGTTGAATGGCTGATAAAACTCAAGAGCTTCTCTGGCCTTGGGAGCCTAAGTTTAATTGGAGAGATGACCATACAGTAGCAAACTATCACATGCTTTGCACTTATAATGCCCTTAGTTCATGTCTGGTGTTTCCATTTAAGGGAAAGACCTATGTCCCCTACTTCCCCTTTCTCACTCAGATACCTTGAGGGAGTATCTACCAAACTCCCCTGTTATTTCCACTGGGCAGCTTGGATCTTTTCGGAATTCCTTTCCCTTTCCTCTCTCACTCCCAATATTGCTTGTTTGTTTCAAGGTAAAAAACCAACAGAGGATCCTTCTACTGATATCGTGGACTTCCCCAAAAGAACAACCCCTGCAAAAGGTATTGTCCCTGATTCTTATTATGCAAAAATGTTACGAGATCTCACCAGAAAATCTCAAAGCATGGGAGGCATATGAGACAATATGTTCCTTTAGATAATCTGGACCTGACTTGTATAGGGCTTTAAAGATAATAATCAGCTAAAAACGAGAGAGAATCTCCACTGGAGGGCCCCCCTCCCCGCAAAGGAATTTAGGATTTTAAACCCCCCCCCCCCCCCAGCATGGATGCAGCAGTCTTCATTTGTATTCCTGCATGCTTATTTTAAAAAAGAAAGAAAAATACTGATACTAATCTAAAATCACAAAACCTCTAAACATTAAACTTTTTGCTGCCAGCAATTTGCTTCTGCCTTTGAGGTGGTGGTTGTGACACTCCTCTTCATTCGTGTCTCAGCTCCTCGGTCTCTCCAGCCTCTTGTCTCATATACAACACATGTAGTGAGCAAGACATGAGACTGGAGAGAGGTGGGAGGATCTGTAAAATGGGGGTAAGCATGGATTAATACTAAGCACTATGCTTGGGTTGCCACCAGTTCACAGATCCTCTAGCTCAGTGGTTCTCAACCTGTGGGTCGCGACCCCTTTAGGGGTCGAACGACCCTTTCACAGGGATTGCCTAAGACCATCAGAAAACACATATTTCTGATGGTCTTAGGAACCGAGACGAAAATAATTTTATGTTTGGGGGTCATCACAACATGAGGAACTGTATTAAAGGGTCACGGCATTAGGAAGGTTGAGAACCACTGCTCTAGCTACACATCTCTCGTGTCGCTTTTCAACCTCACATCTCTGCAGCCTCGCAAATATAGTAGAGTGGGCCCTCAGTATCTGTATACTTACCATCTGCGGATCCACACTGCCATTATGTTCTGTTGTCCCCAGTGGTAGCATGGCTGTGTGACCAGGCTATCATGGGACAACAGAAGCTGTCCCTATTGGTGGCACAGCCATGTGTGTGCGCCAACACTGGGGACAATGCAGGCTTGAGCATTCACAGATTTTGTTATCTGAAGGGGGTCTGGAATGGACCCTCTGCAGATACCGAGGGCCAACTGTATGCACTACACTACTTGTGTTGTATATTATGTATTATGTATATAAAAATACAGGTATCCTGAAAAAAAATCCAAAATCCAAAACACTTCAGGTCCCAAAAATTCGGATAGGAGGTACTCAACTTGTAATACAATATTTACGTAAGAGATTCAGTGAGTGACCATGCAGCTAGAAAATTCTAGGAGCTGTAGTTTGGAAATCCCAACATTTGAGTTTGTTCCTCAAACAGGGGAAGTCAAATTCCTCTATCAGAGACTATACAGAGCCATTGCTGGAACAGAAACTTCTGGGTTTGGTGGACAAGTAATATCATGTGGCATAAGAGACAGCTCCTAATGTTTCTAACAGGTATCTCTTCCCTTCCTCCTGTCACACTGCCTTTTGGAGACAGAAGGGTTAACTTGTTCTTCAACTGCATCACTTCTTGTGTGCCTTGTTGCTTATAGTTCCCTATGTTCAGCCTGCAGAAAGAGAACTGCTTTGCCAAAACATGTTTTATTTGGGATTGGGTGGAGAGGCGTATTCTTTTTTGTTTTCCACTTTAAAAATGATTCCAAGTCTAACAAAGGTGTGGCGTGCAGGTGTGTGAGGAAAAGAACTAGTTTCGTTCTGTAGCCTCAGTCACCTGGCCTCAAGTGACCACCATGCATGGGCTTTAAAAGGGGAGGGGGAGGAGGAGAAAAAGAAGAGCAGCATGTTGCTTGTGTAGTGGAAGAGAAGCTGCAGGGCAAAATCGAAGACTGGATGCAAATGACTGGCAAAATGCCAAATCTAAAAATGAAAATATTCTTTCATGTAGTGTATTGATACTGGATGACTATTCCTGAGGAGCAGCTGGATTTAGAGCTTTAAAATATTTCTGTGGCATCATGACAAGGCTTCTGTAGCAGTTTACCAAAACAATTCATACTACATAGATAACACATTGGCCTAAATCCTAATGTTAACTAACTAGAGTAGACAGATCTTTTGCAGTGGTCACAGGTGGTCAGACTTCCTCCTCTGTTCCCTTATCTGTTGGAGCCCCCCAGGGCTCTGTCCTGGGTCCCCTTTTGTTCTCTCTATACACATTGTCCCTTGGTAAACTCATCAGTTCTTTTGGTTTCTCCTATCATCTGTATGCCGATGACACTCAGCTGTATCTTTCCACCCCTGACCTTTTGCTGGGGCTTGAACAGCATGTCTCCCCTTGTCTAGCTGCCATCTCTCAGTGGATGCGGCATCGGCGCTTGAAGCTCAACATGTCTAAGACAGAGCTTCTCATCTTCCCACCTAAGCCCACCCTTCAATACTCCTTTTATGTTTCTGTTGATGGCACTTCTATTCAACCGATTCAGCAAGCCCGCAGTCTTGGTTTCATCTTTGATTCCTCTCTGTCATTTATTCCCCAGATTCAGGCCACCGCCAAGACCTGTAGATTCTCTCTTTACAACATTGCTAAAATCCGTCCATTCCTCTCAGCCTCCACTGCCAAGACTCTGGTCCATGCCCACGTGGTTTCACGACTAGATTACTGTAACCTTCTTCTGACAGGGCTTCCTCTCTCTCACCTCCATCCTTTAATCTTTGTACAGAACTCAGCTGCATGTATTATCGCATCCGCTCGCCGCTTTGACCATGTTTCTCCTCTTTTTTCCTCCCTTCACTGGCTCCCCTTCCCCTTCTGCATCCAGTATAAGCTTTTGTTATTGACTTTCAAAGCCCTTCACGGACTAGCCCCTCCTTACTTGTCTGAACTTCTTTCTCCTCACTCCTTCTTGTACCCTCTGTTCTGGTAGTCAAGGTCTCCTGTCCCAGCCAAGGATTTCCACTGCCCTGTCCCGGATTCGTCCCTTCTCACTTGCTGCCCTTCACTCCTGGAACCTTCTTCCCCCACATATCCGCCTCAACACTTCACTAACCAGATTCAAAATTAAGTTAAAGACTTGTTTAGGGAAGCATTCCCAGGATTGTGCCATCTGCCCCAGGATGCCTCCTTATAACTATGTATTAAGAAGCCGTGCCCTCCCTCCAGTCCATCTGCCTTGGTCCTGGCCCTAGAGGGAGAGAAGAACCACTGGACCTCAACCCCTTCCCACCCCCTTCCCCTCTTCCTTTTGTGTTGTCTCTTTTAGACTGTAAGCCTGAGGGCAGGGATCCGTCTAACTATAAGATTGTATGTACAACTGATCTAGAAGACTTTGAAAGTAAGAATGTCTTCTGTTGGCATTGAACAGATAAGCTTTGGAACCAGGCTGACCTCTTTGGGAAGGGCATTCCAGATTCACAACTTTCTGCTTCTGTTTGTTGCCTTTTATCTTGGATGAGAAGGGAACAGGACCAGCAAACGTGATGAAGTTTATGTGTGATGGGTGGGAATTCTATGGCAATCCAGTTGTTGCACTAGGAGTCCTAGCAGCCCTAGCCACCATTACCAGTGGTGAGGAATGTTGGGTGTTGCAGTCCAAAAACACCTGCTGTACTATATAATGATTTCTCCCTCTGATCTGTAATGTAGCCTTTGTATGTTTTTGTAGGTTATGAACTCCTCTTCCAGCCAGAAATTGTCCGTATATACATTTCGTTGTTGAAGGAGAGCAAAGCCCAAGCTATTTTAGAAGCCTCAGCAGGAGCCATCCAGAATCTTTGTGCTGGCCGTTGGATGGTGAGTGTGCACAAAAAGAAAAGAAAAAAAAAGGAGAGAGGCAATGACTGGAAACTGAAGCATGTATGTTTCTTTAAAAAATGGAAATGCCATGAAAGGCTTGGCTGTCAGGCAATGGGCAAAGTAGAAAAAGATTCCTTGGGACCAGGGTTAGGTTGCTGTTTTGTCCATCTCACTGTGTCCATTTGGGCCCATCTGCAATCGAGCATTTATACTGTCACAAGGAGGGAGAGATCTGCTGATTTGAGGTGCATTTGGAATCCCCCCTAAACACCCCAACAACCCCAGAGTTTTTCTCTGCCTGGGCTCCTGCTGGTTTCCTTGGCAGGGGCAGTGCAAGTTACCAGTGGGGAGACTTCTTTATGCACCCTCTTCACTTGCTTGTGTGGTGAATCATAGAATCACAGAGTTGGAAGAGACCACAAGGACAATCCAGTCCAACTCCCTGCCATGCAGGAACTTCCATCAAAGCATCCCCGACAGATGGCCATCCAGCCTCTACTTAAAGACCTCTAAGGAAGGAGACTCCACCACTCTCCGAGGGAGTGTGTTCCACTGTCGAACAGCCCTTACTGTCAGGAAGTTCCTCCTAATGTTGAGGTGGAATCTGTTTTCCTGCAATTTGTATCCATTGTTCCACGTCCTAGTCTCTGGAGCAGCAGAAAACAACTTGTGGTCTACTTGGACTCCTAGATCCCTTTCACATGTGGTCTCATTCAGCCAGGTGTCCCCCATCCTATATCTGTGCATTTCATTTTTCCTCCCTAAGTGCAGAACCTTACATTTCTCTGTGTTAGCTTTGGCCCAGATTTCTAGTCTATTCAGGTCATTTTGAATTTTGATCCTGTCCTCTGGGGTATTTGCTACTCCTCCTAATTTGGTGTCGTCTGCAAATTTGATAACTAGGCCCTCAATACTGTCATCCAAATCATTAATAAAGATATTGAATAGCACTGGACCCAGGACAGAACCCTGTGGAACCCCACTGGTCACTTCTCTCCAGGATGAAAAGGAACCATTGTTGAGCACCCTTTGGGTGCGGCCAGTCAGTTACAAATCCATGTAACGGTTGCCTTGTCTAGTCCACATTTTGCAAGCTTGTTTGCAAGAATGTCATGGGGAACCTTGTCAAAGGCCTTACTGAAGTCAAGATATACTATATCTACAGCATTCCCTTCGTCTACCAAGCTGGTGATTTTATCAAAAAAAGAGATCAGATTTGTCTGGCATGACTTGTTTCTCTGAAACCCATATTGGCTTTTTGCGATTATGGAATTATCTTCTAGATATCCGCAGACTCTCTGTTTAATAATCTGTTCCAGAATCTTTCCTGGAATTGATGTCAGAATAACTGGACGATAATTGTTGGGATCCTCTTTTTCCCTGTTTTTGAAGATGGGAAAAACATTTGCCCTCCTCCAGTCTGCTGGGACTTCTCCTATTCTCCAGGAGTTCTCAAAGATTATTGCCAATGGCTCCGATATTACATTTGCCAGTTCTTTTAATACCCTTGGATGTAGTTCATCTGGTCCTGGAGACTTGTATTCATTTAGATTAACAAGGTATTCCTGTACTATCTCTTTACTTATTCTGTGCTGAAATTCCCCCACTCTGTCCCCTGCTCCAGTGTCCTCAGGTTGAACACCCTTTGCTTTTTCTGAGAAGACTGAAACAAAGAAGGTGTTAAGTAATTCCACCTTTTCTCTGTCCTCTGTTAGCATTTTGCCATCTTCACCACACAATGGCCCTACCATTTCCTTCTTCTTCCTTTTGCTGCAGACATACCCCAAAAGCCCCTTTTATTGTTCTTAACCTCTCTAGCCAGCCTGAGTTCATTCTGCACTTTAGCTTTTCTGACTTTATCCCTGCACGTAATGGCTATTTGTTTGAGTTCTTCTTTAGTGATTTCCTCATTTTTCCATTTTTTATACATGTTCCGTTTAAAACTTAGCTCAGTTGAAAGTTCCTTAGTCATCCATCCTGGTTTCTTGAGACATCTCCCATTTTTCTTCCTCATTGGAACTGTTTGAAATTGCGCCTTCAGTATCTCCTTTTTGAGATACTCCCATCCGTCTTGAACTTCCTTCTCTTTTAGTGTACTTGACCATGGGATCACCTGCAGTATTTCTCTAAGTTTATTGAAATCAGCTCTTCTAAAGTCTCCTAAAGTATAGAACTTGTGTCTGACTATGCCTAGCTTCACCTTTCCACTATATAACAAACTCCAGGAGAACATGGTCACTCCCACCTAAGGATCCCACCACTTCCACCCCATCAACTAGGTCTTCCATGTTGGTTAAGATCAGATCCAAAACAGATGACTCCCTTGTTGCCTCTTCCACCTGTTGGACAATGAAATTGTCTTCCAGGCAAATGAGGAATTTGCTAAACCTTGAGGATTTGGCAGAATTTGAATTCCAGCAATTATCAGGATGTGTGAAGACTCACTGTAATTCGCCCATCACTTGTTGTTCACTCAAAAGAAGTAATTCCCAGATATTTACTGGGAACTGCAAGAGGATAAATGCCTGCCCATTAGTTCTGTAATTTTTTTTTGCCCCCTCAGTTAAAAACAAATTGAGTTCAAGGCAGTTAACAATATAGTTAGGAACAAGTTGGACAGATTAAAACCATGAAAATAATAAACTGCTTAAAATTGAAGTCCTTTCTTTTTATATGTTCTTGGCCTTTGGTTGAAGTTTTGGGAAGAGGATTCCTGCTACATAATTCCTCCATGCAAGAGAGAGAATTGTGTGTAGGTCTTGTCCTCCTTAATTTCTTTTTCTTTCTGCTCAGCCATCCAGTGGTCTTCTCTTGTTCCATACCATCCTGCTGCTCTCCATATACATACATACATTTTGCCCTTATTATTATACTTTCTAACTTCAGAAGGCTGCCTCGATAGGTTTATTTACGCTGCCCAGAGTTTCTAATTGAGGAATAATGAGAATTTTCCTAGATCTGGGGCTTACCTCCCATTCTGCTCTGTAGATTCAGCAGAAGGCTCCTTGAGGAGGGAAAGAGTGCACAGATACTGACTTCCAGCTAGATCCTGGAACACAAAAGATGGAGTGTGGGACAGATAGAGAAGGCAATAAGCTCTGTTTGCCTTCTCCCAACAGCCCTCTGTCCCACTTACTTGCCTAGTCCTAGCAATCAGAATGCAGGTTCTGATTGCTTTTGTGGTTGGCATACTGAATTTTGAAATCAGCAGCCACAGAAAAGTTAAAAACAAAGCAGCACTACTTCTGTGGCTGCAGGAGCCTTGTGTCCTAATCTTCTTTGGATAAGATTTCAGATGGAGACTAAAGGTTTCTTCTGTCTCTGCTCCAGAGCTTTGGGGCAGTGTGGAATTTCCGGAATGGAATAGCGAAGTCAACATTGTGGTAGAAAGGCATGCAACCAGTTCTGTGTTTAACTGTAAAAATAGCCAGCTCCTGTCAGGGAAAATGATATTTGCTGCCGTACTGAATTGATTGGGGACTTTGGTTGTGGGGATTTGTATAGAAAATAAATCCCCACCCTGTTAAGGAGGTTGTGGGTAAAGCCAGGCATTTTGTTTGGGCATTATGAGCAAAAAGTGCAGTTCTGTATATGGAAGCAAACCCTTGTCACGTATTCAATAGTTCTCTTTTCAAGCTGTGCTGTCTCCTTAACAGTACGGGCGGTACATACGTTCTGCATTGCGCCAGGAGAAAGGCCTCTCTTCTATTGCTGACCTTCTAACACATGATGGAGAGCGTGTGGTGAAAGCAGCATCTGGAGCTCTGCGCAACCTGGCGGTGGACCCCCGTAACAAAGAGCTGATAGGTGAGAGCAGAAAAAAGACAAGGTGTTTTTGATAGCAAGTAATGTGTCATTTGAAACAGAGCTTGGAAATGCTACATTTTTTGACAACTTCCAGAGGTCCCCCCAGCAGCATGACTGCTACTTATACTAGCTGAAGGAATTCTGTGAGGTATAGGCCAAAAAGGTGACTTCTTTATGTTATGAAAACTGACACTTTGCTTCATGGGAAGCTTTAAAACAGGGGTGGGCAACTGTGCAAGGATTGGGGGCTGCATTAGACTGATCTGGGAGAATTTGGAGGGCCTCACCCACCCAGCCTGCTCATACAAAAATAAAAGTCACCTTTTTTGCTCCCAGATGCCCTCAAGGGGACCAAGGGGCCTTTTTACCATTGTATGGCACTTTCCTGTATGTTTAACGCCAAAAGGAAGCTATTTTAAAACAACAAGATGTGAGCAGAAGTCACTTCATGATTTTAAAAAAGATATCTTTGGGACCTAAATGGGCCTGGGGTGGGCCTGAAACATGGTGGAAATGCATCACACACAACTAAGAAAAAATTAGACCCCCTAGAGGGCCAGGGGAGGGGCAACAGTTGTGCTGGAAATGCCTACCATAATGCACGTATTTTGGAGGCAATTTTTAATACCTCCTGCGCGGTGCAAGGAGACAAAAATAACTCTGGGGGCTGCATGTATCTTGTGTCCCACACTTTGCCTACTTCTGCTGTAAAATATAGTCTGTAGAAAGTTAGGAGAAAAAGTTTGAAACCATGTACGTGGAGGGAAAGCTCAGATCCACAGAGAGAGCTTCTAATAGGCTTGGACACTGCTGTGATCTGCAGTCTTAAATGACTTTTGAAAGGCAGCTCAACCTAGGCTGGTAATTTCGACTTAGCTGTGGCTACAGTGTTGTAGCTTTCTCTCCTTTTCCTAAAGAAGATCTGTCTGGCAAGTGTCTTCTTTTAAAAACAATTTTATACTTTTAAAAATATAATTATATTTTAATGTGATCTTTGTTTAATTGTGTTTTTTTTTATTCCTAAGTTGTTGGGGTTTTTTTAAAAGCAAATATTTTTAGCCTTTGTAAGATGGCTTAGGTCTTGTGTCATGAAAAGGTGGCATATAAATTAGATAGATGGATAAGCAGGCAGGCAGGCAGGCAAATCAGTGTAGATCTGGAACATTCCTTACCATTAGTTGCTAGATCAGGCTGCTGGGATTTGCAGTCTTAACAGTAACTGGAAGGCTACAGGATTCTCACTCCAAAACAGAGCTTTGAACTGAATACCTCTGAACCTGTCAGTAAACCTTCTCTGTAGTACCTGCAATCTTCTTGTTTGCAGATAATGGCATTTTGGCCCCTGTCAAAAATGACTTTATTCCTCCACTGGTATTTGAAGCTTGATGCAGAGTTCCCTTGCCCTTCTGTCTTCTGCCTACCTCTGTTCATAATGTCCATTCTAAACTAACTGGAGTTCTGATCTACTCCCACTTGTAGGTAAACATGCCATCCCCAGTTTAGTAAATAATTTGCCAGGGGGACAGCAGACTCCAGCCAAGAACCTCTCTGAAGACACCGTGGTCTCTGTGCTAAATACCATCAACGAAGTTATTGTGGACAACTTGGAAGCAGCAAAGAAACTGCGGGAGACACAAGGCATTGAGAAACTGGTGTTGATCAACAAATCTGGGTATGTACAACCCCCAAGTCAGAGAACTGGGTAAATTGTGCCTTCCCCCATTTTCTTCCACAGAGTCTCCCTCATCAGGTGATTGAAGGCCAGGCGGGATTAATTCTTCTGTCATACAGTTGTCTTTCTCTAACCTTGTAGGAACCGTTCAGAGAGAGAGGTCAGAGCAGCTGCTCTTGTATTGCAAACCATCTGGGGTTATAAAGAGTTGCGGAAGCCACTGGAGAAAGAAGGATGGAAGAAGTCTGACTTCCAGGTATTGAGCAGGAGGGAATGAGAAGGTGTGGGGGTGAACAGAAGCAGTTTGGAGTAAAATATGAGTCAGAGATGGGCTTGATGACCTCTCTACACATTATACTGTCAGATCTATGATTGGATGTTCCTGTAATGCACTATTATTTTCTTTTTCTTTTTTTAAAAAACACACACATAAATACTAGGCCATGTCAAGTTGAAAAAGTTTCTCAGTGGCTGTTTAGTAGAACTAGAGGATTAGGTCAGTCCTGACTTCTCATTGCACCCAGCCCTGTGAAATGCTTAAAAAAATAGCAGAGCTCCAATCTTTTAGGTATGACATTTACATTTGGACGTTTTTTGAGGCAGGATATGTAACACTTCGCTTTTTCCTTCTAGCTACCCTTTGAAGTAGGTGGTGTGCCCAGTATTATCAGGACCATGTTGAAACAGGTCTGAGAATATCACATGGATGTGGCCACTAGGTGGTGCTAAAGAACAGGTCCAGTAGCATTCACATGAGCCTGCATTTGAAACAGTGCATCATGGGAAGGCTGATGCAACTGTTAGTTGTCACTGAGTCAGAGTGAGACAGTTGGTGTGTTACAGTAAACTGCCTCAGAGCTGGTTGGTTATGGTCGGTCAGTTGGTAAAACAACTTGTTGATGAGTATTTAAGACGAACGTCTTATACTCTTTATAATCTTTTAGTAACAAAGATTAAAGAACCCAGCTTGTACTGAGATTCATTCCTGTATGAGAGGAAATTTGCCATGCAACTCAGATTCTTCACAGACCTTCTGGGTGTCTTGTCCGCGTACAGTAAACTCCGCTTATGTGCGTCTTCTTCCAGCATGCACCCTTCCTGATAAGTGTGCCATAACTGGGAGGATCATGGCTGAGGAGAGATTTGCACATCTGTCTCCCTAATCCTTGTACAGGGGTGGGCAAAGTGTGGCCAGACGACTGCATTACGCCTCGGTGCACCCCTCTAGCCTCCCTGTATGTCCCATACTGGGGAAAAATTGATAGAAAATTGGTCAATCTTGCCTCTAGTGAGTGTAATCCGCCTTTTGAAGGCAATACAAAACAGCTATTCCCATTTACCCATCCTTGCAGGCCTGTTTTAAACCTGCGGTAGCCTTTTTTTAAAAACTGAAGTGAGTCTCCTTTTTTGAAAATTGTGCAAGTGCAGCCTGCCGATGTCTGGGGAAAGGCATAGATGCCCTCCCCTCCCAAATTGCTAACCTCTGCTCTGACCACTACACTGCACCAGCTCAGAATAATACAAAAAAACGACAAAAAATCCATTGTAGATCCAGGCCTTGAGTTAAAAGTCTAATTTGCACCTTCTAGGAGCTGCATAAATCATCCACAGAAGCTTGTTTCTTTGGTTATGTTCTTTCCTTAAGGGAACTGTGCATGTGCTCCTAGTACTTCCTTGACATTAGATGGCAACACATTCTGCCATGTACTGAGAAAGTACCAAGCTATATGAACCCTGTATCTTGAGAGCATACACCTACTAAAGAAAATCCCTTCATTTCAGGTGAACCTGAATAACACCTCTAGAAGCCAGGGTGGCAACTCCTTTGATGACAGCACCTTGCCTCTCATTGATAAGAACCAAAAAGGAGGTAAGTACAGGAATGACAGTTACATCAGTCTGGCTCCCTAAATTCAGAGAGAGAGAGAGAGAGAGAGAGAGAGAGAGAGAGAAGCCTTCAATCATGTATTATCCAATGACTTAGTGTGATGGAGGAACATGGAAAGCTGCCTCACATGGAGGTGGACCACATGGGGCCATTTTTATCAGTACAGTGGGCCCTTCCTATAAGTGGGGGATCCATTCCGCAGCCCCCACCCCCAGCACATGGGGAAAATGTGTAAAGTGAAAGCCCATTTATTCTTATGGCACATGCCTGCTATTTTGTCCTATGGTTCTTGCTGCATGCGTAAGCGCATGCTGTACTGACTGAAAGCAGTTTTCAGAGATATCATATGGGAGTCCTTCCCAGCCTTATTTTAAGATGACATAGGTTGAACCTGAGATTGTTTAGCTTCCAAAGAAGGGCTCTGGAACTCCTGTTTCTGTTCCACAGCAGTAGATGTTTTCTAGAACAGTGGTTATCTAAACACTGGTCCTCAACTTATTTGGGACTTACTTCCAGAATTCCTGACCTTTGGTAATGTTGGCTGGGACCTCTGAGAGCTGGAGTCCAAAATGACTCAAGGAGCAGTTTTGAAGCACTGTTCTAGGGGCTACCAGGATGTGTGGTTTAGAGAAATCAACAAAAGGGCAAAGATACTCCACCTCCAGATCTCTTTTAGCATTTGTATATTCTGTATGCTAACAAACCAAGTGGTTAGAACTACATATTTAAGAACACTTAGCAGTGGGATGCTTTTCTATTTCAGAATTCCTCAGAACTCATTATTTTAGAACATCTACAGATTACATATTTTGATACTCTTGGGTGGGGCAGTACATGTAGCAAAGGGGAGATGCCAAATGTTGCACACAGCAATCTGAGGTCATTGGAGAATACACTTTGACCTGGCATCTAAGTTTTCTGTGTGCTGGGAGTTTCTCTAAGAGAGTGGCAGCAGAAAGTAATCTGCCATGGATTAGTGCAGTAGTCATATATTCCTAAGGTGCCTTTTATGGTATTTGAGAGCCTGACAAAGGTATTCACTTTTTAGGATTGCCTTTTGGGGGTGGTCTTAGCAATATTAGAGTTTTTAGCAACAATTGGAGTTTTCTTAAGAATGGTTTTACTTGTAAAGTTAATGTGTGATTGAAAAGAATGCACTGTCTAGTCATTGTGAGTTGCACTGACAGGCTTTCCATCAAGGGGCAAGATATAAATTGAAATAGAAGTGTTGCAAACACTACAGAAAGTCATGTTGCATACCTTCAAGTCATTTCCAATTTATTGTGACCCTAAGGCAAAAAGCTATCATGGGGTTTTCTTGGCAAGATTTGTTCAGACAGGGTCTGCCTTTGCCTTTCTCAGAGGCTGAGAGAGTGTGACTTGCCCAAGTTCACCCACTGTGTTTTCTGTGGCTGAGTAGGAATTCAAACCCTGAAACTGTAGTCTGAAAGAGTGGTTGTCAGAGCAATAAAACTGCTTTCTCATGAAAGAGAGTTGAAGTTGGCTACAGTGATAATCTTCTGCAGAACCTGTTATTTAGTGAACTACTCTTAACAGAAGAGTTATTTATATAGTCAAATGCAAATGGTTTTGATTAGGATTAATTTTTTATCTCTAACTGTTCTTTCTAGACAAGAAATCCTCACGAGAGGAGATCCAGATGGGTAACATGGGATCAGGTATGGGAACATCACTGGCTGAAAGCACAAGATAATGTTTTGGCATTTTGACATCACCAGGAGAGGTGTTACTGAATAAAACCCACCAGTCCAGCAAATGACCCTTTCTGTACAGTTCCAAGATGGTGCTAAGCCTATCTACAATGCCTTCTCTGTCACCTAGCTAAAATTAGGGTTGGGCAAGTGAGATATTTTTTTGCCTGTATAATTGCCGTCAGCTTTAACCAACAAAGCCATTGGTGAGAGAGTATGGAAATTGCAGTCCAAGAACAATCTAAGGGGCCACAATTGTTGTTGTTGCTGCTGCTGCTGCTGTTGCTGTGTGCCTTCAGATTGTTTCTGATTTATGGCAACCTTAAGATGAGCATGTTATAGGGTTTTTGTGATAAGTTTTTTTCAGAGGGGTGTTTGCCGTTGCCTTCCTCTGAGGTTGAGAGATTATGACTTCTCCAGGGTCACCCAGCAAGTTTCCATGTCAAGAGATATGAACCCTAGTTACCAATAATCCTAACTGAACACACAAGCCACTGTAACACACAGGGCTCTTGAGTTACCTATCCGTAAGCAGAATCTTTTGCCTGCTTGTCTAGCAATACACCTCCAGTCCATCTGTCTTCTGACTGTTATAGGTGCTGTGATGAATCCGAGCCAGCACTGCTTATCATACAAGTACTAACTTTATTAAGAGCCATATAGTAGCCAGGATTTTTGTATTGTATTGCATAAATATACCAGTGATCCTGCTGTTAACATGTGGGGAGACAGTTCAGTTTTTGGGGCTATCTCAGTTTTCCATTTGCCTACAGGGAGGTGTGGTGGATATTGTAGCCACTGTAACCTGCTTATGGCACACCATTGTGTTTGGGCAGACTAGAAGTGATGTCTGCAACTTCTGGCTGACATTTTGGCTAATCTTTGTTCTAGGGAAGGAGAGCTTGTGGGATTTGGGTGTGACCAAAATTGCTGCATTTGTAGCTAGTTTGGGACCAACTTTGGGTCGTTTTCAGGTGACAAATTGGCTGCAAATTGGCACAAACTTTTTTTTTATTAAATTGGAGGAATCTTTGGTATCAACAGGGGTATTTTGGGGCTCGAAAATGGACATTTAGTTCCACATTCATCTTATGACCAACACTTCTCCATTCCTGATCAAAATACTACTAGTAGCAGTCTTTTACTGTAAATCACATTACCATATTGTTGCGTCAACATTTTTTTTTTTAAAAAAACATCCAGTCATTCTAACTTAATGTGCCAGGAGTAATGTCTCTGAGTAATAACTGATATTTCATGTTACTTTTTGGAGATAATTTTGGGATGGCAGTAACCATACTTAATAATTTTAAATGATTTCTTAACAATTTAATAAAACAACTGATGAATTAATTTTATCAATTTCCCTTAATAATACATGTTAATAAGTCAGTTTGCCGTGACAATTTGATGTCACACCTCCCTGGATAATGTTTCCAAGCTCTGGTTGCAGTCCAGAACCTTTGGAGATATTTGGAGTGACCATCTCTGCTGTGCAGAAAGATGGTTTCCTCACCACTTTGTTTAGCTATGATCTATGTGGAATTTTCTCATATTAAATACTCCTTGATTTTAGACAACTACTCTACACTGAATGAACGGGACCACAATAGAACATTGGAACGATCTGGAGAAGACATGGAATCTATGAAGGGAGCACCACTGATGGTAAATAGCTGGGGTTCCCATTGATTGAGACCTTTGAGATCTTACCCTACAGTATGAAGTACCAAGAATAAGTGAAGAAGGAAAAGGAATTCTTAAGTAGTTGCTCTTTGTGAAGGGAAAGCCCACTGTCCAAGGTTGAAAGGCTGGGGATTTCTAGAATTAGAGGATGCAAAGAGACAAGTGCTGGTACATATTATCCTTTCTCCACTCTGGTGGAAGACCCAGTAGCTAATCTTAACCTTTTTGACTTCTTCTGCCTTCAGTTCAGTCTTTCAATTTCCCTGATGACTTTCCCTTTAGACTTCTTGTCCCCCTGTCTCCCTCTCCTATGTCAGATGCCACCCTTACTAACAATACCTATGTCTGCAGCAGGAGGAAGGGCAAGAATCTCTTGAGGAGCATGACCAGTTACTTTATCCTCCTATGGTATGTCTTTGCTTTCTGATAGGGCTCTTTGGCTTCTGCATTTAGGCATGGGTGGTGGGTGGGTGGGCCCACACGGGCAGGGGAGGGAAGAAATCAAACCTGTTCATCCAATCAGAAATATCATTGGGTTAAATTTGATTTCTTGCTTAACTAATCTACTTCTAGAAATCTGTGGCATCAAGATAACAAGCATCTTTGGTTGTTTGATGATTCTGGATCTCTCTTCTGCTTGCCCTCTGTAAACCTGTTACTTGTGCGAATTGTATTGAGTCTAATACTAACCTTAGCCTTTTTGTTTCTCTCTCTACAGCAGAAGATTTAGCGTTGCCACTGGCTGCCTTCTCTGTTTTGGGTTTATAACATACTATGTATAACTCTTTGTGGTGAAATGGACTGACTTTTTTTTCTCTTGGCACCAAGTCCAGCCACCCAGCCAAAATGACTGGCGCCTTATGCCCGCAGCGCCTCACATCTCCCTTAGATGCCCGTGCATCCAATCCTCTGGACACTTTTTTTGTCTCTCTTCTTTAAAAAAAAAAAAAGCAAAACCAACAGCATTCCTGAAGACCAAATATTTCTTCTGATGAATCTCTCTAGAGCAATTAAGGCAGACACTTGAAAAAATAGAAGCTTCTGCTGCGTCCACAACAGTGGTTGAAGCCATGGGTGCAAATGGATCTCAGCTGAACTCAACCATACTGGAACTAGGTTTTTTTTTCCTTAATGAGATGTCAGCTTTCTTCATAGAGAAGTGGAGAAAGAGAACTCATCTCCTTCTTCTCTTAGCCTATAGAATATATTTTTGTGTGTGATTCATTTTTTTCAACAAAGAATGCTGGGAATACTGGAACATTCCTGGTGGGGTGGGGATGGGATGATGGTGGTGGTTGTGAGGGAGAAGGGTGGGGAATATTGACAAAGGAGTTTGTGAGTGACTGCATCTAGGCTAACATGGCCAAGTGTGCCTCTTTGAGGTGACAGCCCTCTGTATCCTCATAGGCTGAGGAGGAATGTGTGGGTTTGCATCTGTTTTCTCCCATTTCTCTGTTGCTTCTAGAGGGTGTAACCTGAGATGGGTTAACTCCAAGTTGAAGGAGCTATTTATTTGTGGGAGCAGAGGAGCTTAGAGTGCAGGGCTGTAAGGGAAGAGAAGAGAATGGAGTATGTTAAATGAAAGTTGGTGGAAAGGGACAAGAGTGTTCAGACTTCTTAATTGGCAATTTTAGCTCTCCACTGTGGGGGCACAACACAAAGGTGCCAGGTTTTGGGTTGCTGATGGACAGTTTTGATTTCAGTGGTGGGTGCCTAGGCAGGCTGCAGAGTGCAGAGGCAGAGGATGGGGTTGATGGTGGTGGTGGTTGGGCTGATGAAATGGGGGAGGCTTGGTGATGCAAAAGGTTGTTGAGGGAGGGAAGGCCATTTGTAAATATTGCCTAGATCCTCCCATGCAGGCAGGGGAATGAAACAGTTGTCTTGTCATTATTTACACGTGCCTTTCTTTGCCACTGTGAAATAGCTTGGTGCTTTTGCTAATCTGAGTGAAGAAGTTTAATAGTTGCCTGGACTGGAGAGAGGGATTTTGGCAGAGTTCATGATACTCCTGCTCTCTCCCTATTCCCCACATCGGAGCCAGAATCCTGATGCCGCCACGTTTGACAGAAGGACTTGAGTAGTTTATATTGGGAACCAAGTGTGGGGAGACCAGGAGCTAATCTGTCAACTACTTAAGGATTCTGGGCTGCAGAGGGAGAGGTGAAAGTAGGGTGGGGTAAGAATCACCACGTGCACCTTAATGGCTCACCTCTTCAGGGAACGAAAGGAATTTAGGCTCTGCTGACAGATCTTTATCCTGATCAACAAAGCAACGGTAAAGGAGACAATAGTGGCAAGCTCTGGGCACCATATTGGTGATCCATCTTTTTCTGTACTGAAGAGGATTGCAGCCTTTTACCTCATCCCTCCTTCCAAACTGTTTCAGCCTAGTTAACTGGAGGGAGCTCTTCTGTCCTTGGCTCCTGGGATGCTCACCACGCAAACAGTCCACCTTGTGTAAGAGGGAAGGCACAATAGGTAGAAGATTCTTGGTACCTCTGACATGCTCCTATTCCAGGTGTTTTCTCACCCCTTTTGAGGAAGTGGGAGGGATTAAACATGTATATCAGCCTACTGAGGGCAGAGTCACTCAACCTTTTCTAATGTAAAACACTATTTCCTTTTTAAAATTCCAGACTACCAAAAAATACCCTTCCCCACTGACCAATTCAAAGCTGTAGGAAGAACTAATAACTCACTGACATTTTTTTTTTGTTTTGGTTTTTTGGCTTTTCCTTTGCACCCCGGGGGAGGGGAACATCCTGCTGTTCTTTGAGTCCTGCGCTCACTCTGTAATGCTTTTAAAATGAAATGATTTTTATATAAATAAAGTTTTAAAGTGTGTATTTGTTAAAATGGATTTGCCTTCTCCATATCTTGTGAAGTATGTCTTTCATTTGAGAATTCTAAATATGGGATTTGCTTGATACCATTCAATATCTCTCATATTTTAATTTTCTTCCAGGCTGAATTTGCTTTGTGTGGAATTGGGCTTGCTGTCTGATATGGGAAGCTAAGTGGGGTTATCCCTGGTTAGTACTTGGATGGGAGACAGCCAAATAATGCTATATAGTCTAGACTATATTTCAGAAGAAGGAACTGACAAAACAATCTCTGAGTATTCCTTGACTTAGAAAATCCTGTGAAATTCATGGGATTGCCATATTAGTGGACAGGTGACTTGAAGGTGCGCACAAAAATAGCAGTGTACTGTGAAATACCTATCAGTGAAGAATTTTATCAAGCCACAGTTGACCACCAGTATGCGAGTGTGCCTTCAAGTCGCTTGTCGACTTACTGTGTGTCCATGGATTTCATAGGCTTTTCTTAGGCAAGGAATAAAGAGGTGGTTTTGCCATTTCCTTGTTCTGAAATATAACCCCCTTTCCAATTCAAGCAACCCCTTTTTTAGCTTCTGGACATATACTAGTTTTGATTTTACTTCTTTCGATTAATTGGGATTTTTTATGCAGTGCTTTTCATCTTGAACAACTTCACTATTTTAGGATATGCTTCCTGTTCCTCTTGCAGCATGTCCTGAGTTCTGTTTGTAAGGTGCTGGTAGGGCAAGGGAGGAAAATGCAACTTTAAAAGCTCCCTTTAATGTCCAGTATTAGGAAAACTACTATGAAGTGGATGAGAAAAATTAACCTCCTGCTATCAAAATTGCCTCATGTCTTCCCAAAACTTTCCAGGTGAGATATCAAAAGCAGGGAGAATATACACTAGTGCTGTCATGTGTATTTAACCATCGTGAGGTAAATTAGCAGGATTGAAATTATATCTGGTTCCATAATTGCTTCTTGTGTTCTCTTAGGTTCATTTGTCTTTAAAACTGTTGGTGGCAGAGTATAGAACTGTATTTACACACAGCCCTCCTCTGCTATTTCTCTTTTTTAATTCTCACAACATTTTTTTAAATTCAGATATAATTTCCTTTTTCCAGTGTTTCATAATTTTTGCATCTACCAAAGCTGCTGTATCTGTTTGAATGAAGGTCATTTACAGAATGCATTGGGAGGGGAAAGTGTGAGTGTACCTTCTGGTCTTGGGAAACAAATTCCCTACAGCATTTTATAAAAAATATAAGTGCTATATAAGCAGTCAGTAGATTGTCTCTGGAGGTATACACTCCTTTCTTTCTCTTCTCTTATTTGCTTGCTCATCTTCTGGTCCAGCCCTTCCCTTTCTGAATGCTCTTTTGATTACATGTTTTAGGGGCTCACTACACATTCCTGAAAGGAGTGGGGAGGAGCTGTGAGCAAAAGGTGTTTTGGGGGGAGATTTGGCCTGGTAGGTATGGCTGAGGATGAAACTGTTTTACTGAAACCAACTGTTGGCATGAGAAATCTCCAAAGCCAATTTTTAATACATATAAGAGTTCATCCATTTAGACAGGACAGGATGAGCCACTTGTGACCTTTGAGGCATTGAAATGTAGTTCCCATAATCCCTCTCCCTGACCTCTTTAGCCTATCACTGTCTACTATGAGTAGCAAAAGGCTGTTTGGAGAGTCTTAAGGAATGCTCTAAGCTCCCCTTGGACTTATTAAATACATGTCCTTGATCTTCAACTAGTGTTTTCTGCCTTTAGCACTTAATATCCGGCCCCCTTGGGGAAGAAACATCAAATATTTTGTTGATAAAGCTCAAAATGGTGAAGGGAGGGAGGTCCTTATCTCAAGCTATTTTGTATGGGAGATTGGAAATTTCCCCCCAGCATGCCAGGGACCAGTACCATATTTGATCCCATTGGTTCCAGTTTCTTTCCTGAAAATACATCAGGGACTAGCAGTCAGTGGCTTGTGGACCAACACTGATCCATGGCTCACCATAGTCCTGAGTTAGTCTTAACCTCTTCACTCCTCTCCACCTCATCCTATTCACTCACACACTTCTGGTTTCCTAAGTGAGTTACAGAACTAAGTTATAAAATTGGTGGTGGCTGCTATTATTGGTTTTGTGTGTGTGTGTGTGTGACTGGTTGGAGGCCAGATAGGGGAGGGAGGAGAAGGGTTGCACTTCTAGCTCAATAATGCTACTGCTCACCCAGTTGGAACCATTCCAAAGTCCAGTCAGCAACTAAAAGAATAATTCACTCTGACAGTTTCCCATTGGTATTTGGGGGAGCGGGGGAGAGGGCAGCTGAGAGGGAAGAGTGAAATCTAGATTTCTAGCACTGCTGTTAAATGGAAACAGACACATTCCATGCATTCATCCATTTTAATACTGTCTTTTCCATCCCTACGAATGTAAATATTAGTGCAAGGCTTTGAGATAACAGACAGGTATGCCACCGCAGAGTAGCAAAAATGATATTTTACAGGTAACGACTTGGACAAACAAAAGGTAGCCAGTCGCAGTTACTAAAGATTGGCTTGTAAATCTTAAGCAGACAAGTGGTTGAGAATGCGGCTGGATGTTTTTCCCAGGGTGTCATTCCGGAGGCTGGGTTACATGTCTGATCTTGGAGCAGTGATGACTCCTGCTGAAGCTAAATTAGTCCAGTTGCCAGAAGGCTGTTTGTTGCCCCCTCCCTTTGCTATTCAAAATCACAGAGTTTAAAGGCTCCATGGAGGATTTTGCAATGAACCTCACCACATGTAGCACCTCAGCTTCCATTTAAAAGAAAGAAGTCCCATTTCAAGCAGCTTTTTCAAGGTCTGAGGAAGGGCTTGATTGCTCTTTATAGAAACAAATCTTCATTGAAAGATCCAGTGGACAAAGAAGAATTGATTCAACCATCACATCCTGCACTTCGTACAAATAAACCAAATGGATGCGGTTCACATTTACAACTACAGTCAGCACTTCATATCCATGGATTCAACCATCCAAGGCTTGAACATTCCAAAAAACAAACTTTGATTTTGTTATTTTATATAAGGGATACTAATGGGGGGGGGGGGCAGCTCTGGAACCAAACCACCAAATACCAAGGGCCTGGTAATGTTATATCAGCATTTATGTTGCAACAAAGTTTGATTTTCAGTATTCCTGTATTTG
Source organism: Urosaurus nigricauda (assembly GCA_034509955.1). Classification (NCBI taxonomy): domain Eukaryota; kingdom Metazoa; phylum Chordata; class Lepidosauria; order Squamata; family Phrynosomatidae; genus Urosaurus; species Urosaurus nigricauda. The sequence continues at coordinate 122,793,487 of JAOEGL010000001.1, read as the reverse complement.
GGGACATGAGGGTCTGTGTTTGACTAGTAGCTGTCGGGCTTGAGCTTGTGCCAAACCCAACTGATTTAAAGGTAGAGATCAGTACAGCGATATCAGCAGTAAAACACACACTTAAAAGAACTATATTGTTTTGTCTGTTTTTTGTCACAAACCTGTACAGCTTGTAATACGTTAGTTCTGCCTATTGTTTACTGGTGGAATTGCAACACTGTAGCTTTAAGATTTAAGATTCTCTGGTGACAACTTTCACAGATGAAACACTTCATCTTACTGGGAGAATTTTACACTTGAGATAGCTTCCAGAATCTAGGACATAAGGTCTATAATGGGAAATGGGAATAGAGGCGGAAAATGTGGAAAGCATATATGGCATCTGTTTGCCAACTGTTGTACAGATATTTCAGGATTTTTTTTTTTTACAAAGAGTTCTATAGTGGGTGATAATATGAGTGTGAAATGCAATGTCCTGTGGAATGGAGCTGGTTGTTCTGCATACCAGGAGCAGTTCTCACCAAATGCCAACACCAGCAGATGGCTCTTGTAGATAAGAGTCCTCCAGAGGTCTTTGGTCCTCCAGAGATTTTGGACTTCAACTCCAGAAGAACCAGATAGGCTGGCCAATTGCCAGGAATCCTGGGAGCTGAAATACAAAAAAAACTGCAGAGCCAAAGTTTGGGAACCACAGTTCTAGATGTTTTTCTTTACCAAAAAAAAGGAAGCTGGCTCTAGAGCACACTGGTAGATTGCCACATTCTTGCAGATAATGTTGCAGATTGTAATCCTGAAAAACAGGTACCATCCCAACCAAGTATAGAGGATATTTCAAAGTCCACTCATTATGGTTCTTTATATTGCATTTATATCTTGGTTATCTTCCATCACTTAAATATCCTACATGAATTTCCCAGTTGGTTCCAAAACCAAGCAGTGATCCATTTCACCAAGGTGGCTGCTGCACATTTCACATCCCTGTATGATTAGAAATACACATGCTTCTGAAAGGCCCCAAGATACTAGTGGTAGGTAGGCTGATGTAACAAAATGGAGACAATTGATGTGCTTAGGTCCTGTATGTGTTGTATTAAAAGGTTCCTTGATTGCTTGAGAACAAATAAAAAATGAAGTGGGTCATGATGCTAAAGGCCTTTCCAACATCTGCCAGTGAAGACCCGGCTGAGTGTTTGTTTGCCATCCTCCTACCTGGGCTCCTGAACTTAAGGAGGAGGAATGGCCCTCTTTCCCTCCTTTCCAACATCTGCCAGTGAAGACTGGCTGAGAGTTTGTTTGCCCTCCTCCTACCTGGGCTCCTCCCATGCCTTGGCTCCTGGACTTAAGGAGGAGGAATGGCCCTCTTTCCCTCCTCTCCAATATCTGCCAGTGAAGACCCGGCTGAGTGAGTGTTTGTTTGCTCTCTTTCTACCTGGGCTCCTCCCATGCCTGGGCTCCTAGACTTGAGGAGTCTTGTCTCCCTCCCCCCCCCTTCTTTTTAGATTGTGTATAGTTCACATTGTTTCTAGGATTGGGATGGAGGGTTGAGAATGGGGATTATTTTCTTTTTACTTGTTTTGGTATGTTAATTGTTATGTATTTTGCTTTGTTAATTTTATTTTTTTTTTGTTATTTTTTGTTATAATGACTATGTATTTTGTTGCTATAACTGCTATGTATTTTTGCTTTGTTAATTGTTATGTATTTGCTTTGCTAATTTTACTGTTATTTAAATTACTATGCATTTTTGTTGCTATAATTATGTATTTTGCTAGTTATTATTGTTAATTGCTATCTGATTTTATTGTTACTGTTTAATACATTGCCATTTGTTTTTTAATTCATGTATATTGTCATTGTGTGTATAATCCCCTCTGTTGTAACCCGCCCTGATTGCTTGCTCAGAGGGGCGGGCTAGAATTAAAAATTATTATTATTATTATTATTATTATTATTAAGTCGATGCTAATGATGTCCGAGCCATCCTTTGGAGAGTGCCAAGACTGGCTGGGTGTAGAGAGAGCTTTCTGCTTTGATTTTGATACAACCAGAATATCTTTTCCCATGTACTCTTCATTTCAATATATAGTTGTTTGACTATACTCTTCTTTTCCCTGCATTACAAGGTTGCTTCCCCCAAAGTATACTTTGATACAAGTGACCAACCCATCTCTGGTTAGGATGAAATCCAGGATTACCGATCCCCTTGTTCTTTCCTCTACCTTTTCAAATAATAAATTATTGCATGGCACATAAGGAATTTGTTGGCAACCCTATGCTTAGCAGAGTTAATCTCCCAGCAGATATCAGGGTAATTGATATTCCCTATAACTGTGAATGAGACATGGGAGTGCCAATACACTTGATAGTTCTGCTGAGAAATCTTTACTTAGAACAAGAGGCCACTGTCAGAACAGAATATGGAGAAATGGAATGGTTCCCAATTGGCAAAAGATTCAGATGAGGCTGCATATTATCACCGTACTTGTTCTTATGCAGAAAATACCATACAAAGAGCAGGGCTAGACTCAGAAGAAGGAGTGAAGATAGGAGAAAGGAACACCAACAATCTAAGATGTGCAGACAACGCCATCCTACTAGCGGAAAGCATCAATTACTTTAAGGAAGAAAATGCAAAGGCAGGCCTGCTGCTGAACATAAAGAAAACAAAAATAATGACCATAAAACACCTACATAAATTTGAATTAAACTATGAGAAAATTGAAATAGTCAAAGCTTTCCAGTACTTGGGATCAAACATCACCCAGAATAGAGACTGCAGTCAAGAGATAAGAAGACTAGGAATGGGAAGGGTAGTCATGAAAGAGCTAGGGATGATCTTAAAGAGTAAACATATACAACTGAGCACCAAAGTCAGAATCATCCAAGTGATTGTATTCCCAAACACTATGTATGGATGTGAGAGCTGGACTGTGAAAAAAAAGCAGATAAAAATAAAATCAGCTCATTTGAAATGTGCTGGAGAAGAGTGCTGAAGATACCTTGGGAAGCCAGAAAGGCAAAATGGGTGCTTGAGCAAATCAGGCTAGAAATACCCCTGGAGACCAAGGGCTCATTCCCACTTGCAGTTTAAACCGATTCCCTATTCGCCCTCACTTCATGTTGGAAATTGATTCCAAAAGGTTCCTTGTTCCCAAATTTTTTCTTACCCCAGTGTAAAGCAGATCTTTTCTTATCCCAATGTAAATTGAGGCTGTTGTATTTTGGCCACATCATGAGAAAGCATGACCCATTGAAAAAAGACAATAATGCTGGCAAAGGTTCGTGGCAGAAGAAGGAAAGGTAGATTGCACACAAGATGGCTAGACTCAATTAGGGAGGATGCAGTCATGAGTTTGTAGGAAATAAGCAGAGCAATGGAGGACAGCAAGACTTGGGGATGTCTCATTCACAGGGTCACCATGAGTCGAAATTGACTTGAGGGCAGCTAACAACAACAAATAACTATGAATTTTTGCATCTGAGATTTCTGAGATTTACTTCTAAAAAGCATCATCCACTACCTCTTCTTGGTTTGGTGACCTGTAGTAAACTCCTATCACAATGCTGCATTTATTTATGTCACTATTTTTTACCCAAATGTTCTCAGTTTATCCATTCTGATCACTCTCATGGGTTTCTGTACCAGTGAGTTTGACATATAATGCCACTCTTCCTCCTTTTCTGCCACATATATTCTTTTTGAATAGGTTATACCCTTAAACTGTAATAATCCAGTCATGGGAATCATGATCATCCCACCAGGTCTCTGATAGGCCTATAAAGTGAGACTGGACCAGAGGAAGGAGTGATTGGTGGCTGGTTCCTTGCTCTGAGACTAAAACTAACTATCTCTCTAGGCCAAAAAGTTAATGTGCTGTTGAAGGGGGAGGGAAATATGTAGACATTATACAATTACTTAATAGGTATGGAATTCTAGAAATTAAGCCCTTGTCATCTTTTGATATCATGCCAAGTTTAATGTTTATGACCCTGTCAATTTATGGTGACTCCATTAATTTAATAGTGTTTTCTTAAGCACAGAGTATTCAGAGCTTTAGCACTGCCTTCCTCTGAAATACAACCTATAGTACCTGGTACTCCATGGCAGACTCCCTTCCAAATACTAACTAGGCCTGATCTTACTTAGCTTCTGAGATCAGGTAGGATCTAAAGCCTTTAGGGTATTTAGGACAATTACTTTCTCATGGGCATTGAAAGTGATAATTTCCTCCTCTGTTTTGGAGAGTAGACGGGTAAAAGTCTCCCATTTTTAAATGCAACTTTCTTAGTGGCCATTGAAGTTTTCAGGACATATCAAATGGTGCAGATAGATATTTTAGACTCTGGATATAAGAGTTTTGTAGGGATGGATGGTGATAAGTATTTCTTCATGTTTTCATAGTGACTAAGAGTCTTGCCACAGAAACTACTTTGAGACAGAGAAAAGGCAGAATTAACACCTTCTTTGCCTCAGTGTTCTCAGAAAAGGAAAAAGGTGCCCAACCTGAGGATAATGGAGCAGAGGACAGAATGGGATATTCAACACAGAAAAAGTGAAGAGACAGTACAGGAATACCTGGTTAATCTAAATGAATATAAGACTCCAGGATCTGATGAACTACATCCAAGAGTATTAAAAGAACTGGCAAATGTAATATCAAAGGCATTGGCAATAATCTTTTGAGTATTCCTGGAGAACAGGAGAAGTCCCAGCAGACTGGAGGAGGGCAAATGTTGTTCCCGTCTTCAAAAAAGGGGGAAAAGAGGATCCTAACAATTATCGTCCAGTTAGTCTGACATCAATACCAGGAAAGTTTCTAGAGCAGATCATTAAACAGAGAGTCTGTGAACATTTAGAAGGGAATGCCATGATCAGAAAAAGTCAACACAAGTTTCAGAGAAATAAGTAATGACAGACAAATCTGATCTCTTTTTCTGATAAAATTACCAGCTTGGTAGATGAAGGGAATGCTGTGGATATAGCATATCTTGATTTCAGTAAGGTCTTTGACAAGGTTCCCCATGACATTCGTGCAAACAAGCTTGTAAAATGTGGAATCGAAGGCTTTCATGGCCGGCATCCATAGTTTTTTGTGGAGCTTTCGGGCTATGTGGCCATGTTCTAGGAGAGTTCCTTTCTGATGTTTCACCAGCATTTGTGGCTGGCTTCTTTCTCTGAAGATGCCAGCCACAGATGCTGGCGAAATGTCAGAAAGGAACTCTTCTAGAACATGGCCACATAGCCCGAAAGCTCCACAAAAAACTAAGCTTGTAAAATGTGGCCTAGACAAGGTAACCGTCACATGGATTTGTAATTGGTTGACTAGCAGCCCCCAAAGTGAGCTCAACAATGGTTCCTTTTCATTCTAGAGAGAAGTGACAAGTGGGGTGCCACAGGGTTCGGTACTGGGCCCAGTGCTATTCAACATCTTTATGAATGACTTGGACGACAGAATTGGGGGCATATTTATCAAATTTGCAGATGACACCAAATTAGGAGGAATAACTAATACCCCCAAGGACAGGATCAACATTCAAAATGACCTGAATAGACTAGAAAGCTGGGCCAAAGCTAACAAAATGAAATTCAACATGGAGAAATATAAGGTACTGCACTTAGGGAGGAAAAATGAAATGCACAGATATAGGATGGGGGACACCTGGCTGAATGAAACTACATGTGAAAGAGATCTAGGAGTCCAAGTAGGCTACAAATTGAATATGAGCCAACAATGTGATGCGGCAGCTAAAAAGGCCAATGCGATTTTAGGTTGCATCAACAGAGGTATAGTGTCTAGATCAAGAGAAGTAATAGTGTCACTCTATTCTGCTTTGGTCAGGCCCCACCTGGAATACTGTGTCCAGTTCTGGGCACCACAATTCAAAAGGATGTAGAGAAACGAGCGTGTCCAAAGGAGGGCAACTAAGATGGTGAAGGGTCTGGAAACCATGCCTTATGAAAAACCTAGGGAGCTGGGGATGTTTAGCCTGGAGAAGAGAAGGATAAGAGGTGATATGATAGCCCTGTTTAAATACTTGAAGAGAAGTCACATTGAGGAGGGAACAAGCTTGTTTTCTGCTGCTCCAGAGATTAGGACTCAGAACAATGGATGCAAGCTCCAGGAAAAGAGATTCCACCTAGACATTAGGAGGAACTTCCTGAGAGTAAGGGCTGTTCGACAGTGGAACACACTCCTTCCTCAGAGTGTGGTGGAGTCTCTTTCCTCGGAGGTCTTTAAGCAGAGGCTGGATGGCCATCTGTCGAGTATGCTTTGATTGGAGGAGTTCCTGCATGGCAGGGGTTGGACTGAATGGCCCCTGTGGTCTCTTCCAACTCTATGATTCTATGAGATTTGGGCAGTGAACCACTACATAACAGTAGAAGTGTCTGAATGTCTGAATGAATGAATGGCCAGAGGACCTTCTGATCATACCTTGTCAAGGTTTACTAGCAAACAGAACTAGGTTAATAATTTGTAAAATAGATTTATTGCTATCACTCTTGAGACTTTGGGAAAAAAGCTATGTTTGCACTGTGTCTGGTATGGAACTTGCTGCCTTTTTGCAATGAATGACTAAAGGTTGTGTAACATCACATTTTGCTTACAGTGTAAACAGTGTAAGATGGTGTAATTGAAAGGGAACAGAAAAAATGGGCAGGGCCAGAGCACGCACAGTTAATTTTTTGTGACGGTGTCTAGGCTGACGTGGGGATTCTGGGAGTTATAGTTCAGAAAAGTTAAACTTCCAACTTCTGAATATAGTTCTTACCAATGTAAAAAGTTTCTCATTAAGTATGCACAATTCTATTCTAGTTATTATTTTAGAGTAAGTCTCAGTGCAACAGATGTTCTTAGCTTGCAAAGCAGAGATCAGTTCCCAGCAAGAATTTTCTGAAGGCTCAGCTTACAAGTTTTTACATTGGGGTGGGAACTGTGTGGCCCATTGGCCAAATCTGGCCTCTAGGGAAGGGTACTATCCAGCTTCTTGGATTCCTCTAATCCCAGAACTTTTTCCTACTGAATATACACTCCACCCAGTCCATTTTGTCCCCCAAAAGGAAAAAAAGTGACTGGGAGTGATTCCTGTTGCTCAAAGGTCACTTTTGGTGCAGCTTACCTTGGTCCAGGGCACCAAAAATGAGCTCCTGACCATGGGACATACCCATGCTTTTAAATATTTTCTTACCTCAAGCCACACATCAACAGAATGATAACCTTTGGGTTGGATGGGACAACCCTGTAAGTCACCCTACAGGACTAAGGGATTTCTGTGTTTGGGTGTGGCAGCAGTGACTACTGCTTCTGGTGGAAAAGATAGCCAAGCTATTCATCTAGTGCAGGGATGGGAATTGCAGGAGGCTAGGGCCAGCATGACCCCTCTAGGAGACCTTGGGAGTGTGTCGCCACCCCACCCCACCCCATTACAAAACATACTTTTTACCCCTAAATGTCCCCTTGGGATCATTTTAGAAGAGGCAATTTTGACTTTGCTTCTGGTTTTAAGAAAGACCTTTCCTAGGCCTCAAATGGCCTGGGGACCCTCTCCCCTACACACACACACGGCGAAAATACCCCTCATGCCCCCAACAGGGCATTTTGGGGCAAAATATTTTTTGATCCCCAGAGGTCTTGAGGGCCACAAAAACAGCCTTCCAGGAGAAGAATGTCATATGTTTTCTGCTTAGGGGCCATACTTTACCTGCCTCTGCTGTGGGGAGTGCCAACTTGCTAAGAGGCATCTGAAGCAGTTGGTGACCTTTACCAGTGATGTGGTAAATATAAGGCTACTTCTAAACAGGACTTCTAGGACTTCCAGTAAAAAGGCGTTGTGATACCATTCCACCATTCTTTTTAGTGACAGATATTTAAATGGTAAAAGAAAAGATGAATGAAACAGCAGGAAGACTGAGGAGGGTTCCCAAACAGAAGACAGTATCTGCTTTCTATGCTGTGTGAAAGAAATTAAGTGTCTACCATATAAAGGTTTTATCTGTGCACACCCAAAGAAAAAGGCCATCTTGGGTCTCTGTTCCTCCTCTTCCTCTTGTTCTACCACCTCCGCTTCCTTTTATTTTCCTAAAAAACTTCTGTAGCTTTAATGGTTGAACATCATGCAGATTCAAGTAATGAAGTAAGTCCTACTCCATTTCCATCTGGAGCAATGTACTGCTATGTAGATTCTGGCTATTACAGTGACAGAACCTCTGTCAGCCAAAGGAGTACCAAACAACCATGTTTTGTATGTGTCTGAGTGTACTGAAGATCTTGATAATCTTGAATTGTTCTGACTTTGGCTAGTTCTTTCAAAGGGATATTTTAGAGATTGTAGAATGCCTACAGAGATTCTCAGAAGAATTTCTATATAGCAGTATGACTTAAAGGGACTTAAAGACATCCTTAATGAGATAGGAGATTGGTCTCTGCACATTTCTTTTTCCTGAGGCTGGAAAATATTTATAAACCTACCTTTCAAATGCTTCTCAGCATCTGTTTCTGCCAATACTAAAAGCAGCTCACCAGTGATGTTTGGACACTTACCAACTTTGCATGGCCTTCTTTGTTTGGCTTCTACAAGATCTTCTCATGGGGAACTTACTACTGCTTGTGTGAGCGTGGCTTTCTCTCCTGTGTGCATCTGCTTTTGAGAATGTAGAATTGATCAGGATTGCTGAGAGATTCTTGAAGTTCAATGCAGAGCTTCTCAATCAATTATGTTTCACAAGCCTCCCTTAAAGTTTTATATCACCCGCTGTTCTACTTCCTTTCACAAAGGGTTCCAGACCACAGTAGTACTTCAGGCTCAAAGAGGCTTGAAAATTCTCTCTCTTAATTTTGTCTTCCAATAGCTTCTGTTCTATAGAGTTGTTAGGCAGGTGAAAGTCTGACATTAGATTTGGAACAGGATGATGCTTTGAGTAATTGTTCCTCTCAGATAAGCAGATAAAAGCTGGGTTATATGCAGAGCTTGGAAAATTACAAGTAATTCATTGTATAATTCCTTACAAACCCCCTTCCAATGATTGGCTGCCAATAATGTGGGAGAAAATGCAATGCACTATAAATACAATAATGTTCTTCAAGTGAGATGCTGTAGAAAACAAGAAGTACTGCTGAAACACTACGCATGTATAGAATATGAGTATTCTGGAAGCTCCAAGTGGCTATGCCTTGTTGTCATCATGTGTCTTCAAGTCAACTCATAGTGACCCTTTCAGAGAGTTTTCTTGGTTAATTTTATTCAGAGGATGCTTTCTACTAAAGATGGGAGACTGTGACCTGCCCAAAGCCACCCAGTGACTTTCTATGGCAGATGTTATATTCAAATCCTACTCTCCTAGAGTCCTAGACAACACTCAAACTACTACATCATCCTGGCTTGAATGATACTTACTTAATACTTTTTCACTATTTCTTTCTGTTTTTAAAATCATGTTAGGATTGAAAGACATAACTGTGTTAGTCTGGAAAATCAGTATGCATAGTGCTATATAAATGTAATTAAATAAAAAATATAGTGTTCTTGCACTTATTCAGGTAGAATTCTAAAAGAGAAAGACCACTGTTGCAGCAATACATATGTTCTCATATTGATATGATAACTGCAAGTTCTTATTGGGTGGAAAACACACACAGACACAGACACACAAATACATATAAATATGGGCATTCTCCTTCTCCCTCACTACAGCAAACTTTCTTTCACTTGCACATTCTTGTCTCAGTTTCTGAGTGCTGCTATGGGCAATGCTGCTCCATAGAAATAATAATCTTACTCCTTAATGGCTCACAGAGCCATACCTTTGTTTACTGTTTAGAACTGTACATGCTGGAGACTTTGGATATATATTGATTATGTACAGTTGTACAGCAATTTCCTCCTTGGTGGCATTGCATTGACAATAACAGCACCAACTCCAAGTTTATTAAATGTACAGGATCACATTTAGAATAAAACAACAAAACTTCTTAACAAGTTCCTTTGGGATTCTAAGTTGTATTCAGAGGCCCAAGAAACTGAAGGCTGACTCTGGGGAAAATGTAAGATATCACCCAATTTTCTTGTTGAGTCCTAAGGGGGATGCATTCCCATATTTGTCTCTTCCAACAAGTAGTAGCTTCAAATCAGCACAACAAAGATTAAAGGGAACTTTACCGCCCACTATTTAAACTGGCCAATTTTTTTGAGTGATAAAACTGGAAATCATAAAAAGGTGGTTATTGGTGATGGATTTGGATTCATGGTGATAAACCATTAAATAATAATTTTTAAAAGGATTTTAATTTTGGCTTGTTTTTTGAATTCAATATATTCATAAATGGAAGACCTGATTTCCAAGATGATATTCTTGAATTTTCATGTGTGCCCATAAAGTGGATGCATTTCTTTTAGTGTGCATCATTTCCATTATTCAAAAAGCATCAGAGTTGTAAATGTGCCTTTTTCATCAATTATATTTGTTTGCTTGGGCAAAGCACAATTTCCTGCCTTTAGAAACAAATTAAACAATATACCTGTACCACTTGATACATATTTGCAGTTTTGTTTCAGTGGTGCTGCTTGAAAGACGAATTTAAAAAGGAATTGCAAATATTTTTATAGGTATTCTTAAGAATGATCATTTTAGCTTGCTCCAATTTTTGAATATTTTTTTAACCATTGAATAACAGGATCATAGCTCCTGGGAATCAACATTGCTCTTGTAAGATTTTTAGCTGTCCTAATTCTCAAACAACAAAATCCTGATAAACATTTTTAGCTGTCCTAATTCTCAAACAACAAAATCCTGATAAAGTATGTCATAATAAATGTATTAATAACAAGACCATAATACAGTAGGTACTTTGTATCCTTGGATTGTTAATCCACAGAGTCAAGCATCCATGGCTTGAAAATATTTTTTAAAAGTATAAATTCCAAATAGTAAACCTTGATTTTGCCATTTTATGTAATGCATTTTATTATCTATTTAGTGCACCTCGATCTGCACTAAAAAGACCTTCTTGGCCCAATGCAGTTCCTGGCTGTTAAGGATGGGTGGAAGTTTGGGCTAGAATACATTATTTTGTTGTTGTTGTTAGCTGTCTTCGAGTCATCTTCATCTTATGGTGACTCTGTGTATGAGATGTCTCCAAGGCTCCTTGTCCTCTACTTCTCTCCTCAGGTACTGCAAGTTCAGGACCATGACCTCCCTGATTGAGTCTAGCCACCTTGCATGTGGTCTCCCTCGCTTTCTACTGCCTTCCACTTTTCCTAGAATCATTGTTTTTTGACATAATTCATTTTTCCTCATAATATGGCCAAAAATGACAGCTTCAATTTAGTCATCTTGGCTTTCAAAGAGAATTCAGAGTTGATCTGTTCTAGAACCCGTTTTTGTTTATTTGTTTGTTTGTTTTTTGGCTGTCCATGGTATCCTCAGCACTCTCTTCCAGCACCATATCTCAAATTCATTTATTTAATTTTTTCCCCCGGTCAGCTTCCTTCATTGTCCTGCTCTCGCATCTGTACATGGTGATGGAGAATACAATGGCTTGGATAATCTTTATTTTAGTGCTGAGTTGTATATCTTTACTCTTCCTGGTGGGCCTGAATAAAATAAAAAGTTACTGGTCCTCAATAAGACAAACAATGAACAAAATACTAGGAACAAATTTAAAACTAAAACCAGAAATCTTTTTATTAAATATGATAGATGAAGAAAATGAAAAAAAAATCTGGGCAAATTATTTTTCATATGATAGTGGCGGCAAGAATAGTCCTTGCTAGATATTGGAAAAATAATAAAATACCTGAAATAGAAGAATGGGGAATGAAATCATATGAAATAATTGAGATGATTAGAATGTCCAAAGAATTACAAGACATGGAAGCAAATAAATATTCTGAAGATTGGACTAAAATAATAACATACCTTTCCCAAAAATGGGGCCAGGTAACAATTTTAAAATTTAGAAGAAATTAAGGGAAGGAAAAACTTAAACAAAACAAAACAAATTATGACAAAACAAAACAAAACAAAAATGTAGGCAATTAAAGTTGTATTTAAGGTGAAAATTACATGGAAACTACATGATAAGTTTATCATTATGTAATCACAGAAACACAAATAAAGACATCTAAGACATATAAGCTATGAGTTAAAAATTTCGGGTATAGAAAAAAGAAGGGAAGATATAAGCATTTGTAAATACATAATACATATAAGTATAAAATGAGATAGCTTCCTTCCCCTATTTCTTCTAGTAAAAGAAATAACGAAACAACAACAAGAAGAAGGAATGGAAGTCTTATTGGAAAAATTGAAGGAAATAAATAAATAATCTCAAACTAAAGATATGACAAAAATTATATTTAGAAAATCAATTTTATTGTTTGTAAATTTTATGCTGTGTGTAATTTTGGTTTTCCGCCAGGCTTAATTGTATTATGTATTATGTACACCAAATTAGGAGGAGTAGCCAATACTCCAGAAGACAAGATCAAAATTCAAAATGACCTGAATAGACTAGAAAGCTGGGCCAATGCTAACAAAATGAAATTCAATGCAGAGAAATGTAAGGTACTGCACTTAGGATGCAAAAATGAAATGCACAGATATAGGATGGGGGACATCTGGCTGAATGAAACTACGTGTGAAAGGGATCTAGGAGTCCAAGTAGACCATAAGTTGAACATGAGTCAACAGTGCGATGCGGCAGCTGAAAAGGCCAATGCAATTTTAGGCTGCATCAATAGAAATATGTGTCTAGACAAGGGAAGTAATAGTGCCACTCTACTCTGCTTTGGTCAGGCCCCACCTGAAATACTGTGTCCAGTTCTGGGCACCACAATTCAAAAAGGATGTGGAGAAACTGTTGATGTAAACAAGCAGAAGTGCACAGTTAAAGCAATCTCCGATGCCTTTGATACCGGCAACCCTGGAGCTTCGGCTTTATCAGGAATCCTCCTCCCAGTTGTTGATGAAAACAGACTGGAGCCAAAACTCTCTCCTCAGAGGTTTTTATTCTTAAGTTGCTGTATTTACAAATATACACACGCTTGTCCGACAAAACTCTACAACCATCCACTACAGAACAATTACCCAACAACCCTCACTGAGGTGTGCAGGCTGTTTATAGACTTGTGTCATGTGGTCACAAACCCAACCTCATCTGGTGATTCTACTTCCTTGTGTTACCCACAATGTTGTCTCCTCAGTCAGGAAGACTCTTGTTGTTTACATTAGGCCTACGTGCAAGCAAGCACGCACATACTGACCTTGAGCACTGTCTGCTTCCAGCCTTCAGCTGCAAAACAATTCTAGCCATAATTCCTGTTTTTCCTTTTGTGCACATCTGTACATTTCATATTCAGGCCTCAAAGCCTAACATGCCCCTCCAAAATGTACAGATGTGTATCATTTTGCCAAATTGTGTTTGCCATCTTCCGATGTTTACACTTTTGTTGAACAGCCAAAATCTGTGTATATAGTGCCATGCCTATCAAACAAGATAGCTGTTCATGCCTTTCAATTGGCAAAGCTTTTGTGAGAACATCAGCAACGTTGTCTCTGGTGTCAATGTATTCCAGACTTATGATTCTGTTCTGAACCATCTCTCTCACATTCTGATACCTAACACCAATGTACTTTGTCCTACATTTCAAATTCTCAGCCTCAGACATTGCAATACATGATTGTGAATCCTCATGAACTACAGTAGGCTCTTCACACTTTTCTCCCAAATCCACAAGCAATTGCCTTATCCACTGGATCTCTCCTGCAATTTCAGACAATGCTGCAAATTCTGCTTCTGTAGTACTTAAAGCAACACAATTCTGCTTCCTGCTGCACCAAATTATTGGACTACCAGCAAATCTCAAAAGCAGGCCTGACACTGACTTTCTGTCATGCAATTCTGATGCAAATGAACTATCCACATAACAATCAAGTTGTTGTTCACTGCCCTGTATCACCAACTTTCTTTCCTTTGTTCCTTTCAAGTACCTCTGCACATGTTTCACTCTAGTCCAGTTCTCTACCTTTGGAACACTCACTTTTCTGCTAAGCACTCCAACAGCAAACGAAATGTCTGGCCTAGTGTTGATTGCAATGAACATCAAGCTACCTACTACACTTCTGAACAATTCTGGATTCTCAAATTCCTTTGATGCCTCTACACTAGAACTTCCAGAAGTCATTGGACCTCTCACAACTTTTGCACTTTGCAAGCCACATTTCTCAATCAGTCTTTCAATCTTTTTCTTTTGGCTCAACAAACATCTGCCATCCTCAGTCCACTGTACTTCAATCCCTAAGTAAGTCTTGAGATTTCCCAGATCCTTAAGCACAAACGTCTTGGACAACTCTTTCTGTACTGATTCAATTTCCCTCTCTGACTTTGCTGCAACACACAAGTCATCAATGTAAATCACAATAGTCACATCACCTTTTGTATACATGCATGCATCCGCAATGCTGCGTTTGTACCCCAATTTGACCAGCTCTTCATGAATGCAAAGGTTCTAGCAACGTGCAGTCTGTTTCAGACCGTACAGCACCTTTTTCAACCTGTAAACCTTTCTATCACTGTCCTTGTCAAATCCTAAAGGCTGTTCCATGAACACCTCCTCATCAAGACAAGCATTCAAGTACGCAGTTTCAAAATCAAAATGTCTCACCACTTGATTCTTCCTAGCTGCCAGTGCTAACACCAGCCTTAAACTTTTGGGCTTTGCCGTAGGTGAAAAAGTTTGGTCAAAATTCTCAAACATATGCTGTGAAAAACCTTTTGCAACTAGTCTTGCCTTGTATCTATGGGTTCCATCTGGCATTTCTTTCCTTTTGAAGACCCACTTGCAACCTACAACCTTGTAGTTCTTAGGCCTCTCCACAATCTCAAACACTTCCTTATCTAGCAAAGACAAGTATTCTTGATCCATGGCAGAAAACCACTTCTCCTGCTCCTCCTTAGGATAAGACTGCAACTCCTCAAAACTCTCTGGCTCTTCAGCCACCACTGAACAAGCTCTTGCACCCTGCACTACAAATCTATCTACAGGTCTCCTCACCCTCTGAGTTCTCCTTGGCACAATCACTTTTGTTCTGCCTCTTTCATCCCCACTGTCAGAACTAGTCTGCACCTCTGCGTCTTTCATGGACACCTTTTCAAACTTCTGTGTAGTGACTGGTGAGTGCAATGTTGGATGTGTTTGTGTGTGATGTTCTGCAGAAGTACTAGGTTCACATTCAGTAGATGCTTCTTGTTTTGGCACCCCTCCATTTCCAGTACCTATGTCCCTCTGCCCCAGCTTGAGAAAAACCTCTTTGTTTGCATGTAGCTTTTCCCAGCCTGAATGCTTTTCAAAATTGGCACTTCTGGCCAGCAAGATATCCCCATGACCTAAATGAAATCTATAGCTGTTTCCAGAATATCCCACAAACATCAACCTTCTCCATTTAGGATCCCCCTTTTCCCTGAAGTTTGCAGTTGCATACACATTTGCATACTGCCCAAAAACTCTCAAGTATTTGAGATTTGGTTAACAAAAGAATTCCAAGTGCAGTTGGCAATATGGTTTGCTGTAAAAATTGCTTCTCCCCAAAGCTGCTCAGGTGCTTCTGCAACGAGCATCATGCAATCTTTCATTTGCTTTAGAACCCCAATACATCTCTCCGCTAAGCCATTCTTGCTCGGAAACGCCGGGTTAGTCATATTGTGGCGCATTCCTTTCCTCCTCAACCAATTTTTCAGGTTATTAGATAGAAATTCTGCACCTCTATCCATAACCAAGGACCCCACCTTGTATTCAAACTCCCTTTCAATCATGTTGACCCAATCTTTGATGTGTTCAGCAGCTTCACTCTTTTTCCTTCATGAGCATCACATACGAAAACCGTGTGTGACGATCTACAATGACCATGAAGTACTGATTTTTGCCCATGGTTTTGGCCAAAGGACCAGCCAAATCAGCATGCACAACCTGAAAAGGTCTTTGTGTGGTGTATTTGCTGTGTTTGGCCACAGGAAAAGCCTTCAGCTTTATCCTGCTGCAAACTGAACAATCCAGGTGGTTTGAACATTTTAAATTCTGGACACACTTCCCCCAGCTTCCCCAAACTCATGAAGCTTGTATGTCTCATGACTCTATGGTAGTAATGTGCACAATGTAAGTGCAAAGGCACATTGTTGACTATTGCACATTCTGCCTTGTCAACCATATAGTACATTTTGTTTCTTTTGATTGCTTTAGCACAAACCTGGTCATTCATGCTAATAATACAATCATCCCCTTTGAAACTTAAGGCATACCCACTTGTAGTTAATGCAGAAACACTAACCAAACAGTTTTCCAACCTAGGAACACACAATACATTTGAAAAGTCCTTTCCAAAATTTGGGATGAACACAGTTCCCATCTCTTTTGCCTCCCTTGGTGCACCATCAGCCAAATCAACTGAATGTACATTAGATGGCACCTTATTTTTCAAAAGGCGTTTATCATAAACCATATGCCCGGAGGCTCCGGAATCCAGCAACCAACAGTGTTTAGGGGTTACAGCCTGATGGGCTTTAAAGTCATTGTTCTTTACCACAGCAACAACACCTTTCCTGGTCACAGAATCTTTAGGCTGTTGTTTCCTTGCTGCTGCCAGCTTCCTGCAGTCCTTCTTGAGATGGCCTGGCTTCCCACAGTGGAAACACTTTCTTTCTCTGGACACAGCCGCTTTCTCCAGTTGCAGGTCCTTGAAATCCCCAGTTGAGTGTGATTGCTTTGGTACTGCATGCTGCCTCTGGAGCCCTGCCTCATACTGCCGATGTTGGCTCTCTTCCAAGACACGTGCAGCCACCAGCTCCACAGTAATGTCTGCCTCATTAAAATTCTGAAAACTCCACAAAATATTTTCAAAATCTTCAGTAAGACTCCCAAGCAGGATGTATGCTTTCTGCTCAGATGCTAGGACAACACCTCTCATCTGCACCTGGCTGAACAAATCAAACATGATCTCCAGATGCTTCTCTGGTGACTGTCCTTTCTGCATTTTGCAGGCATACAGTCTCCTGCACCAAATCATTCATGACAAATGTATTAGATTGGTGAATCTCTCTCAAAGCATCTCAAACTGCCTTTGAGGTTCTCTTCTCCCAGACATGGTTGATTTGTAACGGCGTGATTGTAAGCAAAATTGTAGCTCTGACTCTCTTATCTCGGTCAAGAGTATCAGCTGTGGGTCCTCTCTCAACAACATTCCACAGTCCTTCTCTGACCAGCAAAGCCTCACAATAAGAACTCCAAGCTGCATAATTAGTTTCATCTAGTTTGGGAAATTTAGCTGCCTCCATCATTAAACAGTGTAAAGGTAGAATCCTGGCAGTTTCCCAAGCTTCTACTGTCAATAGTGATAAGACACAGATAGCAGTCCAAAAAATCTTACCACGTAGCCTTCCGGCACAGACAGCACATCAACAGCAACTAACGGAGATGCCTGCGTAGATAACATCTGGGCAACATAACCCTTGTTGATGTAAATAAGCAGAAGTGCACAGTTAAAGCAATCTCCGATGCCTCCGATACCGGCAACCCTGGAGCTCCGGCTTTATCAGGAATCCTCCTCCCAGTTGTTGATGAAAACAGACTGGAGCCAAAACTCTCTCCTCAGAGGTTTTTATTCTTAAGTTGCTGTATTTACAAATATACACACGCTCGTCCAACAAAACTCTACAACCATCCACTACAGAACAATTACCCAACAACCCTCACTGAGGTGTGCAGGCTGTTTATAGACTTGTGTCATGTAGTCACAAACCCAACCTCATCTGGTGATTCTACTTCCTTGTGTTACCCACAATGTTGTCTCCTCAGTCAGGAAGACTCTTGTTGTTTACATTAGGCCTACGTGCAAGCAAGCACGCACATACTGACCTTGAGCACTGTCTGCTTCCAGCCTTCAGCTGCAAAACAATTCTAGCCATAATTCCTGTTTTTCCTTTTGTGCACATCTGTACATATCATACTCAGGCCTCAAAGCCTAACAGTCCAAAGGAGGGCAACTAAGATGGTGAAGGGTCCGGAAACCATGCCCTATGAGGACTGCCTTAGGGAACTGGGGATGTTTATCCTGGAGAAGAGAAGGTTAAGAGGTGATATGATAGCCATGTTCAAATATTTGAAGGGATGTCATATTGAGGAGGGAGCAAGCTTGTTTTCTGCTGCTCCAGAGAACAGGACCCGGGACAATGGATGCAAGGTGCAGGAAAAGAGATTCCACCTCAACATTAGGAGGAACTTACTGACAGTAAGGGCTGTTCGACAGTGGAACACACTCCCACAGAGTGTAGTGGAGTCTCTGTCCTTGGAGGTCCTTAAGCAGAGGCTGGATGGCCATCTGTTGGGGATGCTTTGACTGGGAGTTCCTGCATGGCAGGGGGTTGGACTGGATGGCCCTTGTGGTCTCTTCCAACTCTATGATTTTATGATTCTATGATTATGTATGTTTTATCAATAATAAAAAAAAAAGTATAGCTTTACTCTCTAGGATCTTGTCTAGTTCTTTCATGGCTAGACTTCCCAGTCCTAGTCTCCTTCTGATTTCTTGCAGTCTCCATTCGGTCATTGTTATGCATATATAACTGAGGGCCTGTGTACACAATTAAAATACTACTTATTCCAGTAAAATAGAATATGATCTGGCCATGTGTGATTTGCAGGACTTTGGGCTTTTTGATACTCCTTCCCAAAAAACTCCTTGAACTTCACAAAAAAAGGGCTTCAAAATTTTTACTGGAGTATCCATATAAATCCTCAGAAATGTGCATTATTGTACATGTGGCTGTCCATTCACTTTGCATAGATGACTGCATATTTTTGGCAGAGGGAGTGTAAATCGATGCAAATAGATGTGATTTTGCACAGAAAAGTGCAGACAATTAACCATCAGTGTGAATGTGTGAAAATCCATACTGCTTCGCATACTACATGTATGTGTAGAATAGCACAGCCAATATAGACTATCAACACTATTTAAATGGCAATTGCCCACAAGAGTGAAAGGTTACTTTAATTTCAATTATTCTTTCTTACCATACTTATTGTGAAATATTTCCCAACCCCTTTCAACAAACTAGACTATCGTTGTTGTTGTTGTGTACTGAACAGTGTTTCCAAGAAGATGGAAAGGTGTCATGTGTCCTGCAAAACACTGTAAAATAGCCAATATTGTGCACAAATTGAGCTTGATTCATTTCTCATTGACCTTACAAAGGGATAATTGTCATGTAAATCTACCACAAGCAGCAGGATGGAGCTCTCTAGGGCCTTCCACAGAAGTTAGAGAAGCACAGCACCTCCCACCAGTCGCTGTAGTGTCATGTCACCCTCACAGTTCAGTTTGCCAGCTGAGAGAGCCAGAGATACAACTGTGTAGTCAGGTGTTGGTTGTGGCTGTGTGAGCACCCTTCTGGGCAGGTTGGGAAGGCAATCCCAAACAGCCCAGCATGTAGGACTAGATTCTAATCCTAGTAAAGCAAGAACCAATAGAGCTATGAACACATCCTTCGCTTGCATATAAAGATTACTAATTGGAGGAAAAGTGTTATTTTAGTGTGATTATTTCCTATGTGAACTAGACTGAGCTAGGCTGGTACAATATAGTAAACAGATTCTTTCTTCATTTTAACAACAGCTAAATGTCAGTGCCTGGGAATTTGACCCTGTGATTTAAGGTAAGTGGTGAATGCATTCCTGCATCTCTGATTCAAGCTTGCTATGCGACAAGCATAGCATTCTTGCCTTTTAAAAATGACAGCATACAAAAAAATGAGAAGGTGTCTAGACAAGTTATAAAAGTGAAGTTGAAGGCTTTCATGGCCAACATCCACAGTTTTTTGTGGGGGTTTTTTTTTGGGGGGGGGGGGAGCTATGTGGGCATGTTCTGGAAGAGTTTTTTTCCTGACATTTCACCAGCATCTGTGGCTGGCATCTCTGAAGATGCCAGCCACACATACTGGCAAAACATCAGGAATAAACTCTCCTAGAACATGGCCACATAGCCTGAAAAACTCACAAAAACTAAGTTATAAAAGGTTTAGAAAATCAGAGATACCAGGCAGAGAGTTACCAGGGGAGGTCTTCTTTCCACAAACATCTTTCCCATGGCCACCAAAGCACGTTCCCACCTTCCACCAACTAGTTGCCTCCCAGTATCCCATTTACACACCATATCTGGCTTTTAACAAAATCTAGAGCAATCCCTGAACACAGTTGCTATAAAATTGTGGGTACATCAAAGTCTAAATTTAATAGTTAGTCACAACTAGCGTAGATCCACTGAATTAATTGGAACATGGTGAGTCAACACTCATGCAATTCCATTAACTCAATAGGCTTACATTAGTTGGGACTAGCAACTGGATTTAAGCCTAGGGAAAAAAAATGTATTGTCTGAGAGGTTCTTTGCTTTTCAATTCTATACAAAATGGGTAGAAATTGTGAGTGTGATACATACATGGGGTGGATAGAGAATGAAAGATGGACTTGGTATATTCTGAAAAGGTCAGCTCTTGACAATAGTATGGATGAATGAACAGAGCAGATAGATTAGAATCATTGCCAAATATGTCCGCATACCAGAGGTCTTTTATCTTTAAGATCTTTACATTTTCCATCTGATTTTCATTCCTATAATGCCAATGAACTGTTAGATCCAAAGCCCGTTTCCTCTTCCACCCTAAAAGTCTACAATATTGGCTTCACAGGTCTACAAAATTGTGACAGTGTCATTTGTTGAGCAAACTGGAGCTCCTAGGAATGTGTGTTTGTACTGAGCCAGATTATTGGCTCATCTAACTCAGTATTATTTAGGAGCTCTTAAATTTACTACATCAGCTATCTGATGTGATAGACCAGCAATTTTATTCCTTAATGCATAGAACAAATACTGTAATTGTGTCATATTGGCATATCAATATTTACATAGTTTCCTGGAAACTTGTCATATAGTGGCAATTGAGAACTTGTGGACTGGCATGGATTTTTTTGTCAGCATCCCAATGTCGTAATTGTTTTTTAAACTGTTTATATTTTTAATATTGCTGTTTATTCTATTTATTCTGTATTATCTATTGTTTTAGCTGTATTTGTTTTTAATCCTATATTGTCAGCCACCTTGTGAATGCTGATATAACATTTAATATAATGATATAATATTGATATAATGATATTATTATGTATATGTATTATGTATTATATATGATATAATATTATGTACAGTATTGGTATGTATTCTGCTTGGGCCTGCTTCATCAACCACATTTTTGTATCAAATTTCCTCATTCTCCTTCCCATAATTCCTCTCTATTAGCTGTACAGGCAACACCAAAAATATGCTGAATGCCACCTCAACACCTGAATTCATCCTGCTGGGCTTCCCTGGGCTCCAGAAGTTCTGGTTCCTCTTATTCATCACTTTCTTGACAGCGTACCTCTTCGTACTCCTGGGAAATGCTTTGATAATTCTCATCACAAACATGGATGTGAGCCTGCGCATCCCTATGTACTTTTTCCTGAACAATTTCTCATTCCTCGAAATATGCTATACCTCAGTCACTGTTCCCCGGCTTCTGGTGGACTTCCTCACTGGCCCCCGTGCCATCTCCTTTCAGACTTGCATCACCCAGATGTATTTCTTCTTCTTCTTTGGTACTACAGAATTCCTCCTTTTGGCGACCATGGCCTATGACCGGTATTTAGCCATCTGCCACCCACTGCAGTACCCAAGGCTCATGAATAGCTGTTCTTGTACCAGCCTGGCCTTGGCTTCTTGGCTGAGTGGCTTCTTGACCCCATTTTTGCCCATAGCCTCCATCTCCCAGCTCCCCTTCAACAGCAGCAACCAGATCAACCACTTCTTCTGTGACACGGGTCCCTTGATTGCGCTGTCAACTGGGGATACCTTTTTGGCCGAGACAATGGTTTTTCTTGTCTCTGCAGTGGTTGTGCTCATATCCTTCCTTCTGACTTTGACTTCTTATGCTCTGATCATTTTTACTGTCTGCCATATCCCATCTGCTTCTGGAAAACACAAGGCATTCTCCACTTGTTCCAGCCACCTCATGGTAGTTACCATCTTCTATGGCACAGTCATCTTCATGTACCTCTGTCCACGTTCTAGCCGGTCTTCTGGCATAGACAAAATGATATCTGTTTTCTATGCTGTTGTCACTCCAATGCTGAATCCTATCATTTACACCTTGAGAAACAAAGATGTAAAAAGAGCTCTGGAGAAAATTCTCAACCAAATAAAGTACAAGTGCCTGAAGCACAGAGGGAAAGCTTTACTCATGGTATTGTCATAAAGCGAAGGAAACATAACCCACAGGCTGGACGAGGGCTGTTTATTGAAGGTGTGCTCTCACTAAGGAATTTTGCAAGGCAGATATGCATTACATATGCTTTTTGTTGGTGTTCCATCTACATCCCCAAGTTCTTCTAATGGGGCACAGCTGTCATCTACAAATGTTAGCAATATATTTTCAGTGCATGATTTGCACTGAGAAATTGGCTTCAAAGCTGTTTTATTGCTGGGGTTCATTACTGCTGTAGTGGGAGATGAAAAAACAAACAAACAAACACATGCAGCAAAGCCAAATGAGAGACAATAAATATCCTAAGAATAATCATTCTCCTTCCATGAAAACTCTCTTTTCTTTTATATTTACATACTTAGCCCCATTCTGCCTTGAATATGGATAACAGGCAAATAAGAACTAGCTATTTTGGATAGATTCCAGAAGGGATTTGTGCTTAGTCAAGATCTTAATTTTTCTACATAATCTTCTTTTTGAAAATAGCATTTTAGAGCTAGTTCTCTAATTAATTTCCCTAAGAAATGCTTTCATGGAAATGCTTTTTCAAATTATGCCACTAGCAATCCAAGATGAATGTTAAAATAAGGTACTGTTTACATGTAGACTGTATGTATGTGGCCATTATCACTATATTGATGGAAGACATTGTACAATAATTTGCTCTAGTACAGGGATTCAAGAGAGAGATTTTGGACCAAAACACACTGCAGAAACAATCCAGTTTGAGATTGCTTTAACTGCCTTGGCTCAATGCTAGGGAATTCTGGGAACTGTAGTTTTGTGTGACATTTAGCCTCTGTCAGAGAGCTCTGGTGCCACAAGAAACTACAGTTCCCAGGATTCCCTAGCACTGAGCCGGGGCAGTTAAAGAGGTCTCTATTATTTCTGCAGTGTGTTTTGGACCTTTGAAACCCTTGTTGACTCATTGGAGTAGAAATGCTCTTGTAGAATTGGTTCAGTTTCTTTGAAAGATGCCAATGGCTATGTGGCCCATAGAGGGGCTCTGGGTGTTTCTTTTTGTTTAATTTTAGTTTTGGTTGCAAAAAAAGGAGAATTAGATCAATTTGCTTCAAGTTGGCTTAGACATTCTGAATATGAATTTGAAGCTCAGCTTGCTGATGTTAATTCTGAAATTCTTTTATGTTATCCATGTTTGTCATATTTTTTGTACTTTTGCATACTTCTGTCATATTTGCCATGACCTTTGACTAGAACAATAAACTTACTGAATTGATCTATTTATATTACAATGGCATTTTGCCAGTGCTTGCTAGGTGAAGTATTTGAGCATTATAAATGTATTATGTTTTATGGTTTAGAGTGCTATTTTCATATTGATATTGTAAGAATGTATAGAAAGATGAAGTGCTATTTAGAAAATTTGGAGAGATAAAAGAAACTGTAATTCTGAAAAATAAGACCCAACAAAAAGAGGTGCTTAAACAAACAAAAAATATCATTTTTTGGAAGACAGTGGTAAGGAGGTCTATAAGGGTGTGGAAAAGCTTAAAAGGAAATTGGCCCCTTCTCTTACAATGCAAAGAATATAAACATGACAAAATCATCATAATATAAATGACTTTCAATCAAATTGCTTCACATTGGCGTGGACACTCTGAATATGAATTTGAAGCTGAGCTTGGTAAAATGGTAAAATGAGCTTGGTAAAAAAATGGGTAAAATTATCATTATTTGCTAAAGTCAGAGAGCATTTTTTGTTTGGAAACAAGAATGGAGAGGAAAAATTTAATTGTAAAGGAAGACAGAATGATATCTTTTGTTGGGGAATTGGAGAACCTATTACATGGGATTGAGGTTTGTAGCCTGGGAAGGTGTTGCATTAGAGCTTACTCTTAAGTAAACATAAATTGTATTGAGCTGTGTTTTGTATAGTCAGTTGGAAAACTGATAGCTTAATTGGAATGGTAGCAGTCACCTTGACCCCTCTAGAACTGGTGATAGTACTTGGAGCCATCATCGATTGGGGTAAGATCAAATATTTCAGTTTGTCAGTGGGCACTTTCCAACTGGGCCTTCTGAATTATTTGGGTGTGTGGAGTAGATGGGGCCTAAATGCTCATTGGTAGTAACCATATATTTCTTCTGTATTTTTCTTATGGTTGTCAGGTGAAATAAAGGGCAGGGCCCCTGTCCCTTTAATGTTAATATAGAAGAGGGAATTTCAGCAGGCATTGCTCGTGTGACAAGGAACACCTGTTGTGATTCTCCCTTCTGCATAACCATTAAAAGGACAGGAGCACAGTCCCTTATATCATCTGGCAACCCTCATTTTCCTATATATCTCCACAATATATTTTCAAGTAAGGATGTCCATCATATTCATCCAGTCCAAAGTCTAAACAGAAGCAAACCTCTGTTTTACTTCAGGTGATTGCTGAGATAAAAATGGTTTCCTTCTGATCTTGGAAGCTAAGCAAGGTCAGTCCTGGTTAGCACTTGGATTGGAGGTAACCAGGGAATAGCAGGTGCTGTAAGCAATATTTCAGGGGAAGGAACAGGCAAAACTACCTCTGAATATTCATTGCCTGGAAAACCTCATCAGATTAATGGGGTCACCATAAGTCGACACGCAACTTGACAGCACATACACATACAGACCCTATACTTATGAAACTTTTCACTCTCTGGCCTGGGGACGCTTCTATAGTGTGTGGTATTTTTGTATAAATTGCTCAAAAGTCAATAGAGAAAGGAAAATGAATCACTTCTTTCCTCTGATGTTTAGGACTCTCCTTCTACATGACACCATCTAATTTTCGCTAGATTTTTTGTTTAGGGCCACCTCTGTGCTGTCTGTCATTTTTATAGCAGACTAGGAACATAGGAAGATTAAGCAGATCCTTGCTTGGATACCACCCCGGAAAAATTCTTCATTAAAAAAATAAAACCACAGTGGATCTGTTTATCTGAAACATGACAGTTTTCATGTGCTGATAGGATTAAATGTGCCTGCAATGTTTTCCAATTTTCCATTAAAAAAAAAAAAGCTATTGGATATTCAGTTAAAAAATAAATAAAAGTATGTAGCACATGAGAGCCATAGTGTTGTAGTGGTCTTGGTGTTGGACTAGAACTCCAGGAAATTGATTCCCCATTCAGTCATGAAAACCTGAGAGACCTTAGGCAACTCACAGTCTCATGGTTTCAAAGGATGGCCACTGCAGAGATATTGCCAAGAAAACCCCAAACAACTGCAGCTTCTGTCCTCTTCAGCCAGCAAAGGCAATGGTGAAGAACACTGGTTGTAACAAACCAGCAGCAGCTGGAAGGGATGTGTGATTCCCACCTCTGATCTAGAAGGAAACTCAATCTGGAATTGCCAGATTCAATTGAATTGATGGCCTTTTTGGCACTTGTTTTTAAGTACTGATGTATGTGTTAAATTGGTAGAATCCAATTTAAATCACTCTATTTAACAGTGATTACCATATAGACAAGGCTATTTTTCTTAATTACTGTCATAGTATTGGGAGGTGGGATGGATAGGAATGCTCCATCTGTATTATGAGCTACTGCATACACTTTATTTATCTCATGGTGATAATGGAACCATTTAAAGCTCTCTACATATAATTTTACAATTGACATTCAATGGTGATGGTGAATTCATGCTTGGTTTTGCTCCATACTTTAAAAGAATTGTCCAGAATGTTAAATTCCAGCCCCAAATAGCTTCAGCACCTTAAACAGCTCTCATAAATTTGGGGCTAAAACCTAGAGTTGGAGTCACTGCTTTTCCAACAAGGAAGTGTTAAGGTTAAGAGAAGAGAAGGTTAAGAGGTGATATGATAGCCCTGTTTAAATACTTGAAGGGATGTCACATTGAGGAGGGAGCAAGCTTGTTTTCTGCTGCTGCAGAGACTAGAACGCGGAACAATGGATGCAAACTGCAGGAAAAAAGATTCCACCTCAACATTAGGAGGAACTTCCTGACAGTAAGGGCTGTTCAACAGTGGAACTCACTCCCTCGGAGGGTGGTGGAGTCTCCTTCCTTGGAGGTTTTTAAGCAGAGGCTGGATGGCCATCTGTCGGAGATGCTTTGATTGAGAGTTCCTGCACGGCAGGGGGTTGGACTGGATGGCCCTTGTGGTCTCTTCCAACTCCAAATTTCTATGATTCTATGATTGCTACATTTATAAACTGGAGGCACTCACATAAGTAAGCCTGTCACTGCCAAAACAACTGGTCAACATCCAATGACTCAGAGGAAGGCTTCCCAAAACTATGACAAAGAAAGCAATGAAAATGACTTCAGAACATTTTTTGGAAGAACATTTTTTGGAAGATGGGTTTCCAGTTGGATGGTACAATGCTTTTTCCAGTCTGTTAGCACCAAGACTGCTCCAGTGTTACAATATATCTTAGAATCTATCTCCCTTTCTCCATCAATAAATGACGCCTTTATTACTCTGATATCCAAACCTAGTAATGCTCATACTCACTATGCTAACTAACAGCCCATATCCTTACTTAATGTTGATATTAAAATATTGACAGCAATTTTAGCTACTAGATTACAAAAAAAAAATCATTTCATCTTTGGTAAAACCTGACCAGTGGGGATTTTTCAACAGGCAGGAAGCCAATACTGTTTGATTGGTTGTGTAATGGATTGCTTTAAACTCAGACAGAACTCACCAGCTAGCCATTATTTCTCTAGATGCTGAGAAGGCTTTTGATCATATTTACTGACCATTTATTTTCACAGTATTGGCTAATTTTGGGTTTCCTAAAATATTTTTGAAATGGATACATTTTTTATTTCTGGCACCAAGAACATGAGTTATGATCACTTACCTTTTTCTCATCCTTTTTTAAACACTGAAATAGGGTAAAGGGAGGGGTGTCCATTGTCTTCTTTAATATTCAGTTTGTGCTTGGAAATCTTAACATGTGCTATTGGACAAAATTCTAAAATTTGTGCTTGGAAACCTTAGCATGTGCTATTGGACAAAATTCCAGTCTCAATGCATTTGTGCATGTAGGTTTAGAATTTTAAAATGGAGATAATCTTTTGTTATTGATTTCAAAGCCTATTGATCCCTATTTTGATGCAGTTGATTAATATTTTTGGTAACATATCTGAGTATTCAGTTAACTGGTCCAAGTAAAAAATACTGCCAATGGGAGACAAGATGGATTTAGCATATTTAAAACATGGCAGTTTTGATATTGCCCAATGTATAATTATCTCTATGGACCTACCTCAGATTATTATTCTTAATATTTCTTTCTTTTTTCTTCTTTCTTTCATTTGTATGCTGCCTTTCACTAATAGTGGGACCAAAGATGGCTCCCTGGTAAGAATAAATTAAAAAACCTACACAATAAAAATTCTAAAAGAGTTAAAATCAACTCTTTGATGCTATGATTCTATGATCACTAAAAAGTATAAACCATTCAAAAGACACAGGACAGTTTTAAAAGACAAATAAAACCTCCCAATAAAAAGCTCCCCTGCTCACACATTAAAGATTGCTTAAACAAAAACCTCTTTGCCTGACAGTGAAAGGAAAATGGGTAGGAGGCCAGTCTAGTTTCCAATGGAAGGGAGTTGCAGAGGGTGAGAGCCACCACGGAAAAGGCTCTCTTTTGTTTCCTCACCAAGTGTGCTATGATGGTGGCAGAACCAAGAGAAAGCCTTCATCTATAAATCATAGAACTCTGGCAGGTTTTTATGGGAGATACAGTCTTTCAGATAATCTGGACCTAACACCTTATCATGTGTGAAAAGAAAGCTGAAATTGAGCAGGAGAGTAGCGGCTTTCTCTGTGCCTCTCCACATCCCATCAAAGCACTTCTGTTCTTTTGCCAAGGGAGACAGTTGTAAAAGTGCGTCTTTTGTCACACTGGAAAAATCAGTTTGGCAACGGCAATCTCCCTCAGGAGGTAGAATGGAACAACGGCATGCTACAACAGCATGCAAAGAGGGAAGGAGAAAGCTGCTTCTCTCCTGCTCTGTTTTGACTTTATTTTCTCATGTGATAAGTCTCTAATTAAGGGCTGGAAGAGACAGGTAGGAAGGGGTGGCTTGAAGCAGCCCACACCGAAGCCACCTCAGGACTGCAGCAACCACACGTCGTGGTCGCAAAGGTGCCATCCAAGGCTGGCCCAAACAGGAACGGAAAAGATCTGCTCCTATTTGGGTCATATTTGGGCCGCCTTAGGCAGGCCCTGCGCAACTTCTGGGCAGCATGTAGAGTGTGCCGTGCCCCTGGAGCATCTTGAAGCTGCCCCCATGTGGTTGGCTGAGCAGCTTCCAGGTGTCTTGGGAGTGTCTGCCATCAAAATGTTGCACTCCTCAGCTGCCTGGAAGCTGGCTTTTATGACTGGTCTGTTCTGGCCCTAAGCTGATAAAAGATATTCCACAAGATTTAGAGAAATGGATGAGCTTAAGTATAAATATGTGGGGTAAGGTAAACATGATTAAAATGAATGTAATATCTAGAATTGTTTATGCTCTTCATGTAATTCCTCTTCTTATATAATGCAAGTGTTTCAAAAATGAAATGCATTGTTCAGGAGATCCCCAACCCTCACCTTCTCCTAGAGTTTCAATGAAAAGGATGCACATGTTAAGGAAAATGCAACATGGGACATACAGTGGAAGAAATAAAATATGTATGTGAAAGTCACAATGACTAAGCAAAAGCAATTAAGAAGCTACACAGGTGAAAAGGCTAATGTAATTTAGAAGTCCTGGGAGCCAAGGACAAATGACAAGGTCAGAATTATAGAATACATATTGGAAACACCTGAGAATCAAAAAGTGTACAAGGTAATATGATGAAATACTTGGGTTGGACTGAAGTATGGGTTGAACAATGTGAACCAATCAGAATGAGTGTAAACACCCACAAGTGGCTATAATAATAATAACAATGTATGCCAATTTTTTAGTGTGGAGTGGTGTGGAGTAGAGAATAGTTGAGTTGAGCATTGTATAGAGTAGAGTAGATAATGAAATAAAGCAAAGATTGTATGGTGAAGGGCGTTTAGTATATATAGTTAAATAAAGTAGATCTTTTATACAAGTCTACTGTGTTGCCTGGTGTCTTGAGAGAGAGAAGATACAAGAGCCACCAGAACCAAGGAGACGTTTGGAGACATCTGTGAAAGAGGAGTGAGAAGGCTGAGAGAGTTTGTCAGGGTCTTCAGCCTATTCTCTGAAGCTCTGCATGCTTTGAAGAAAGCAATAACCATTGATCAAAGCTGGTCTGCTCTGCTGCACAACGAGGTGTTGAGTTAAAGCAAGAATAAGACTAGCTACAACTCCCATCATCCTTGACAGCACATTCCGATTGAAGAGAGTGAGTTCAGCCTTCCAGATCTTCTTGCATACCATTGGGCAAACTGGTTGTCTTGTATTAATTTTTTTTACATATCCACTTAAACTGAAAAACCCACCATGGTCAGTCTTGGAGTCTTCATTTCTGGCACCTTTATTCAAATGGACAGTACTTTGTTCTCATTTTATAAAAAGGGCAGTGCTTTGCCAACAATTTCAGCAGTTAGAACTGTGTGGGAAATATTGTCAGTTGCACTTTGATCCATACACTCATGCCTAATTAACCTTATGGGGAAATCTAGATTTGAAAATTGGATTAAAAAACACCCTCATTTTTATAGAAAGTGAGGGACAACAATGGGGTTGTTACCTTAAGTCAGATAGTTGATGCTGATTATGAGTTTTTGACTTTTTCAGTTTTGCAGGAGCAGTTTAAACTACCTGTATCAGCAAAATAGCAATATCTACAACTGAAACATTACAATCCAGATTCGGCTCTGCAGTTCTAAGTAATAATATAATAGGGTTCCTTTAATATTAGAAACATTAATTGAGGCCAACCAAGTATCCAAACCAACAGTTAATATATATAAATGTCTGTTACAAACAAACAAGATGTGAGGTTTACAGCAAGAATGGAATAGAAAACTGGACTATCTATTTCTGGCTAATCAATGGTCATTGGTATGTCTATAGATCTCTGACTACGTCATATACAGCAGAAATAGCTTTTTTGGGTATATCGGTCACCACAATGTTTTTTCAAGAAGGGACCTTTTAAACCAGCAAATTGTTGGAGATGTAATACCTCTAATGCTTTCTGAATGCATATGTTTTGGAGTTGTTCCATAGTAGCTATATTTTGAGATGAACTAATCACACATGTAAATTTGGGTTTGGAAAGTTTCTTGATATTCAGAGATATGCATGTTCTTTTGAATTATTTACCTGTGTCTTAGAAATTAAGAAATGTCCAATGGAAATTGATTTTTCATGTCCCATTGACTGCTAAAAGATGTATACTTCATTACTGGAAATACTGTTTTCTCCACATGTGATACAGTGGATAGAACATCTATGAATGCTTGCAATGTTTGAAACTGATGTCTATACAAAATTTATAAGTGGACTTAAATTTCCACTTTTATAGAAACTTATGATCAATGTGGTTATTTTTACTCCTTTCACATTTTTATTTTCCTGCTTTTGGTATGTTATTGTTGTGTGCCTTCAAGTCATTTCTGACTTATGGTGACCCTAAGATAGTGTTTTATTGGCAGGTTTCTTCTTCATTTCTGCCATTGCTATCCTCTGAGGCTGAGAGAATGTGACTTGCCCAAGTTCATCTAGTGGGATTCACGGCTCAGCAAGTATTTGAACTCTTGTCTCCAGAGTCATAGTTCAACACATTCTCTATGATGTGCACATTCTCTTGCTACCCTCTTGAAACTTTTTGGTTACACACAATATTCCCCAGTGCTTCTCCACCATCCACCATTTGCCCAGGACATTTCCCAAATGTTTCACTTTAATAAGAATTGCAAAAAGAGCATTGAATATGCCTTAGGTAAAATTCTAATGACAACTCCACATATAGTGCAACTACAGAAAGGAAACTGAGACCCCAGGATATGCTTCGTTTGGTTGTTGTTGTTGTTGTGTGGCTTCAAGTGGTTTCAGACTTGTTGAGACCCTAAGGCAAACCTATCACAGAGTTTTCTTGGCAAGTTTCTTCAGAGGGTGTTTACCATTGCTTTCTTCTGAGGCTGAGAGAATATGACTTGCCCAAGGTCACCTAGTGGGATTCATGGCTCAGCAGGTATTTGAACTCTTGTCGCCAAAGTCATAGTTCAACACTTAAACCTCTATGCTACACTAAAACATAATTATATGTAACCAAGATTATTTCTGAATGTCAATAATATTTTTTAAAAATCTTTAAAATAAAAAGGGAATGTGGTGGCATTGCAGTTAATTTTTTTTAATGAATTAATTAAATTTTTGGGAGAAGAAAAAGCCAATTTATAAAACATGTAACTATAATGGTAAGTAACTAGTTTTGGGTGCCTCAGTACTATAGCTTCAGTGAATTAATGACTTTCTAAAAGTAACATTCTGAGTTCTGGATCATCCAGCTCTGCCAATGAGCATTGGGCATGATTAGACACTTCCATCTGCCTCTACAGATGTGTTTTATCAAATTCATTGGGTTACAGATGTGCCTTATGCATATGCACACACATGTCTGGATTGCTGAATCAGTGCCAGACCACAGACTCTGCCACATTTTCATCAAGTTGCCTAATTCGTCTAGTCCTGTCTTGTGAAGGGAATCCCAAATCCTGGTAAATTCCTAATGGGAAAGGGTGTGAGTGACTTTCTTTTGAGGTAGAATATCTCCCCATTAAAATTTCCCCCCACATTTAAAAGAGTTTATTGGTTTGCAATAACTTTGGATGTCTAATCATATTCCACAGTTCAGCATTTGCAAATTGTTGCATTATGTTAATTGTTCACTTGGAGGGTGTTGATATACATCACAATAATCAAATTATATTTCATACTCAGATGGCTGTATGGAATTTGGAAACAGAATGACAAAGATCAAACACAGGATGACACACCATGTCACATGAGAAGGCTTCTGCTCATGCAACCAGATGTTCTTTTTTCCTTGTTGCTTCCCACCATATTTTCACCTCTGGAGAAGATTTTAAGGGCTTCAGGGTAGAGGGGATTCCACTCGGTAGACAAAATTGGAGTTCATCAATACCCAATATTTTTTTGGGTTTCTATTCAAAAGCTTTAAGAACTTGGCTGGCTCCCCCCCCCCCCCCCCGCCCGGTGCAAAGAACTCTATTATAACTTTCTGTGATTAAGAGTACATCCAGAAAAAGGCAGTATGGAGCCATTCCATCCTTTTCCTTAACAGATTTACTCCAGGAAGAAAAAAAGATGGATGAAACACTGAAGGCTCTATAAATTAAAAGATAACAACCCCTCAACCTTCTATAAATGTCTATGAATGAGGCAATGCAACTCACAGCATAACCATCATCTTGAAGAAACACACTCAACTGGCAACGCCTGGGGACAACACACTGACTGTCCGTTATCTAGAGAACCTGTCCCCACTCCCTGCCAGAGGATCACTCTCGCCACTTTCTATTCCCCAAATAAAGATCAAAACCTCTTATTCCAATCTTTTATTAAAACCCTTCAAGATAATGCAGCTGGGGAGATCATCATAGGTGGGGATGCAAACAAAGTTCTGAACCATGATTTGGACAAATCCTGTCACTCTGCTAAAAGGAATGTAAATAGCTTACCTTTATTAAGTACCATTAACTCAGCTTTTCTCATTGATTCCTGGAGAGCCAAGCATCCCCATGAGAAGCAATACACTTTCCCCCCCAGCGCCCATAAGCCATACTTCAGAACTGACTATGTCTTTATTTCTAAGTCACTCCTCCCTGAGATTACTGATGTTCAAATCAATGATATCACACATTCTGACCATGGGTCACAAATTGGAGAATAGGATGGGGGTCTCACCGATCTTGGAACTGTAGGTATAGCCCTTCCCTTCTAGCAAACGATAAACTTCAAAATCAAATTAGAGATGCTATCAATCACTTCTATAATGAGAATAGAACAACAGAAACCTCTGAGGCTTTACTGTGGGATACTTTAAAAGCAACCTTCAGAGGTTTACTCATTCAGAAAGGTGCCAGAAAGAAAAAAAAAAAGGAGGATCTAACTAGGAAGTCCTTATCGCAGGAGATTCATCAATTACAACAATTGCATATAAATACTAAATGCCCATCCACACTTCTTATACTACACTTCTTAAGACAAAAGCAGAGCTTGCAGATCTCGATAACAGGAACATCTCATGATATATCAAAGCATACTATTATGAATTTAATAATGAACACTTTAACTGCCTACTAGCCAGAGCGGTTAAAAGTAAGGTAAAAAGAAAATTAATAGTTGCATTATTCACCTGTAAAGGTGGCCTGGCCACCTCTTCCACAGATATTGTCCAAGAATTCAGCAAATTCTATAAAGAGTTTATACACATCAGAAGCTACTTGTGACACAGCCACTAGTGGGTGTATAAAATCCCTCAATATTAACCAGCTTTCTGATTCACACTGCTCATGTCTGAAAAAACCAAAAGAATTGGAGGAGATAAAATGGGCTATAGGTAAATTGAGGCCATTCAAATCTCTGGGTCCTGATGGCTATTCAGGTAAGTTTTACAAACTTCTTAGTGTGGAATTAACCTCCCATTTACTCCACCTATTCAATGAAATTTTTGCCACCCCATAGCTGGCACAGGTCAAAGAATCATCCCCATTCTGAAAACACAAGAAGAGAAACCCCTGGTCACAGCATTTAGACCAATAGCATTACTGAGTCAAAACTCAAAATTGTTTACGTCTATCATGGCTAGCAGGATAAAAAAGTTACATTTGAGAATATATCAATTCAGACCAAGTTGGCTTTATGCCAGGCAGGAGGATGTTTGAATCAATCTGCAGGGTTCTTAGTTTAACTCATTATGCATCCAAAACAAAAGCCCTGCCTTTCTGTTGTTAGACGCCCTGAAGGCATTTGACAGAGTTGAATGGAATTTTCTTTTGGGATTGTTGAAGGAAATGAACTTTGGAGATGAGTTTACTACTGCAATAAAACACCTCTACAGGCACTGGAAGGGTCAGTGCTGGTCAAGAGAACAGACTCAGAACCCTTTAGCTTGCACAGAGGCACCAAACAGAGGCACCAAACCATCACCACTCCTCTTTGCAATCTATATAGAACCATTAGCTGAAATGATTAGATCAAATTCGAGTGTGTTAGGGCCTCAGATAAGTGGCTATCTGCACAAAATAATGGTATTTGCAGATAACATCCTTTTAGCGCTCCGGAATCCTGAATCATCCTTCCCTGTCAGAAAGAGCATGACAGTTACATTTGAGAAATTCTCAGGGCTCAGGATTAATTACCACAAATCCAAAATAATGTATATTAATGTCTCTCAATCAGATCAAGAGAGAATGTTGTGTATTTTTAATTTACAAACATGTCCTTCTGGATTCTCCTATTTGGGCATTCTCATAATAAAGAACTTATCTCAGCTGGTCCCCAGGAACAATAACCCAGTCATTAAGTGGATGAAAGCTAAAATAAGGGAATGGAAAAAGCTGAACTTTTCATTTCTTGGCAGGCTTACCTTGGTAAAGATGTTTCTAACCCCACGATTGTTCTTTGTATTTCAATTAATTCCTATTAGTCCAGCTCCATATAAATTTAAGGTTTGGCCAAAAATAAATAAATAAATAAATAAATTACCAATTTCATATTCCAAAGAGGGCAAAACATATTTCCCAAAATGGCCCAATTCACCAACGCTAAGGAAGGTGGGTTAGCGATTTCTGAACTCAAGACATATTTTCATGCTTTTCGCCTGAACCAGTTCTCCCAATTTGTCATAGAATCACATTCCACTAAATGGATTCATATGGAACTAGAGGATAATAAATTAACCAGTCTTAATCTCCTCTTTTCTACTGAGGCTCAAAGGAAGTTGAGAGCCCTCAGCAATTCTATTTTCATATGGAAACTATGGGCGCACTTAATTGTCCCTGTTCCCTCACCTATCTGTCCCTTTTTTAGTGCATCCCAGCTTTTATGAGATAGATAGATTAGCCTACTTCATAAATTGGGAAAAATGTGCAATATATAGAATAATGGATTTATTTGATAAGGGAAAGCGGAGATCTCCTGAAAGTTAGTTCAATGCCTTGAGACAAGCCAATCCCACTTGGCTCCAAATGTTGCAAGTACTTTCCTTTGCATGCCACATCCTGCTGAAAGGTTATACTGTATATACTCATCTATAAATTGACCTTGTGTATAAGTTGAAGTCAATTTTTGGGACAAAAATGTGGATTTTTATATGACTCATGGATATGTCAAGGGTCGGACTTAAGGAGGAGGCCAACTGGGGAGAGTCTGGGGGCGATCGCTTGCCTTTCCCAGCCTGTCCCCAGCTGGGCTTTCCCCCCACATAGGAAGCCCAGTTGGGGAGAGACTCCAGGGCGAGTGCTCACCCTTCCAAGCCTCTCCTCAACTGGGCTTTCCCCCTCCGAGGAAGCCCAGTTGGGGAGAGTCTCCAGGGTGATCGCTCGTATTTACCAGCCTCTCCCCAATGGAGGCAGCCTGGCTGGGGAGATGCTGCATGGTGATCGGTTGCCTCTCCCAGTGTCTCTCTAGCTGGGCTGTCCCCTGTGGAGGCAGCCCAGCTGGGGATAGGTTTGGTCGAAGGACACTATTGCCCCGTGGATAAGTCTACCCAGGAGTTTGAAGGTCATTTTGGGGCAAAAAATTTCTTGACTTATAGTCAAGTACATACGGTAGTTCTAGAACCCCAACTTGTTATGAATCCATCTGTATAGATAAGGGACAATCTGGGGGGGGGGGGATAGTGGAATGAATTAAATTAAATGACAAGGAAGACTGTAATCCAAAGCATTGTTTTAAGATAGCTTTATAGTATGACATTGCTAGAAGGTGAGAATCTTCATTCCCATCTTGACATTGTGCTTGAACCAGCAATTGAGCCACACAAGAGGAGTCAAGAAACAGCAGAGGAATAATAACAAAATTTTGCTTGCCAGAATAATTTGGACCTCTGATAAATGTGATTGAAAGAAGACCATGTTTAGAGCTGCTTATAAATAAGCTTCAAAGAGAATGTGGCCAAAGAGGGAGAACTAAAGGAGAAAATCCTTGTCAGAATGCTTTCTGAATAAACCAAAAAGACATTGCCCAGAGGAACTGAAAAAGGAAAAGCCAGAAGTAGATGATTTATGATAGATAAAGATGGTTTCCCAAAAATAAGCTATGACAATGAGCCTCATGCATGATTTATAGATTCTGCATCTACCTCAATGAAGATGTGTTCACTAAGCTAGACAAGAATGGAAAGGTAAGTGTATATTTTAGCAAAATGGAAAAGCATACAGTGCGTCTGCGTCATATGCGGGCACGCCTTACGTGGCTTCCAGCATGGAAGCCACACCGGAAAAAGCTCTGGCACACCCCAGAAGAAGTAAGTAAAGTATTTCTAATGGGGCTCCAGCATAAGCGGGATTTCCCTTACGCGGGGGTCTGGAACAGAAGGGCCATCTGTATTGGTTCACAAAAAACATTGAAAAGTGTTGTACTGAAGAGTGCCAGTAGATGGCACCAGAAAGGTAAACAAAAACTGGGAATTTATTACAAGTACAAGTGCCATAAGTGAACCCTGAAACTTTAAATGAAGCTTGGAAGTAGCACCATTGAAACCAGAGGTGTATGTACTGTTTCTAGATGTGTATATTTTGTTAGAAATGGAGAAATCCATAAGCACGCTTGCCAAAGTGACCATGTTCCTATAATGGGAAAGTCACACAGTGACAGGTCTCTGAAATGTTTTTCTTTGTCTTCCCTGTTCTGTTAGTTCTTTGCTTGTCTATTCATACTCTTGGGCTTGACTTTACTTCTCTCCTCCCACCTCTACTGCTCTCAGCCATGTTGCTAATGGTAGCAGATATTTTTTCTCTCTCTCCTGTAAATATAATTCTCTAATCTTTTTCTTCACTGACAACAGTCTTTTGCTGATGATTGTGCGCAACTTCCAAACAGGCTAACAGTAAAAAGCACATTTGTCTTGCTTTGTTGGCCAGAGTCTTCCTCCAGCTGTGAATCCTTGGGCAGAGACATTCCTTCTTGGTACTTGTCCCTTCTAATTTTCAAATATGATTCTGGCAGTACCTCTAAAGTTGACCTGGGCTCAGACCCAGTTCCATTTAACTGTATGACACAGCTGACAGCCCTGTTTAAACTAGCAGCTTAAAAGAAAGGTGCAGTTGGCATACCTGCCAAGGCTGGAAATCCTTTGTTGTGGCACAGGCCCACTTAACAGCAAGCTTTTCCCCCAGGGTGCAGGACATCATCTCTTGATAGGCAGTGATGTAGGCCCTAGCAGCAAGATAGGCCTGATAAGTGCCCCCCCCCCCAATTATTCCACTCAAAACAGCCAACATCCATCTCCTATTTTCCAGTACAGAGATGGGAGCACATAACACTGGTGAGAGAGCACATAACACCAGTGCTCAAATCTCTCCACTGGCTGCCGATCAGTTTCCGGGCACAGTACAAGGTCTTGGTTCTAACCTTTAAAGCCCTACATGGCTTGGGTCCATCTTATCTTAGGGTCCGCCTCTCCCTGTATGAACCCCCCCCCCCTGCACACTTCAGTCCTCTGGGGGGAACCTGGTGCAGCCTATGAAAACTAGGCTGTCACAGACCTCCCAGAGGACTTTTTCTGCTATTGCTCCCAGGCTTTGGAATGGCCTGCCAGACGAGTTGCATGTTATTACATCCTTAGACTGCTTTAAAAAAGCTCTAAAGACACATCTTTTCTGGCATGCCTTCCCTGAAACCTCCTAGTTCCTGGCTCCAAAACTGGGTTTTAATCTTCTGTCAACCCTGCTGCTACTGTCCACCTCGCCTAAGGAATACTGTTTTATAATGAAGCACTTTGTTTTTAATCATACTTGGTTTTAATTTATTGCTAGTTTAATCTAATTTTAAGGGGTGGGAGGTTTGGTAATGGGTTGTTATTGAATTGTTTTAATATGTGTCTTTTTTAAAATCCTGCTGTAACCCACTCCGATTGTTTTTATAGAGGAGCGGGTTATAAATAAAAATGTATTATTATTATTATTATTATTATTATTATTATCTATTCACTTCTTCTGTTTTTTCTGTACCTGGCCAAGTGCACTTAAATAACTTTTGCCAGAGCAATTTCACTACATGGCTATTGGGGTAAGCAGCAGGGTAAATGGTGGCCAGGAAGTTTTCTAAGCCTGCTGTTTTATCAGAATGAATCCTCAAGTCTAGGCTTCCATTCAGAAGGTGCAACATCTTACTGGTGAATACCTCCGGGGTCACAGCAAAATTGGTTGTCAGGACCCACACCTTGCTGGTAATGTTTTCTTCCTGCAGGTCATCAGGAAGCAGCCTAAAATGGATGCTGTAACCATAGCAAATGAACACGTTTGCTGACGCATTCCCAATCTCTTTGGTGACTGTGTGGATCTCAGATTGTGAGTTTGGATCATGGATTCTTTTGGACAGAGCAAAGCAGCCACCAGCTTTTGCCAAATACTTTTCTAGAGTGTGCTCCATCTCTGTGGCCTCATCACTAAAGCTTATCAGGCCCACCCATGTCCAATTGAAATACATCAGGAGCTGAGTAAGCATGTAGGGCTGGTAGCTTGTGGAGGGCACAGCATGCAGGAATGATGGGAACTGGATGCTGTCAGAAAATCTGGGATGCTGAGAAACATGACTGATCTGAGGGATAAAAGACAGAAGCATTTTTTAAAAAGGTATTTAGAGATAAAGAAGATGGAAGAAACTGCACTAAAATCAAGGTGTGACAATTATAGAGGAATAGATTTCAAAAAACCTTAGGAGAAACTCTGTAATGGGGAGTACTGAACACTGCGAAACTGACTGCTTTGGAAGGCAGTGGACTTTTCATTGGAGCTATCTAAAGCAGAGGATGCCTACCCATTAGAGATGTACCTCATTGTCTAATTAATGTCGCTGTTCAAGCCAATTATGTGATTTAGAAATTATCAGGATTAAATCTATTTTTTGATCTAAGAACAGAGATATGCAGACAGCTTGGCACTGACAATTACTATATTACAAACTTTAGCAAACATTGTGCCATTGTGTTGGTGGTGAATGTGGTTTTGATGATGCTTTCACTTTTTTGTACGTTTTTAAAAAATTACTCTAGGTTGGTTGATAACTGATCAAATATTCCTTATATTTAAAAGCCAGTTATATGAAACTATTTACAAAGGAAATTTGTCCAATTCCTATAAATCAGGGCTGGCTTAAGCATGGCCCTCCAAAAGTTGCTGAACAGCAATTCCTATAAACCCTATGCAGCATGGAATGCTGGGACTTGCAATTTGGCAGTCTCTAGAGGATGACACATTGCCCATCCCTTTTAAAAAGAAAAACAGAAGGCCCTTTCATGTGGAAGAAGACTAAAAGAGGAAGATCCATGCTCTGTGTCCCAAACCATCACAGAGACCAAGCTTCCTGCTCATTCACAGAGTTACATGACAAACAAACAAACAGCTTCATTTATATGCCGCTTCATTTATATACTAAGCAGTGTCTAAGCGGTTTACAACTGTAAGCTAATTTGCCCCCAACAATCTGGGTACTCACTCTTGTTAAAAGTAGTAGCAGCTTCTCAGAGAGAAAGAGAGAGAGAGTGAGTAATAGGCACATGTTGTTTTCATGATTAAGGTCAACCATATTTTCCACAATATTTTTGCTTTGTATCATTTAGAATTATTCAAGGGCCTGTTTTTCAAAACGCAAGCTCTGTTGTGTTGCAGAGAAGGACTGTGAAAGGTAGAAGCATAAAAATGCTCCGTGTGTGTACTTTTTGATACTGATAGCAGCTGATAACTTGTCCAGCCCAGTTGATCAGATATTATCTGGATACCAGTAAGTGACACTGAGGTAATTCAGGAGGATGCATGATATTTTCAGGAACGCTAACCACCTGAGGGACTATGTAGAGAGATAGTATTAGTGCTATGGGCTCTGATTCAGGGGTGGTCATTGTTCCAATGATACCAAAAGGCAAAGGCTGAGAAGTACAAGCAAAGTTAGGCACCAGTTCATGTGAACCTTATAAGAAAGAAAGGATACCTTTCGGTGCTCTAGCTGGTGAGATGCATGAGTCACAAAGTTGGAGACCCATCGTGGTGTTGTATAGCAAGCTGTGATCCTTATGCACTTCAGAAAGAGCAAAGAGAATGTAATAGAAAGAAGGTGCTGCTTTGGTGATCTGTGGTCCTGTGCATTCTATGTCACATGATCTCTTTAACCTCACCTTCCCGTCATATGCCCTACCCAATCTGTCTTTCAATTTTTATTTGTTTTTTTAATTTTTAACCTAATTGAGCAATTATGGCAATGTGAAGTAATGCAAAAAAAGAAAAAAAAAAGAAAAAAGAAAAAAAAGAAAAAAGAAAGAAAGAAAGAAAGAAAGAAAGGAAAAGAAAAAAGAAATAGAAAAGGAAAACAACCTACTTGGGAATAGCGAAGGGGAGAGGGCAAGGAGAAGAGGAAGAGAAAGCAGTGATATTGGGAGCCATTGACAGTTTTAGCTGTCCATGAAAAGATGTGCTCTAGCAACGCTTGAAATGCAGAGCAGCAATGAGAGAGACACAACTTTATGTGATAAGTATGGCTAAAGATGCTACTGGTATTATCTAGCTTTAATTCTGATTTTAAAGCCTCATATGATAATCTCCACAGTTTAAGAGAAAGTCTTTTCTTTTTAATGCCATTTTTTATTTGAAAATTATTACAGTTTGTTCAAAAGTAATATTTCGCTTTCCATATTTTCTTAGGTTATATACATTTACATTTGCTTGTGAGAGTTTTCTTCCTGTGTATATTCTTAAGGCTTTAACTCATATTCTTACAAATTTTTGCTGATTCTACACTTCCACCTTCTATACTAAATTTTACTTCCATTTGTCTACTATAGTCAATAAAGCTATAAAAAGATTAGAGACAGTTCCTTATTATTGTATTTTGTCTTTTTTGATTACCTCAGTCTAGCATAAAGCTTCATGGTTTTCTTTGAATTGTTTCAGGACAATCATGTACTCTAGGTGATATGTGGTGGCTGACAATTCTCTATGACTATCTTTTCTTGCAATATTTCACTACAAGGTCCCAATCTGCACTGGATGTTTTAGATGAATTTCCTTCTGTCCAGTCAAGTAATTTGTCCATTTCTATGTTACTTTAACAACCAATCGTCTATTGTGGGGAATTCCTTTAGTTTCCATTTTTGTGCTATCAGGATTCTACCTGTGGTGATCATGTAAAAGATTGTTTTACAGTGTTTCCTTGCATTATGGTCTGTGATTTTGTTTGTCACATTCAAAAGGTAGATTTCTGGTAGCATGTTAAAATTTGTTTGCAAAATGTCATTAATCTTCATCTATATGTTTTCCCAGAATTTTTGCAAATTTTGCAGAATTTCCTTGCAAATGGAAAGGCTGGTTCTCTGTGACCATTTTGGTTGGGTGAGTCCTTAAACTTTTAAAACTGTGAGCCACTTCTGTGGGTTACTGGGGGGTGGAGCTAGAAGCCTAATTCTATATAACTGCTGTCAGAGGATTTCTAGACCATTCCTTGCAAGAGGAAAGGCTGATTCTCTGTGACCATTTTGGTTGGGTGAGTTCTTAAACTTTTTAAATTGTGAGCCACTTCTGTGGGTCACAGGAGGGCAGAGCTAGAAGCTGAATTCTGTATAACTGCTGGTAGTTTTTTAATATATATATAGAGTCAAGGAGGGTTTGGAGTACAGAGGAGAAGGTGACCTAGGAACAGTATTTGAGGGGTTCTCCTTTAATTTTTCACTTTTTCTTATTCACTTCCCCCCCCCCTTAAGTGGCTTGTGGGGACTTTTGCTCAGAGGAAGTGAGTTGGAGACTTGCATCTGGAAGGAGCTAGTAGCCAGGAGCTCTCTAGATAACTATAGGCTGAGTTGATTGAGCTCGCTAACAAAGCTTGAGGACAAAGGCCAAGCCAACAGGGTTTTTTAGACTTTTTTACGTTTAGCAAGAGCAGCCCACAGTCTTGCTTCAGTGCCTCCTTAAGACATCTGAGGGACCTGCTTCAGTCACCTGCCACACTTGTGGGATGTTTGTCTTCTTGTC
Organism: Urosaurus nigricauda; assembly: GCA_034509955.1. Classification (NCBI taxonomy): domain Eukaryota; kingdom Metazoa; phylum Chordata; class Lepidosauria; order Squamata; family Phrynosomatidae; genus Urosaurus; species Urosaurus nigricauda. Next base: position 122,751,008 of record JAOEGL010000001.1, on the reverse strand, counting down.
TATGGATGTGGGAAACTTCATCTGCACCAAGTGCAAATTGGTTGCCCTCTTGGAAGAGAAAGTCCAGGAGCTGGAGGCCTAGGTATCTACACTTCAGCATCGTAGGGAGCAAGAGGTTCTCCTGGATAGAATGGACCAGATGGGCTTGTACAGGAAGCACACAGAGAAAGTTGCTTGGGAGGAGGAGGTCACTTCACATAAAATGGAGGTAGATGGTTGGAGGAATGTCACACACAGAAGTAGGGAAACCAGAGATTGTTCTATGAGCTTGCAGCTACAGAATCAATTTGAAGCTCTCTCCCTTATCAGGGATGATGAGGAACAGCAGCAGGAACAGACTTCAGGGACAGAGCAGGGGAACAGGGAACCTGAGAGTACCACAACAGGGAATAGTCTCTGCTAAGCCTTGGAGGAGGCATGTGGTGGTGGTGGGGGACTCCTTACTGAGGGGCACAGAAACAGTGGTTTGGGGGCCTGACAAGATGTCTCAGGAGGTGTGTTGTCTCACTAGGACAAGGATCCGTGATGTGACAGAGAGGCTGACAAGATTTGGCAAGCCTACTGACCATTGCCCATTCTTTTTGGTCCATGTGGGAACCAATGATACTGCAAGACACAACCTTCAGAATATCATAAGGGATTATGAGGCTTTGGGTATGAAGTTGAAAGAGCTGGATGCACAGGTTGTGTGTGGTTCCATGAGCGGGGGGGGGGGGGGGGGGGTGTCTGTGGTTCCATGAGGGGAAACTTCTGTCAAGGGGAAACACCAGTTGGCAGAAACGTTTTTGCCAATAGTCTCAAAAATTTGACCAGGAGGGCTTTAAATTGAGTTATGTGGGCTGTGAAGAAGAATAAAACCCCACACATGGGTACCACATCCTCCAATGGTGATTAACTTCTTCTCTAATAAAAGATTTGCTAGCATTTGGGGAAAGCCCAGTTATTAAAAGGGACCACAAAAAGTACATAGAAGTATGAAAATTGAGATCTTCCCAGGTAGCTACTACGATAAGCAGATTCCCTAAAATGCTGGCAGTATAGAACAAAACCATGCCCATGAGGACAATGGTTTGCAGCTGTCTGTTGTTTGGGAAAGCCAGGAACATTAATTCAGTCAATGCAGTGTAGTTTCCTGACATCATCTTGGTTTCTTCTCACTGATGAAATGAAACCAAATGTTTACAAGTCCCAGAAGGACTTAAGCACATAATTTTGTTATCTACTACAAAGTTTCAAACAATACTTGCTTTATGAATATTTACTAACTCCTGCTGTGTTCAATAGGCTTAATCGTAGGAAAGTTTATTTAGGATTATTGCCTTCCAAGTGTATAACATATATCCATGTCCAAATTTGTAAAGACTGCTTTTATAAGTTATCTAGTTTTTGTGTTACATAGCTTGGAAATGTTATTTTAAAAAGAATGAATATGATAAGTGAACACCTAAGGCTGTCCATAACTGAGCAGTGGTAGGATGATGCTTGTACCTTTGACTTCCCTTAGCCAATGGACCAATTTAGTAGTTCCCTTGTTTATTCTGTCATTTCTTTTAGTTTTTAATAATGAACAAAATGTATGTCACAGCTCAGCCTCTCCTTTCCCTGTTCTTTATCTGACATCCCACAGAGCTGCTGTACAGACAATTTTGTTACGCAATCTTTGGTTTTTTGTGTAATTCTAATTGCTCTGTCCCAGTATGTTATTTCATTGGAACCATTCCACCATATTGGATAACCTACAATGGCTGCCTTTCAGGTATGATTAGCAATAAAGATATGTTCCAATTTTCATTCTGAGATGTTTACACTGACAACATTTCCCAGTTATACTGAAATTGAATGACATAATACTGAGAACCAGTGGTGTCGTTCAGCTGGTTTTCACTGGTTTGCCTTAACGTATTGTTAAAATTTGTCAGGTTTGGCAAACTGCTTCTTATGGGGATAGAAAATGAAAAGTTTTGTTGCATGCTTCCCCTCCAATCAGCACATATTTTGGTTCATCCAAAGTGGCCCTCTCCAACAACAGCAGCAAGCCAAATGTTTTCCTGGCCAGTTCTGGTTATGCCACAGTGGTGTGCCGTGGTGAGGTAGGCTAAAGAGAAAAAGGAGTCAATGTATAAGTCAAGGGCAAATTTTGGAGCCAAAATTATGGATTTTGATAAGACCCGTGTATAAGTCGAGGATAAAATTTAGGGGCACATAGCAAAGAATCTACCCTCTGTGTGTTTAGGAGAAGATACAGCTGCTCTTTAGTGAATGTCTCCTTTTGTTATCTACTGTCCAGCAATTAGGAACTCAGAGGGCCTTGTTTATGTAAGACACATCCTTATATTGTAGTTTCAAGGAGTTTAGCTCAATGGATTACACTACACCAAACAGATCTAATAGGTAGAGTTCACCTTAGGGTCACTGTAAGTGGGAAACAAGTTGAAGACACACAACCATCATCACCACAACAAATTATGTCTTATCATATTTATTGTGTGTGTGCTCATGTGCATGCATGTACCCACCTTCAAGTCACCTGTTGACTCATGACAATCTCATGAATTTCATAGGGTGTTCTTAGGCAATAAATATTCAGAGGTGGTTTTGTCAGTTCCTTCCTCAGAAATACAGGTTATAGTGTTTACATCCTGTTTATTATATAGATCATATTTAGAAGAGGAACTCTTTACAACCTTTCTTCAAGATATAGAACATATTTTGTACATAGACTTTATCTTATTTATTTATTTTACATGCCCAGTTTTCATACATCATGTTGATTCTCCACATGCAGTCTTTACCCTGAGATTTATTTTTCCTGTTTGCTTGTTCCTTCTGTGCCAGTGCTTCTCATTATTAATGTGCTCAGATCTATGTCTGAATACTTGACCCTGGTTTATACCTCCCTTTATAGGAGGCATGCCTATTATTATTATTTAAAGAACCCATTTTTAACTGAGACTTGGCCACATGTATTCACTCACATTTTTTTTCTAGGTAGTGTTTCATCCTTCTGCAGCCTTTAATCTTCTTTACTTTTATTTCTCTCTGGAATGGTTTACAATCTCATCCACCTCTGAGATTATTATTTTGCTCCTGGCAACTTTTGCCAGAACTCTTTCTCTGTGGATTTTCTGTGACACAAATGTGGCATCTATCATCTCTTTCCTCAGCATAAGCAGCCACGGCATTTCTTCTTTTAAGCAAAGCTTGTGTCTTTCTCATTCATCTGGAGTGGGCTACTTTCTCTCAGCAACCTGTGAGACTCAATTTAACTACTAGATGAGATTAGCAGACTACTTACTCACCATAGATCTTCTCTGAGGTGAAGTCTCTCTTCATAATCCCAAATGTATGAGGGCATCTTTAGCCATTCTAATCTTATTGCTCTCTTGGGGCATTTTCAACATTTCTCTCTACATCTCAGCACCTCTCTTTCAAGTAAGATGATTACCTCTTTTGGTTGATTGCATTTATAATTCATAAATGTATCTCATACCAGGGACTCTTCATCCTATCTCTTCTCCATAGGGCTTTCACACTGTTTTCAGCAACCATACGTGAGTTTACAATCATTCTTTATTATGTAGCCAGTTGTCATGGGCTGTGCTATAGATAAAACATTATCTTCACAAGCCTTTTTGTGCCTTGCATAGGGGTTCCTTCGCTGCTTTCTAACTCTCCCTGGCTAGGATACCTAGGTTTTTTCATATTCATTCTGATATTTTCTCCTTAGCTCATAAATAAATATTTAAGAACTAGGCTCTCCAATAAAGGAATTTTTCCCCTCCCCCAGTCCAAGCCCTCTTCTCTGCAAGGCTGTACTGAGCTAGAAAATCAAATCAGTTTTATAGCTATTGTGTGGGTGAGCTGAGAAATGCAAGTCTGAAAAGTGGTAAAAGTTGACAGTATCTCTTTTTGCTCTTTCTACACACTTTGATACATCCCTGTATTATGCAGGAAGGAGGCCTAACCTCAGAGAACAAATATATCCCAGGCTGCATCCCCTATCTCCCAGGATACCTGTTATAAGCTATTATCAAGAGACTCTCACATTTTGTCTGACTTCTGTGTTGCTTAAAAAAAAAAGTTAGGCCCAGTACAGATGGGCTGTTTATGCTGATATTAGGGCTTGATATGGTGCAGTATCCATATGCGCCAGGCCCTAATATCAGCATTTTAACATCACAAGGCTGTGGCCCTGTCCACATGGGTCACAGCCTCATGATGTAAGGGTGCCCAAGTGCCCAAACAGCTCTGGGTGGAAGAGCCATCATAGGGCTGTGTTGCAGCTCTTTTGACACATCAAAAAACAAACAAACAAACAAACAAACAAAAAGCCGCCTAGAGCAGCTCCATTTGGACAGCATGTCTGTGCTGTGGCATGTGGATGCTGCAGCACAGACACGGGACTTACAGGGGTGGCTTCTAGCCACCCGTCTGTACTGCCCCTTAGACTCTACCCATCCACAGTTAGGCTTAGTTGCCTCAACTTTCTGTCAGCCAGAGTGCTGAAGCTATGGCCTCCACCCACTTCATTTCCCCTCTATGTCCTCTTGCCTGGCCAGTGGTGAATTCTTGTGAGAATGGTACTTCAACAACACGTGGAGGCCCATAGGTTCTTCACCTTTGCTTTAAGCTGATAGCATTTTGTTAGGCAATTTGCCTGTCTCCCTCTCCCTCATACCATACCCTCCAACAGTGCTGATTTGGCCAGTACAATCCTAGTTAATCCTCTGCTGTTTTGGAGCTGCTTTTGATATGTCCCTATTCCTATTTCCTCCTCCTACTTTTCCCTTTTGTCTTCAGCTTACTTTAATTGCTGTAAAGTGAATTCAAAGTGCAAAAGTCGTTTGCTCTCAGGTAACTCTGGACAGAGCTAGGAGAGATGGTTGAGGGGAATCTTGTAGACTGAAACCACAGTGCATTTTAGGTTTGCTTCTAAACTAATGCACATTTGTGATTAAAGCCCAGCCTTACCAGAAAGTGGATCATGTCAACTTTCAATGAGAGGAGGATGCTTATTTTATATTCCATTGCAAGTCTTCTGACATGTCTAGGCTATTCTACATTGGAAATCATCCCACATCATGTATCTTGTGGGATGCAGAAAGGAGGAAGAGACCAAGAGCTCAGTTCCAAAGCTGGGTCCAACAGGTCTTTCCTCTTGCATGTAAGAGCAGTGTGACCATTATGAATCCATGGCTTGCAGCCTCAAGGCCTTTAGCTATTTCCAGAATGAGCAAGTTAAATGCACTAACCCCAAATTCTTGCAAATTATTACTTTCCCTTTAAACATTAAATTTAAAGAAGGACAAACCAATGTAAAGCACCACAAAGACATATAGAGGGAGTTGATATTTTAAAGAGAGTTTAAAATATTGTGGAAAACCTTCCCTTGGATTTAGTTTAAAGACTATGTCAGGATCATGAATATGTAACATCTATGCGTTCATAACTGTAGGTTACACATTTCTAATTGCCATAGGGGATTCTGGCCATTAATATATGAGTATTGCTCTTGGTGTACACAAACATTTATTTTGTTCCACTGCCATCTATAGTCAAACAGAGAGGTTAATTGGTTTTTTAGGCACTACAAAATCCCACCCAAAAATGAATTAGTGGGCATAAAGAGCAATAAGTGTTCTCTGAGGCCACCTATGCCCTGTGGTGGCGACAGACATTTTTCATTGAGAGACAGCATGGCCATGACGGTTCAAGTGGAACAACACTGAAGAGGCAGGAGGCTTTTGGGATAGGTCACCATAAAGGAGGTTTCTAAGGAAAGGCTTTGATACGTAAAAATGACAAAAGTAAAATCCCAAGTATGTTTTAATTGGGATCTAATGTCCTTAGAAATTTTACAAGAAAGCAAACCAGTTGATCCTGGTTCCTCCCCCCCACCCCCCATTTTCTCCTCGTTTTAATATGAATAAAAATTAATTTTGAAAACAGCAAATAAGTTTAATATATAATGGCTGGTATCCTATTGGTGACACATGCACATATTAATTCAGAAGAAGTTGCAGCTGCTCTCAATCCAAGGGGAAAGAAATGAGAATGCCTTCCTTGAGGGAGTGCTTCCTTCACCCCAGAAATGAGGCCAGCTACATCTTTCTTCTCTGAATTGCCACCCTCTCTTCTCCCTGCTGATCAGAAGCAGCAGCTGCCACCTCCCCTGTTGCTATTCCCCTCAGGTCCTTTAAAAATGACTTTATGATGAATTATAACAAGCCCTGCTTTGCATCCATTAGGCCCCCTATTTGGAATTTTGACTTGCAAGAGGGCATTGAAACTTGAGTGACAGCCAAAAGTCATATTTGACTACACTTTAACTTTTCCACTGTCATGGCAACATCCTGTAGAATCCTGGGAGCTGCAGTTTAAGAAGAGGCATTGATAATTCTCAGCCAGAGAGATCCAGGGCCTCACTAAACCACAAACCCCAGAATTTTAAGGATTTGGTCAGATTTTGAAGTAACACACACACAGTGTGGCAAAGGATTATGGTTGCTGCAGAATGATATGCAGAAACATGCTTTTATTATTCTGGATTAAAATTCATTGCTTTCCAAAATCTGTTTAAGTGTTCTCTTAAACTTGAAAATAGAGTCTCAAGGGCCACATCACAGCTTCCATCAAGAGAACACTCTATTCAAACAGGTTCAGAATTTGTCACCCTTTTGCCAACTGAAAATGTGTGAAACTATATGTTTACAAATATATGTTCCTGATCCTATGCTCCCAAATACATGTTTCTGATGTCTTCTACGACGGAGTCTTCCCGAGACTTTGTTTGGAACTGAAAAATGAGACATGTCACCATTTAAAAGATAAGCTGTATTGGTAGTAAAGGATGTACCAGGCTGTCTGAAGCAGATTAAGTATTACAGCTGATAGACTCCAGTATCCTCTCACAGAAAATGGCAGAATCAGGCTGCTAAACAACAAATTCTACCCAGACAACCTGAGGGACAACACTCCAGATCTCCATGCCAGATCACCACAGTGAGTTCCTTGGGTTGGAAAGCACTGCTTGCCAGGCAAGACAACTAGAAGATGGATATATATGGTTATATAGGAGGAATTAAGCAAAGGAAATTGAACTGCACATGTGTGTTCTTCATCATTAATAACTTTTACTCTCTTATTGCCTGGCCACACTCTTTTGACCAAACTCTAATGTGGCTTAGCCACATGTCTCCCAGGTTTCATTTGTGAAATGTTGGAGGGTATGCTGTGCCTGTTTCTGGTCGCTGGACTGTCCCTAGCCTTGAACAGACAGCTAAAGTGAAACTATATATCAGGGTCTATTAAACACAAAATAATTCTTTTAATGCCAGTGGACAGTTAATAAAGCTTGGCCATGGTGTTGTCAAGGATTCTAGAACTCATCTGTCCAGGGTCAGTGGCCATAACCATTACAGAAGGGTGGATGGGAAACTATAATGGACAGAGGGTGAGCAGAAAGTAGGAAAGCTGGATAACTTAACTGTTCCCTAGCAAGAAGATCGGCTGAATCCAGATTCTCCTTGGAAGATTTGGTGACTAATGACTTTCTTCACAGCTTCTTTCACCTCTCTGTTCCTCAAGCTATAGATGATGGGGTTGAGTAGTGGTGTGCCCATAGTGTACACCATTGATAGCATCTGGTCATGCTTTGGAGAGAAGCTGGGGCTTGGCCGCAGGTACATGAAGCTGCAGCAACCATACTGCAGGGCCACCACAGCTAAGTGGGAGGAGCAAGTAGAGATGGCCTTTTGGCGACTGTCCACTGAACGGATCTGTAACACTGCCACAGCAATTAAAAGGTAAGAGATGCAGATCAATACAAATGGCACAGCAATAGCCATTGTCCCTGTGAGAAACACCCCAACTTTTTCAAGCTTGGTCTTGTTACTGGTAAGCTGAAACACAGGTGGCACATCACAGAAAAAGTGTTCAATTTCATGTCCATCACAGAAGGGGAGGTGGAAGACTAGCCACACCAGTATTAATGAGATCATGAATCCACTCAGCAAAGAGGTGGCCACTAGCTGAACACACAACTGCTGTGTCATGATGAGGGTGTAGCGTAGAGGTTTGCAAATGGCCATGCAGCGGTCATATGCCATGACAGCCAACAAGAAGCAATCAGAGCTACCCAGCCCAATAAAGAGGAACATCTGAGCACAGCAGCCTTGAAAAGTGATGAATTTCTTCTGCTGCAAGACGGTCACCAGGATCTGTGGGATTACAGTTGCTGTATAGCAGAGCTCAACCATAGAAAGAGTCCCTAGGAAAAAATACATAGGAGTGTGTAGGTGAGAGTCCCCCCAAACAGCAACCATAATGAGTAGGTTACCTGTAATTATGGTTATATAAATCATGCTGATGCCAAGGAAGAAGGGTATCTGATGCTCTGGGTGGGTGGGAAAAGCCAGCAGCAGGAAGTCTGATATTGCAGTGCAGTTCTCCATCAGCATCTAACTGACCAGCTTCCCATTCTAAAGAATAATTAGAATGAAGAACAAAAGAACTTAAGTGTCAAGTCCGAGCTAGAAGTGTCTCTATATCTCTCAAATAAAGAGAAGTTCTAAAAGAAGTTTAAAGAGAAACATACTATATATCAGGAATAAACAACTGTGGTGGATCTGGGTGTTATTTTTCTGCCCTAGAGTCTATCAGGAACCACAGGGGATGCCACAAATGGCAAAAAATAAAGTTCCTAGAATTCTGATGTTTTTTTTGTTAACAAACAGTTTTTTTGAAGTTATATAGTGCAAAAAGAACTTTCAGCTTATTTAAAAGGTGAATTGCTGGTTTTGGAGGCTTCCAGGAAAGGCAATTCACCTTTTTTTTTGGGGGGGGGGGTGTCAAAAAGGATGATCTGGAGAGTCTTGGAGAGGTTGGGGGCTGCAACAGCCTTGTGGGGTACCTACACCTCCAAGGCAGAACTTTGGCCCACACAGTCCTCTATAAAAGACGATTGTGGAAATGGCTCCAGAAGTTCCTATCTGTCCAAAATGATATAATTAATATCCAAGAGTTGTATTTTTTTTTTGTAATTTGGTCAGTGATGTATTCAAATCTTTTAGTCCAAATCTCAAGTCAAGGCTCAAGTCTCTATCTTCAAGTCTTAAACGAAATCTCAAGTCCTTGCAAGATACTAGTTGAGTCACCTCTCAAGTTGTGTCTCAAGTCTGGGAGCCAACTTTAACAAGAACAAAAAGGAGGTGATGCATGTTTCTCAGAGGGGAACAACACACATATTAGGCAATGGGCTTGAGGTGGAGGTTGAGGTCTGCTCAGCAGCTTGCCCCTGCTGCACATCAGTGGAGCCTTCTAAAGCTTTTCAAAAGCTTTAGAAGGATCCTTCTGTGTCAACACTCAACACATCTGCTGTTCCTCTCCAAGAAATGCACCCTGCAAATGCACCCTCAACACATCTGCTGTTCCTCTCCAAGAAATGCACCTCTGTGGCCGGGACTTTCCTACTGCTCAAAGTGAATGACACCAGCAAGTCAGTTGCTAAAAATATACCAATTTTGAGTCAAGTCAGTAAGCCATTTATTGCTGAGTCAAGTCCAAGTCAAATCACTGAAGCAACTTGAGTCCAACTTGACTCCAAGTCAATTGACCTGAGTCTACATCACTGAATTTGGTTACAAACATGTTGAAATTAGCAGCTTGATGCTTTAGTGTTTGGTTTTCTCTCAAATCTTACTTCAGAGAAAAAAATCTAATTGTGTAACTACAATTATTGTACTAAACATTCATTTCTTACCATTACATACTAGCTCACAGAGATTGGTCCCTTTTAGTTTTTCCCTCATCATGTTGAGATATTTATGTGGCATGAAGTCTGAGATCCTGCATCATGAGAATTAAGTACTGTGATGGAAGTCCACCATTATAGTTATGTTTGCCAATGGCACTCCCCCCACCCCAATACCTGGTGGCACCCCAACCTAAGGGTTTGTAGGGCTCTGCAGGTTAAGGCACTGGAAAATGATTCTGCTGAGAGGAAATAGAATCATAGAATCATAGAATTGGAAGAGACCTCAAGGACCATCAACTCTAACCCCCTGCCACCCAGGAATACTCAATCGAAGCACCCACGACATCCAGCCTCTGTTTAAAAGCCTCCAAAGAAAGAGACTCCACCACACTCTGAGGGAGTGGGTTCCACTTTCCAATTGCTCCTACTGTCAGGAAGTTCTTCCTTAAGTTGAGATGGAATCTCTTTTCTTGTAGTTTGGACCCATTGCTCCGGGCCCTGTTCCCTGGAGCTGCAGAAAAATTTGCTCCACCTTCAGTATGGCATTTCTTCAAATATTTAAACATTTAAAATATTAAATATAACCTCTTAACCTTCTCTTCTCCAGGCTAAACATACTCTGCTCCCTAGAAATGGGGCCTGTGAGAAGTTACTCAATTTAAGTAATTCACTTTAACTAAAAAAAAGGTTTAATTGTGTTGCTCTTTAAAAAAAACTTAGCTTGATAACTTAATTGATTGATACTAGTTAGTTCTGGTGCACTATTTACCATTGACATGGAAGTTGAGGCTAAGGGGAGTTATTTACAGATGAGAAATGCAGAATTGGGAAAGTGCTGTTTAATCCAATCCATTACTGAGTTTCCAGCACTTCCCTTGGCCACTTTTTACCACTAGCCAGGGCAGCGTATCTAGGAAGCTCAGGTGTAGATGGGACTACAACAGAATATAGGTGGCAGAAAAGTTAAGAAACATCCTTACTGCCCGCCACAACTCCCCAGAAAATTTCCCATCTCTCATTTTGCCCATTAGTGAGAAACACTGATTGGGGAGTTCTGTGAGTAAAAATGTAACTGGAGGAGCATAACAATTTGGAGTGAAGAGGCAGCAGATAGAAGACAGGCATTCATATTTCTTTATACCATTTTGTATTTCATTCCTCAGTAAAAACTAAACTGAAAGCAGTTTAAATAAGGTAACAAAACAGTAAAACAAATGTTCAGATTAGTAACTGTTGGTCTGTTGCTGCAAAAGCAAAACAAGGGTACACAGAAAAGTAGAATGTCTTGCAGAACCCTGAAGACTCAGACATTTATCATGGCATAGGTGTTTGTGGACTGAACAAATATTGGTCCAAAAGGTTTATGCCATAGTGTATTTGCTATTATTTTTAAGATTGTACAAAACATTTTGCTGCTTTTAGTAACAAGAATAAAAAAGTAAAAGCAGAAAAAATGTCGCTACAATGAGAAAGAGGTAATATTATTTATTTGGTGGCATTGCTGACTGGTGTCTCCCGTATCAGTACTCACATCACTACACCATGCTCACTCCTTTGATATCAGGCTTACAAGATCAATTTGGGTTTTTTATTAGTACAAACTCTACATATAGTGCACACAGATGCACACACACACAACCTATCTAATGAACCAAATACTGTCATGGGCTTCAGAAGGAAAATGATGCCTCTAAATGATGAGTACATCTCAGTATGAGAACTGTTTTTCAGCATCAGAACTGTTCTCTGTTCCTTCATCCACAATTCCATTCCTGATTGTTCCCAAGCATTCTTCATTTGAACAACATCATTTGAAGGGATCGAAACCCCCTTTCACTTGTTGCTATCATTACATGTTGAAGAGTTTAAAACCTTTTTTAATCTACAGCAAATCACCTAGTGGATTTATAGTATCAGTAGATCCAGTACCAATAGATAAAAGCATATCCCGATTTATTTTCTGCCAACCCATGATCTGTTTTGTGTGTGCCTTTGAGTCGCCTGTTGACTTATGGTGATTCTATGAATTTCACAGAGTTTAAGGCAAGGAATACTGAGATATGCTTTTGCCAGTTCTTTCTCTGAAAGACAGCTTACATCACCTGGTATTCATTGGTGGTCTCCCATCCAAGTGCTAACCAGTGCTAGCCAAGGCTAGTTAGTGCTTGAATGGGAGACCACCAATGAATATCAGGTGCTGTAAGCTATATTTGAGAGAAAGGAATTGGCAAAACTACCTTTCAGCATAATTGCCTAAAAGATCTCTATGAAATTCATGGAAAGACCATAAATCAACAGAGGACTCAAAGGCACATACAAACACAGACCACCCATGGTACAAAAGGGAAGATGCTCTTCAAGGCAAGTGACATCTGATATTAGCAAACCTTCTCTATGAATTTTAGGGAATTTTGGGATGTGAAAATGTATGACATTTATAGGTTCTCAGGAAGGCGCACCCCTTTCTCCTCTCACCCCACCTTCCTAAGCAAATTATTACTGTAATGGGAAGTAGTCAAAGGTAGAATAAAACTGAATTTATGCAAAATTTGGAACTTACCACAAGAGGACAAATGGGAGGTTCTGAAGTTGTAGTGTTTTCTGGTTTTTACTTGAATAACTGAGGGGGAAACCTTGCAGTACTGTTGATTATATCAGGAGAGAAGAATTGAAGTCTTCCTTCGAAGGCATCTAGAGGAAAAAGCTACAACCAACAGACTCACCTAGTCTTGGCACTCACTGAACAGTCCCTGCTTTAGAAAAGATACGACTAGCCTGAAAATTGCTCTGGGTCTCTGGATGAACATGCATAGTTTTCTCCAGAGTGAGTCTGCTTTATCCATGTGGCTTGTGACACATTGTATGAAACCCACCTATTCCCATGGACTATCCAGAATGTTTTTTTCTCAGCCCAGGGAATTGCTCTGTTTTTTTAATTGCCACATGTATTTTATTTACCACTAAAAATGACACTGTGTTATCAAGATAGTCACTAGAATTTGTCATAATCAGGTCAGTTCTAGATTCATTTCTGTATTATATGCTACTGGTATACTTCAAACAAGAATATGGATCCTTCAAACATTATTATAAGCATGAATTGTATTGTACATCATTGCAAAATGACTGTATGGACCATCAGTGGCCTTTCTTCTTGCAAAAACTTCACTTGGCATTCTTGAATCTGCAAAGAAACCACTCGTGTAGCCCCTCTCTAAATTGATATAGAGTTAGCACTCCATATCCACAGATTTTTTTATCCATTGATTCAACCATCCATAGCTTGAAAATATTATATATATATATATATATATATATATTACAAAAAGCAAACCTTGATTTTGCCATAAGAACTGGACAAGATTATGAAGTGTAAAGACATAATTCTAAACACTAAAGTGGGGGTAGTCCAACCGTTATTTTCCCCATCACCATGTGAGGGCTGAACAGTGAAAAAAGCTGATAGGAAGAAAATTAATTCATTTGAGATGTGGTGCTGGAGAAGAGTGCTGAGGATACCCTGAATGGCCAAAAAGACAAACAAATGTATTCTAACGGAGATTAATCCTGAACTATTTCTGGAAGCCAGGGAGACTAAATTGAGGTTCTTGTATTTTGGCCACATCATGAGGAAAAATGAATCATTAGAAATTTTTAATCCATTTTGACTTGTTTAGAAGGACAACCAGAGAGGGAACAGTTTTTCAAAATACTGACTACAACTTCCTCAACCTGCCTCTCAAGGATTGAGGTTTTAGATAGCTTTTCATGTGAGTGCTTTAGAATAAGAAAAAGAGGGGGTGGAGAGATTGGACTCTTTCATACAAGGCTAAATTGGAAGTATAATTTAAGGTCAATTCGAATGCAATCATGGGTTTTATGTTATTGCAAATTAACTCTTCACATGCAAATTCGGGCAGGAGGGAAGCCAATTCGAATGCAATCATGGGTTTTACCTTATTGCGAATTAAAGCTTCGCATGCAAATTCGGGCAGGAGGGGGTTAATTTCGGGTAATGGGAAGTAATTCCGAACGGAGCAGGGGTTCATGTAAATTCGCTAAACAAGCGAATTTACATAAATCCGCATTGGCTCCATTCGGAGTTGGGAGAAATTCCTCCCCGTTTGAAAGAGTCCATTGTTTTATTAGTCTCTGTAACTATGTTAAAACAGTGTAGATCTATAAATTTGGTTACCAAAATGAAATTGTCAGAAAGGTGGAAGGTGGTGGTGGTGGGAAGTCCTAATACGAAAGCGGAACCTAGTGAAAAGGGGGGAAAAATCACTCGATACATTTTGGAAAAAGCCTTCAAGTAGACTCTAGAAGGTTCAAAATATTTCCTGTTTGTTTTTTAACTTCTGTAAGGCTTGCCTTATCTGGTAGTTTCATTTCATATGTGCCTACTTTAAGTTTTGGATAAAAAGTTTTTTATGGTGTATGAACATATCCCTATTTTTTGCATGCTATTTTTACCTCTAGTACTAAAATCTCTGCTAAAAAAGTAATGGCTAGGAGCACTTTGACTTTTTCAACTGAAGGGTATCTGTGTATTCAAAGAACAATAGTTGGCACACATAGGAACTGAAATTTCTCCAAATTGACCTACTATTGACTGCAAGTACTGCTATGGTTATCAGACTTCTTTAGTTGTTCCCTTATCTGCAGTGACGTGACAGGTAATGGTGTCCCTTACATAAAATGACAAAATCAAGGTTTGCTTTTGGGAATTTATACTTTTTTGGAATATTTTCAAGTTGTGGATGGTTGAATCTGTAGATAAAGAATCTATGTATATGGAGGGCTGACTGTATAATTTACTATGGTTGATGCTTTGATTGTGAATTCCTGCAAGGCAGGGGGTTGGATTGGGTATCCCTTGTGGTCTCTTCCAAGTATGATTCAACAATTTTATATTCATGCTTTTTAGCCCCACAATGAAAGCACTGGAAGGGTTATTTCCTTGATCGGAAGGCAATACAAGATTTTCCACTCCTCCCAACTGAATTGCTGATCACAGTTTTTAGAGGAAACCCAGAGAGATGAGTCATTCTAAACCACAAGCAGCATCTTACTCATAGTAAGGGGCTTGCTGGCTTACTTATGTGAGTGCCTCCAGTTTATAAATGTAACAGTCATAGAATCATAGAATCGTAGAGTTGGAAGAGACCACAAGGGCCATCCAGTCCAACCCCCTGCCATGCAGGAACTCCCAATCAAAGCATCCTCAACAGATGGCCATCCAGCCTATACTTAAAGACCTCCAAGGAAGGAGACTCAACCACACTTTGAGGGAGTGTGTTCCACTGTCAAACAGCCCTTACTGTCTGGAAGTTCCTCCTAATGTTGAGGTGGAATCTCTTTTCCCGGAGCTTGCATCCATTGTTCCGGGTCCTGTTCTCTGCAGCAGCAGAAAACAAGCTTGCTTCCTCCTCAATGTGACATCCCTTCAGATATTTAAACAGGGCTATCATATCACCTCTTAACCTTCTCTTCTCCAGGCTAAACATCCCCAGCTCCCTAAGTCGCTCCTCATAGGGCATGGATTCCAGACCCATCACCATCTTAGTTGCCCTTCTTTGGACATACTCCAGTTTCTCCACATCCTTTTTGAATTGTGGTGCCCAGAACTGGACACAGTATTCCAGGTGGGGCCTGACCAAAGCAGAATAGAGTGGCACTATTACTTCCCCTGATCAAGACACTATACTTCTATTGATGCAGCCTAAAGTTGCATTGGCCTTTTTAGCTGCTGCGTTGCACTGTTGACTCATGTTCAACTTGTGGTCTAGTTGGACTCCTAGATCCCTTTCACATGTGGTCTCGTTCAGCCAGGTGTCCCCCATCCTCTATCTGTGCATTTCATTTTTCTGCCCTAAGTGCAGAACCTTACATTTCTCTGCATTGAATTTCATTTTGTTAGCTTTGGCCCAGTTTTCTAGTCTATTCAGGTAATTTTGAATTTTGATCCTGTCCTATGGGGTATTAGCTACTCCTCCTAATTTGGTGTCATCTGCAAATTTGATAACTAGGCCCCCAATTCTGTCATCCAAGTCATTAATAAAGATATTGAATAGCACTGGACCCAGGTCCGAACCCTGTGGCACCCCACTTGTCATTTCCCTCCAGGATGAAAAGGAACCATTGTTTCAATGGTTTCTGTTCTGCTCCCCATAGCAAAGCTGGTTCCAAACTTTTCAGATCCTTTGGCCTACCTGCAGCCAGGAATAGCTCATAGCTATCCTAGTTTGGGGGAGTAGAAGAACAACCAGTGTGGGACTTGGTGTGCACCAACTATGAGAATGCACATTCTTAGTGCAATGAACAAGAAACATGTCAAACATTGAAAGCTATTTTCCTCTTTTGCACTGCCACCAAATTCAGTTTTCTAAGGGAGGAAGGATAGAAGGTACTCTTATTATGGCACTTATTCAACATAATATTAAATGTATTTTACTTGCTTTTTCACTTGACCATTATCCATACCATGGCTATGTGCATTTCTGAGCCAAAGTAGATATGAGGGAGAGGGAGAAACCACAAAAATTTTATGTATGTCAGCCCTACTCCCATGAAAACTGGTGTGTCTGTTCTATACATGAGGATGTGGAGGAAAGAACAAAGAACTGAAAACTGATTGCATCTTTCTGCCTAAAGTCACTGCCACCATTGGATTTAAAGTATTTTCTACCCTCTGTTCAATTCAAGTACCATGGCTCAATACTGTGAAATTCTGGGAATTGTAGTTTGTTGTGGGGCCCAGAGCTCTGCTCCGCTCTGGGCCCCACAACAAACTACAATTCCCAGAATTTCACAGCATTGAAATGGCACTTAAACTGGTTTATTTCTCCAGTGTGAACGCAGCCCTTGTAGACTCAGGGAAAAGCAAACTGCTGTAGCCTCTCCCAGCTTAGCTGTTCTTCCTCATCAATAATTTTTGCCATCTTAACCACACTCTGAAGTTTCTTGGCTACACATGCCCTAGTTTTCAACTATGAAGCATTAGAGGGTATAAAGTTTGATCAGATAATAGTTTAGGTTGAATGTTGACATGTGTAACATAAATAATAAAGGGCCCTGTGAAGAAACATAACAAAAAAGAACCCGCTCATAAACATGTGCCACTCATTAATATAGCAAGAAATCGAAAGTGAATCAAAGTGGCCCCTTACGTTACATTTTAAACTCTTTATAAAACAAATGCATACTACTTATTGTTACAGTACTTGTTTTTCATAGTTTTGGTCTTGAGGAATTTTACTATAAATTTTGTGTCCAGTCTATTTGCATTACTTTACTGACTTTGCTATAGTATATATTTTGTTCTACTTTGTTATAATGAGTAATAGTATTTATATTTGTGTTTTCTGTTCCTTGTTTGCTGGTTTGTGAATAGGTTAGTCTTTTCCTCTGGACATTTTTGCACTGTTAAAACATGGGTGAGGAAAGTGAGTCCCCCAAACCCTTTTGAGCATGTCTCTAGAGAGATCTTCAAAATCCCTGGAACTGATATATTTTTTAAAAAAACTAGGTGGGTTTTTAACCCTACTGGTCCAAAGCAGCATAAAAATGTCCCCAAATGTTGTGATTTTGATTAATTTGGCTGTGGTGATCCTCCTCCTCCCCGTCATGGCTGAAGGCAGGCTGAAAATAAAACTGAAAGTGAAGTAATTCTTAGGGGAAAGAAAGATGTAGTGTCTCCTCCAGATACATGATGGGAGTGAAAACCAAACTCTGCTTTCATTGCAGCTGCCCACCCACGTTGAAAGGGAAGGGACCTAGAGGAGACACTCTGAATATGCTGCCCAGATGGACCCTCTAATTCTAGTTTTGAGAACAACCATAATAGCCTTATAGTAGCCCTAGTGATATTAATAATAATGTGTCCAATCAGTCCTTTAAAAACTAAACAAACAAACAAAAAAAGCTCAACATTGTACGAAAGGAAATAACATTTACTTTTGCATGCATGTTACTCACTTTACTAAAAACAACACACTGGGGTAGATGCTCAGGTACCCACTACTTTTAAAAGCTGAAGGAAGATTCAAGGAAAGAAGGGGATTCCAAGAGGCAGGTTTTATTAATATATACATTCTAGCAGATTAACAAAAAGAGAGCAGGCAAAATTGTTCTGTGCATCGTCAAAAGTCTGCTGTGCAAAACACATGACATTCTTTGTCAATATATTTCTGTTTTACTCACTGAAATTAATATATTTAGAAAATGAACAGTTGACAAGTCCAAGCTGCTGGGACAGATGGCCATTTAAATAAAACTCAGCTGCTATTGTACAAATGACCCTTTTGCCTATTCAAACACCTCTACAGAACCAGGAGGCTGGCAAGAGTGAAGCAGTCCTAATCTGGCCAGAGCAAAGAAATGTTACCTTTTTGAACTACAACTCCCAGAATCACCCAGCCAATATGAGCTTATTGGCTGGGGGAATTCAGAGAGCTGTAGTTCAAGAACATTGTCTTCCAGCCTCAGTGTGCTGTTCCAGCCTCAGTGTGCTGTTCTTATGTCCTCATTAAAATTATTGGATACCGAGTTCTAATTTCTTCTTGAAAACAAGGAAACCAGACACAAACCAAAATGTTTTAATATTTGATTTTGTTATTGTTGTTGAAGGAAGGAAAGGATCTGAAAATTAGGACCCCTTCTTTAATTCTGTTGGCTGAGGGGCCATAGGATCTGGAGGAACCCCCTATCAGAGCTTGAGATATCCCCCTCATCCATAAAAGATAGGGTGGAAGAACGGCACACATACAGTGATGGAGCTCTCATTTGTTGGAGATAGCCCATGATGAAATACTGGGAGAATAGCCAAAATTAATATGTAGAGAGATCTTGTAGCACCTTTGAGACTAACTGAAAGAGGTTGGCAGCATGAGCTTTGTTACACTAAAGTCTACTTCCTCAGATGCATGACGTAGACTTTAGGCTATGAAAGCTCATGCTGCCAACTTCTTTCTTTCAGTTAGTCTCAAAGGTGCTACAAGATCTCTCTGCATACTGATTCTATAGACCAGGCCTGCTCAACTTGGCCGTAGGTAGGGGCCAAAATTAAAATAGGCTTCTTAGCGCTGCAGATAGGTTTTAATTCAATTTTTATTAATTAATAATAATTAATAATATTAATTAGAATTAATTAATATTAATTCTATCCTCCTCTGCCCGCCCCTCTCCTCAGGAGAAAAACAAATGCTGGAGAAGCCTTCTCTGTTCTCCTCCTCTGCCCAGACCTCTCCTTGGGAGAAGGCCAAGCGATGGAGGAGCCTTGAGGGATGAATGTTTGCCCTCTTCCTCCTCCATGGCCTGGCCTTCTTAGGAGAAAGCCAGGTGGAGGAGAAGGCTTGCATGGCAAGTGTTTGCTCATCCTTCTCCTCCACCCAGCCTTCACCTTGGGAGAAAGCGGAGCAGTGGAGGAGCACTGCAGGGCAGCGTTTGCCCATCTTCATCCTCCGCCACTGCCCAGCCTTCTCTTCGGGAGAAAGGTGGGCAGTGGAGGACCCTTGAAGTTGTTCAACATCTGCGCAGGATGCTTGAAATCCTTTGGAGGGCCACATGCAGTCCCTGGGCCATATTGTGCAGGCCTGCTATAGACTAACTTGGCTATATCTTTGAATTCTACTACTGTGGACAAAATAATAATAATAAAATTATTTATACCCTGCTCTTCAGCCCTAAAGGCTATCAGAGTGGCTTACAATTATTATTTTAATTAGACGGTTCCCTGCCCTCAGGCTTACAATCTAAGAAGACAAGACACAAAAGGAGAAGGGACTGGTGGGGGGAAGGGGATCAGATCCAAAAGTTCTTCTCTCCCTCCAACACTCGGGCCAAGGCAGATGGACTGGAGGGAGGACTCTGCTTCTTAATCCAGGACAGACCCGATGGAGTTTGGCCTGTCCTTTCACTCCCTCCTAGGCCACATGAGGTGAAAGGTAAATAACAGTATGGGTAACAAAGTCAAAGTATGCACATGCCATATTTTCTATTATCCAAGAGTTAAACTACACCATTAGCACAAGTTTACACCAGCCCTAGACATGGTGCAAGAAATTTCCCTGTTGACTTCAAGTCACAGTGGATTGCCCCCTTACCTGTGGCACCCAGATTAACTACTATATGGGATGGTTTGCCTTGCCCACCTTTACCAGGAAGCAAGTTTTAGTGAATTTGGGGGGTTAGTGCTTAGTAAATAAGTATAGATTGTGCTGTATGTTGCTATCCACCCATCTATCCATCCAGTATTGAATTACTCACTTTTTCTATAGATTAATATTTTTCAGTGACTGTCTATCTTATCTATCTATCTATGGAGAGAGAAAGAAATAGATTAGCTACATAGCAGAAAAAAGATTTAATTGAAAAGCTGGTATTACTTGGTTGACCTCAGAGACTACGAATATGAAACAAGCTACTGTTTTTCACTCAGCTGCAGTATTGGGCTAGATCCTTAACTTGTGTAGGTTATTTGAAAGGCACTGGAATAGAGCTATTGCCTAACATTTAAAGAGCTGGATATATTGAAACAGATTGGTATATTTGTGGAAATAGAGGCTACAGCAGCATTTTATATCACTGCATTTCTTACAGTTTAATCCCATGCATCTTTAATTAGGGGTAAACCCCATTAAGTTCAATGGGACTTACTCTCTAGTAAATGGGCACAAGATTCCAGCTGTTTCCCCTTTAAGGATTCCACCCCCCCCCCCCCCCATTTTCCTTAGGCTTTGGTTCTTGAGAAAGGTGGTGGTGGGCAGGCTTGAGAAAGCATTAAGTTGCTCAAACCACCCAGTCAAGCAAAAAGTTTGCTGAAACAAGAATTACAGTAGGTTTTGCCATTCTGCTCCTGAAAAATGCCATTGTGTAACTGAGTAAGGCAGAAAGCACAGACAAAGTGCTCTGGGTGGAACTTATACCCCATGGCACTGACACAACGCCCAACAATGGGCTTCCCACAACCCTGGCACACTGTCCCCTGGTGATGGTGGAAGTGAAGCTCACAGTATGGGCGGCCATTTAATTCAAAAAAGGAGCCATTGTCAAAGCTGCAGAAACAGTCCTGAAAAGAGAGGAAACTTTGTTAGAAGTGCAACAATAATAACAATTATATGTAATTAGATGCCTTGAAACCCAACAACTTTATTCATTTATTGGGTGTAGCTAAATTTTGAGGACAATAAAAATTTCTAGCCCAACTACCTTGAATGGCTTCTAACTGCAACAAGCTCTAATTTCTGTCTGGAGTAAGCTCTGCTATATACTTACTCCACACACAAAACACTCAGGGTGCCAGACAGTGTTCAGAGCTGACAAATACTGATCCATGACAGGCCGGTCGCAGCCTCTGCACTTTGGAGAGAAAAGTGCCAGGAAGTCCTTTTGGCAATAGGGCTTCCCATCCTTCTCATGGAAACCTGTAGAGGGAGGCATGGGAAAACAAACATGGGTCTATTTTACAACAGGGAACTCATTATCCAGCATTGAAGACATACCATCTTGTTGTTTAAAGAAGATGAAAGAAAAAGAGTCCTAACTTTGCTGTGAAACTGTCCCAGCAAGTGTGACCATCCTGGGTTGATTTCAAAGCTGTGTTACTCTCTTGCCACATAAAAAGAAGGAAGGGATGGGGGATTTAAAAAAGGAATGTGTCAGCATCTTTAAGATTAATTGGTTTTTATTTTAGCCTGAGCTTTTGTGGATATAAATCCACTGCTTTGGATGCATCCGTTTGGTACTGCATCCCAAGAAGTAGGTTTATATCAATGAAAGCTCATGCTAAAATAAATAAATAAAAATTCTTGAATGTTCTGCCACCTCTGTCTCTCCCTATATATATATCTCCCCTCCCCATCCCATCCTGATTTTCATTCTGAGTTGAACGACTCTTTTGGAGAAATGCTAGTGAGCAACATTCTTGGGTGTTCTTTGCAAAGACCTCAGGTCTTTTACTGCCAAGGGTGCTTTCCTTGGAAACATAGAGCCCTTGTGGTCAGGATCTTTGCAGCTGACCTCCCTGACTTGGTGTCAAATATATTTTCCATAACTAGCAAAATGGGCTTTTCATACCCCAAGGCAAACATAACTACTAATTGCCAATGGTCATGCCGGGTAGAGGATTCTGGAAGGTTTTTTTTTTTAAAGGAACTTAACAAGCAGACAATCATACTGTTCATGTGATTAGGCACATGATCACTTGCTACAATAATGCTTACTGGTTCAAATCATAATCTAGTACAGCCTTGGGCAGGTCACTACAGGGTCACAGAGTACCTTGCTAAATTCTTGTGGTGACAGTTCCTCTTAAATGTTTACAGCCCAAGAGGAACAATCTGTGGTTGCACAAAGCAGTTATTATACCAGAACTCGGGCCATCACACCCTGGATGAAGAAATGGCTTCCAATGAATTTCTAAGTTACTTTGAGCAGCATGAAGTGATAACAGTGGGAGGTTGTTCTCAGTGATGATGACAAAGAACAGTTGCCAGGAGCTGGCAAAGGGAGCCAAGCACACTTATGAGTTCTGGGAGGAGAAGCAGACTTCATCCACAAAACTTTCTGCACTGCATAATTAATAGTTTTGGGAGTTGAATGCAACACTAAGTGTTCCACAGTCCACTGGGGGCCCAATTACTGGAACAGGACCCGGTGGAGCACATTAGTGCCACTCTGTGATCAGTATCCCACAGTGAGTATGGCTGTGTTTATGCTTTTCTCGGGGTCATTCACAACAAGAAAAAACAAACCTCATGACATGCCATGTAGTTAGCAAAGAAGTTAAAACAAATTCATCCCTCCTCAACCCAACCTCCCCAAATACATTTTGTATAGTATTATTGCTAGAGGCATTTAATACAGAAGTGGAAGTCAGACAGACCTCCAGATGTTGCTGAACTGCAAAACTCATCATCTCTCACCATTGGCTATGGTAGCTAGTGGTCCTGGCACTTGCAATCCAAATTTGGAGGGCCACATGAATCTCACCCCTGATTTAATGAGAAATGTGGTGCTAATGTCCATCAACAGACAGGAATGTCTGCTAATACTCAGTTACTGTCTAGCTCCTGGGACAGAAAGTGGCTGGAAAACCCGTGAGGAATTTCATAATAACATTTCCAACAGCACTGGCAACAATTCCTTAATTGATCAGATGGACTATCAGATAGAAAACTGACAGATCCTTATAACAGATCAATCTGAGCAAATTTAGAGATTATTTTTGAATGATGGGCTGGATCCAGACTTAGCTAAGAGGTTACCCAATGAAATCAATGAGACAAGTTAGCTATAATTAAGTTAAACCCCACTGTTTTCAATGGATCTATTCTAGGGATGGGCAAAATGCAGCATGTGGCACATCCACTCCCCAAGACTCCCAAGTGCCTCCAGCACTTACACATTTTCATTAAAAATTCCTGCATGCACTTATTTGGGATAGCAGCAGGTTGAAAAGAGGTCTCTTTTCAACCAGGAAATAAACTGGTAGTTGACTTTTAATTTAGTACATGGTTGGAAATGAAGCCTATTTTTGATTTTAAAAATAAAGCATTTTTTAAGGTTAAAAAAATCAGAGATGGGGGTGAGGGCATGCGGGTAGATCTCTGGGATCCCACGGGGAAGGCAGTGTGGCCTTGCCCAGGCCATAGCAATTGCTTACTCCTGGTCTATCCTAATCATGATTAAGACCATACCCTCCAAAAATGCCAAAAACAGCCTAAGTGTCGCTATGAACACACAGGGGTCCTGGTATACTGAATTCAAAGACTTTGGAGTTTATCACATGGGGGAAATCCCGTGCAAAAATGGGATTTAAAAGGTGGGGGGAATGCAAAAGCGGGTTGATTTTCACACGTCATTGTTAAACTTGTGTTAACCCGAATGGAAAGTAAACAAAAGCCACTCCTTTTACTTTTGGGGTTTTCTGAAGGTAAAAAGAAGCAGCTTTTATCTACTTTTCCTCCACTTTCCATTTGGGTTAACATTAGTTTAACAAAGATGTTGTGTGAAAATCAACCTGCTTTTGCAGGTGTTTTCCAATTTAAACTCCATTTTTTGCATGGGATTTATTATTATTATTATTATTATTATTATTATGCTTTATTTATTTAGCGCTGTAAATTTACACAGCCCTGTACATACAATCTTTTTGGTTAGACAGATTTCCCCTATGTGGTAAACTCCATAGTCATGTTAATTTGGATCAATATGCAAACAGATCTTGTAGAACCTGTGAGTAAAAGAGAGAGAAAAGCTGGTAGCATTAGCTTTTGTAGACTTGAGTCTACTTCATTGGGAGCATGTGAAGAAGCAGACTTACGTCTGCTTATGCTACCAACCTATGCTACCAGTTTCTTTCTTTCAGCTAATCTCAAAGGTACTACAAGATCCCTTTGTATCTTGAAAGAATTCCAGATTCAGAATTCAGCCTGATTACTGGAAGTCAACCAAAATGTGGTTAGGAAGCAGTCTTGGGGAGGCAAACAACCAATCAGAAGTGGATGGAGCATGTCAGGGTCTTTGGACTCTTTCAAACGGGAGGAATTTCTCCCAACTCCGAATGGAGCCAATGCGGATTCATGTAAATTCGCTTGTTTAGCGAATTTACATGAACCCCTGCTCCATTCGGAAGAACCCCTGCTCCGTTTGGAATTACTTCCCATTACCCGAAAATAACCCCCTCCTGCCCGAATTTGCATGCGAAGCTTTAATTCGCAATAAAGTAAA
The DNA here is from genome assembly GCA_034509955.1 of Urosaurus nigricauda. NCBI lineage: Eukaryota > Metazoa > Chordata > Lepidosauria > Squamata > Phrynosomatidae > Urosaurus > Urosaurus nigricauda. The sequence continues at coordinate 122,726,524 of JAOEGL010000001.1, read as the reverse complement.
ACCCATGATTGCATTCGAATTGGCTTCCCTCTTGCCCAAATTTGCGTGCGAAGAGTTAATTTGCAATAACATAAAACCCATGATTGCATTCGAATTGACCTTAAATTATACTTCCAATTTAGCCTCCTATGAAAGAGTAGTTTGTTTCCTTTTGGAGAAAGTGATGGTGAACAACAAGAAGAGGAGAGACAAGGACATTGCTGCAGGAGCTGAAGAACAGTTCAAGGTCTTTCTTCCAGCCTGTGTGTGTCTTAAGAAAATGAGGAGATGTTCACTTTTCTGCATGTGAGAGTCCTAGCTGAGAGAGTGTGTGCATTTTTGTGAGAGGAATGCATTTTTGTGAGAGGAATTGTGTGTGTGTGTGTGTGTGTGAGAGAGAGAGAGAGAGAGAGAGATATTCCTCTGTAGAGCAACAATTCATTTATGTTGACAATGCAATCACACAGATATCTACTCATAAGCAAGTCCCATCGAGTTGAGTGGAATTTACTCTCAAATAAATAACTACAAGAGTGTAACCCATGTGACATCTTAAAAGGCCATTGGAATGCATCTAGTTCTTTATGACAATCATATTTTTTCCCAGTGGTATGTATTTGAACTAATACTATTCCATTTTTTCCCTAGAGCTGAAGGTGTTGTACCTGATTTCCTCCTGAACTCTGTCCCCCATTAGTCTTAACAATCCTCTCAGTCTTGACTGAGAGGCTGTGACCCACATGAATTTTATGCAGAAGCTAGGGTATATATGAATCCGATCTATAATGTATGTTGAGCAGACAGAATGGGTGTGAACATAAAATGCATGCAGTGACAATGAGTCTGAGAGAAAGCTGTCATTATGAGCAGCATCTGCTTGATTTTACATTAATGCATATTATAATACAGGTTGAATTTTTCTTATCCAAAATTCCAAAACCCCAAATAATCCAAAAACCAAAACTTTTTTATGGGTGGCTGAGATAGTGACTCTTTTGCTTTCCAATGGTTCAGTGTACACAAACTTTGTTTCTTGCACAAAATTATTTTAAATATTGTATAAAATTTCCTTCAGGCTTTGTGTATAAGGTGTATATGAAACATAAATGAATGTTGTGTTTAGACTTGGGTCCTTTCACCAAGATATCTCATTATATACTTATATGCAAATAAAGGTATTCCAAAATAAAATGAAATAAAATCCAAAATGAGATCCATCATAAGAACCTTAAACAGCTTTAAAAAGGCTGTTAAGATGGATCTCTTTCAACAGGCCTTTCCTGAATAGATATCCTGGCTACCAAAAGATAGCCCAACCTGCTTATCCCTGATTCTGCTGGTTATTATTTGTCTGTGTTTTTATTTTAAGTATGTTTTAAACTTGTAACTGTTTACTAGTATTTTAAGGGGGGGTGGGATTGTGGGATATGGAATGTATATTTTAATGTTGTAAGCTGCCCCGATTGCGTTGAGCAGAGAGGTGGGATAAAAATAAATTATTATTATTATTATTATTACTATTAAAATCCAAAATACTTTTGGTTCCAAGCATTTTGTATAAGGGAGACTCAACCTGTATTTATAATCATGCTGCATGCACATAAACAATATTACATTTATTTATTTAGGGCATTCTTTCCCTTACATTCAGTTTGTATATACAGAGGTTTTTCATCTTAAAATACTACCGTTTGATGTGCTCTTCCTCATTAATAACTTCTGTGCTTTCACTTGCATCCTCATGTCACTCAGCCACATGTCTTACAAATTCACATAGGTGTCCCTATTTTCATTTGAGAATTTGAGATCCAACCCAATGTTTTTCAGTTTCAGGTCTTGTTGAGACCTGAACACAACTATATATTGAGAAGGTCTATGGCACTCTCAATATATTTGCTTGATGTTCCTAAACAGGCAGATCTATTTGCTTCTCCTTTTATCCATATCTCTAGGATGAAATCATTTCCCTAGGCTTTGGTGTCCATATCAAAAACCTGGGAAATTATTCAGCCAAAGTTAACTACTTTTGTTTCTCTTGAGTTTCAGTGAGATAACTAAGCATAAGTCACTCACTGAAACTGAAACCAACACACGTGGCTAATAGTAAGATTTGGGCTTGATTGATTGAATTTTTCTCTGTAAAGTCAAAACTGTGTTGAAGCATCTGGATTTTACATTACCACTGGAGGCCCATCTTCAGTCAACTGTTATACATGAATGCATATGTGAGGGGTGTTTTTTTTTTTTTTAAATGAAAGCATTCTGGGGATAATATGGTATCTGTTCAATACACTGCAACTTAAAGAAAACACTCCTTCACCTCCTCCAGTGTACCCACTCATTCTATCCTGTATTTCATACTCAATACTGTATGGAAGAGATCCAATAGGATAGTCTACTGATGGAACAGCTCCCACTAGCAGAACTAAAAGAGGGACAGTCCCCTGCATAATCTCCCATGAGCTTCCCAGAGTCAGTTGTTTGGTAGCACAAAGGCCTGCAGGGGAAAGAGGAGGGACAGGAATTGGCAGTTCTGAGAGGTGAACCCCAAAACTTAATGTTGCCACACTCTGGAACGTTATATGAACACAGTAAACAAAAGCTAAATGGACTGACATAGGCTTTGGAAAAGAAAGACGCACTTGCATTGCCGAATACATTTCCACAGTGGGCACAAAAGAAATGCTCTGGATGCCAGGTCCGATCCATGGCCGTGAGAATTTTCTACAAGAAAAAGGAGAAAAAATCATGGGATGTCAGCACTAATAAGTCAAGAAATCAAAAGAAGACTAGGACTTGCAAGGGCAGCTATGAAGGAACGAGACAATATCCTGAAGTGTAAAGATATACCATTGAATACTAAAGTTAGGATTGTCTATGCCATCCTATTTCCACTTTCTAGTTATGGTTGTGAAAGCTGGACAGTGAGGAAAGTGGATAGGAGGAAAGTCACTCATTTGAAATAGAGTGCTAGAAAAAAATGGATACCATGGACTGCCCAAAAGACCAATAAATGGGTCTAGAGGCAATCAAGTTTAAACTCTCTCTAGAAGCCAATAATACTAAACTCAGACTGTTGCACTTTGGCCATCTCATTAGAAGTCAATAATGCTTTGTAAGGTAGAAGGCAGCAGAAAAAGAGGAAGGTCACATTCTAGATGAATATATTCAAACAAGGAAGCCATGGTCTTAAGTCTGCAAGACCCGAGGAGAGCTGTTGAGGACAGGATGACTTGGAGGTCTCTCATTCATAGGGTTGCTGTAGGTTGAAGCTGATTTGATGGCAGTTAATAACAACAGAAGACCCTCAATGGTTAGATGGGCAAAGGCAGGTGAATAAGAAAAGAGAGAAAGAGAGATACTGGACAGACTCCTCACTTTCCTCCCACTCTGAACTGGAAATGTCTCCATTGAGAAATTACAGCTGGAAGGCAGGGTCAATATTACCTACCTCTTGGATGGGTGCTGTACAGTAAGCACAGCGAGGGGAGAAGAGCTGATGATAGTCTTCTAGGCAGTATGCCTTGCCTTCCCGCTCATAGAAAGGAGAGGAGCCCACTTCCTTTCCACAATGGGCACAGAGGAAATGTTCAGGGTGCCATGTCTTTCCCAGAGCTGTAACTACCTGGAAAGCAGAAATTCAGCAATGACCCTGTAAAAAGTATGGTTCAGAGGCCCACTTTCTTGTCCACTAAAATATCTGCCATAGGTGCCACATGTTCTCAAAAGGACCATTCTTTTTGGAACATTAGAAACTACCTTATACTGAGGTATATTGGTCTATTCAGTATTGTCAACTCTGACGAGCCCCAAAACCTCTCTACGGTTTCAGCCAAGAATGTTTCCTGGACACGCTGGCAATCCCTGCAGGTGGCCCAACCGTTTGGCTTCCAAAATCACATGGGATCACATTTGTTCAGGGCAATATGGCAATATATATAATAACAAGGGTCCTAGTTTGCTCAGTAAGCAACAGGGTTTGTCTGGGTTGAGAAGGCAGGACCCTGAGCTGTATGTGATAGAAATAATAAGAACAGGTTACAGGAGAAGAGGGCTGTTCCCTCCACTGGGACCAAACTGAACACACTGCAGGAATTTTATTTTGGGCAGTGACAAACATGCAATTGTTTCATGGCCACCATGATGAGGCAGTGAACAAGAAAAAAGGCAGATTTACTTCTCTTGATTTCTTTCTCTCACCTTTCCAGCTATGGGCTTGTGGCAGGAAGCACAGTGGCCTTTGGGCACAGTGGCAACACCAAGGTCCTGCAAATCATGTGTCAGATCCTTGAGCATGCTATCGAGATTGTCTGTGGTTTTGTGTTCTACTGATGGTGATTGTCCAAGACCATCCTTTGCATTTGAAATCTGCAAAAAAGCAAAAGATTTCTGCATGAGAACTGATAGCATCCTATATGGGACTTGAACGTGAATGCTCTCTCTCTTTCTCTCTTGCTCAATCTTTCTCTCATTCTTATTTTTCCAATTAGGAGTCCAGTCATTTATACCCAGAAGGCAAGATTCACCATGCTAACTAATGAACCATGACTTTCTCTGTCTGGCACATGAAAGATAAAGCATCCTTCATCATCAACCTCCTAGTTCTTCTGTTTAAATATAAACCACCCACTCCTCTTCTCCTGTTTAATGCCTTCTTTTATCTTCCCTTTGAAAGACCCCATTTCACTATCTCTGGAAGCACTTTCATTAAACTCTTCACCAGCCTTAACATTTTATGTCAGTTATATTTAATTTTTCAAAATGTATACTATGGTGCTTATAACACTAGTCAATTGTTTTGGGTCATTACATTTTTAAAGTAAATTTTATTAAGTATAAAAACACACATCTGACTTATAAACACAAATACAGAAACATGTTTACATAGCCAAATATAGATATATAGATATATAGAGATATAGATATACAGATATATATACCATCAGTATCTCCAAATACATTATGTAACTTCCTCTTTCTCTTATCCTTCTATTCATATTACATTTTCTTTCCTTCCTTCTTTCCTTGTATCTCTTTTAGTACCCATCATTTCCTCATCATTCCTTTCTCCATCCTCCTTTGCACATATACTGTGTTCTTCAACCCCATTCGATCCATGCTATTATATCACTTCTTCATACCTTCATATAACTTTTACATACCCTCATCCATTTTCTCCTACCTTCATAATACATTCTCAAATCTTCATTCCACTTCACATACCTTCCCTAATGTACTTCATCATTGTCTCATACTTCCTCTCTGCCAATACTGGCCCATCTCTTGCCATCTGAATGACTTTCTTTTATAGTAACATGCTTTTGTATAACTCAGTCTACTATCTTCCCTACTAATTCCTTTAAAAGAATCAACATTGTATCACTTATATCTCCAGATATTAATTCACACTGATTAAGCACATTTCACTTATTCAATTCACCTGTAAACTCAATACCGCTATATCACCCCACTTTTCTTTTTAAAAATTAATCATTCTGGAACATTCTTTAACAAACTTCTCTAATGAACTGTATTTTGAAATTGAAATGCTAATTACAATATAAAAGGATTCCATTTGAAAACTGCACTCTTGCACCATCGCTGCATTTGTGCTTGAGTGGCATTAATTCCCATGTTCACTTTCTCGCACATGAAATACAACAATACCATTCATGCCACCTTGTTCTCTCTACCTCCTGCTTTCTTTAAAAAAAGAAAAGCCAAGAAGCTACAATTGCACAGTTATAGCACTATTACGGTATATAATTGACTGCATTCCCTGCACATAGCACACCACTTCCAAGAGCTTTTTTCTGTGTTTTCCCTGTTTGCCAGCTGACACCTGCCTGGTTCTGCTTTTGTATATTACTCTTTAAAACTTTGTATATTTACTCTTTATTTTTTCCCTAAAACCTTTTGTTTCTCTGGTCATGAATCCTTATTAGGATTACGTTAGAACTGTGCTATTGCACTACTCCCTCTTTTAAAAAAATATTAAGTGCTGATGAACAGAGAATGAATATATATGGTTCTCTTGGGACCTCTTGGGAATCCTAGAGTCCCCTCAGCTCAACCACTTGAAGCACTGTTGTCTGGGGTTTCCCTGCTGGTGGTCCCCAAGGAATCCCCAAAGAAGGAGCAATGAAACCCACCTGTACCATACCGACTATGCTCCCATATCACAATGAAATGGAATGAAACATTCATACCCAAAATGATTACTACACCATAGCAGGATAGGGATCTTTAACAGATTATTTTAAATAGGAAAAATTAATTTTGAAATAACCTGACAGCAGTACATCTTAGTACAGCCAAGATTATTCTAATTCAATAATCTCTAGACAAAGACATAAATTGTGGTATAAAGTATTGCATAAGTTCATCTTTTATATTGGTCTTGGCTCCTTGTTCTTATCACCAAACTCCTCAAAATTTCCTACTTCTGCAAATCCCTTTCTGGGCTACCCACCTATGGACCTGTTCTGTGTTGTTCAGTTTATTGTGTCTGAGATGGACCTTGGAGAGAATGGAGGGTGCTGGAAAGAACACTCCTGAGCTCCTATTTCCCTACTGTCTCCCTCTCTCTCACACACACAGGTTGTAACAACTACCTCCCTTCCAGCTCTACCTGCTTAATCATATTAATCATTTTTCTGCTAACACTATTTCCCACACTGGTGCCCTGGACATTGTTCTTCCTCTTTTGTTCCACCCTCTGTATATCCTTTCAACTTTTACTAAAAGTTTCCCTTCATTTTCCTCTTGTCCATGCTACTTTTGTAGCATGCAAGTTCAATGAATGCTAGCAAGGCACTTCTGCCCCTAATTTGCTATATTATGAAGAGCATAATGTGTCACATAGAAATAATTTAGGATGGCCTTCCCCAAATTGGTATCCTTCAGATGCTTTTGACCAGAATCCTCAGGGTTCCTAACCATTGGCCATGCTGATTAGGGTGGAAGGGAGTGCATGGCTATGCCATCTAGACAGCACAGGTTGGGGAAGACTGGTATAGGTATCCACACATCACCTTAGACTGAAGTGTTCCCAGGGAAGCCAGAAGGTCATCCAGCTGATGAGCAGCTGAGGTGGAAGAAGGTGAGGAATGCAGGGGTTGTGGAGTGGACACCTTGCTGCACAAGAAACAAAGGCACATTTATGAGTGAAGAAACAGAACAGAACGTTTAATTTGTAGCATCAGGCAAATTTCTCATCTCCCACTGGGCAGAGCCTCAGAATCTCTACAATCATTTGGTGGTGGTGGTGGGATTCTGGAAGTTGTAATCTGAAAAAGAAACATAGCCATAGGCCTGTTGGTGACATACACAGGCATAAGTTGCATTGCCCATGCAGAATGACCTTTCTGGACAATGGAAAATGACCCTATCCAGCTGATGGTCATAGGAGTGGGTTTCTGGATGAGGAACTATTGCAGATATGTAAAAATAAACCTAGATCAGTACGTCAATGTGCATTATGTACTGTCTCTGCCCATTGCACAACAGGTGATAGCTATATGCATCCACCATTTCTCATATGTTGTGCTACAGAGGTGTTCAGTATGAGATTGCATAGTGCTAGCATAGCATAACTGCTAGTAGATCTTTACATTAAGCTGAAATGATGTAGCTTCTCAGTAAATGTGCCAGAAACCAAGTCTTAAGTACTGTACAAGCAAAGATTTCACCATCTCTGTTCCATGACTGGTGTGTTATTTCAGTGTCTCTGCATCATATAAGTCATATGAACATTTTGCCTGTTTATCCTCACCCTAATTCTATCCATTTCACATGAGAGTGTGTCAGCATAGAACCCATACTCCATCTTGTGAAATTTTGTAGAAATGCCACAAAACATCTGAGAAACTGGCAGAATGGAAAGTTTCACTTGAGAAGTAACTGCAAGATTCCAAGGAAATTATCGAACACGTGGAAATTTACTCCTCCTCTACTTTCTCAGCTCAATTAATGCATCTAAAACAAGAGTGGACAACTGTATCCCACCAGGTATTCTTAGCTCACATTGGTCCCAGCCAGCATAGCCAATAGTGGAAGAATTATTGGAATTGTTGTCCAACAACATTTGGAGGGCCACTGTCGCTTGCCTCTGATCTGAAATCAGACTAAGATCATTATCTGGTTAAGTAATGGTATAAGTATCTTTTATAGGTAATATTCATTAAGCTGTGTTGTTCTTTTTAATATTGGTTTTCACACACTTTAAGAATCTAGAAATTACCACTCAGTGGTACTTGAAAATGGGCAGAATAATTTCCAGCTCAGGGAAATTACTAACTCAGTAAATTTGAGTTATGAGTATGCATATATGGTCCTTCTGTTTAAAAAATTAAAACTGGTCCCTATTCTGAAAAAAACAAAAAACATAACAACATGCCATACTTAAATGAATGGATCTGTCCATACAAATATTCAGGGACTCAAAAGAGTTGCATCCTCATACAGATATTTAAACCAACAGCTGTGGAACAAAGATAACCACAGAGCAAAGTGAATGAACAGATTTATTAGAGGAGTGCCTACAATGTTACTTGTTAGGGCTGCTGATCAGTGGAATGGGATGTGTGAATGTATTCTCTGTTCAGCTCCTTTTTTAATGTTCAAGTGAATGACCCAAATGCCTAATTAACCCTGATAAAATCAGGCCATCTGGATCAGACTAGAGTTTAACAAATTTATTTAGAATGCATATCCATCACAAGATGACAATGATAATAAATGATAGTTTGGTTTTCTCTCTTTTGTTATAATAAAACTATTTCATTGGAAGCAGGTATGAGCTTGCTTTACATGATACTGAAACATCTGTGTGGGTAAAATTTGTCAAAGCATTTCTTAACATGATATATCCTGCTCTTAAGTTTCATATTTCTAATACAAAAACAAAAGCTATTGTAATCATGCATAGCTATTTCTAGACCATCAGCTGAATTGATTGTATACAAGATAATAGCACTGAAGCTTCTAAAATCCTCTGTTAGACAAAATGGAGTAAAAAACAAAACCCACCAATCCACTCTCTATATGGAGTTTCAAAGTAGACTTATGTTAGGGAAACTAGAAATTAGCTGCAATCCAGGAGACAACAAAAACTGCAATTGTGTGGTCTGGGCAGAGAGAGGAACTACAAATTGAGATCTGGGTACCTTTCAGACCAGAAATAGTAATATTTGTTGGTCTGTTTCTGTCACACAATCAAAACACATTGTGTATTCCTGTATGGAAGATGGTTGGACCAGATTATTCTTGTAGTTCTTTCTAACTCTATGATTCTCTGCTTTATCACATTCGGGGGCAAACAGGAAGTTAAATGAAAGTTAAACTAGAGTTAAACAGGAAATGTACTGTGATAAACATAGGGCATTTCCTATTTAGCTCTCGTTTAGCTCTTGTTTAAATCCTGTTTTCCCCCTAGTGTGATAAAGCAGTCTGTTGTCCCACTTTAACTGATTTACAATAGTTACATCCTATGAAATTCTGGAATTTTTGAGAGCTAGCATGGTATAGGGTTTTTTTGAATTAGGATTCATGGCTCAGCCATAGAAACCCACTGGGTGACCTTGGGCAAATCACACTTCCAGCCTCAGAGGATGGCAATGACAAACCACCTCTGAAAAAACTTGCCAAGATAATTCTAAATATTCCATGAAACTGCAAATTCAAGGATTCCAAAGGATGCAGTCATGGCAATTAAAGTGGTATCAAAAGGCCATAATTGCTTATATGGTACAGATGGTCAAACACTAATCACAGACAAAGCCTCCATCCTGAATCGATGGGCTGAACATTTTCAAAGTCTCTTCAGTGCCAACCGAGTAGTCCAAGGCTATCATCCAACATATAATACAACAACCGATAAAAAATGAACTAGACATGGCTCCCACTTTGGACAAGACCATTAAGGCCATACAGCAGATGAAAAATGGCAAGGCAGTCGGGATTGATGGAATCCCATCTGAAGCTTGGAAACACGGAGGTCATGAGCTCCATGCTAAGTTCCACAAGCTCCTTGTGAGTTGCTGGGAAAAAGGTGAACTGCCATCAGACCTCCAAGATGCAGTTATCATCACCCTATATAAGAAAAAAAGGAGTAAATCTGATTGCTCAAACTATTGAGGTATAACACTGCTCTCCAATGCTGGAAAAATCCTTGCAAGGATACTCCTGAACAGATTAGTTCCTACTATTGAAGAAGAACTTCTCCCTGAAAGCCAATGTGGCTTCAGAGCTAATAGGAGCACTACAGATATGGTATTTGCTCTTAGACAATTGCAAGAGAAATGCAGAGAGCAGAACAAAGGACTCTATGTAACATTTGTCAACCTTACCAAAGCCTTCGACACTGTGAGTAGAAAAGGTCTGTGGCAGATCCTGGAATGACTAGGATGTCCCCCCAAATTCCTCAAAATGATTATCTTGCTACATGAGGGCCAGCACAGTCAAGTCAGATATGTCAGAGCCCTTTCTAATAACTAATGGTGTGAAACAAGGTTGTGTTCTCGCTCCAACTCTATTTACAATCTTCTTCAGCATGATGCTCCAAAGGGCTACAGCAGATCTCGAAGAAGAAGATGGCATCTATATATGTTACTGTACTGATGATAGCTTGTTTAACTTACACACAGACTCTAAACTATCTAGTCCATGAGCTGCTTTTCACTGACGATGCTGCCCTTGTTGCCCATACAGAAGCAGCTCTGCAGTGCCTAACATCCTCCTTTGCAACAGCTGCAGAGCTGTTTGGGCTGGAAGTCAGCCTGAAGGAAACAGAAGTTCTCTACCAGCCTGCACCACAGGAAGAGCACTATCATCCCCCACATCACCATAGGCAAATCTGTGCTTAAGTCCGTCCAGCAGTTCACCTACCTGGAAAGTATCATCTTCTCAAACGCTAAGATTGATAAAGAGATTGATCACAGATTAGCAAAGGCATATAGTGCATTCGGAAGGCTTCACAAAAGTCTGGAGTAACAAACATGTGAGGCGAATCACAAAAATCAGTGTACAGAGCCATTTTACTTCCATTCTCCTCTATGGATCTGAAACATGGGCCATCTATCTCCAACATCTATGACTCCTCGAATGCTTTCATCAGTGCTGTCTATGCACAATCCTAAATGTACACTGGACTGACTATGTGATGAATGTTGCTGTCCTTGAGCAAGCAGGGATCACCAGCATTGAGGCCATGCTACTGAAAACGCAGCTGCGCTGGGCAGGCCACGTTTCTAGGATGGAGGACCACTGACTCCCAAAAATAGTACTTTATGGTGAACTTGCCATGGGTCAGCATAAGAGGAGCACCCCAAAGAAGAGATACAAGGACTCCCTGAAACAACATCTCAAGCTTGGCCAAATTGATCACCAACAATGGTCTTCCCTGGCATCACATCGGGAGGCCTGGAGACACACTATCCACAATGCTACAGCCTCTTTCGAGAACTCATGCTGAACGAGTCTTGAAGAGAAACGACAATGCAGAAAGAAACATCACCCATGTAGACTTTTTGCTGTGCTCTATGCAACCGGACTTGTTTATCTTGGATCAACCTTTTTAGTCATCAACGCGCTTGTAGAAAGCATGGGATGAGTCCTTCCTGAATCTCCATTAGTGAAGAAAAGCCAGAGAGATTTTTAAAAAGTTCTGTGGGGGTTCTAACTCTTGTATGTATTTTAAAAAGGAATTTTGATACAGCTGAATGGTGATATGTCTGTCTTTCAAGAGATATCAAGTGAATTTGGCTTCAGTTGTATATGCATTTGCCTGGGAGGAAGCCCCAGGGACCTGAATGGGACATTATGGCATAGTTGTGCATACGATTGTACTGGAAGCAGTTACACCTGTAATCATTTTTAAGGAAATGGTAATTTTTTAGGGAATTTTTAGGGAATTTGAAAACTAGAGGTTTGACCATCATCAAATGGAGAAAACAAGAAGCACAAGGGGCCAGTGTAAGCAGAAGGCTGGTCTTCCTTCTTGCTGCTGCATTTACCTGTAAATATTATCTGCATCTTCCTCTTGATGTTGAATGCTGCGTCCCAATAGCACCTGGAAATATATAGAGAGTAGATTTTCAAAGTGAACATTGCCTTCACCCAAAGCTATCTAAACATATCCTGGTCTCTAATATTGGTATCAATTATTAATTTTTTAGAAGAGATGAAGCATGAGAAATGATTACAACCCCTGTTTCTCTAGAGCACTCTTCAGTTTGGGTGGCTATCTTCCAATTCATTACTTTAAAAATTAGTTTGGAGAAAGTACATGGATGTAGCTAACAGGTGGGGAAAATGAGGCATTGCCTCCCAAATAAAAATTCTGCTCTCGTCGGGACTATCAACAGGATTTAGAATAAAACAGACAAATTAACTTCTGCAATAGAGGATGAGGGCAACTATGAGTTGTCTCTTGCTCTGGAAAAAAAACCTAAGGGTGTTTAGAAAATTAGTACATTGTCTCATCATCCATGAAAAAGGATATCTCTTTACATCTCTACAGCTTATGACAGTTTTCTTTGCCATTCTTTGATTTTCTGCAACCTTAGATTTTGGGGGCAAGAATTTATTCTGCCAAAAAATATTCTCAATTTGGGCAAAATATGATGCCTCTGGGCAAGTGGAATGAAAATGCACAAAAACACTTAATAACCTTGCCCAGAGGGAGACATTTTTTGCAATTTTCTCATTTTTGAGAAAGATTAATATACCCTGAAAGGTCATCTTCAGTGCTGTAACTAAAGAGGTGCTTTACATCAGTGAAAAAAGGTGCAACCATGCTTGCACAAACAAATATGTGCCTACAGAGGACATTAGAGGCAGAGCAAGAAATAGCTAATATACCCGTCACAGCTGCCGCCACTATTTTGTCTGTGAAGGGAGGGACTGGAGGTGGGGCAGATGTCAGTGAGAGGTTCCCATTGGCTGGACAATGCCCTTGGACAATGCCCAGTAGCAAAGACCGAATCTGGAGCATGCACACCAGCACAGACCCATGATTCTATAAATGTGTTGTCATGTTTATATTTATTGTTGTTCTTATTAATGGTTTATTTTTAACTGCTTTTAATTTTGTGTCAACTTTAATCATATTTTTAATTTTTGTAGGATGTTAATTTTTTCAACTTTATTTTAACTTTGAGTCCCTGGGAGGAGAAGAGGCAGGGAAGAAATATAACAACAGTGATATCAGAATTGCTGAAACAGGGTCCTGGTAATTTCAAGATTTGCATATGGGCCAAATCTTTCATCTTATAATAACCTTTTTCATATCTTAGCCACATTTTGTGCTTCCTGAGTTTTTAATTTGGATATTACAAATCAGACATCAGAGCAGATGCACCAAAGAAGGGGATGAATTCTCTTGTGGGGACAACCTGCCATGCAGTTCACCATGGGGAACTTCACTTTTCCATAACTTGTAATTTGTTAAGGAGGTAGATAGGATAAGGAAAATACCTTTGGGCCTCCTGGGGCTAACTTCTTGTGCTGAGTGGCTTTGGTCTCTGCTGATGTTGCTGCTGGTTTCTCCTTGTTGTCACGTTCCAAAAGAAAGCAAACTTTTGCTGGTTCTGAATCACTCACATTCAAACTCAATGAGGTTTGTTCCAGTTCTGCCAACAAAGCATCTAGAGGAAAATATATATATACATTTTCTTTTTCTTCCTTCTCTGTGCTTTTGTTTCTTCTATGCTCTTTGATATCTCCCATCTTTGGCAATGGGACCCTATTGCAAGTGGTTAAAACCCTGGGTTACCTTTCCCGAATTCAGTCCTAATTGCAAAGAAATCGCCGCTGAAATTGCCACCTTGGTCCATCCCGGATGCAGCTCGGGTCCTCTAAGCCACTTCGGCAGCCATTTTTAGAAGTCAGAAGTTTCCAACTTCTAAAAATGGCCACCGAAGCAGCTTACAGGACCTGTGATGCATCTGGGATGGACCTGGGCAGCAATTTCTATGTGATTTCTATGTGATGGCACCCATCTACCTCCCAAATTAGGACTGAATTCGAGAAAAGTAAGATTTTAACCCCATGCAATAGGGTCCAATGACAAAGGTTTGCTGCATTTTAAAAAAATCCCTTTCTTTTTAAAAATAAAAGACAGCTTGGGATAGAAGTTGCATAAATCAGTCTGCACTGCCTCTTTACATCTTCCTTAACTTGCTGTAAACAGAGCTTGTCCAAAAAAGTTACTTTTCAGTTGACAGCTCCTACAAATCCTCTATGAATGTGGCCACTGGTTATGATGACTGAGAGATTCTAGGAAATGCAGTCCAAAAGAATAACTTTTTCAACCTCTGGACACACATACAATTGTTTCACACTCTTTTGTTGAGCCTTGCAAGGCACTTTCTTCCACTCAGCATTATTCACTAGTATGTCTTCTTTTCACATGATAGATCGCATTCCTACCAATCTTTTTGTGCTGGTCTATGACCATAATAAAGATAAACTGAACCAATCCTCTGAAGAATGAAATTAATACCAACCTTAGACAGCATAATTCTGTCATGACTGGGAGGAGACCTTTAAAAGCCACATCATCATTTCTTCTTCCTCAATTTGATATTTGGTATCTGCCACTTCTAGTTTTGTCCGGATGTATAAATTCCCCTCTTTTGGCTTTCAAATATGTGATCAAGTGGTTAATCATACAGCTTTCCCACTCACAAAATAAAGTGACCAAAATCAGTGATGTTTGAAGGCATAAGAAAGATGCTGTTACTATATAGCTTACACTATTTCCTTATATATGTTATGTTCTTCCCTTGTGGAAAGGAAAGCTGGTTCTTTCCATCCTTCTTATCATATACTCCAGTTTACATGTTAGAAGGAATCAGTGTGAACATAAATGTCATTTACTTGCATGTGTCTTACATGATATTGTGTTATGCCCAAACCACTTTCTTTCATTACAGGATAGGCAAACCTGTTGATTTCTAGAATGCAAATTTTGCAAATTCCAATAAATTATGTTTATTGGAAAATTGTTATTTCTGCTTCTAAAGAGGCCAAAGCTTGCAGGTAATGCCCTTTGGAATTCTTATCCCCATGGAAATTATTATGTGCATGCACAACAACAACAACAAGAAGTAGATATATGTCTGTGTGCTTCCCTATATCTTTTTTAGGTTGTAAGCCCCTTTCAACAAGGACCAGTCATACCTGTTCTTTGTGAAGTGTCATGTGCATAGAATCTATACACATAGACTGTGTTTACAAATAATAATAATAGTAATAATAATAATAATAAGCAAAATAGTGAATAATCAAGCTAACCTTCTTTCAGACAGTTCTCCTTCCTAGTAACAATTTGAAGTTTCTCTCTTTCATTAATCCAGCCCCCTTCAAAAACCATTTTTCGGCTAGCTGTTTCCTGAACATTATGGCAATTTTTCCCCATGGCATTCTATCTTCCCTTTCTTGATGAAATTGATTTTCAATTTCTCTACCCAAGAGGATATCATCATCATCATCATCATCATCATCATCATCATCATCATCATCGGTTGAATCTATACAATTCTGGTTAAGAGGCAATCTTTTATGGGCTGAGAAGTAGGAGAAAGCTGCTACCCTAACTTAAGAAAATTGATTAATGAAGATAGTTTAACTTACGCAAATGAACAAACCGTTAACTCTAGTTAAGGAGAAATCCTCGACAAAATGTAAAAAACATTGAGAAATGTTTTTTTCTTTCATACATTCCTATTTGGGTCAGTTAATGTTAACGGTTTTAGGTTTTGTAAACTGAATTGAGATTGCTTATAGGGTGAAGCAGACCAGCATAAAAGAGTAACCAGAGGCCGCTCTGGTCCTGACCAGGAGGCCGGGACCATAGCGACTGGTCGGCCCACCCCTCTTCTAGATCTCACCCAGTGTGCTCTGAACACCCCACATCCCCTGCACCCCCTCCAATGATGTCATTGGAGGGAGTCAGAGTGTTTGTTAGTTTTTGTTAGTTTTTTGTGTTATATTGAGCTTGTTGTTGTTTTGTTTGTAGTTTTTGTACGGTAATTTTTAGCCCTATATATGTATAAGCTATTTGGAGTTTGTTGTTGTTAAAAATGAATTATAAAAAAGGATCTCTCCAAAACTACTATATCATTACAACTAGATACACCATTGATACAAAGTAAATTATTATCCATTATTATCCATTCTCAGAACAATTTTATTTCCATTTTTCAGGTTTTCTATAGCCAAGACACACAGCTACAGTCCCCAAACCTATGGGGTGAGGTATTGTTTCCACCTATGGAAATTACTATATGGTTCCTCAGAGACCCAGAACTCTTTGAGAGGCTCAAAACTGGTAGGCAAGTCATAAATTTTCCCAATTGCATGTGAACTTTAAAAAAAAAAATAGTGAAAATTAAGAATGCAAATCAATTAATTGCTATCGCCAATACCATAAGCACTCAGAAGCAGTTGACAGCATTGCAGCATTTAAAACATAACTCTGGCATTAAAAAAAGTGTGTGGGGGAGAAAAATACATAAAAGCATGAAGTATGCTTTCTAACACCCTCATATTAAGTCTCTGTGCAGATATAGGTATCTTCAGAGAAAGGAGATGGCCAGAATCACAAAATCACAGAGTTGGAAGAGACCACAAGGGTCATCTTGTCCAGCTCCTGCCATGCAGGCACACTACCAAAATACTCCTGAAAGATAGTCATCCACTCACTGCTTGAAGACCTTCAAAAAACAAGAATCCACAACCCTCTGAAACATTGTGGAACAGCTGTTACTATTACAAAATTCTTCCTAATGTTTAGGTGGCATCTTTGTTTTTGAGATTTTATTCAACAAATCGTGCTCTAGTCTATGGAGCAGCTGAAAAAAAGCTCACTCCATCTGGAACATGTTGCTGTTGTTGTGTGCCTTCAAGTGTTTCTGACTCATGGCAACCCTTAAGCCAGGGGTTTCCAACCTTTTTGACTTGTGAAGCCCTAACTGCTCCATAGAGCAGTTTTTTAAAGAGGGGTGTTGCCACTGTTTTCCTCCGAGGAAAAGAGAGTATGACTTGCCCAAGGTCACCCAGTGGGTTTCCATGGCCGAGCCAGTATTTGAACCCTGGTCTCCAGAGTCATAGTCCAATGCTTAAACCACCACACCACACTGGCTTCACCCTCCTCTGAACACATTCCGGCTTGCAAACATCTTGTTTGAACTGGAACTGTGCCCAGACATATATCCCTGATATCTATCTCCCTTGACCAAAGAAAAACTAAGGAAACTCATTGAACAGGAAATGGATTGATGCAGGGTCTGCCAGTTCCCTCCCAGCTTATGATATTAGGGTCAATGAGCATAGACACCATGAGGCTTACATTCAAATAGCTCCCTTCAGTTATCTCTTGGCCTATAGTCCACAATCCTTGAAGTGTTAGATGGACACATGCATCTTACAAGAACTTGTAAATATAACTTTGGAGTACAACAAACAGAATCGCAAAGGTGTGTAACTGTGACACCCACTTTGTTTTTTGAAATAGTTAAGATTTAATGCCAAGCCATGGTCTGGTGTCAACTCCATAACAGGATTTGGAAAAGTTACTTGTTTGGACTACAGTTCCTAAAATCCTCAGTGGTCATGTTGGCTGGAAATTCTGCGAGATCCAGGGTAGTTCAAAAATCTTTCCATGCTCTATGCCCTTCTGTGAACTATCTAGGGTGGAAACAGCTTTTGGTGGGGCATGAAGAATGATCTAAACAAGGTTGCTGCATTTCCTCCTACAAAATCTTTTTTCTTTCTTTTTTATACTTTTCTCAACTGCCCAGAAGTCAGAAATTTAGCTTTTTAGAAGCTTATTTTTTTTGTTATGGAGAAAACTATCTGCTGCTGAGGGCTCTGCCAGAAAACTTTGCTTCAATGGATGCTTGATCTCTTCATCACCACAATTCTCCCTGTTCTCTCCCATGAAGTATGGGGTCACCTAAGACCATCAGAAAATAGTAGCAAAATTACAGTTATGAAGGAGCAATGAAAATTTGTGGTTGGGGGTCAACACAACATGAGAAACTGTATTAAAGGGTTGCAACATTAGGAAGGTTGAAAACCACTGTCCCAGAGTATTCTGCACTGAGATCCCATTCCTTCAGCTTCTGCGCTTTTGCTGCTGAGAAAAAGAGCTACTTACCTAAATCATCCATTGCCTATTTGCACACGGTCTTCTCTCTAATTGGCTTAAGGGTCCCCAAAAGACTGATAAACCCGCTGGGTAGTAGAACCAAGGCAGAAATGAGCACAACTACGAATGTGTGGTATGGTAGTTTGTACAGACTTCTTTAGTTCCCCTCTCTACCAGGACTTCCCCTCTTTAAGAGCTGAGCACTTCTCACCCCCTCCCCATGAGTCAGATTTTGAAGAGCTAAAAAATGTACTTAAATTGTTGAACAGGAAGTGGTAACAGTCTGATCGTTTCAGATACGTACAAATCTGAAGTGACTGTTGGGTTATCTTTCATGTCGATAAGGTACCTATCCTGTTGCACTGAGTAATGGCATTTTACAAGCAAAGGTTAAAGCATTCCTTGATTCTTTTCAAACTGGGTTGATGGCTTATGAGTAGAAGAATCACTGAGGTTACTACCTGACAGATGCTGAAAACCTAAAGATGTCAGTTATACACTGATGTTCACAAAGCTTGGAACAGTTTTTTTTTTTTTTACTACAGATCTGCACTCCGAAATTTACTTTTCTCTTGGCATTCATAAGTCCTTTTTCTGTATTACATAGAATTATAGAATTGAAAGAGGCCACAAAGGCCATCCTGTCCAATTCCATTCCGCCTTGAAGGAAGACGCAATCAAAAACTCCTGGCAGATGGCCAATGAGCCTCTGTTTAAAACCTTCAAAGAAGACTCCACCATACATTGAGGCAGTTGAACAGCTCTTACCGTTAAGAAGTTCTTTCTAAGGTTTAGATGGAATCTCCTTTAAATCCATAGCTCCATACCCTAGTCTCTGGAGCAGCAGAAAGCAAGGTTGCTCCATCTTCAATATGACATTCTTTCAAATATTTAAACATGCCTATCATGTCACCTCTTAATTTTTTCTTCTCCAGGTTAAACTTACCCAGCTCCCTAAGCAGCCCCTCAGAGGGCATGATTTTCAGATCTTTCACCATTTTGGTCACCCTCCTCTGGACATGTTCCATCTTGTCAACATCCGTCTTGAATTGTGCTGCTCAGAACTGGACACAGTATTCTAAGTGAGGTCTGACCAAAGCAGAAAAGAATGGTATTGTTACTTCCCTTGATCTATTTGTGATGAGAATACTGGGTTGTTGAAAAGTCTCAGTAGGGTTAGCCCTGTCATTAGACAATGTGATATGACTACCTTATGTGGACGATGCTGGAGGGGGCAGAAATGATACTACCACTCCATATCTTTCTTCCTGCCTTTCCCAGTCTCCTCAGTTGGCACCTACTGTGTTTCCCCGAAAATAAGACAGTGTCTTGTATTAATTTTTGGTCCCAAAGATGTGCTAGGTCTTATTTTCAGGGGATATCTTATTTTTCCATGAAGAAGAATTCACATTTATTGTTGAACAAAAATTTTTTTTGAACATTTATTATATACTGTATATATGTTTATATACAAAAACTTTGCTAGGTCTTACTTTCAGGGGAGGCCTTATATTTAGCAATTCAGCAAAACCTCTACTAGGTCTTATTTTGCAGAGATGTCTTATTTTTGGGGAAACAGGGTAATGGTTGCAATGCTTACACATATCTGGCTTGAACTAGCAGCTGTCTTACACTTGGTCTCTTTCTTCCACCACATTACAAAATCACCACTGGGAAAGGCCCTGACCAAACAAGCAGGAGGAGACAACCAGCACAGGACCTGCACTTCAGTAGGCAGCTTGTGCAGACATTTTTAGTTTCCTCTAAATTTGTACCGCAGAAAGTTATCCATCCTGAGCTGAACGCACCATGGTAAGACAGGGTCTTCCAAATCCTCCCTTTCCTAGCTATAGTCCTCTCTCTCCTTCATTATCAAAGTACTGAAAACAGCCTGGTGAATTGGTTCCCCTGTGCCCATATATTTTGCCCTACCCGTTTCTTGTAGCAGAGGAAATCTGACATAGCTATATCAACATCTCAGAATTTGACTATTTCACAATTGTCTCTCAAAGGGAAATGATTCCCCTTCCTCTTCAACACACTCAAACATTGCAATGTATATGTACAGGCACATGCAATTTTCTCTCATAATTTTTGTTTGGAGAAAAGTAGTAAAATAAAATGTCAGGCCTACATACCTGAGAGGGAGGCAGAAAGATCCAGAAAACCCATAAAAGGTTAGCATTAAGATAACAAAGAACAAAATGAGATATAATGTGAAAACACTGCCAGCCTAGACACACAACTACTTGTATCATGTCAGCAAGACTTTTATATGGGGCATGCACTTTAGATATGTTTTTAACTTTTGTAGGTTTATGTCATTTTATACTATACCTTTTATTCTGTTTTTAGCTAGCTGATTTTAATTGTGTGGATTTTTAAAAACTTTTTTATTGTTTAATTAAAAAATAATACTTTTATGGGTGCCTTTCTGGGAGAAAGGCAGCATAGAAATGAAATGGAATAAATAAATATTCTGTATAAACCACATGAGTAGAGTTTAGCAATGGAAAGCCCTGCATTATATCCAACATTTATAGGAAGTACTTTTGGATAACCTATTGCAAACATACATAACAGATACATGAAATGACTCTTGCCTTGGAATAATAGATCAAGGGACTAACTCATACTTTCCAGCATTTCACAGAAGAAAACCAGGACGCAAGCAAGATCAGAGAGTAGTCTAGATGGCAGAAGTTATTAACAAGAAAGAGCAGCAAAGCTAGGAGAAACTGGATTCTACACCCTCTTCTTCTCCTCTCCTCTCCTCAATTAACTGAATGAAAACAACTTTTGCAGTTTGTATTCAATTTGCAGCAGAAGGAAGGTGAGAACATGGGGGAAAGAGGAAGGAAGACACAGAATTTGAGACACTTTGAAAGCAGCTATAAAACTGGGATGACAGAGGATTAATCAGGACTGTCTTTACCAAATCTGGACATTTGTGTTTTTTTTTGTTTTTTTTTAAAAATAATTTTTATTAATTTTAAAAAGAAATAAAAAAGACAAACAAGCATGAATGCAGAGTTTCCATAACACATTCAACTTATACAACAATCGTTATATCAACTCTTAACTTCCTTTATTAAACTTCACCATTTGAAAAAGTCGTATATCAACTTCTCTGTTACTTATCATTTAAGATAATTCTTCTCCTTATGATTTAACAGAAATTAAATTGTTTCTATCCTTCTGTTTAGATTAATCCGAAAAATACCTAATTCTGTATGACGGTCTCTTTATCTTTTGACTGTTAGGTTGAACATTATTAACAAAATAAAAAGTAATAATATACTATGTTCTCCATATATCTTGTTTCCCCAAATCTGGACATTTGGAGGGTATGCTAACAAAAGTAGTAGTTCTCAACCTTTGGTTTTCCCAATGTTTCAGACTTTAGCTTTCAGCTAGCTTGGCCGATGGTCAAAGATTCTGGAAGCTGAAATCTAAAACATCTGGAGGACCAAAGATTAAGAATGACTAAACTAGAGAGATTATCAAATTTCACATATAAGCAGAAAATGGCTGAGAAAATCCAAAAAGGTCACACAATGACTAGAATCCTGATATTACAATCAGCCCTCTGTATCCACTCTGCCACTGTATTTATGGGACGGATTTTGATATCCACGGTGGGTCCTGGAACCAAACCACAGCAGATACCAAGGGCCCACTGTACTTTAAAAAGGTAAAAGTTTTCCCGTTGACAAGGTTGTCAAGTCGTATCCAACTGTAGGGGGCAGTGCTCATCTCTGTTACTAAGCTGAAGGGCCAGCTTTGTCAAAGATGACATAGCCAGCATAATTGCATGGAATGCTGTTACCTTCCACCAAAGTGGTACCTATTTATCGACTTGCGCTTTTACATGCTTTCAAATTAATAGGTTCGCAGAAGCTGGCACTAGTGATGAGAGCCCACCCCATCACACAGTGCTTGGACCTCGAACTGCCAACCTGCAGATCTTGCAATTGTCAGTCAGCATCTTAACTGCTGAGCCACATAATGCCAGAGCCACATAATACCAATGTTGGTATGGAGGAAATTGCCATGTGGATGTAGTGGCCATGAAGGAGGTCAGGCACTAGAAACACAGACTGCTCAGGTGTCTAATCTGTACTGAAGAAATAATGCAGTTTGACATTATTTTAACTGCCATAGCACAATGCTATGGAATTCTGGGATCTATAGTTCATTATGGCACAAGAGCTCCTTGACAAAGAAAGAATGCTTTGTACTCTTCTGAATCTGAGCTTCTGGTGGTGTGGTTTTAAATAACCTACAAGCATCCTGAAAAGATTAAGTTCTTTCAACTTCCTTCTAACCAATGTATTTGGTTTTGCAAAATTTCCTCTTTCAAAGTTAGGGCGAGGATCCTCTTGGTGTAGCGTGCTTGTGGTTGTGCTATCACCAGGGTTGCATAGCGGTACAAAGGGAAGTCAGACCAAATCTGCTGGTTTAAATCTAACCTGCACTTCAGAAATAATACAATTTGACATTGCTTTAATGGTCATGACTCGACAGTATGGAATTCTGGGATTTTGTAGCTTTGTGAGATATCTAGCTTTCTTTCTTTATCAGAGAACTCTTGTGCCATAATGAACTAGAAATACCAGAATTCCATAGCATTGAGCCATGGCAATTGATCCATGAGCAGTCTGTTTTTAGTGCTTAACCTCCTTCATGGCCACTGCACTCAGATGGAAATCCCCCCCGCCCCCCATCACCACTGATGCGTTGATGTGATTACTCTGGTGCAATGTACTAACAGGATTCTAGTCATTAAGTCTCTGACAAATAAGCTTCATCCAACAGCCCAGCCCCTCTTTTCCTCCTTGTGCTCTGCTTAGCAGGAAGATTTTAGCAGCATTGGCATTGGGAGGAACTTGGCAGTGAGTAAAGGAGGGATGGAGAAACACAGACTTTCAGTATTAGACTGTAGCAGTGTGTCTGTAGTAAACAGTGCAATAAAGTCTAAGGACTTTTTCAAATGGGCAAAAAGGATGGGAGCATAGCACGATGCTCCAGTCAGTGTTGCATGATCTAGCAAAGATTTTTAGATGATGTTGTGCAACATCGGGATAATTCTGCCATTATCCCATGAATAAAAAGGAGTTTTCCAGCTGCTTTTCATTCACAGGACTTTCCCATGAATGAAAAGCAGCTGGAAAACTCCTCTCTATTCATGGGATAATGGCAGAATTATCCCAATGTTGTGTGACATTGTCTGAAAATCTTTGCCAAATTGCACAACACTGATGGGAGCATTGCGCTATGTTCCCATCCTTTTTGCCTGTTTGAAAAAGTCCTAAGCTGGGAAAGAACGGAAAGGATGATACTGTAGTGGATACTACAACAGCTGTATGTGCTGCCTACAACAGGCAAGGTAAACAGCCGTGGCCTACAGAATTCCTTACTGAGGATGCGTGAAAAGCAAAAGAGAGAGAAATGGGGAAATTAGACAAGTTTGCTTCACTAGTTTCCCTTTGCAATTTAAAAAAATACAGATCTGGCCACCAAAATAAAGATCATGAGAAAAGTGGAGGTTCATGAAAAAAAAATCCCAGTGTACATTTTCAAGTGGTTTGTAAAAGATTATTTTCTTAAACTTGTACAAGGCTTATCTGATCTGGTTGTTTAGTGTTGCATGTGCATATTGTTAATTTTTTGTTAAACGTTTGCTGAAACATGCAGAACAGCTTTTTCTCTTTGATGGTGTAAGTTCCTATCCTTATTATTTCCATGCTATTTCTGCCTCTGATAGCAAATTTTCTTTTAAAGAAGTTATGCTCAGGAACACGTTTACTTTATTAATTAAGTTTTGCCTGTACTTGGATTGTCAGAAAACAGATGTTAAAGTAATGCTAAGGGAAGATAGGGAAATGATCGCTATGCTTGCATCAGTTTTCAGGAAAGGCAATTATGGAGCTAAATAACATAAAGATGACAGAACATGTTTCAAGTTTACTTTAAAAAAAAAAAAAAAAAAAAAGCAAACCACTGGATCCAGACAATACACATACCCCAAAGTCCTCAACAGTTCAAACCCCTGCTTGTTTATTGATAATTAAGCTACATTAAATCCAAGACATTCAACTCCCAAGAGGCTGAAACGAATTGAATCTCAAATAACGCAAATGTCAAATTGCTGATCTCATACCAAAAGCATGTGGCATTCTTATTCAGGGATTGGAACATTGTCAAAAGGGTTAGCGATGGAAACTTGGGGATTAAGGATGAGCTGCTAGAAAGCATTGTAAAAGTTAGCATTATAAAACATAAATTTTATGTTACAGAAGAAGAAGCCTTGCTAGGAAGAAATCAGCAATAAGAAAGTTAGTAAGCATGTGAATACAGAAGAAGAAGGCCAGCCCTCCACATCAGAAAGCTGTGAATCACTGCTTTAGTGCACACTATGTGCTAGGACTTTCAAAGGGCTTATGAAAATTCTCTTCCCCAAAATACCTGAGTAAATTTAGTAATCAAGGGATAAGAAGATAGATCTCCTTGTGAATTAGTAATTGATTAGAGAACTGGAAGTATATGGTATAAATCAGGGTGGGCGAAATGTGCCCTGCAGGCCACATGCAGTCCCAGGGCTGTTTTTGTGGCTCCCAGAGGCAATTCTCTCTCGTATATTTATATTCTCCCCCCCCCCTCCGAGTATCTCTAAATACACTCTAGGCAGTATGAAAGGCTTTTCCACCATGTTTGAAGGTCCTCCCTCTCCCAGTCAAAAATAATATTTGCAAATAAAACCACTTGCCCTAAAATGTCCACTAAGGGAGAGCAGGGGTTCATTTTCACCACATTTTGTTGTTCCCCATGGCCACTTTAGGCCCAGAGAGTCCTTTTGTGAAACCCAAAATCTGTAGAAAATGCTCCCATACTCCCTAGAAGGATTTGTGAGCAAAAGTATAGGCTCCTAGCCTTTCCTGGTTGCCCATCTCAGTATAAATGGTAAATGGACAGCTCTCCAAGGGTTACTCAAATTCACATTCAGAATGAAGTTCTTCAGTTTGCTCATACATGAGTTTGGAGGAAGCATAGAGATAGTTGTCCTGGTGGCTGAAAGTCCCAACATTAATCATAAAGGGAATGATGCAGTTGGAAAGAACTTTGGCTCTATCCAAAGGCAAATGAAGTGTTAAGTGTTACATATTCAACAGTTGACTGACAGCTGCCATTCCATTACAACAAAATAGAGAGGAGAAGGCTCCCCCCCCCCATCCCATTAGCTTGCCTCTGAGACTAAGGGCCCTTTCACACTAAACAAATATAGTGCTATGTTTGCATTTGAACTGCCACGGCTGCATCCTATGGAATTCTGGAGTTTGTAGTTTGAGGTGGTTTGGGGTGGTACCAAAGGGTGGTGGCACCTGGTTTGGCTCTTCGCCCACTGTGTTCATTGAAAGCGCCCTAATTCTGTTCAGCTTCTTGCCTTTAACTGCTTCTATCCCAGCTGGTTATTGTAAGAGCTTTGTAAACTGAAGAATTCAGTTCCCTTTCCCTTCTTATCCCCCTTTTCCTTTTGCTTTCTGTCTTCTAGATTGTAAGCTTGAGGGCTAAACCTTTTAATTGATCTGTAAGCTGCTCTGCAAACTTTTTCAGCTGAAGAGCAGAGTTCAGCTGAAGTGCAGCTGAAAATGCTTTAAATAAACACATAAACAGCTATTTCCGGAAACCTGATTTTGCATATACTGTACAGTACTGGACAGTGATCTGGTAAAAAAATAACCATTGTGGGATTTTACAGGGCAGGCAAATGAAACTATGAACTCAACTGAGGTATCCACAATTCAAATGCTGGTTATGACCAAATAAAGCACTACATCTATCCATGGGAGCATGCCTACATCTTACACTCTTCAAGGGAGCACATTGTCTCCATCCCACCCCCCTCACAGGCCTGTCTGGTGAGGACAGCGGGGAGAGTCTTCCTGGCAGTGGGGTCACTAGGGGAGTGCGAGGTGTGAAGTCTGCACTGGGTGACACCACAAAGGGAGGGTGACATCTGGTCTGGCCCTTCATCTGCTATGGGGAAGGGGTGCGGAAGGTAGTGGGGGTGGTGGGCACACAACCCTGCTGGCCCCCTCATTGCCCTGGTTCCCTTCACTAAGGAAACCAGGGCAATGGGGGGAAAGGCAGGGATGAGGGATGTACGGATGCATGCAGGCATACCACTGCAAGCCTCCCATGTTGTTTTTAATGTGTTTTTAAATAAACGGAATGTTTGATTCGATTGACTGTTTAATGCTCTTAAATCTTTTGTAGTGTTATAGCTGTTTTGTTTTAAACTTGAGTTCCATATTGGGATGAAAAATGGAATATAAATTGAATAAATTAATAAGAAAGTGGGTTGCAATGTGTCTTGGTTATGGGCTTCATGGAAGGAGATGGCTAATGGTCATTCTAGGAGTCACCTTCTAGTTAAGTAATTATGATATTTGGTTGCAACCAAAATAAAAGCCCCCTTTTAAAAATTGTGTTAATTGCTATCATGTTGGCTTCAACTTATGGTTACCTGATGAATCAGAGACCTGTAATTCACCCTGTCATCAACAGCCCTAAAAATTCTGGGCCATAACTTCCTTGATTGAATATATCCACTTATCCTCCTGCCTCCCACTTTATATTGCCTTTTCAAATGAGTCATGTCATTTCATGAGATGTCCAAACAGAGCCCCATGGCACCTTAAAACCTTACAGATTTATCATGGCATAAACTTTCATGGACTGATCAGTATTTTGGAATAGATAGATCTCTAGTCTAATCCTGGGAGGCCTCTTGGGTCCTTAGGTAGAGGATTTGGCTTGATTCTCCCCAATGACGACTTTTCGGCTTTTAATTAATAAAGTAACCTGCATTATTTAAACTGGCCACTGGATGTCAGAGTCAGTTTGCAAATGAAGAACATAAATGCTACTGTATAATTCCTACTTGAACTGGTGAAAGTAGTTGTATGCTAATTTTAGATAAAGTCCTGCAAATGTATTTTCAAATTGTTTTGCATTACGAATAATGTTGTCACTTGTAAACATGTACAGCCAGGATAGTGTAGTAGTTTGAGCAATGAACTATCACTCTGAAGACTAGGGTTCAAATTTCTACTCGGTCATGGAAACCTTGGGCAAATTACACTCTCTGAACATCAGAGGAAAGCAAAGGCAAACCCACTCTGAACAAATCTTGCCAAAAAAAAAAAAATCACGATAGGTTTATCAGAACTTGAAGGCACACAACAACAAAACTACTCAAGTATAACTATTAAGTAATATTTTTAAAAATGAAATAGAATCTTATGGCACCTTGGAGTTTTGGTTGTGAGAATAGACCAAAAATCTGTAATATAATCATTCATTTGATTATATCTGTCATCTCTACCAACACCATAAGCAGCAACATTTTATTTTTGTTATGCATAAATTTCAATGAATATTTTATCATAATTGACATACTGCATTTAATGATATAGAATCATAGAATCATAGAATCATAGAGTTGGAAGAGACCACAAGGGCCATCCAGTCCAACCCCCTGCCATGCAGGAACTCCAAGTCAAAGCATCCCCAACAGATGGCCATCCAGCCTCTGCTTAAAGACCCCTAAGGAAGGAGACTCCACCACACTCCGAGGGAGTGTGTTCCACTGTCGAACAGCCCTTACTGTCAGGAAGTTCCTCCTAATGTTGAGGTGGAATCTCTTTTCCTGCAGTTTGCATCCATTGTTCCGCGTTCTAGTCTCTGCAGCAGCAGAAAACAAGCTTGCTCCCTCCTCAATATGACATCCCTTCAAATATTTAAACAGGGCTATCATATCACCTCTTAACCTTCTCTTCTCCAGGCTAAACATCCCCAGCTCCCTAAAGCGTTCTTCATAGGGCAAGGTTTCCAGACCCTTCACCATCTTAGTTGCCCTCCTTTGGACATGCTCCAGTTTCTCCACATCCTTTTTGAATTGTGGTGCCCAGAACTGGACACAGTATTCCAGGTGGGGCCTGACCAAAGCAGAATAGAGTGGCACTATAACTTCCCTTGATCTAGAAACTATACTTCTATTGATGCAGCCTAAAATTGCATTGGCTTTTTTAGCTGCCGCATCACACTGTTGACTCATGTTCAGCTTATGGTCTACTTGGACTCCTAGATCCCTTTCACATGTGGTCTCGTTCAGCCAGGTGTCCCCCATCCTATATCTGTGCATTTCATTTTTCCGCCCTAAGTGCAGAACCTTACATTTCTCCGTATTGAATTTCATTTTGTTAGCACTGGCCCAGCTTTCTAGTCTATTCAGGTCATTTTGAATTTTGATCCTGTCCTCTGGGGTATTAGCTACTCCTCCCAGTTTAGTGTCATCTGCAAATTTGATAAGTATGCCACCAATTCTGTCATCCAAATCATTAATAAAGATGTTGAATAGCACTGGGCCCAGGACAGAACCCTGTGGGACCCCACTGGTCACTTCTCTCCAGGATGAAAAGGAGCCATTGTTGAGCACCCTTTGAGTTCGGCCAGTCAACCAATTACAAATCCATGTAACAGTTAACTTGTCTATCCCACATTTTGCAAGCTTGTTTGCAAGAATGTCATGGGGAACCTTGTCAAAGGCCTTACTGAAATCGAGGTATACTATATCCACAGCATTCCCTTCATCTACCAAGCTGGTAATTTTATCAAAAAAAGAGATCAGGTTCGTTTGGCATGACTTCTTTTTCTGAAACCCATGTTGGCTTTTTGTGATTATGGCATTGGCTTCTAAATGTTCGCAGACTCTCTGCTTAATGATCTGCTCTAGCACCTTTCCTGGAATTGATGTCAGACTAACTGGACGATAATTGTTGGGATCCTCTTTTTTTCCCTTTTTGAAGATGGGGACAACGTTTGCCTTCCTCCAGTCTTCTGGGACTTCTCCTGTTCTCCAGGAGTTCTCAAAGATTATTGCCAATGGCTCTGATATTACATTTGCTAGTTCTTTTAATACTCTAGGATGTAGTTCATCTGGTCCTGGAGATTTATATTCATTTAGGTTAACCAGGTATTCCTGTACTACCTCTTTACTTATTCTGTGCTGAATTTCCTCTATTCTGTCTCCTGTTCCATTATCCTTAGGTTGAGCACCCTTTGCCTTTTCTGAGAAGACTGAAGCAAAGAAGGTGTTGAGTAATTCTGCCTTTTCTCTGTCTCCTGTGAGCATTTTGCCATCTTCTGCACGCAGTGGCCCTACTGTTTCCTTCTTCTTCCTTTTGCTGCGGACATATCCAAAAAAGCCCTTTTTATTGTTCTTAACCTCTCTAGCAAGCCTGAGTTCATTCTGCGCTTTAGCTTTTCTGACTTTACCCCTACATGTGCTGGCTATTTGTTTAAATTCCTCTTTCGTGATTTCTCCATTTTTCCATTTCTTATACATGTTCTGTTTAAAACTTAGCTCATTTGAAAGTTCCTTAGTCATCCATCCTGGCTTCTTGAGACATCTTCCATTTTTCTTCCTCATTGGAACTGTTTGAAATTGTGCCTTCAATATCTCCCTTTTGAGAAACTCCCATCCGTCTTGAACTCCCTTTTCTTTTAGTATTCCTGACCATGGGATCACTCCCAGTATTTCTCTAAGTTTATTGAAATCAGCTCTCCTAAAGTCTAGAGTGCATGTCTGACTATGCCTAGCTTCTCCCTTCCACTGCATAACAAACTCCAGGAGAACATGGTCACTTCCACCTAAGGATCCAACCACTTGCACCCCATCAACTAGGTCTTCCCTGTTGGTTAAGATCAGATCTAAAATGGCTGATCCCCTTGTTGCCTCTTCCACCTTTTGGACAATGAAATTGTCTTCCAGGCAAGTGAGAAATTTGCTAGACTTTGAGGATTTGGCTGAGTTTGACTTCCAGCAAATATCCGGATAGTTGAAGTCCCCCATCACTACTACATCTCTCCTTCCTGATTGTGTGGTCATCTGTTCTAGAAAGGCATCATCCAATTCCTCTGCCTGAGTTGGGGGTCTGTAGTAGACTCCCACAGTAACATCCCTGTTATTTCCCTCTCCTTTAATTTTTATCCAGATGCTCTCCACCTGGCTTCCAGTATTGACTTCCTGCATCTCTTCACTGGTGTATATATCCCTGACATATAATGCTATTCCTCCTCCTTTCCTGCTTGGCCTGTTTCTCTTAAAAAGGTTATACCCCTCTATTTCTACATTCCAATCATGAGACTCATCCCACCAGGTTTCAGTGATGCCTATTATATCATATTTCCCTTGTTGTGCTAGGAGTTCAAGTTCATCCTGCTTATTTCCCATACTCTGTGCATTAGTGTAGAGACATTTAAGACCATGTGTCCTCTTTACTTGCTGCTTTTGCACATTTTTTTGCCTCCTACTGTTGGGTCCTTGCACTGTTTGCCTTGTTCCCTCTATGCCACTTGGACTATTCTCTCCATCCCTTTTGTCTTCCAGTATAATGTCTCCCTCCCCCACATAACTCAGTTTAAAGCCCTCCTGATCAGATTCTTCAGACTGTTGGCAAAAACGTTTTTGCCAACTGGCGTGAGATGCAGTCCATCCCTTGCCAGAAGTCCCTCCTCATGGAACCGCAGCCCATGATCCAAGAATCCAAACTGTTCTTGGCGGCACCATCTACGGAGCCAGTTATTCACCTCTGCTATTTTCCTCTCCCTTCCTGGACCATGCCCTTCTACCGGGAGTAGAGATGAGATGACAACCTGTGCATCCATCTCTTTCAGCTTCCTTCCCAGAGCCTCATAATCCCTTTTGATATTCTGAAGGCTGTGCCTTGCAGTATCATTGGTTCCCACATGAACCAAAAGAAGGGGATAACGGTCAGTAGGCTTGACAAGTCTTGTCAGCCTCTCCGTCACATGATGGATCTTTGCCCCAGGGAGACAACACACCTCCCGAGACATCTTGTCAGGCCCACAAACCACTGCTTCTGTACCCCTCAGCAAGGAGTCCCCCACCACGACCACCCGCCTCCTCCGAGGCTTAGCAGTGGCTGTTCCTTTTTGTGATACTCTCAGGCTCCCCTGCTCTGTCCCTGATGTCTGTCCCTGCTGCTTTTCCTCATCATCTCTGACAACAGAGAGAGATTCAAAGCGATTCTGCAGCTGCAAGCAGCTCACAGAACGTTCCCTGGTTTCCTTACTTCTGTGTGTGACCTTCCTCCAAGCATCTACCTCTGTTATATGTGGAGTGACCTCCTCCACCCCAACAACTCTCTGTTTCCCACCCAAGACATTCTGGCCTGTTCTGTTCAGGAGATTCTCCTGCTCTCTATGATGCTGGAGTGCAGATATCTGCTCCTCTAGCTGCTGTACTTTCTCTTCCAAGAGGGCTACCAACTTGCACTTGTGGCAGGTGTAGTTCGCCACCTCTGTAGGCAAGAAGACAAACATCCCACAGGTGTTGCAGGTGACTGCAGCAGGGCCTTCAGTGTCCATACTGAGACGTCTTAAGGAGGCACTGAAACAAGACTGTGGGCTTCCCTTGCTAGACTTGGCTTTTATTCCCAAGCTCTGTCACTGAGTTCAAGTCACGGGGCTTATAGTTATGTAGAGAGCTCCTGGCTAAAAGCTCCTTCCAAAGGCAAGTCTCTGATTCACTTCCTCTGATGCTTCAGGCCAGCTCCTCTTCTATTCTCTAAAAACCTCCTTGACTAGAAAAGAAAAATCAAAATTCGCGCGCCGTTAGGCGCGCGCTTCTGCTAGCCTTGAGTAGCCTTAAGTAGCCTGCCAGCAATGGCTCCCAGAATGCAATGGCTCAAGTGAAAATTAAATTAGATCTCACCCAAGCACATGGACTACAGCCTCCTCCTTTTCTTTCTCCTCCTTAAAGGAAATGCAGCTTCTGCTAGCCTGCTAGCCTTGGCTCAAGTGTAAATTAAATTAGATCTCACCCAAGCACATGGACTACAGCCTCCTCCTTTTCTTTCTCCTCCTTAAAGGAAATGCAGCTTCTGCTAGCCTTGAGTAGCCTTAAGTAGCCTGCCAGCAATGGCTCCCAGAATGCAATGGCTCAAGTGAAAATTAAATTAGATCTCACCCAAGCACATGGACTACAGCCTCCTCCTTTTCTTTCTCCTCCTTAAAGGAAATGCAGCTTCTGCTAGCCTGCTAGCCTTGGCTCAAGTGTAAATTAAATTAGATCTCACCCAAGCACATGGACTACAGCCTCCTCCTTTTCTTTCTCCTCCTTAAAGGAAATGCAGCTTCTGCTAGCCTTGAGTAGCCTTAAGTAGCCTGCCAGCAATGGCTCCCAGAATGCAATGGCTCAAGTGAAAATTAAATTAGATCTCACCCAAGCACATGGACTACAGCCTCCTCCTTTTCTTTCTCCTCCTTAAAGGAAATGCAGCTTCTGCTAGCCTGCTAGCCTTGGCTCAAGTGTAAATTAAATTAGATCTCACCCAAGCACATGGACTACAGCCTCCTCCTTTTCTTTCTCCTCCTTAAAGGAAATGCAGCTTCTGCTAGCCTTGAGTAGCCTTAAGTAGCCTGCCAGCAATGGCTCCCAGAATGCAATGGCTCAAGTGAAAATTAAATTAGATCTCACCCAAGCACACGGACTACAGCCTCCTCCTTTTCTTTCTCCTCCTTAAAGGAAATGCAGCTTCTGCTAGCCTGCTAGCCTTGGCTCAAGTGTAAATTAAATTAGATCTCACCCAAGCACA
Source organism: Urosaurus nigricauda (assembly GCA_034509955.1). NCBI lineage: Eukaryota > Metazoa > Chordata > Lepidosauria > Squamata > Phrynosomatidae > Urosaurus > Urosaurus nigricauda. Next base: position 122,693,707 of record JAOEGL010000001.1, on the reverse strand, counting down.
TGGACTACAGCCTCCTCCTTTTCTTTCTCCTCCTTAAAGGAAATGCAGCTTCTGCTAGCCTTGAGTAGCCTTAAGTAGCCTGCCAGCAATGGCTCCCAGAATGCAATGGCTCAAGTGAAAATTAAATTAGATCTCACCCAAGCACATGGACTACAGCCTCCTCCTTTTCTTTCTCCTCCTTAAAGGAAATGCAGCTTCTGCTAGCCTGCTAGCCTTGGCTCAAGTGTAAATTAAATTAGATCTCACCCAAGCACATGGACTACAGCCTCCTCCTTTTCTTTCTCCTCCTTAAAGGAAATGCAGCTTCTGCTAGCCTTGAGTAGCCTTAAGTAGCCTGCCAGCAATGGCTCCCAGAATGCAATGGCTCAAGTGAAAATTAAATTAGATCTCACCCAAGCACACGGACTACAGCCTCCTCCTTTTCTTTCTCCTCCTTAAAGGAAATGCAGCTTCTGCTAGCCTGCTAGCCTTGGCTCAAGTGTAAATTAAATTAGATCTCACCCAAGCACATGGACTACAGCCTCCTCCTTTTCTTTCTCCTCCTTAAAGGAAATGCAGCTTCTGCTAGCCTTGAGTAGCCTTAAGTAGCCTGCCAGCAATGGCTCCCAGAATGCAATGGCTCAAGTGAAAATTAAATTAGATCTCACCCAAGCACATGGACTACAGCCTCCTCCTTTTCTTTCTCCTCCTTAAAGGAAATGCAGCTTCTGCTAGCCTGCTAGCCTTGGCTCAAGTGTAAATTAAATTAGATCTCACCCAAGCACATGGACTACAGCCTCCTCCTTTTCTTTCTCCTCCTTAAAGGAAATGCAGCTTCTGCTAGCCTTGAGTAGCCTTAAGTAGCCTGCCAGCAATGGCTCCCAGAATGCAATGGCTCAAGTGAAAATTAAATTAGATCTCACCCAAGCACATGGACTACAGCCTCCTCCTTTTCTTTCTCCTCCTTAAAGGAAATGCAGCTTCTGCTAGCCTGCTAGCCTTGGCTCAAGTGTAAATTAAATTAGATCTCACCCAAGCACATGGACTACAGCCTCCTCCTTTTCTTTCTCCTCCTTAAAGGAAATGCAGCTTCTGCTAGCCTTGAGTAGCCTTAAGTAGCCTGCCAGCAATGGCTCCCAGAATGCAATGGCTCAAGTGAAAATTAAATTAGATCTCACCCAAGCACATGGACTACAGCCTCCTCCTTTTCTTTCTCCTCCTTAAAGGAAATGCAGCTTCTGCTAGCCTGCTAGCCTTGGCTCAAGTGTAAATTAAATTAGATCTCACCCAAGCACATGGACTACAGCCTCCTCCTTTTCTTTCTCCTCCTTAAAGGAAATGCAGCTTCTGCTAGCCTTGAGTAGCCTTAAGTAGCCTGCCAGCAATGGCTCCCAGAATGCAATGGCTCAAGTGAAAATTAAATTAGATCTCACCCAAGCACATGGACTACAGCCTCCTCCTTTTCTTTCTCCTCCTTAAAGGAAATGCAGCTTCTGCTAGCCTGCTAGCCTTGGCTCAAGTGTAAATTAAATTAGATCTCACCCAAGCACATGGACTACAGCCTCCTCCTTTTCTTTCTCCTCCTTAAAGGAAATGCAGCTTCTGCTAGCCTTGAGTAGCCTTAAGTAGCCTGCCAGCAATGGCTCCCAGAATGCAATGGCTCAAGTGAAAATTAAATTAGATCTCACCCAAGCACATGGACTACAGCCTCCTCCTTTTCTTTCTCCTCCTTAAAGGAAATGCAGCTTCTGCTAGCCTGCTAGCCTTGGCTCAAGTGTAAATTAAATTAGATCTCACCCAAGCACATGGACTACAGCCTCCTCCTTTTCTTTCTCCTCCTTAAAGGAAATGCAGCTTCTGCTAGCCTTGAGTAGCCTTAAGTAGCCTGCCAGCAATGGCTCCCAGAATGCAATGGCTCAAGTGAAAATTAAATTAGATCTCACCCAAGCACATGGACTACAGCCTCCTCCTTTTCTTTCTCCTCCTTAAAGGAAATGCAGCTTCTGCTAGCCTGCTAGCCTTGGCTCAAGTGTAAATTAAATTAGATCTCACCCAAGCACATGGACTACAGCCTCCTCCTTTTCTTTCTCCTCCTTAAAGGAAATGCAGCTTCTGCTAGCCTTGAGTAGCCTTAAGTAGCCTGCCAGCAATGGCTCCCAGAATGCAATGGCTCAAGTGAAAATTAAATTAGATCTCACCCAAGCACATGGACTACAGCCTCCTCCTTTTCTTTCTCCTCCTTAAAGGAAATGCAGCTTCTGCTAGCCTGCTAGCCTTGGCTCAAGTGTAAATTAAATTAGATCTCACCCAAGCACATGGACTACAGCCTCCTCCTTTTCTTTCTCCTCCTTAAAGGAAATGCAGCTTCTGCTAGCCTTGAGTAGCCTTAAGTAGCCTGCCAGCAATGGCTCCCAGAATGCAATGGCTCAAGTGAAAATTAAATTAGATCTCACCCAAGCACATGGACTACAGCCTCCTCCTTTTCTTTCTCCTCCTTAAAGGAAATGCAGCTTCTGCTAGCCTGCTAGCCTTGGCTCAAGTGTAAATTAAATTAGATCTCACCCAAGCACATGGACTACAGCCTCCTCCTTTTCTTTCTCCTCCTTAAAGGAAATGCAGCTTCTGCTAGCCTTGAGTAGCCTTAAGTAGCCTGCCAGCAATGGCTCCCAGAATGCAATGGCTCAAGTGAAAATTAAATTAGATCTCACCCAAGCACATGGACTACAGCCTCCTCCTTTTCTTTCTCCTCCTTAAAGGAAATGCAGCTTCTGCTAGCCTGCTAGCCTTGGCTCAAGTGTAAATTAAATTAGATCTCACCCAAGCACATGGACTACAGCCTCCTCCTTTTCTTTCTCCTCCTTAAAGGAAATGCAGCTTCTGCTAGCCTTGAGTAGCCTTAAGTAGCCTGCCAGCAATGGCTCCCAGAATGCAATGGCTCAAGTGAAAATTAAATTAGATCTCACCCAAGCACATGGACTACAGCCTCCTCCTTTTCTTTCTCCTCCTTAAAGGAAATGCAGCTTCTGCTAGCCTGCTAGCCTTGGCTCAAGTGTAAATTAAATTAGATCTCACCCAAGCACATGGACTACAGCCTCCTCCTTTTCTTTCTCCTCCTTAAAGGAAATGCAGCTTCTGCTAGCCTTGAGTAGCCTTAAGTAGCCTGCCAGCAATGGCTCCCAGAATGCAATGGCTCAAGTGAAAATTAAATTAGATCTCACCCAAGCACACGGACTACAGCCTCCTCCTTTTCTTTCTCCTCCTTAAAGGAAATGCAGCTTCTGCTAGCCTGCTAGCCTTGGCTCAAGTGTAAATTAAATTAGATCTCACCCAAGCACATGGACTACAGCCTCCTCCTTTTCTTTCTCCTCCTTAAAGGAAATGCAGCTTCTGCTAGCCTTGAGTAGCCTTAAGTAGCCTGCCAGCAATGGCTCCCAGAATGCAATGGCTCAAGTGAAAATTAAATTAGATCTCACCCAAGCACACGGACTACAGCCTCCTCCTTTTCTTTCTCCTCCTTAAAGGAAATGCAGCTTCTGCTAGCCTGCTAGCCTTGGCTCAAGTGTAAATTAAATTAGATCTCACCCAAGCACATGGACTACAGCCTCCTCCTTTTCTTTCTCCTCCTTAAAGGAAATGCAGCTTCTGCTAGCCTTGAGTAGCCTTAAGTAGCCTGCCAGCAATGGCTCCCAGAATGCAATGGCTCAAGTGAAAATTAAATTAGATCTCACCCAAGCACATGGACTACAGCCTCCTCCTTTTCTTTCTCCTCCTTAAAGGAAATGCAGCTTCTGCTAGCCTGCTAGCCTTGGCTCAAGTGTAAATTAAATTAGATCTCACCCAAGCACATGGACTACAGCCTCCTCCTTTTCTTTCTCCTCCTTAAAGGAAATGCAGCTTCTGCTAGCCTTGAGTAGCCTTAAGTAGCCTGCCAGCAATGGCTCCCAGAATGCAATGGCTCAAGTGAAAATTAAATTAGATCTCACCCAAGCACATGGACTACAGCCTCCTCCTTTTCTTTCTCCTCCTTAAAGGAAATGCAGCTTCTGCTAGCCTGCTAGCCTTGGCTCAAGTGTAAATTAAATTAGATCTCACCCAAGCACATGGACTACAGCCTCCTCCTTTTCTTTCTCCTCCTTAAAGGAAATGCAGCTTCTGCTAGCCTTGAGTAGCCTTAAGTAGCCTGCCAGCAATGGCTCCCAGAATGCAATGGCTCAAGTGAAAATTAAATTAGATCTCACCCAAGCACACGGACTACAGCCTCCTCCTTTTCTTTCTCCTCCTTAAAGGAAATGCAGCTTCTGCTAGCCTGCTAGCCTTGGCTCAAGTGTAAATTAAATTAGATCTCACCCAAGCACATGGACTACAGCCTCCTCCTTTTCTTTCTCCTCCTTAAAGGAAATGCAGCTTCTGCTAGCCTTGAGTAGCCTTAAGTAGCCTGCCAGCAATGGCTCCCAGAATGCAATGGCTCAAGTGAAAATTAAATTAGATCTCACCCAAGCACACGGACTACAGCCTCCTCCTTTTCTTTCTCCTCCTTAAAGGAAATGCAGCTTCTGCTAGCCTGCTAGCCTTGGCTCAAGTGTAAATTAAATTAGATCTCACCCAAGCACATGGACTACAGCCTCCTCCTTTTCTTTCTCCTCCTTAAAGGAAATGCAGCTTCTGCTAGCCTTGAGTAGCCTTAAGTAGCCTGCCAGCAATGGCTCCCAGAATGCAATGGCTCAAGTGAAAATTAAATTAGATCTCACCCAAGCACATGGACTACAGCCTCCTCCTTTTCTTTCTCCTCCTTAAAGGAAATGCAGCTTCTGCTAGCCTGCTAGCCTTGGCTCAAGTGTAAATTAAATTAGATCTCACCCAAGCACATGGACTACAGCCTCCTCCTTTTCTTTCTCCTCCTTAAAGGAAATGCAGCTTCTGCTAGCCTTGAGTAGCCTTAAGTAGCCTGCCAGCAATGGCTCCCAGAATGCAATGGCTCAAGTGAAAATTAAATTAGATCTCACCCAAGCACATGGACTACAGCCTCCTCCTTTTCTTTCTCCTCCTTAAAGGAAATGCAGCTTCTGCTAGCCTGCTAGCCTTGGCTCAAGTGTAAATTAAATTAGATCTCACCCAAGCACATGGACTACAGCCTCCTCCTTTTCTTTCTCCTCCTTAAAGGAAATGCAGCTTCTGCTAGCCTTGAGTAGCCTTAAGTAGCCTGCCAGCAATGGCTCCCAGAATGCAATGGCTCAAGTGAAAATTAAATTAGATCTCACCCAAGCACATGGACTACAGCCTCCTCCTTTTCTTTCTCCTCCTTAAAGGAAATGCAGCTTCTGCTAGCCTGCTAGCCTTGGCTCAAGTGTAAATTAAATTAGATCTCACCCAAGCACATGGACTACAGCCTCCTCCTTTTCTTTCTCCTCCTTAAAGGAAATGCAGCTTCTGCTAGCCTTGAGTAGCCTTAAGTAGCCTGCCAGCAATGGCTCCCAGAATGCAATGGCTCAAGTGAAAATTAAATTAGATCTCACCCAAGCACATGGACTACAGCCTCCTCCTTTTCTTTCTCCTCCTTAAAGGAAATGCAGCTTCTGCTAGCCTGCTAGCCTTGGCTCAAGTGTAAATTAAATTAGATCTCACCCAAGCACATGGACTACAGCCTCCTCCTTTTCTTTCTCCTCCTTAAAGGAAATGCAGCTTCTGCTAGCCTTGAGTAGCCTTAAGTAGCCTGCCAGCAATGGCTCCCAGAATGCAATGGCTCAAGTGAAAATTAAATTAGATCTCACCCAAGCACATGGACTACAGCCTCCTCCTTTTCTTTCTCCTCCTTAAAGGAAATGCAGCTTCTGCTAGCCTGCTAGCCTTGGCTCAAGTGTAAATTAAATTAGATCTCACCCAAGCACATGGACTACAGCCTCCTCCTTTTCTTTCTCCTCCTTAAAGGAAATGCAGCTTCTGCTAGCCTTGAGTAGCCTTAAGTAGCCTGCCAGCAATGGCTCCCAGAATGCAATGGCTCAAGTGAAAATTAAATTAGATCTCACCCAAGCACATGGACTACAGCCTCCTCCTTTTCTTTCTCCTCCTTAAAGGAAATGCAGCTTCTGCTAGCCTGCTAGCCTTGGCTCAAGTGTAAATTAAATTAGATCTCACCCAAGCACATGGACTACAGCCTCCTCCTTTTCTTTCTCCTCCTTAAAGGAAATGCAGCTTCTGCTAGCCTTGAGTAGCCTTAAGTAGCCTGCCAGCAATGGCTCCCAGAATGCAATGGCTCAAGTGAAAATTAAATTAGATCTCACCCAAGCACATGGACTACAGCCTCCTCCTTTTCTTTCTCCTCCTTAAAGGAAATGCAGCTTCTGCTAGCCTGCTAGCCTTGGCTCAAGTGTAAATTAAATTAGATCTCACCCAAGCACATGGACTACAGCCTCCTCCTTTTCTTTCTCCTCCTTAAAGGAAATGCAGCTTCTGCTAGCCTTGAGTAGCCTTAAGTAGCCTGCCAGCAATGGCTCCCAGAATGCAATGGCTCAAGTGAAAATTAAATTAGATCTCACCCAAGCACATGGACTACAGCCTCCTCCTTTTCTTTCTCCTCCTTAAAGGAAATGCAGCTTCTGCTAGCCTGCTAGCCTTGGCTCAAGTGTAAATTAAATTAGATCTCACCCAAGCACATGGACTACAGCCTCCTCCTTTTCTTTCTCCTCCTTAAAGGAAATGCAGCTTCTGCTAGCCTTGAGTAGCCTTAAGTAGCCTGCCAGCAATGGCTCCCAGAATGCAATGGCTCAAGTGAAAATTAAATTAGATCTCACCCAAGCACATGGACTACAGCCTCCTCCTTTTCTTTCTCCTCCTTAAAGGAAATGCAGCTTCTGCTAGCCTGCTAGCCTTGGCTCAAGTGTAAATTAAATTAGATCTCACCCAAGCACATGGACTACAGCCTCCTCCTTTTCTTTCTCCTCCTTAAAGGAAATGCAGCTTCTGCTAGCCTTGAGTAGCCTTAAGTAGCCTGCCAGCAATGGCTCCCAGAATGCAATGGCTCAAGTGAAAATTAAATTAGATCTCACCCAAGCACATGGACTACAGCCTCCTCCTTTTCTTTCTCCTCCTTAAAGGAAATGCAGCTTCTGCTAGCCTGCTAGCCTTGGCTCAAGTGTAAATTAAATTAGATCTCACCCAAGCACATGGACTACAGCCTCCTCCTTTTCTTTCTCCTCCTTAAAGGAAATGCAGCTTCTGCTAGCCTTGAGTAGCCTTAAGTAGCCTGCCAGCAATGGCTCCCAGAATGCAATGGCTCAAGTGAAAATTAAATTAGATCTCACCCAAGCACATGGACTACAGCCTCCTCCTTTTCTTTCTCCTCCTTAAAGGAAATGCAGCTTCTGCTAGCCTGCTAGCCTTGGCTCAAGTGTAAATTAAATTAGATCTCACCCAAGCACATGGACTACAGCCTCCTCCTTTTCTTTCTCCTCCTTAAAGGAAATGCAGCTTCTGCTAGCCTTGAGTAGCCTTAAGTAGCCTGCCAGCAATGGCTCCCAGAATGCAATGGCTCAAGTGAAAATTAAATTAGATCTCACCCAAGCACATGGACTACAGCCTCCTCCTTTTCTTTCTCCTCCTTAAAGGAAATGCAGCTTCTGCTAGCCTGCTAGCCTTGGCTCAAGTGTAAATTAAATTAGATCTCACCCAAGCACATGGACTACAGCCTCCTCCTTTTCTTTCTCCTCCTTAAAGGAAATGCAGCTTCTGCTAGCCTTGAGTAGCCTATAATACAGAAATTATAGCTACTCAAAGTGTATGTGTAAATGGATTGACAGCAATGGACTAGCTGTTTACAAAACTAGCTATTTATAAATCACCCCACCCCCACTCCAATTTCTTAAAGTGCTACATGGCTGAGTTCTTAATGCTGTTCTTATTCCCTAATATCTAGTAATAAATTATTTGAAAAGCTGCATGTAGTCTAACATATAATAACTGACAAAAGGTATTACTTTCCAAAATACATTGCCATGTGTTTTTATCAGCAATAAATCACAGATCCCAGGAAACCAGAATAATAATAATAATAATAATAATAATAATAATTTTATTTATAGCCCGCTCCTCTGTCATCAATCGGAGCGGGTTACAATAATTAAAAGACATCAAGATAAAACAATCCCAATAACCCATAACCCCACCTCCCACCCCTTAAAAATAAATTAAACCAATATCAGATTAAAATCCAAAAAATAAAAAATAAAAATAAAAATAAAATTGCATACATACAACATAGAACATAGAACATAACAAGCAGCCAGTCAATTCTATAGACACTGTAGATGTAAACTTCCTAGATAAAGTGATGGGAACTTGTAGGAGCGCACGTCCCAATGTCGTAAGCCAGTGTCGGGACCAGGAGTTAAGATGTTTCAGGGAAGGCCTGCCGGAAGAGATGCGTCTTTAAGGCTTTTTTAAAGCTATCCAAGGATGTAATAAGACGCATCTCATCCGGCAGGTCATTCCACCTTCACTTTTGGGTCCAGTTATAATGAGTGTGGGCAAAAAATAGTGAAACTACAAGGGGGTATCCAAATGTTTTAATGATCATCTTTTAAAAAAATGACAGAAAGTTTGTTTTTATTTGTAGTTGTTAACTTATCTCTATGTAGTCACTGTCTAGATTTATACATTTTTCCCAGCATATCTTGACCCTCCAAATACCTGATATTGTAGAAGTCTGCAGATTGCACCTTACGAGGGGGTATCGTAAAGTAATAATTATCACTCAGAAGTTATTATGGCATATTGATGAAATTTTGTCAGTTTCATCCTTGATCCCTAAGTGCACGTTGCTGAGAAAACCAGCTCATTGCGTCCTTTATTTTTGTGACTGGCTGTGCCAAGAAGTGACTAAAGTGTAAAATCCTCAGCAGGCGCAATCTGTATAAGAAACCAAAAGCATTTTGAAGCCTTTTCTGAATGCATCCAAGAATCCCCCCCTTTTCAACAGCCTCAATTTTTCTTATGATTTCAGTTTTGGTGGTCAAACTCAGAGAACTTGGGGGAGGGTTGTTTTAATATGCTGGGAATAGCAGGTGAGTCAATCTAATCTCCTTTCTCTCTGTTTTACTCTTCACACATACTCAATAAAGAGTCCAGGATACAACTCCTGGTTACCTTACCTGTTGTAGGCAAGCACACACAACTATAGTAGCATTAATAAAGTTAAATCACATTCTTTCCCATCTCAAGCTTTATTGCATGGTTTATTGAAGAGACACTGATGCAACTTGATACCAAAAGAACATATTTCTCTACCTCTCCTTCACCATCCTCCCAGTGTGAGTGTTGCTAAAATACCCCAGCTAGACAGAGAACCAGGAGGAATAATACTTTTTCCTTTTGTGAAAAAGATGAGCTTGGTTCCCCCCCCCCCTTTTTGTTGTTGTTGTTGTTGTTAGAACTGAACTCTGGATGAGCAAGCATTGCTATCATTTAAAATATAACTGGGTTATTGTTGATAACTGTGAAAATAAAGGAGGTGGACAGCAGCAAATCCAAAAGCGAGTGTTTGACTTGACAAGCAAGTGTTCAGCGTAACAATTTACATCATTTGTAAATAAATTGTTACCAAGTATAAGTGTTTTGGAAACTCAGACTTACTTCCATCTGTTAATTCTATTCAAATTGTTAGAATCTAAAGCAGCATTCACTTCTTAATTGGATAAGATTTGCCAAGAAGGGCAAAAAGAGGAATTGCAACTGAGCACTTAACAGGAATGTTAAAAAGAGGCATGTATAATCAGTGACAAAATGAAAAGAAAGATGACAAACAGATCTTTAAGAGACTATCAGGATGCATTGGTGAAATTGACTCTGCAGTACGCATGTTTAGGAATGTTTAAGAATGTATGCTAAGGCTAGAGAATAAGAAAATAGCCATAACGCCACCAGAAAGGCAATTGAGGAGCCTTAGAAAGTCGTGTAACTGCTGTTATGGAAGCAAAGATCATGATGTCCCCTGTGGGAACAGAGACGGCATAAATACCATTCAACATTTTCCCAGTATGCTGATGGAAAAATTCCACTGGTGTAAATGATCCACTGATGAAGCAGAGGGAAACAGGGGGTGTTGGCAGTGTACAAGGATATGACACATCCAAAGCTCCTTTGTTTCCCAAACACAGCCATAGAAACAGCTGAATACTTATGCCAGTTCTGGTGCTGGTGCTTGTGGACTTCCACTGTACTCAGTGGGAAGATGAAAAAGCTCCACCTCTCAGCCAGTCCACAGCAAAATTACAAGGCAGTGGATGTGGTGGTTATAACACAAGCAGATCTTCAGATCTTTCTGCCATCATGTGACTGAGGATTGGTCTGCCTACCTGACAGACTGAATCCAGAGTGTTGTTCTGTTGGTGGGAATGTCACTGAATGGAGTTCCACTCACATAATCCCTCTATTTGAAAGTGCAACGTGGATAGGGGCAGTTTTCAACAATTCCTTCTTCCTCTGCACTCTCTTGCACTCTTCCCTCACTGTCCTGGAGGATTACCCATCTCCTCCATGCAGATGGAGATGGTAAATACATAGACAGGACTCTTTCAGATGTGGAAAATTGGAAGTATAATCCAAGGGCAATCCAAACGCAATCATGGAGTTTCACGTTATTGCGAATTAAAGCTTCGCACGCAGTTTCGGGCAAAAGGGAAGTCATTCCAAACACAATCATAGGTTTCACGTTATTGCGAATTAAAGCTTCTCACGCAATTTCGGGCAAGGAGGGGTCATTTTCGGGTAATGGGAGGTCACTCCGAACGCCTTCCGAATGCAATGGGGATTCACGTGAATTCGCTAAACAAGCGAATTCACGTGAATTCGCATTGGCTGCATTCCAAATTGGGAGAAATTCCTTCTGTGTGAAAGAGTCCACAGAAAGGAGAACTCAGCAGAAAAGCTCAGCTAGATGCAGCTAGATGCAGCTTCTTGCAGATGGAAGGATACATTCTAGTGATATAGGAGGATTTAGCTAGATCTATCCCAATAAGCAGCCATGTATTGAACTGTGCTGTAAGTCTGAAAACACAAAGGCAAGACAATTGAAATCTTATTTATTAAAAAATTATACACCACTTACATCTGAAGATTTCAAAGCACCGTGTAACAGTAATAAACATATAATAAAAAAACAACAACATAACAAATACATAAAATTAATATGCAGTATCTACATTATCTAGAAAAGTTATGGTAGACTGAACTACACTGATAAGATTTGCAAAGATAAGTCTTCCACATGTGCCTAAACAAGAATCGACACCGCATGTCTGATTCCAAGGGAAATACTTCTTCCCATAGTGGTCCACATGCTAAATTACCTCTTCCAAACAATGGTAAGTGAACATCTGGAGCATGTGGTATTACCAGGAGGACCTTCCTAAATCATCTCAAGGACCAAATGAGTTTTTAATAGGGAAGGTGAACTATGAGGTAACAAGTCCCATGGTGCTTAGGGTGTTTTATGGTAACAATAAAAACCTTTAGTCTGGTCCATTGGAATGCAAAGGGATCTTTGAGACTAACTGAAAGAAAGAAACTTGTAGCATGAGCTTTCATAGACTTGAGCCTACCTCCTCAGATCCCTGGACCAGATAGTCTGGTCCAGCAGCAAATATGTACTCCATATTTCTTCAACATAGACATTGCCCAGAGTCCTGCCCTGGGGTTGTGTAAATCTCTGCAGACTTTTGCACTGATTATCTTATGTGACACTTGTGTTGAATGGCAACATTACACAACTGAAGGTACAACTAAAGGAGTACTATCACCAATCTAAGGAGCAGGTGGATGTGCATTGACCAAGACTGTGCTTTTATGTGGCTCCACTTCTGCAACTTTGATCTGAACACATTCAACAAAAATGCCCAAACACATCCCTAGAGGATTTAAGGCATTCATAAGACAGCAACAGGATTCTGACAGTTGGGTACTGCTACTTGTTACCCCACTGAGAAGCCTAGCCAAAGCTGAACTAGCTGTACCTTCCAGATCAGCCTTTAGGGCATCCCACATAGAGCGTATTGAAATTGTACAAACCAAAAGTTACTCATGAAAGTGTAAGATTCTCTTCCTAGACAGCTGGATAAGAAATTCCATCTAAACATTAGGAAGAACTTCCTGATGGTAACAGCTGTTTCATAGTGGAATATGCTGCCTCAGAGTGTAGTGAAGTCTTCTTTGGAGGTTTTTAAACAAAGACTGGATGGCCATCTGTCAGGAGTGCTTTAATTGTGTACTCCTGCATGGCATGAGATTGGACTGGCTTTTGTGGTCTCTCCCAACTCTATGATTCTATGAACTCTATCAAGTTTTGTCTCTGTGTAAACATGCACAGGGTTGTGTTGCATGATCAGAATTCCCCACACAGTTACCTAAAAGGAAGCTTACTGAATGTAGTGGGATTTATTTCCAACTTCTGCCCTGCAGCCTATCAGAACTGATGTAAATATTCCACATGACGAAGCAAATATCTTTGTAGTTCTGGCTTCATACTCTAAATACTATACTATACTATGCTGGCATTTGTCATCAAGTATAAAACCACATAGGAAAGAACTGTAATTCTGTTAAGAATATGTGTATTTTACATTCAAACATTCAGTGCCTGATATCTCCAGGTATGACCAAGAAAGGCTCTTGTCTGAAGCCTTGAAAGGCTGCTACGTATTTATAACTATTTTCCATTTGCCCTCCTTTTTTCTCTCTCATGTCTTAGAGAAGTGCTTTTCAAGCTATCTGATGCAGAGGATGAGCATGTTTCCACCAATGTGCCAGCCCCCAGTACTACATTTGTACCATGTTATTATTGTAGGCACATAATTTTCTGTGAAGGTGCAGTGGAACACCATTAATCCACATGCCACCATTCTATGTACTAGTTTCAGATTCTGCAGTTGGACAATATCTTTATTAGTATCAACAGGAATGCCACAAAGTCACGCTCAAAACTGATCATGGAATCATAGAATCACAGAGTTGGAAGAGACCACAAGGGCCACCCAGTCCAACCCCCTGCCATGCAGGAACTCCAAATCAAAGCATCCCTGACAGATGGCCATCCAGCCTCTGTTTAAAGACTTCTAAGGAAGGAGACTCCACCACTCTCTGAGGGAGTGTGTTCCACTGTCGAACAGCCCTTACTGTCAGGAAGTTCCTCCTAATGTTGAGGTGGAATCTCTTTTCCTGCAGTTTGCATCCATTGTTCCGGGTCTTGTTCTCTGGAGCAGCAGAGAACTGCTCCCTCCTCAGTATGACATCCCTTCAAATATTTGAACAGGGCTATCATATCACCTCTTAACCTTCTCTTCTCCAGGCTAAACATCCCCAGTTCCCTAAAGCATACCTCATAGGGCATGGTTTCCAGACCCTTCACCATCTTAGTTGCCCTCCTTTGGACATGCTCCAGTTTCTCCACATCTTTTTTGAATTATGGTGCCCAGAACTGGACACAGTATTCCAGGTGGGGCCTGACCAATGCAGAATAGAGTGGCACTATTACTTCCCTTCATCTAGACACTATACTTCTATTGATGCAACCTAAAATTGCATTGGCCTTTTTAGCTGCTGCATCACACTGTTGACTCATGTTCAACTTGTGGTCTACTTGGACTCCTTTCACATGGAGCACACCAAAGAAATTTAGAAGAAATTCAGTCTATATGTCATAGGCCTCTAACCCAAGGGCCAAAAGAAGTGGTTTCTGGCCGCTTCAGGGGCGTAACGTTTAGATGACACTCAGAACAAGTCCCTGGAGCTGCCAGGAAACATGTCTTGCGCATGCGCACTCTAAAGGGGCAGCTGGATTAAAAAGGAAACTGAAAGTGGAGCAGCAGCCGCATCCTGGGAGGTGCGCACTTCGACCCTGCATATGATTGATCCCAGTGGGTCAGGAACAACCGGACGTCTATAGAAAAACGGACGACACTGAAACCCTTTTCGCGCCACGGCGAATACGTCAAAAAAACTCAATCTCCCATCATGCCCTGTGGAACTGCGCATGCGCATTCCGAAAAGAGGAACGGAAATGCGCGTGCGTCTCCCACAAACCTCCCCTTTCCCTCCGGACGCCATTTTGTCACCGACTTTCACCCGCCACACGGCGGTGCCTTTTTTTTCTTAAAGGAGCAGCGACAATGTTTATTTTTTTAAAAAAAAATAATATAAATTAAATCTCCCTCGAGTGGAGCCTCAAACTCCGGGACCCGGAGGACAGTGTGAGAGGACGAAGAGGAGAAAGTTTGGAAAGGTAGTGGCTCTTTTATTTTTATATATATTTGTTTTGGTTTTGTTCTGTTGTTTCCCTCTTGTTAAACGAAAGAGCGTTGAGACTGAGGGGGAGATATATATATATATATATATATGTCGGCGACGGTAGCCGAGAGGGGACTCTTTTATTTGTTTAGGCGGTTCGCCTTCGAACTGTGAAGAAGTAGAGCAACGGATTTTGAGGCGCGCGCGCTCTCGCGAGAAAGAAGAGAGGAGACAGTTAAACGGCTGCGTGTGGCGCGCGCGCGCCCGCTTTACTGCCAGCCAGGATTTCCTTACAGTACGCGCGCGCGCATTCTCGCGTCCGAAGATTGGCGTCCTCTGATTGGCCCGCGCCGTTCACGCCTCTGATTGGTCGGTTGTGAATCGAAGCTGTTATAGGGGCGTGTGTGCGTGTTGTGTGTGTTCCTTACATCTCCTGCCCTGATTGGCCTTTTGGAGGTGAGTGGGCGGGACCTTGAACTCTGAACCTTGGCTTTGATTGGCCAGGGCCCCACGCGCGCGGGGCGTCTCGTGTGTGGAGGGTGCTGCTCCCCTCCTTAATCGCAGAGGAGCTCTCGGTCAGTCAGAGCGCCGCTGACAGCAGGAGACGGAGGAGGAGGAGGAGGAGGGGCCCCTGCTAGCTGCTCTGATGCCGGGGGCCTCGGAGAAGGCGCCGGAGAGCCAAGAGGAAGAGACGCAGCAGCCACAACCTCCGCCTCCGCCGCCGGAAGAGGAGAAGGAGGAGGAGCGGGGCCTGCCTCCCTCCGGCCGCCGCCGGCCCCCTCCCAAGGCCGAGCCACAGGAGGAGTCCATCACCAGCAGCAGCAGCGGACGGGTCCTCCGAGGCGGACGGGAGCGAGGAAAGGCCGCTGCTGCCGCCGCTGCCGCAGCATCACGCCGGAGGAAAGCCGAGTACCCCCGTCGCCGGTGCTGCCGCCGCAGGCAGAGCCAGGAGACCCCCACCGCTCCCGGCCCCGAAGCAGAGCCACTGCCACCCGCCGGCGCCAAGAAGGGGGCCCCACGCACCACACCGACGACGACGACGTGAGTATTCCTTCCTTCCTTCCTTCCTTCGCCAGGGAGGGAGGGAGGGAGGGAGGGTGGGCTTTCTCTTGGCTCATGAGGCTTCGCCTGGACCCTGCAGAACTGGCCCAGGCTGACACCCCCTTGACTGCTGTGGCTCAGTGCCAGGGGATTGTTATTATTGTTAGTATTAATATTAAAGTTTATTTATATGACGCTGTCAGTTTACACAGCACTGGACGTACACTTAAAAGCAGATAAATCCGCCTGTGCCACACGTTCTATGAAAACAGCACAATGTGGTACGTGTTAACTTTCAAAGTGCAGCAGGCAACAAATCGAAATAACGTGAGAAAACATTCATGTTTTCTGGGGGGAAACAACAGCAGGGATACAATCTGGGAACCCTTCCCTGAACAGTGCACTCATCCTTCCATGTTTGCGGCTTTCACATTTGCAGATTTGATTATTCACAGATTTCATTAAGGTGTTCTCTCTCCTGGTCCTCCAGGGCAACTCTGTGGTCAACTTTAACTAAAAGTTGCACAGCCAGACCTAGAGATTATTGCTAGAGAGAAGACTCTACTAGGCCTTTGTAGCTCTTCCAGAAGAACTCTATGGTAAATAGTTTTTTGTGGAGCTTTGGGGCTATGTAACCATTTTCCAGAAGAGTTCCTTTCTGACATTTCGCCACCATCTGTGGCTGGCATCTTCAGAGATCTTAAGAAAGGAACTCTTCCAGAACATGGCCACAGAGCCCAAAAGCTCCACAAAAAACTATGGATGCCGGCCATGAAAGCCTTCGACTCTATGGTCAATGTTTGTGAGACGTTGACCACAGAGATGCCCTGGAGGACCTAGAGATTCCCAGAGAGGTGTCCTCTCAGTCATTCGAACTTTTCCCACATTCACAGGGGTCTTGTGCCCTAACCCTAGCAAACATGGAGGGACAAATGTATTGTCTTTAACTCAATTTTGAAGCTGGTTAAAGAGTTGATGATGACCTGTGCTGCTCATGATGGAAAGAGAGTTGTGCAAACTGTAGTTTTGTGGGCATTTAGCCTGCTCTGACTATAATGTCACAAGAAAATACAGGTCCCAGGATTCTCTAGCTTTGAACCAGGGCAGTTGAAGTGGTGTCACACTGGGTTGTCTCTGCACTACGGAGTCAGCCTCACTGAGCTAAATGAAGCTGCTGGTCCTTGCTGGAGAGCACCCTTTAAAAATAGGGAGGTTTCCATGAGTTTTGTTGACTTGGTGGGTCTACTCCAGGGTGCACCTGCGCTGTAGAAATAATACATTTTTGATACTGCGCCAACTACAGTAGCACCATCCTATGGAAACTTGGGATTTTTGAGGTTCTTAGGCTTCTCTGACAAAGAGTGCTGGTGCCTCATAAAGCCACAAATCCCAGGATTCTGTAGGATGGAGCCATGGCAGTTAAAGTGGTGTCACACTGAATTCTTCCTATGGTGTACATGCTACCGTAGTTGGAACTAGCAAATAGGTTTAGGGCTCTTTCCCACAGTGGTGAGCCAAAGCTGCCATCTCCTGTATTTCTGGAATCCAGGAGCGTACAGTAGCTTTATGCCATGGTCATATTGAACACTACATTACATGCTATTTAACACTTTTTCTTCCAGCCACCTTTGCTGTACCTGACTGAATCAACAGTATGACAGATTCAGTTAACTGGAATATCAAAGTGTGCTGTTGCATTCAGTTGCCATGCAAAACCTATCAGGATGATTGAGTTGTTCCTATATTGTTCAGTTAGTTGCTGTGTCTTCAAGTCATTTCTGACATATGACAACCTCCTCACCAAATTTTCTTGGCAAGATTTGTTCAGAGAGGTTTTGTCTTTGCCTTACTCGGACGGTGAGAGAGTGTGACATGCCCAGGGTCACCCAGTAGGTTTCCATGGCTGAGCAGGGATTTGAACCACTGGTCTCCAGAGTCATAGTTAAGTGTTCAAACCATACACTACTCTGGTCCTCTTGTACAATCAGGCATCCTTTTAAATAAATATTCTTAAAAGAACTGCTTCAAATTCGGGAGTAATGCTTCACCAGGAAGTATGTATGGATGCCAGCAGTTGTATGGGGCACAGCCAGAATTCAATATTTATAATAACCCTGACTACTCCAGGCCTAGTGTTATTTTGAAACAATTTCAATTAGTGTTTGTGAGACACAGTCACCAGGTACTTAAAAGGGGGAAAACAATCACCAAAATTTCTCCCTTGGAAGCAATTACTGCATATACTCATGTATAAATCTAGAAATTTAGGTCAAAGAATTGACCCAAAAAACCTGAGTCGACTTATGCACGGGTCAATGTAAGTACTGTATCTTAACTCTTACTTAAAAGAAGGAACCATCCCCAGATGAAAAGCAAGATTATAATCTTTCCTGGAATCACTGACCCCCTTTATTCTCTCATCCATCCAGTCTTAAGAATAAGCACAAAGAGGTATGGACTTTTGGAAGTTATTTGACATTGTTTTGCTTTGCTTCATCCTTTAGATCCTTTCCTATATGCCCTTAAATTTTACGCTCAACTTATCCACAGGTCATAGCAAAATCCATAATTTTGGCCCCAAAACTTGCCCTCGACTTATACATGAGGTCGACTTCTAGTCGAGTATATACGGTAGTCCTAAACCTGTAGTACCAACAACTCTGCAAGATAGGTTCCATGATAGTAGCTGGACCAAGGTGAGCTTTATGGCTGAGTGGGTATGGCTCTTTCTGTCCCTGGTTTAGTATTTTAATCACTGCACAATGTTTGACTGTTCTTATGACTAAACTTGTGAAAGAGAAATTAGCACCATGGAATCATAAAGTTGGAAGAGACATCACGGGCCATCCAATCCAACCCTATTCTGCCATGCAGGAACACAGAATCAAAGCACCCTGACAGATGGCCATCCAGCCTCTGTTTAAAGACACCCAAAGGAGGAGACTCCACTACTCTCCAAGGGAGTGGACTCCACTGGTCAAACAGCTCTTACTGTCAGGAGGTTCCTCCTAATGTTGAGGTGGAATCTCTTTTCTTGGAGTTGACAAAGCTGTTATAGTGCTTAGAATGATCCTTATCTTTATGTTTAAGGCTGCACGGAAAATAATATTTTTTCTTTAACTTTTATTTCAGACATCTGGATAAAGCTGCAGTCAAAGGTAAGCTCCGAAAGTTGTTCATAAAAAATATAGCATTGGTAGATTAAAATAAATGCCTGCTTAGCCCAGAAGTCTAACCAATTAGGGACCAACCCCATGTGCCTCAACTAAACTTTGATAATGATGACTGTGGCTTGTTCTCAGCATTTGGTAACGGAGAAGTATTACTTAGGGAACAATGATGTCAGTGTTAGTTATCATATGTAATAACTGTGATATGAATTTGTTTAGTCCTTTGAAAAGTTGAATAAATGCTTGTGGCTATCAAAGCAGTTTATGGCAGTGGCTTCCATGTGATTGTGTGAAGTACTTCCTCCTTGCAATCCTGAAATGACTGTCAGCTTCATGGCAGTCCAGATATATTCTGTTATTTGTAAATTACATTTTAAAATTTATCTTAGTTGCCACCTTTATTTTACCTTTTTTAAAAAAAGTGGGTGGTTCAGATGTAACTATATCTCTAGCACCTTCAGTTAAAATTGGTGGTAAATACCTCAGTTGTCTGTGTTACAGTTTAATCTTTTAAATAGTTCCCCTGAGTTTGTTTTATTCAGCAGTTCTGCATGGATATATTTAAAGATGAGCTCCTTTAAAAATATCTGTCTGTTCTTGCATTGGTAAAACTGTGAAGAACTACTTTAAGAATAACCAGATGGATCATTTGAAACTGGAATGTTTAAAGCAAAGCCTAATAACTTTGCTGTGCTGTTTTAACATAGGCATTCTTGTTGTTGTGTGCCTTCAAGTCATTTCTGACTTATGGTGAACCTAAGGTGAACCTATCATGGGTTTTTCTTGGCAAGCTTCTTCTGAGAGCATTTACCATTGTCATCCTCTGAGGCTGAGAGTGTGTTACTTGCCCAAGCTCACCCAGTGGTTTACATAACCCAGATTGGATTCGAATTCTGGTCTCTAAGAGTCATACCGTAGTTCAGTGTTCACACACTACACCATGTACCTACAACCAGCTTTTCCTTCAACTAGCTGGCTTTACTAGTTATTTGTCTCTTTTTAAACAACAACAACAACATTGGCTTAAGTTTAATTGTTAGTTTAAAGTACAAGGGGGTATCATAAATTTTTTGATCACCTTTTTAAAAAATTACAGAAAGTTTGTTTTGATTTGTAGTTGTTAACTTATCTCTATGTAGTCACTATCTAGATTTATACAGTGGTCCCCCGGGATGCGAATCCCCCGGGGAACGAAATCCCCGGGACCCGAAACCGCCGGGGCCGCCAAAAAGCCCCCGGGATCCGAAGGAAACTCCGGGGAATGAAAGGGAAAAACCGCACGGTCCCTTTAAATTGGCCACGCGGTCCGTCCATTAAAGCGGTCCCCCGGGAAACGAAGATTTCCGGGTTACGAAAGGCAATCCAGAACGGATTACCTTCGTAACCCGGGGGACCACTGTACATTTTTCCCAGTGTATCTTGACCCTCCGAATACCTGATATTGTAGAAGTCTGCAGATTGCGCCTTAAGGGGGTATCGTAAAGTAATGAGTATCACCCGGAAGTTATTATGGCATATTGATGAAATTTTGTCAGTGTCATCATTGGTCCCTAAGTGCACGTTTCTAGGAAAATCAACTCATTGCGCCCTTTATTTTTGTGACTGGCTGTGCCTGAAGTGACTAAAGTGTAAGATCCTTGTCAGGCGCAATCTGCAGACTTCTACAATAATGGTATTTGGGGGGGTCAAGAAACACTGGGGAAAATGTGCAAATCTGGATGGTGACTACATAGAGATAAGTTAACAACTACAAATCAAAACAAACTTTCTGTCAATTTTTTTAAAGTTTATAATACCCCCTCGTAGAATAGATCCACTGAATCAGTGGAATTTATGTAAGTACAGCCTCCCCCCTGTTTTCGGGAACATCTAATGGACATCTCTTGCCCATTCATGTGGCATGCGCTGCCATTCAAACCAGT
The DNA here is from genome assembly GCA_034509955.1 of Urosaurus nigricauda. Classification (NCBI taxonomy): domain Eukaryota; kingdom Metazoa; phylum Chordata; class Lepidosauria; order Squamata; family Phrynosomatidae; genus Urosaurus; species Urosaurus nigricauda. The sequence continues at coordinate 122,673,324 of JAOEGL010000001.1, read as the reverse complement.
GGGGCTTGAATACTGGCGATTTTCTTTTTTCAGGGGGTGGGTGGGGGCAGAATTGATCCCCTGCAAAAACAGAGGGACAACTTACAGTTTGTCCTCCCTATCCATGGGAGTGGGGGGGGGAGGGGTCCTGCAACCAAACCCCAGCAGATACCAAGAGCCCACTGTAATGATTTACCATTGGATAATTAGTAAATTATTCTCCTTTAATTGGGACTAGAAATTGGGTTTAGGTTTTGGTTGCACTTGAAACCTTTCTTTTACACTTTGTAGAGAGTTCACAATTTCAGAAAGGTTTAAATTGTGTATAAATACACATGCTGCTTGTATCAATAAAGCATGTAAACCAAGGAATTCATTTTCTTCAAAGTTTGATCACAGTGCTATTCACAAAACCGTTTCAGGTTGTTTTGGAGGACCCAATATTTAGCAGAAGATTATAGGAAAAAACTAAGAACATCTTGTATGAGGAGATACAGATAAAGAGATACAGTCGGCCCTCCATATCCATGGATTCCTTATCCACAGATTCAATAATCCACATCTTGAAAATATTTTAAAAATATATAAATTCCAAAAAGCAAACCTTAATTTTATCATTTTATATTGTTCTTGTATGGCTTCAAGTCATGGTGACCCTAAGAAAAACGTATCATGCCATTTTACTATCCAATTGTACTTAATGGGACTTGAGCATCCATGGATTTTGATAGCCACGGAGGGTCTTAGAACCAAATCAAGGACCACTGTAATGTAAATAGAAATATGAAGGTTTGTTTAAGCTTTTTTCCCTTTTTTGGAACTGCTAGAGTTGAAATGAAGTGAAACAAAAACTGTTGTGTATTAGTTAAAACATATTGCAGGTTGACTATCCAAATTAACATTTGTTCATTCTTTTTTTCTCTAATACTGTATGCAGGCTCATGGTTTAGTTTGGAAAGATGGGAAGGGACTGTTTATTCAGTTAGGTTATTAAGCATTTCTAGAGAGAATATGGAAAGCTGTTGAAGGTATTTTGGAAGAGTCTATTTGATTTCAGCACTCTTATTTAAGAGCAATGAGTGAGGTTCAGATGGAGGTGAAGAAGTGATCATTGGAATAGAAAAAGTTTAAGTTTCCAGCTCTTCCAATATGCCTATCCAGTTTATTTTTAAAGTAGTGTTTTTAAAGTATTAATTGATGGATTTTAATATGTATTTGTTTTGTATCCTGTTTTAAAAAATGTTAGGTATTGTGTTCCCCACCTTGATCCATAGGGAAAAGTGGGTGAGAAGTAAATCTTATTATAAGCAGAAGTTATGTAGCTTATTTTTTTAAAAAAACCCACAATTTTAAAACATATATATATGTTTTATACGGTTAATAGTGTTAAGTAGTCTGCAATAATTTAATTAAAACAACTGCCTATTTAGCAGAGTTATGAGATTTATCAGAGCTTTGGGTTTTCTGGTTATATTTTAACGGAGGAGCAACTCCTAACTTGTTGCTCTTTGTGGTTTACATAACCCGGGCTGATTTGTGGACACAATGGATAGATCTGTCTTCTGGGAGAAGAATAACATGCTCCTTGGGCAATTCCAGTTGAATTATTTTGGAAGCACAGAGAGAATTCCCTCTGATCCAGGTATTCCATTGTATATATTTATATTACAGATCCCAAAGAAGAGACAGAAGAGGAAGACATCTCCAGTATTATTACTACTGGAATCCCAGTTAGTTCAGCAAGGCCCAGTCGGGGCTGGCGTAGCAACAGGGCAACTGCTGCTATTCATCAGTGTGATGCAGAAAATTCACGGAGCTCTAGATCCAAGACTGGGTCACTACAGCTCGTCTGCAAGTCAGAACCAAACACAGACCAGCTAGAATTTGGTATGGCTGCTTTCAGTCACTGAAAAATAAAAATGTTGAGATTCTCAGTGCGAGATGTAAAGCTTATAATTTCTAAGAGAGAGCTCTTAATGTCAGTCACACTTATGCTGTTGTCTGTCATTACATATGTACAGCAGCTATAGTGCTAGTATAGTTCCAACAGTTAAAATGCAAAACTGTTCATGGGGCAGCACACATCTTGTTTTATTGTTACAGATGCTCGTTTAAGTATGATGTTAGTTTACATCATGTGAAACTGGGAATAGCTTTTAACTATGTAAACAGATTGTTTAAGATTAACATGGTATATTGTTTTTATATTTCATTGTATTAATACATTGTAAGCTCTAAAAAGCAAGCTGATCTGTTACTAAAGTTTTTTTTTCTTTTTTAGAAATTACAGAAGAGCATTCATCACCAGCTGGAATCAGGTAAGAGGCTCTGATTGGAATGTTCTTCCCTACCGATATGCTACTTGAAGAAGCCCTTATTTTGACAAAGTAACTTTTAATCTGAAATATTGCTCCAAAATAACTGTATAACAAATATCTGGTAGAGCATTTAGGAAGGAGCATTTAGGGCTTGGCATGCACTTTTAAAAAACTTTTTAAAATGTTTTTAATTGTACTTTTTTTTAATGCTGAGAAGCCGCATTGAGTCCCAGTCCTGGAAAAAGAGCAGTATACAAATAATTATAATAATATTATTATAATTATTTGTATACTGCTCTTTTTCCAGGACTGGGACTCAATGCAGCTTCTCAGCATTAAAAAAGTACAATTAAAAACATTTTTAAAAGTACATAAAAAAGAATTAAATTATTATGGCATTAAAACATATAGTTATTAAAAATAAAACATATTTTGAAAAGATAAAAGTATATGTAGAGAAAAAACTTCCCAGGTCCTCTGTGGCTGCTCCAGGAAAATTAAAAGAATGAAATTAAAGGATATATTCTTATATATACTCTTAAACACTATTAACTTGTAAGATATAGGGTAGGCTTCTTAGGGGCTCTGAAAGTCAAAAGATTTCTGCTCTCAGAAATAAGGGCTCTGTGAGTCAGAAAGGTTGGGAACCCCTGTGTTAGAGCATTTAGTTGATACATTGTATGGAATGAATCAAATGCTAGGTTTTTCAATGGACAGGACAATGATTGAGAAAGATGCCGCCGTCGCCACCACCGTAATTAGATATTCATGCTTACTTCATGCTTTCCATGAGTTGTATGTGACTTCAGAAATTTACTGTCAGTGTGCTACAATGTGATTTTATAGAGTTTGGTGATTAGCCGTCTTTAATGCCAGAAGTTGCTATTTGATTCAGTATAGCTGTCAGAATTATTTGGTTCATCTGGCCAGTTTTATGCCATCAGCCAAAATTCTCTTTATTTTTCTTATGGTAAAAATCTTTCTCAAAGAGGGAGATATAGGATTTATTTGATTGCATTAGTAGTGGTAACGGCCTGTAGTAGTTTCAACCATTGAGGTCTTCATTCATTGCTGTTGCTGCCATTTCTGTGATATATAAATCACTGTTCACACACACACACTCCCAAGCTTCCAATGTATTTAATTGTCTTTTGGCTTGCTGTCCTATGAATTTAGAAAATGAAACTAGAAAAAAAAGACATTAGGTCAATGGAGGTTAAGACGACAAAGAAAAGTGTTTAAAATCATGTGTGGGCAACGTCTGGAGACCGGTTTCTCTCTTCCAGAAACCACTCCTTTTTAAAGAAATACTCTTGAAATCAGATAGGAGACCATCATTTTAAAGGGATGCTACTGTTTGCCAGTGATTCTTTTTTAAAATTTGGAAATCACTTTAAAACAAACACTTCCTGCTTTATTTAAAGGATGTTTTTTTATTGTTGCTGAATTTTGGTGATATAGTTTAAGAGGAGTAAATGGTCACAAAAAGAACAGTGGGTGCTGTTTGTCACCTACGGGCTGCATTTTGGTTTAGATGGTATTTATGTCTTAAATGATGATATTTTGAATTGTTTCTGATACACAGATTCTTAGTAATTGAACAATAGTATGTCATCTCTGTTGCATATTCTAAAGAGGTTGTTCTGTGGTGAGACTGCATCTTTCCACAATACTGCCTTTTGTTTAGTTTGTGTAATAATCTGTGTAAGGAAGAGAAGAAGAGTCCAATTTCTATACTGTGCATTTCTTTGTCCGGGAATACACTGATGTATGAATAATTTCTCTTCCTCTCTCTGCTCCTCCAGTGATGAAGAAGAAATGATAATTAGTGAAGAAGAGGTTCCCTTCAGAGATGATCCCAGAGATGAAACCTATAAACCTCATTTAGACAGGTGCTCTTACTTCTATTTTCCAGGCTCAGAGAGATTATATGATGTCATTTTTATCTTTTAAAGGCTAGTAGAATGTCACATTGTTATAATTCAAAATAAAACAGTGGTCCTCTCACATTTGTCGAGGTTAGGGGTGAAGGATCGCCGTGAATGTGGAAAAACCACAAATAAAAAAAACCCTATTCTTTTTACCTGAGAAGACCTTTCTAGGCATCTCCAGGTCCTCCAGTGCAACTCCATGGTCAATATCTGGCAGAGGTTGATCAAAGAATCATGCTGGAGGACCTACAAATGCCTAGACAAGTGTTTTCTCTAGGAACTTCTAGGTTCTCCAGCACAACTCTGTCAGCTTCTGGCAGAGCTGTGCTGGAGGACCTAGAGATTCCTAGAGAGAACATATTAAACAAAACCACAGATAATCAAATCCGCAAAAGTCAAAACTGAAAATGTAGAGGGCCAACTTTACTCCCTATATTAAATTTTATATTAATGAGCCCTGGTGGCGCGGTGGTTAAATGCTGATACTGCAGCCACTCAGTCACAAACCACAAGGTTGTGAATTCAGTCACAGCCAGGGATTCAGGGTCAACTCAGCCTTGCATCCTTCCAAGGTCACAAACATGAGTACCCAGCTTGTTGGGGACAGTTAGCTTACAGTTGTAAACCGCTTAGAGACTGCTTAGTGCAATATGAAGTGGTATATAAATGAAGCTGCCATTACTGCTAAATTTTTTCTATAAACTGGACTGTTTTTTAAAAAACAAAATCCAGGCATGTGTAAGATTTCCCTAAGAATCTAAACATATGATGTCTGTATTTATAGGGAAGCTCCAAAGCAAAGGAAAAAAACTGGGAAAGGAAAAGAAGAAAAGGAAAAACAGAAAGAAATTAAAGTGGAGGTAGAGGTCAAAGAAGAAAGTGAATTTCGGGAAGATGAGGAGCCACCAAGGAAGTGAGTATGGTTCTGTAGTTTTCTGTAAGTTCACGTTATACTCAGTACAGTCAAGGCTTCAAATGAAACTGAAGTCCATGCAAGTGATTTATATCAAATCTGAAGTCAAAGAAATTCTTATTCCTACATCTACATCACCTTCTGTTAGGCTATTCTCAACATTTTCAGTTCTGACAGTCTCTGACCTTGAACTGAAACATAAACACTTTACTGAATAAAAAAAGTTAATTTGTGTAACACTTAATTTTGCTCAAGCAGTTGTTATTTCCAGGTGAAATTCAGTTGATGCAACTTGGCTGCACTTGGATAGGTGTTGAGAAAGTTGTGTTAGAACAATAACGGTTCTATTTTTTGGTTACACAAATTATCGCTTGCCAATAGTAAGGATCCATCTTGATTATAAACATTTTGAGTTTTGAATTCCACTTTTTTATATTCTCATTGTGAAGATCCTATGGCTTCCAAACATTTATAGAAAATTACCCACAGATATGTCTTAACATCTTGGTTTTCACAGAGGAGTCCTAGAAACTTCTGAAGATCCTTTCATATCTGGACACTAGACCCTGTAGTTAGGTGCAGTGTACACAGATATACTTAACAATTTTCCCAACCCACCCTGCAACAGATACTATTTGCCAGGATAACAGGAGAACAATAAAAATAGCTGCCTCAGAAGTACATTTTAGGTAGAAATGAGAATATAGTTTGACTGCTATTGAGTTTTTAAAAGCAGTAGTTAAAAACTTCAGTTACATGAGAATTGTACAGCAAGTAGAGTAATAAAGCAGGTGAAGCATAAATATATTACAGCCAGTCATTTCAGTGGAATGTATTTCTGTAGAATCAAACACAGCTGGATTAGATGTTGAGCATCATACTGTGCACATTTCTCTTTCCATAACTTGCTCAAAGACTTTTCTATCACCTTAAGATTTAATTCTTCCAAGTATAGATCATTGTGTAACCAAAATTGATTTTCTTACTCTCAAGTGGGGAGACATGGATTTATATTTCTGAAAAGGTCTTTAAGAAAGAAAAATGATGCGGGGTTTCCAGAAATGTAGAACTAACATACTCCGGAAAAATAATTTTTGACTTATTGTTTCTAAACATCTAAAATGTTCTAACAGCTCACAGGTATTGAACAGAAATATTGGATTAGGAAAAAGTAAAGCACACTTAAAGAGATTTAAAAATAACAGAAAAGCTTTAAATGGAAATAATGCTAATGGAATGTTTTACGTTTTTACAACAATGTGCGATGGCTTTATATTGTTTGGTTAATTTTAATGGGGAAGGTAAAACTGACACACTCGTTTTACCATGACCAGAGAACTGTTTCTGATGTACTGGTTTTCAACTCATCTTCTTCCACTTGAGGGCACTGGACTATTTCCAGTTTTACTGTGAATGCCTACGAACTCACCTGTTATGCTGTAGAAATACTTGATATTTTATTGGCATCTATTCATTGTTGCTAATGAATTTAATCATTGGAAAATTTGATTAAAATAGTGACTGAAGGCTAAATATATGAGAACATCTAGCTGCACATGTCATCTATACTTTGTAAATTGTTACTATCCTTTGAGGGAAGAACAAGTGTGTTCTCCCCTCAAAGGATTGTAACGATTTACAAAGTATAAAAGAGATGTGCATCAGTATGCTCTAGAAACACCTCATATATTTAGCCTCCAGTCAGATGGACTGGAGGGAGGGCTCTGCTTCTTAATCTAGGACAGGCCCTATGGAGTTTGGCCTGTCCTTTCACTCCCTCTTAGGCCAGATGGCGTTGTCATGGAGGGAGGACTCTTCAACCTGAGGCCAGGCCTGATGTAGTACTTGCGAATGTGTGTGCAAGCCTGAACAAGAAAATATCTCCCAGTATCAGCCTGCCCAGACCCTGAGATCATCAGGAGAGGCCCTTCTCTCAGTCGTACCATTGTCACATGGTTGGTAGGGACATGAGAGAAAGCCTTCTTGGTGGATGCCCCTAGAGTTTGGAATTCTCTTCTGAGGATGGCCAGAATTGCCTCCTCCTTGTTGTCTTTTTGTTGGCTGGCAAAGCTCTTTTTATTTTGACAATCTTTTTTTAAAAAGAGGCTAAAGGATGCTGGATTGTTTTAACGCAACCTTTTTAAAAATTGTTTTAATTGTATTTTGTTAAGTATAGTTCTGAACTTTTTTGATTCTACGATTAATTTAATTCCATTTTAATGTTAACTTCTTGTATGTTTTTAGTGACATTGTTCCTTTTTAATTGCATACTGCCTTGAGCCCCAGTTTTGGGAGAAAGGTGGGATGATAATGATGAGTAAATTGCTCCAATAGAATCATATGTTTGGCTGTAAAAAGATGTCAGTCTTGTAACCTTTGACAGCAGTAGTCACATTTGAGCATGTCAGGATGAATAATAATAATGTTTTATTTATAACCCGCCCCTCTGAACGAGCAGTCGGGGCGGGGTACAACAAGTACAAGACAAATACAATTAAAAGTAACAACCCAATCCCTACCTCCCACCCCTTAAAATGAAATTAAACTAGCATAGAGTTAAAACAATATCAATAAGACAATACAGTATATTAAAATCATCATTCTTGGGCAGTTTGTGGATGGCATCTGATATATGGCCAGGAAAGTTAGGTAAGTATCATTGGAGACCGGGACGATTAACCACTATCCGGAAAGGCCTGCCAGAAGAGGTGCGTTTTTGTAACTTTTTTAAAAGCTGTCCAGAGTCGTAATGAGACGCATCTCATCCGGCAGGTTGTTCCACAGCCTGGGCGCTATAGCTGAAAAGGCCCTCTGAGAGGTCTGCGACACCCTGGTCTTCATAGGCTGGGAGCAGATTCCTCCCAGAGGACTGGAGCGTGCGAGGGGGCTCATATGGGGAGAGGCGGTCCCTAAGATAGGATGGACCCGAGCCATGTAAGGCTTTTCAGGTTAAAACCAACACCTTGTACTGTGTCCAGAGACTGCTCGGCAGCCAGTGGAGAGATTTAAGCACAGGTGTTATGTGCTCTCTCCTTTAAGCTCTGGAAACGAGCCTGGCTGCCATGTTTTGGACCAGTTGCAGTTTCCGGGTTAAATACAAGGGTAGCCCCATGTAGAGCGCGTTGCAGTAATCCAAGCGTGAGATTACCAGAGCATGTACCACAGTTTCCAGGTCCCTCATGCCCAGGAAAGGGCGCACGTGGCGTATCAGACAAAGCTGGTAACAGGCACCCCTGACCATCGCATTCACCTGACTAGTCACGTGAAGCGATGAGTCAAGGAATACCCCCAGACTGCGAACAGAGTCCTTCGAGGAGAGTGTGACTCTGTCTAGGACTGAGAGTTCTATTCCCAGACCTGGTTTCGGGCCTGAGACTATCAGTACCTCTGTTTTGTCTGGATTCAATCTGTTTTTCCTCATCAAATCCATTACCGCTGCAAGAGAGTCATTGAGAGGAGAGACGCCATCTGAAGACTGAGCGAATGATCTGTTCATGAAGAAGTATATTTGAGTGTCATCAGTGTACTGATTGCACTGGGCTCCATGCCTCCGGATGATCTCACCCAGTGGCTTCATGTAGATATTAAATAACATCGGGGACAGGATGGCGCCCTGAGGGACGCCACATTTAAGCTCCATCTTGGAAGAGCAACTGTCCCCGAGCCTCACCCTTTGGGAGCTGCCAGAGAGGAATGGAACCACTGCAGCGCAATGCCTCCAAGACAGATTATCCTTCTCACTACTAGAAGCTTTTCTGAGTCATAATTAATTTACATTGCTGGACATATTTCATTATTAGTCATAACCACTTTATACAAAAAATTCCTAATACCTGTAGTAGTTAGCACTAGATACATTAGGGATGGGAGTTATGTGCCCCCTCCAGCCCCACAATATTTTCAGACTTTTTTGCTTCTGAGTCAGTTACTTATCCTTGAGACCTTCACAAGTGGCAGATTATACATTTAGATATATGATTTGTGGTTATGCTTTACAACTGAAAATGGCATGTTATGGTCTGCTACAGTGGTGAAAAACTGCCCTGTGGACACTGTGCAGGTGGCACCCCAACCACATCTTGAACTTCAGTTTCCATGGCCTTTCTATAGGCACATCCAGGTTACACGCACTCACTTGCCTGCTCTTTATCAGTGACAAAGCCACCCTTTTTCAATGAATCTAGCAGAGCAAAGGAGGCAGTGGTTCTTCTGTTTTTGTGGGGAGGAAAGAAGAACCACCACTGCCCTTCATCCTGGAAGTTCTCTGAAGAATATATGTGTGTTTCTCTTCCCAGAGGGCTACAGTAGGGTATGGCAGCCATGGCAAAGTATTGCCTGCATCATTTCCAAAATGCCCTTAAGAGACTCCACTGCTTCCCTCAATAGAGAATTTGGAGAAGGCAAAAAAGACATTCATCTTCTTTAGGTTTTTGCAGTATTAGTTAATGGGGCTTTCTAGATTGGCAAAAAGAAGTGTGTTCATGGCTGCATGAAACTCTAGCCTTTAGATGAGAAAAAGGGAAAGTGTGCCACGAAAACGCTTTTTTTTTTTTTTTTTTTTTTTTGCGTTTTAGGGGAGAAGAAGTGCCTTTAAAAAGGTGCTGGTTTTCCCAGCTTCTTTTTTAAAAACTGCGGAACAGCGCAGCTCCATCTAAAGGCTGTGGTGCAGCTGCTAAGCATTAAGGAAAAGGCAACTTCATGTCACACTTTCCTGCCAATCTAGAAAGCCCCAATAATTTTCTCTCCTTTTCAAAAGAAGTGAGAACTTATCCTCAGGTAAATCAAGCCAGATTCTGTGAACATGGAAAGCATTCTTCATGAATGTTCCTGGGTAGGATCCTGTACTTCCAGAATTTATATCAGAGCTCTCTCCCAAGTTTCCTTGGAAGTTGGTTGTGTTGAAGTAAATTATGTACAGGTCAGAATTTTTACAGATCTGCACAGAAGTGCTTTTATTGTTAGATAGAATTGTGTAGGAACCACTTGCTCCTAGTCTTGAGACTATTTAACTCTAGTTTTTTTTCTTAATCAGCATGCCACCTTGTATATATTTGTTAGCGTTAACACTTGCAAATGTGCATTGGTGTTCTTCAGCTTTTCATCTTGTTTTCCTGTTCATGTCCTAGGAGAGGAAGGAGAAGAAAGGATGACAAGAGCCCACGACTTCCCAAAAGGAGGTGAATTGCTTTTGTCTTTCTTGCTTAAATGATACAATACAAAGTGGCTACTGAATAGTGGTTATTTAAAAATACTGTTTAGAAAGATTCCTCCACTGTTTTTAGCTTGTCAGCTGTAAAATGAAAGTGCCTTTTTATAGTAGATGATAGTATAACATGGTTGTAGGCATAGTTTCTCTGCTGTTGACTGCAAGGGATAATAGTGATGCTGCTTTCTGATAAGACTGAATAACTATATCTGTGTTATAATCTTACTTTGAGGAACCTAACACATTTTCAGTTCTCCTTTTTAATATAGCCTGTGGTAGAGATTAAAGTAAAGTTCACGTTCTTTCTGTGCTATTTCTGCACCCTAACTGGGGTGGTGTGCTCAGTAAAGTGAGGCATTTATTTTAACATTTATTTATTGAAACTGAGTCAAGATGTTAATATAGAGTTTATTCTTTTAGCAGTATTTATAGTTAAAAACAAAGGATTGATTATGTTGAATAAAGAAACGTAACCCAAGTGTCTTAGACCCATCTGTAAAGTGTTGTCTCAATAGCAGTAATGGCACCTTCTGGCATTGCTGATTTTCACATACTTAGTGTTCCAGAAAATTGCTTCTGGGTCTGAATGACAAATTATTCCTTTAAAACTCCTGTCCAAAAGGAGTGGTACTGGAGTTGTGTTGGACTTTAATGGATTTTAGTAATTTTATTGACTCTTGATAATTGGTCTTTGACATACTTCTTAAACATTATTTAAATCTATTTGGACATGAATATTCACAAATTAGGATGACTTCTTATACAGCACACAACTTGTAATAGTCAAAACACATCCTCATTAGTCTATCAGTTAGAAGAGTATAATACATTTGTCATGTTAGCATATCCTTTGTTTCTTAGGAAGAAGCCCCCAATACAATATGTACGCTGTGAGATGGAAGGATGCGGCACAGTTCTTGCACACCCTCGCTATCTACAGGTGAGATTAATAGCAGTAATCAGTTTGTGTGTATTTGTATCTTTTCTGTAGAAGATTAAATAAGTTGTCTGCTTTGTCCACTTTAAATCAACTGAGGGGCAAAATGGACGCCCCCAAGGGAGCTACTTGCTGCTTCCACCCCTCTGGGTGCCAGATCAGGGCTGCAGCAACTGCACACTGTAGCCCCAATCCGGCATTTTTCTGGCCCCAAAAGTAGTGGCAAAATGGAGCAGAAAAGGGGCACTTTGCCACTGTGGCAGCACTTTCCGGCGCTCCTTTTGGTGTGTGGGGCCAAAGGAGTGCCATAATGCTGCCTGCCATCCGGTCAGGCAGACGGAATTACGGCAGCTTGGGGGTGGAGTCGGTCACTTGGAGGATGTTTAATTTTGAAAGGAAAAATAATTCTGAGTGAAAGCATAAATACTTATAAACTTCATTAAAATCCCTCTGCCTTTGTGTCTTTTCATTCATTCAGGAGACCACAAATTGTGCAATACGTGTTTATTTTCTTAAATTTTCAACTATACGAAGCTACTAAAAAATTTTTTTTACATATTACAGTGTTGCCGCAAATATGTTTAAACTGGAGCACTGAGATTGGCTGCTAGACTGAGGAATGCTGAGATAACAGCCTTTTTCAGTTAGTATATTTATAATCTGTCAACTTTAATTTTTGTTTTCTTTTCAGCATCACATAAAATATCAGCATCTATTGAAAAAGAAATATGTGTGTCCTCATCCTTCATGTGGGCGACTGTTCCGGCTCCAAAAGCAGCTTTTGCGTCATGCCAAACACCACACAGGTAATATGGTTGTAGGGCAAAACCCCCAGTTCCACCTATTTAAAAATAAATAAATAAATAAATAAGTTGATCTACTCCCAGACCCACACATTCTTAAACCTCTTCTGCCAAAAAAAGTTAAAGATTGGTTGAAATCAAAACCAGATGTAACACCATATCGGCCATGCCTGCTAAAGGGTGATAATTGGTCCCTGAGCCCTATGTAGCTGCTCACCCATAGTGTAGGGCTGCATATAGAATTCAAGAGTGATGTTTGATACCATTTAAAGCAGAAGCATGGAACACTCACAAGTGAACAAAAATAATTCATTAAATATTTAAAGGTACCTAGGAAGAAAGAGAAGCCCCAGTGATGAGGCTGCTTTTAAGATGCCCAGTTGTGTGTGGGAGGGGGGAATAGAGTATAAGTAAACACAATAGTAATATCATGATAGGTTTTTAAATTTTTATTTTGATAAAATATTCCATTTATCAATATTACATTTCAAATAAGATTATAAATTACCATCCATTGATGGAAAACCTCAACGATGACAGGTGAAGTTCTTTGAGCAGTTCAGCATAGAAGAGAAGCAAAAGGTGACAGAAATAGTGTCTGTTCAATGCAACTGTTCAACGATTTGTGTACAGGGACAAGAAAAACTACTATAATAATCAATACCGAGAAATAGAGTGCAACAACAAAAAGGGAAGAACAAGAAACCTCTTTGAAAGGGAAATTTAAACCAAGAGTGGGGTTGCTCTATAACTAGCAAGGGAACACATTACATGATCAAGAAGAAATAAAAGGAAGATGGGAACAATACACGGAAGAATTATACAGAAGAAATGAAAAGATAATAGATTAATTCGTGAGAAAACCATATGAGCACAAACCTCTAATTTTAAAAAGTGAAGTGGAAATTGTACTTAGAGCACTTGAAAGACACAAGTGATGAGGAACAGATGGCCTATCAGTAGAGCTGTTTCAATCCACAGAGGCAGAATTTACTCTAGTTCTATCCAAAATGTGTCAACAAATGTGGAAAACAAAAAATAGCCCACAGGTTTTAACTCGCAATATACATTTCCAATCCCCAAGAAAGGGAATGCTGGGGTTGCAATAATGACAGGATCCATGTAAACAAAGGAATGTTCAGAATTCCACAATAAAGACACTTACTCTGTGTATGTGTATGTTTGTGTGCGGAGTGAGAAATGTCAGCTGTTTAAGCTGGGTCCAGCAGAGAAAGCAGTACTAAAGATCATATTGCAAATATACGTTGAATAAAAGAGCACATCAAAGAGGAGGGCCACATTCCAGATGAATAGACTGAGTTAGTGAAGCAACAGCCATGATTCTGCAAGACCTGAGCAGGGCAGTTGATGATAGGGTAGCTTGCACGTCTCTCATTAGGGTTGCCATAAGTCAGAATTGACTTGGAGGCAGCTAACAACAAACAAAACAGTTTTCAGGGCTTAAAAAGCAATATAGAGTCAGCCCTCCGTTTTTGTGGGGGATCCGTTACGGATCCCCCTCCCCCATGAAAACCAACTCACAGATATTCAAGCCCCATAGGCTTAAATGGGGGTGTGTACTCCATTTTAATGCTCTCTGTATGCTCCTCATGAATAAGTGAGGGTCGCAGATCTGAAGTCCACAAAAACAGAGGCAACTGTAACTTTAGAATTTAATTTTGCTGGAGCAAGGAAAACTACTCGAAAGCTGTACAACTCTGCACTGTTTGTTTGTTTTCTGTGCAGTGTAGACAGGCAAGTTGATATATTTAATCAATTTAGTAACATTTCAGTAATGCTTTAGTAATACTGTAGTAATATAGTAGTACTGTAGTGATACTGCTTTCTAGACTTTGTTTGCATTTTGTTTCTTCGAGGCTCCAGTACTGTCTCTGTTGGAGGGTTGGAATCACAGTCTGAACTAGCTGTGTAAATACTTGCACAATGTATCATCCCACAAAATTTTCAGTACAAGTGAACATCCACACTGCTTCAATATACAAATATTAATGCATCTGAGGAAATAGACTGAAGTCTACAAAAGCTCATGCTGCCAATTTCTTTCAGTTAGTCTCAAAGGTGCTACAAGATCTCTCCACATTTAATGAACAAAATTATCTTTTCCCATGGTGGCTTGTTTTTCATGTACTTCCATACATTCAATTGAACATTTCAGATCTAGTAGATGTTGGAATCCTTTCATGTAGAAAGAAATAAAATGGCTGTTAACAGGTTTGTAGTACACATAATAAAGGATCTAAAATTTGTGTTTCTGTTACACTGTGTGAAACCTGGAATTGAAATGGATTTAATTGGAATTGATTTGATTAAAGGTGGTATGGTAGCCCTGTTTAAATATCTGAAGGGATGTCATATTGAGGAAGGTGCAAGTTTGTTTTCTGCTGCTCCAGAGAACAGGACCAGGAACAATAGATGCAAGCTACAAAAAAGATTCCACCATTAGGAGGAACTTCTTGACAGTAATGGCTGTTTGGGAGTGGAACACACTCCCTTGGAGAGTGGTGGTGTTTCCTTCCTTGGAGGTCTTTCAGCAGAGGCTGGATGGCCGTCTGTCGGGTATGCTTTGATCAAGAGTTCCTGCATGTCAGGGGGTTGGACTGGATGGCCCTTGTGTTTTTTTCCAACTCTATGATTCTATGATGCCACTTGATATACACAAGATAACCCAACACTGAAGTTGAAAAAACAATGTCTCATTATTATGGGATTTCTTCATTTTGGCCTTCTTAAGAAACACAGTGAGATTTATTATCTTCATATTATAAGCCTTACACTGCTTCCTTCTTTCAGCTAGTCTCAAAGGTGCTACAAGATCCCTTTGCATATCTCTGACGAGCCAAGGGTTTACCATCTTCTGTTCTTCCAGAAATACCTGCTCTCCTCTACCTCTGTCTTTTCTGACCATTTTTTTCATGGTGCATATTGGTTTTCCATGTTTTGATTTTGATCTAACTTGAACCCCCTAGAACTGGCTAGTGGTGAAGTTTCTGAGAGCCTGTGTGTGTGTGTGTTTTGCTTGTTGGACTAGGACTCTAGGGAATTACAGTTCAAATCTTTGCTCAGTTACGGAAACCTACTTGATAACCTTGAGCAAATCACGCTCAGCCTCAGAAGAAGGCATTGGCAAATCTCTTCTGAACAAATCTTGCTAAGAAAACCCCATGATATGGTCACCATAAGGCACACGACAACAACAAAGTTTCTGAAAGAGCATATGCAAGTGTGCACATACCTCTGTCTTGAATATATGTAATACACATGTTTTAAATGAATAATGTATGTGGTGCATATTCAGTAGTGGCCCTCCTAACAATTTCAAATGGACTGTGTAGTACTCCTGTCGCTTATAATTTAACACAGTATAGTTACTATGGAGCGTTTTTAATGAGTTTTGCATAATCATTTCTCTTTAGTGGAGTATTACAGAAGGAAAGATAGAATGTATTAAGTGAATGGTTTGAGAGTAAGGATAGGAGTGTTGGCACTTAAGCTTCTACATGCTTTCATATTTGAAACAGAAATAGTTACCTGTGACTACCTCATTCCTTTAAAATGTTTGCTTATTAGTGTTGTGAATGATAGCATAGCTATTTTGAATTGTATACTTGTGGATTTGACTTAGGACCAAATCTTGACTGTAAATTTATGGTGCTTTACAGATCAAAGAGATTACATCTGTGAATATTGTGCCCGTGCTTTCAAGAGTTCCCACAATCTAGCAGTTCATCGAATGATCCACACAGGCGAGAAGCCATTACAGTGAGTAGTGTTTGGTTGTCTTTCTGCAACTTTTCCTAAGGAAGTACGGCAATGTATCTTTAGCTTCTTCTTAAACTGCCTCTGTATATTCCACTCAATTTCTTTATGTCGCAAAATTTATTTTGATAAGTGTATATTTGTATATACTTTGGGTGTTCTTAGAAGAAGCAAACGTGCTGGACTTATTTTGATATGTTTTCTGATACAATTGAGCATGATATCTTTCTGGACAAGCTCTATGGGATAGTAGTAGGAGGCACTGTATTACAATAGTTCATCTCTTATTTGCAGTGCTGGTTCCAGAAAGTGGCATGGCTAGATTTTTGTTCAGTTCCATGGCTATGTAACTAGGGTGCCACAGGGTTTCATACTATCCCACATGCTGTATACTGAGCTGGTGGGTGGGATGCCCTCAGTATGTTAATGACATTCATCTCTTAATTCCCCTTGTTATTACAGTCTATTGAGGCTGTGCGGGTACTGGACAAGTGCTTGGATCCTTTAATAGTGGGCCATTAATTTGGAACTTTAATGGATGAGGCCAGTAAATTGAAACTTAATCCCAGTAAGTGTAAGGCTTTGTGATTGGTAATTCCTTTATCTGGGAACTGGGCAAGCGGCCTGCCCTTAATGCATTTGCATTTTCCCTGAACAACTAGATGTGTACTTGGGGATACTTTTGGATCCACCTCTGTCATTCGAAGCCAGCTGAACATAGCAGTTCATGCATGGGTTCTCCTCTCCTATATTATGTGAGGAAATGAGAGAGTTCATTTTCTGCTGTCGTACCCCAACTGTAGCATGCCTCCCCTTGGAGGTCTGATTGATTTCAATATTAGCTTTGTTCCAGCACCAATTTAAAACATGTCTTTTTTTCAAAGCTTATGATGTCTAAATATTTTTGATAGATTTTATACAGGTGCCTAGTTTCTAGCTTGTTCCAAATTGTCTGATGTGTTTTCAGACTTTATTCTTACTACTTGTTTTAAATATTCAAAATTTACTTTATTTGTACACTGCTTTGAGATTTTGCAATATAAGATGTGATATTAAAAATTAAATATGTATCCTATTTTTCTCTTTTTCACCCACCCCACTGTTCTTTAGATGTGAGATCTGTGGATTCACGTGCCGGCAGAAAGCCTCATTGAATTGGCACATGAAAAAGCATGATGCAGATACCTTTTACCAGTTTTCTTGCAATATCTGTGGAAAGAAGTTCGAGAAAAAGGACAGTGTAGTAGCACATAAAGCCAAGAGTCATCCGGAGGTGCTTATTGCTGAAGCACTGGCAGCCAATGCAGGTGCCCTCATCACCAGCACTGATATCTTGGGTACCAGTCCAGAATCTATTGTCCAGCCCAGTGATAATCAGGGCCTTCCTCTTCTTCCAGATTCCCTTGGAAACAGCACTCCTGGAGAGTGTTTACTGCTGGACCCTGATGGGATGCCTAAGGCATATTGCAGTGGGAGTGACCGGGTCAATCTGATGGCTGATGGCAAGATTTTTGTTGACAGTGCTAGTGGGGAGAATACAGAAGGGCTCGTCATGAACACAGAAATCCTTGGGGCTACCACTGAAGTTCTAATTGAAGATTCTGATTCTGCAGGACCTTAGTGGGAAAGGAGCACATGCCTTTTAGGACAACATGAACCTGTATTTAAAAAAATAAACTGGGGAAAACTTACTCAACATAGATGAAAATTAAACTACTAGTCAAATAACTAAAGGGCCTGCTCCCCCTCTCCCCCTTCCCATGGATCACTACACATTCTTTCACAGTTCCCTTCTTGAAGAGGAATGTTGCCTTTATGCAGACTGACAAAGCAAAAGAATTCTTGCAATGTAGTGGAGGGAAGCAGCCAGAGCCTCTCCCTCTTCCTGCCCTCCCAAAGTAAGCAGACTTTCTGCTTCTTGACCATGCTGCAAGATTAAAGGTGTTTGTATTCTGGACCAGCATCTCTTTCTCAGCACCTTTCTTTGCTCCCCCAGTTGCATCATCCTGTTCTATGCATTACAGAATTCTGACCCTTGCAGGCTCTTTTGTTTCCCTCTAGGGCTTGAGAATATAGCTTGGCACTTTAGAACCCCTCAGCAGGATGAGCTGTAAAACAGCATATATCCTCCCTCCCTTTCTCCCTGCATCCTTCCCTCTGCTTCTATAAGGAAAGGGAGGGAATACTGGCACTCTGGTGCTCACTTTTTCAAAGAGGAGTGCCATTCTTTTGTACAGTTCCTGCTTCAAAGGTTCTGTGAGGGAGAGGCAGAGAGAATGGGTGCTAGGCTTGTAAAAGAAAACTTGCACTTTGAACATGTCTTGTTTTTAAGTTGTGGTAACAAATATTTTTATTTATTTGCTTTTTAAAAAGTCTGTTTTAGTTGCTGTCCAGGAAGGATTCTCTTCCAAATCTGAATCTCTTTAGCAAACCACACTAGGAACTGCCCCTCGCCCAAAGTGAAGGAACTGCTCATAGAGCAGTATAGCTCTTACAGTGAGGCTCCTGCTTGCTTTAGTATTTGTTGTTTGCTGGAAAAGGCTTTCTTTGTGGAGGTGTGAGAACTGCTTTAAAGATTTGACCTTTAGTCATTCATCATTCATCCCCAACTTCCCTAATGTTTTCCTTGTGTATATTGCTTTCTTTGCTTTGTGTTTCCCTCTTACTTTGATGAGTAAGCAGCAAACTTTGCCTTGAGGAAATTATATTAACTTTAAACAGCATGACAACTGATACTCTTAATATATTCTGTCTCTAAAACTCTTTGGTTCTGTCCATGAAAACACATTTAGAAGCAAAACTGGCATCAGGTAGCAGCAACTCCAGATCTCCTCGGTCATGCGTCTGATGTAGGCACATACAATCTTGTTTCTGTGAAATTTGATGGCTTGAGTGTCTCCAGAAAGTGAAAGATGCCTAGCATTTGAGGTAGAATGTAATAAAGCAGTGTGACTTTTCAAATATTTATTTAAGTCACAATTTGTATGAGCCTTTGACTATTTTGTAATAGCTTGTGGTGTCACAGTATCCCAATTATGATAGTCTTTTCTCATAGGGACTTCTCTTGGGTCTGAACATAACCAGTTTTGTTTCTGGTTGGTGTTTTTTTTTTTTTTTTGCCACCCTATGTTGAAACAATGTTTATACTTAAAGCCAAGTGTGTTTTAGTTTAGAGCTCTACCTCATATACCTCTGAACCTTGCAGTGCATTAAAAGCTAGCATTAATTCTGCATTTTCTTAGTTACATCCTTTACAGTTTTAGTTGTCTGAAAATGAGTCCAAAAGCACTTCCTTTACTTAGCTGGAGGGTAAGTATCAACAGGGTGTAATAGGGCACAATCTCTGGAGGCCACTAATTCACACCACACCTTCTATTTCTGTAACCTGGTTGGAGGTTTTTCAGTAACCAGCCAGGCTGCAGTATGTAACTGGTGTGTCATCTGCATCTTAGGGGCCATTTGTGGTACAAGTTCTCTGATTAAGGTTGGCACCTGAAAAGTACTTGCAGTTGAAGCTTGTTTTGTGTGCTACCAAAGAGAGTATTCTGTCTCAACTATGCTACATTTCACTTCTAAGAACAGATGATAACAGACATTCTGTTTTACCTCTGTAGGGACTTTCAATCTTTTAGGGAAAGGGCTGTAGCTGTCAGTGTTATTGAAGTCCTTTTCTAGCTTGAATTGCCATCAGTCTCTTGTCTGCCTTACTTGGACAGTTCTGTTGGTCTTTTTCACTCTCCATTGGGGTATGTTTGTATGTAGTTTGTTTCAAGTAACATTGGGTCAGCCCCTTGCACCCTTTGTTGAATAATTTCTGGTATTAGATTTATGAACTGAAACCCTTGGTCTTGAAACCCTGCTGCTTCCCTTTAATGTGTCTCTCACTACATGCATGCAGTTTTGCTTCAATCAATTATTATAGTAGCTGCAATAAACTATATTTTTTAATAGGAAGGTTTTTTTTCCCATGGGAAGGAAGCATGGTGCAGGGAGCTTGAAGCTATAGATTATCCTTCCCACTGTAATATGGGATAGTTTACAGTAATTAATCTGATGTGGGCCCACTCCAAATGCAGTTCTATAATCTTGTCCTATTTGTAAACTCACTGGATCTATATGTTTTGGAGCCTCTTCCTGATAATCTAAGGGATGATTTGAATCCCTTACCTCTTTTTTTTCAGAAGCTGACACACTTCTTTCCTGGTCAGATGAATACAGATTCTTTTTTCAGAATTTTCTCTGAACATTGATAGAATAGGACAGGTGAGAAGAGGAAGCTCAGGAGTTTTTCAAGGAGTCTGTTTAGTGTGAGAGAATTGTTCTGTCTACTTCAAATAGTTTCTGAACAATGGCACAATGCTGAAGCCTTGGCAGGGGCGGGGAGGGGAGGGGGTGAACTGTAACTGGGTGGAGAAGTTTTCCAGGGTGAGAGTGGAGACCTGGGGGAAACTGCACTAGCATTGTGAATCCCACCAGAGAGGGGGCAGGATTTGCAATAGTTAGCAGAACTACCTGAAGTAGTAGCCACTGGGTGGCAACAGAGCTGTGTTGCATTGTGGCACACCCCTATTTTTTAGTGTTAAGTGAAAGGATGGTTGAGCTGACAAGTCTTTGATTGCTTAAAAGCCTTGTTGCATATAGTTTTCCACAAAGTGATGGTGGAGATTTGGGGAGGGATGCCAGAGGGTGGGGCAGTGATCCATGTTAATGAAAGGTTGTGTATAAAAAAGTCAATAAAACAATAAAAAGGGATACTGTTTTTCATCTCTTGTCTTTAAGCTGGGTAAGCCATAACCAAAATAAATACTGAAATGGGGAAAATAATCTTTTGTGTTTTATTGCATGTTGTTTGGAATGTGCCAATGTAAGGGAGGCTGCTTCCCATGTACTTAATGGTTGTCTTTAAAGTAAGTCTGAGCCACTAGTGAGTCAGCTGAAGCAACCTGTGTATTGGGAGTAAACACAGCATCCTTGTCAGCAGCCCACTGCAGGAAGGAACTGTGCCGCTCAGATGGTGGGAAGGCATGTATTTATGAATTTATGTAATGCGTGAAACACTGCATCATAGCACTGGTAGTTTTAACAGTAAGCTCACAACAATAGTATGCCTTAGAGCAGGGGTGTCCAACCTGTGGCCCTCCAGATGTTTTGGACTTCATCTCCCAGAAGCCTCATCCAATCACCACCCACATGCAAATTTCCTTTCTACCTCAGGAGTCTACAGGCAATCTGAATAGATTTCCAGAGCCTGACAAAGGCCCCTGCCTCCTCTTTGCCCCTCAGCCAATCACCACCCACATGCAAATTTCCTTCCTACCTCATAATGCCATCCCTACCTGCTTGTTCTGGGAGCTGAAGTCCAAAACATCTGGAGGGCTACAGGCTGGGCACCCCTGCCTTAGAGTTAGGAGTATGACCATTGCCTCATGGGAAAGGAGTCGGTATATTGAAGAGTGGGTTAGAAGGTAGTGCCATACAGGAGAGATGTAACTATTTTAAGTAATTCTCCCAGGACCTTGCAAACATAGCAACTTGTAAAACACACACATTTGCTATGTGTACAAGGTATAAATTACGTATATCCTTTAACTATCAGTAAAATGTTGTGTAGGTGTGGATGTGTTATGTGCCTTCAAGTTGTTTCCGACTTATGACGACCCTAAGGTGAACCTTATGAGGTTTGTTTTGGCAGTTTAGAGGAACTTTGCTATTCCCTTCCCCGAGGCTGAGAGCATGTGACATTCCAAAAGTTACCCAGTGGGTTTCATGGCCAAGTGGGGAATTAAACCTGGGTCTCCAGAGTCCTTGTCCAACACTCAAATCACTACACCACACTGACTATTACTACTGGTACAAACAAACAACAGCTTCATTTATATACCGCTTCATACCGCCTAAGCAGTGTCTAAGCGCTTTATAACTGTAAGCTACTTGCTCCCAACAATCTGGGAACTCATTTTAGCGACCTCGGAAGGATGCAAGCTTGAGTCGAGCTTGAGCCACCACCTTATGGTTTTGAGTGAGTGGCTGCAGTACAGGCATTTAACCACTGCGCCACCAGGACAGTAACAGCAATTAACCAAAGAATCCTATATCAATTGTGTGCCATCCGTGCTGTTCATTCGAATCCCTGAGTGATTTGAAAGGGTGGGAAAGAAGGAGGCTATCATTCCAAAATCCCATAAGATTTAGTAATCTGTCTGCCAGAGACAATTCAGCCAATTTGGTGACTGTTAGGAAGTGATAGGTTCCATCTATCTTAATCCTTTCTGTTCAGAAGTTGAATGGCACCAATCCTCATTCCTATGTGGCCCTGCTTCACATTTGTAGTGCTAAAGAGAAGACACTGAATTGTATTTTGCAATGGATCCAGTTGCTTGACACTCAGATCAGCGTAAGAATTTAAAGGCAATCTTAGGGTGCTCTCAGAAGAGGCTTTTATTATACAATTGTCTTTGTTTATTCACAAAATTTTACAGAGGTGGACAGATGGCCACTTGTAATTCCTCCATCATGGTTTCTTGGTGCTGCTTCCATCTTTATTCTTACCATAGAAAATTTGAGCCTGAAAGTTTCTGAAAGCCATAATCAAAAAAAGTAATTTATCTGAGCTCTGGAAAATGAAAATTAGTTGATATGGTGAGCCTCCCTGAGCTGGGAGCTCAAAAGGTCAGCACAAAGAATGACTTGTTTCTGACAACTTGCTACATCTATGCTAACAGTGACATGGTCAACAAGAGGGCCTGGGTCCCTTCTGGGACCAAATTCAGTGGGCAATGTGGGGTGGTGGTTAAACACCTTTTTTCAGTTATCCCCTCCTGTAGTGTAAGCAGGCCACACTTGAATGCATTGTAGAGAAACATATCATTTGTCCTCACTTAGAAAACTGAAGTGTTAAAAGTACTAATTGAATGTAAATACACTGGACAGTCCAAAAGGAAGCTGTGAGCTTCCACGTGTAACTAGTTGTTGATAGTACTGAAGCCTGTATAGCTGATAAATATGAAAGTATGCCCACCTAAATGGTTTGGGAAATAGAACTTCATAAATTCAGTCCTGATTTTGCTGAGGTGGGAGGGCATTGCTGCTCAATTTATCACTTTTATCTGTTGTTTCCTGTGAACAATTTCCAGTTCTGCTGCAGGGAAGGAAAGTGGACTGGAGAGAGGACCAGAAGCAGAGCAAACTGTGATTCTGTTAATATATGGCTGTGGGGGTTCAGGTGTCAGTTGGGGAGAGCAAACTCATCTCAACTCCCCAATGGAAGGGTTTTGTGACAGATATCCTGGAATGGAGGATTAGGTTCATGGAATGAGTTAAAACTCCCCTGTGCTATGTCCAAATGTTTCAGGAGTAATCCTAGAGTTAGGAACCACAAAGGACTCCTAGTCCCCCACCATCCTGCCATGCAGGGATATGCAACTAAAGAAGGAAAATATATTCATTCCAAATAGCAAATGTTGATTTTGTCATTTTGTATAAGGGACACCATTTTGCTACCCCATTGTATTTAATGGGACTTGAGCATCCATGGATTTTGGTATCCATGGGGTGTCCTGGAACCAAACCCCAGTGGATGCCAAGGGCCCACTGTATTAAAAAAAGCAAGAGAGGGACATCTGATCCCCTATTGACAGATACTTTAACATCTTTGTGTAATAGCACTGGGCTAGCTAATTTCACAAGTCTTCTTCAGCTGAATGCCAAACTACCAAATAGTGATGAGATGTACTCCACACCTGGTCAAGGAAGGTTGCTATATTATGTGGAGGAATACATGTCCAAATGGTAGCTGAAGTGTACCTGGCACTGTTTTTTCTAATGAGCTTTCTCATGATATGACCAAAATATGACAGCCTCCATTTGATCATCTTGGTTTCCAAGGGGATTTCAGGCTTGATCTGTTCAAGGACCTATTTGTCTTTTTGGGTGTCCACTCTTCTCCAGCACCACAACTCAAATGAGTTTATTTTCTGCTTTCCACTTTCTTCACTGTCCAGCGCTTGCATGCATACATTAATAATGGAAATACAATGGCTTGTACAATTCTAACCTTAGTGCTCAGTTATATATCTTTACACTTTAAAATATTTTTAGTCGTTTCAGAGCTGCATCGCATTCCTAGTCTTCTAATTTCTTGACTGCAGTCTCCTTCCTGATTGATGTTTGATCCAAGGTACTGGAACTTTTACAATTTCAATTTGCTCATTGTCTAGGTTAAATGTATGTAGGTCCTCCATGGTCATTATTTTTGTTTTCTTTATATTCAGCATTAAGCCATACCTCAAAAAGTCCAGGAAACCAAAACCAACTGAGTTATTGTAGTCCCCACCCTCAGTTTGCTTTTAGGAAACCCTATTTGGAATTTCAACTGCTCACTGAAACTTGGACAGCAACCAAAAACATTATAAATTTTTGAAGTGTCTGTTGTAATGACTATTACTAGCAGAAAACATCACAGAAATGGAAAAATGCTAAAGAAGGTCAAAGAACATGTAATTGCTTTCTAACTCCAGGAGTTTCTGAATAAAACGGATTATCAAGATCCATTTCAGTCTGGTTTCAGACCTGGCTATCGAACAGAGACAGCCTTGATCGCCTTGGTGGATGATCTACGGAGGGAACTGGACAGGGGGAGTGTGTCTCTGTTGGTTCTCCTGGACCTCTCAGCGGCTTTTGATACCATCAATCATGGTATCCTTCTGGACTGCCTCTCTGGGATGGGGCTTGGAGGCACCATTCTACAGTGGCTCCATTCTTTCCTGGATGGGTGAACCTAGAAGATGGAACTGGGGGACTCCTATTTGGCCCCGGGGCCATTGACCTATGTTGTCCCCTATGCTGTTTAACACATACATGAAACTGCTGGGGGAGGTTGTCTAGAGTTTTGGGGTGTGGTGTCATCAATATGCAGATGACACTCAACTCTACTACTCCTTCCCACCTCAATCCAAGGAGGCTGTCCTGCTCCTAAGCCAGTGTCTGTCTTCAGTAATGGAATGAATGCGGGCAAACAAGTTAAAACTTAATCCAGACAAGATAGAGGTGCTCCTGGTCAGTCGGAAGGCGGAGTGGGGAATAAGAATCCAGCCTGTATTAAATGGGGTCACATTCCCCCTGAAGACACAAGTTTGCAGTTTGGGAGTATTCTTGGACTCAGCTTTGAACTTGGAAACCCAGGGGTCTGCTGTGACCAGGAGTGCTTTTGCACATTTAAAACTTGTGTGTCAGCCGCGCATTTCCTCGAGAAGCCAGATTTGGCTACGGTGGTACATGCCTTGGTTACATCCTGTTTGGACTACTGTAATGGGCTGTACATGGGGCTGCCTATGAAAAGTGTTCGGAAAATTCAGCTGGTTCAAAGAGCTGTTGCCAGGCTGTTAACGGGCAGATTACAGAGACCATACAACGCTCCTGTTGAAACAGCTTCATTGGCTGCCAGTTTGTTTCAGGATACAATTCAAGGTGCTAATTGTCACCTATAAAGCCCTACATGGCTCAGGACCACACTATTTGGCAGACCATTTCTCCTGGTATGAACTGGCCCAGAGTCTGAGATCCTCTGGAGAAGCCCTTATCTCCATCCCAACATCATCATAAACATGGTTGATGGGAACACAAGAGAGAGCCTTCTCAGTGGCTGCCCCTAGACTCTGGAACTCCCTGCCTGAGGAGATCAGAATGGCTCCCTCCTTGATGGCCTTCCGTTGGCAGGTTAAGACCCACCTGTTCACACAGGCGTTTAAGGAATTGTTATGAGGACAGGCTGGGATGTTGAACCATTTTTTAATGTTTTAATTGTACTGTTTTTAATGCTGTGAAGCTGCTCTGAGTCCCACTCCTGGGAAAAGAGCGGGATACAAATAAATATAATAAATAAATAAAGATGAAAGTGAAAAGACAGGCATAATGCTGAATGTAAAGAAAACAAAAATAATGGCCATGGAAAAAATACATGAATTCAACTAAAACAATGAAGAATTCAAAATAAAAAGTTCCCATACCTAGGATCAAACATTGATCAGAATGGTGACTGCAGCCAAGAAATAAGAAGACTAGGAGACTAGGTAAGATCAACTGAGCACTAATCAGAATTGTCCAAGCCATGGTATTCTCCATCACTATGTACAGATATGAGAGTCGGACAGGCAAAAAAGTAGGCAAGAAAAAAAATCAGCTCATTTGAGATGTGCTGGGGAACAGTGCTGAGGATACCATAGATCACCAAAAGGACAACAAATAGGTCCTTGAACAGATCAAACCAGAACTCCCCCTGGAAGTCAAGATAATGAAACTTGAGGCTGTTGTACTTTTGCCACATGATGAGGAATCACGACTCACTTGAAACAACATTGATGCTTGGAAAGGTGGAGGGCAGTAGAGAGGAAGACCGCATACCAGATGGCTAGTTTCAATTAGGGTGGTCCTGGGACTAAATCTACAGGACTTAAGCAGAGTAGTGGAGGACAGAGGGGCTTGGAAATGCCTCGTCTACAGGGTCGCCATGAGTTGGGGCAGACTGGAGGGCAGTTAACAACGAAATGGCAGGTTCCCGTTTGTTAATAGGAAGGCCCCGCCTGAATTTTCACATTTTTGCTTGACTTGAGAATTCAGCACTGCAACAACAACAAATAACTCAAATTTGGAGGTGTCTGTCATGATGTCACAACATATTACTGATGCCATAAAATTGCAGATGTTCTCTGCAATATAGAAAATGTTCCTCTGTGTTTCTTTCCAGTGCCATGGAGATTCACATCCAGCTGCTTTTCACTGCAGCTGTGAACTAGATTGCTAAAAATGTTTACATGCACTTCTGTATAGAGAAATAGCTCAAACTGAATAGGGGTCCCTTTCCTATTACACAGTTATTTCACTATGATCCCATTTCAACACATGGTTACTTCTTGTGCAGTCCTGGGATTTGTAGTTTGCTGAGGCACTGGAGCTCTCTGGTTGAGAATTCTAAATAGCCGTCATTAAATTTTAGTCCCCAGGATCCCATAGAATGGAACTATGGCAGTTGAAGTGGGATCATAGTGCTGTAATTGTGTAGTGTGAAAGGGCCCTAGATGCAGACATGCATCACAGCCTCCCAGAGGAACATGAAGTTTTGTTTTCAAAATTTCAGACGCATTTATCACAGCAGGGATGCCCTGCTAAGGAGCCCTGGTGGTGCAGTGGTTAAGTGCTGGTACTGCAACCACAACATTGTAAGTTTGATCCTAGAGGAGGACTCCAAGGTCCACTCAGCCTCCCATCCTTTTGTAGACTGGTAAAATGAGTACCCAGCTTGTTGTGGGTAATTGACTTACACATGGTAAACTGCTTTGGGAGTGCTAGTTCACTGATAAGTGGTATAGAAATGTACTTGCTACTGCAGAGAGAGGAAATATTTCTAGATGTTGTCAGAGTGCAACTTTCCCTAAAATTCATTTGGTTGCCATAAGTTGACAGGTGACTTGACGATGTGTGCACTCACATGGACACATTCCACACACCTCTGCATTAAGATACACAATTCTTTAGCATGAGCCAGTTTGATAGAATGTTAGAATGCAACTAGAAAGTTTAGTTTTCAGTCCCCACTGAGCTGGGAAATTCACTGGAGGACTATAGAACACTCACTCACTACCTAACAAGGCTGTTGAGATGATCAACTGAGGAGGAAGAGGACACTTTGAACTCCTTGGAGTTTATATGTTTATAAACATAAACAAACATTCAGACCTAAGGGGATGTTTCACATTCAGGTTGACAGCCAGCTAGCTAGCTGTGTTCGTTGGTCCTACACTGAGTAGAGAAGCAAGCATTTGGATAATACAGCAACATCAATTAAACTAGGCCTCGCTAAAAGGATTCATATTACAAACGATCTCTAAATACAATGTGCTGAATACTTTAGATTGATGAAGTAGAATGATTTCACTTTTTTTTTTCAAAAAGCCAGTGGTGTGACTCGGTTTCTTTTGTGTCCTCATTGTGAATTATTAAGCTTTGTCACATGGAATTGAGAGGGATTAGCAGGACGGTGACCTGGCTAGTAGCAAATCAAAATCAAAGCAGTGGAAAATCATGCAGGGAAGGGGAGGATGCAAGCAAGCCAGAGAGAGAGAAAAGGCAATATGTGGGAGCAGACAAGGGGAGGTTAAAAGCAAGCCAGAAGGAGAGAAAGGGCAATATGTGGGAGCAGACAACTTCTGCTATGCACAGCCTGTAAGAGTAGAGTAGGTGGTAAAGCTGGGAAAAGGTTGCCCCTGTTAATCTCCAAGGGTTAAGCTCTGCTGCCAGGAATTTGTAGTTTTTTTCTCAGGCCGCAGAGGATGGAAGGGAGGGGGGGAGAGAGAGAGGGAGGGAGAGAGATGTGCCAAGCACACAAGTGGAGAATTCTCTACTGGTCTGGAATGCATGAGCTGAGCAAGGGACTCTGGTGGATACCCAGCTGTGCAAGCAGTGTGTGCCTCAGCTACAACTGTCACCTTTGGGCCAGCTGGACTGGGCGATGGCTTCAACACAGCGCCTGCCTGGGACCTCCCAGCACCATGAGCTCTGCCATCCTACTGTACATCTCCTGAGGAAGATGCGCTCGGATGTCAGTACCCTTCTTGAGTCCTATGTAAGTCTCTCTTTTTTTCTGTATGTCTCATAGCCTTTCCTCAGTCTGTCTCTTCCTTTACAGCATTTTATTTAGATGAAGGAGAAGCTGCATTCTACTTTTTGCCTCTTAGATGAGGAGGTTAGATGAGGACTAAAACACTTGTGAGGCATTATTATTATTATTATTATTATTATTATTATTATCAGCTGTGGTCACATTTCTTCTTTCTCCCATGCACATTCTTTGTCTTCATGTTGTCCTCAAAATAACAACTCTGCGTGGCAGATCAGGCTGAGGGTGAGTGCCTTATCCAAGATGAGTTTCATGGCTCTCTCAAGTCCCAATCCAGGACTCTAATCACTACATCATGCAGTTCCTCAGCATTTTAAAAGCTTTAGCAAAGTGAGATGGAAATGGCCCTCAAGAAAAGGGTACTGAATTTGTTAGTGCTACCAGCCTCTGTTGTGCTTAAATTGGGTCCCTTGCTTGATTCATAATCATAGAGTGATATAGGGCTGCCTTGTTGTGGATGGGTTAGAACCTTGTTCACATAGCAACTTACTTAATTTATTCTATTTGAAACAGTTAAGCGTCCCCCCCCCCCCCCAAGTCATTTGTGTTTAGTTAAATCCAGTTCTTTGGTACAGTGTCTAATCTTGATCAGATGACTTCCCTTGACTCTTCCTTTCCCCACTCCCTTTCAAAACCTAGTTTTTAAAATGTTATTTTCAACATGGGGAATGAAATCACTGGTGCATAGAATATATAACTGGCATGGGCAACATGTCATATATATTAGCCCACTCCCTGCCGAAAGGCAGAACCATCCACCCACCTGCCCATCTTATCCACCCACAATTCAGCTAGTGCTTAATTGAAAGAAAGGGCAGGACAAATAGCTCTATATAACTCAAGCAATCCTATAAAGCCACATATTGTGGAGCGGATGAGGGGGATCAATGAAATAAGCAAGATTTGATCTAGAGCAACAAATACTACCTACCCACCCACCCTGTAGCAAATCTGGTGACAGTCCATCAAACCACATGTGTGAGCAAAATCTATTAACTGATATCTTAGAAGGAATATTTTGGAGCAGTCTATCAAGGTAAGTAAATTTGCCAGCTTTACCAAATTGCCTAGACTGAGCTGAAATCAGGAGTAACATTATTTGGTGGTATACCTGGCTAAAGTTGTGGAGTGAAAAGGGATATATTGCCATCTTGTGGTAACTTTATAAATTCAAGTTGTGTGCCTTCACATTGGAGTTTCTCACATGGGAGGAATTTCTCAAGTTTCGAAAGAAATGAAAGTGGGGCCAGTTCGGAAATGAGTGAATTCTCTCACGCATTATGTGAAACTCCATGATTGCATTCAGACTACCATTGGATTATGCTTCCATTTTCTGTCGTCTGATAAACTTCATTGTTTCTGACTTAAGGAGAACTGAAGGTGAACCTATTACAGTATTCTCTGCCAGCTTTGTTCAGAGATTTGCCTTCCTCTGAAGCTATAAGCGTGTGACTTGTCAGAGGCCACCCAATGGGTTTCCATGGCTGAGCAGTGATTCAAACACTGATCTTTGGAGTCATAGTCTAGCACTCAAATCACTACACTACGTTGGCTCTCATAACTTCAGGTAACTATAAGTATTGTTCTTATGTGTCTTCAAGTTGACCTATCCTAGAGTTTTCTTGCATTTGTTCCGATAGGGGTTGCCTTTGCCTTCCTTGGAGGCTGAGAGAGAGTGACTTGCCCAAGGTTACCCAGTGGGTTTCCATGGTTGAGTGGGGATTGCAGCTCTGCTCTCCTGGAGTCCTCCAACACTCTGTCCACTACACTGTGTGCTGATGAGCATCTCCTTTTTGAAGAGAAAGAGATGTGTTAGTCCACTTCAGTACAGTATTTTAAAAAGAGTTGTTGTGAAACTCTCAAGAAATCTTCTACTCAAGTTATCTTGGGGCTTTTGAATCCAGATTTGTATTTTATGCCTCCATAGTTTTATTTTTTGGTACACGGAACATTGTCTAGTTTCTATTCTCATAGCTTCTTCGTTAAATGGTCAGGTTAAAAAGATAATATTTAAATTCACATCAGTTTGTACATTTTTTAACTTTCCAGAGATTTTCACTGGATGCTACAAAAATGAGTTGGAGGGTGGGAAAGAGAAGGGCTGGAAACTTATTTGACATTGACTCTGTTGGGGTTGATGTTGAAGTCATGGTGTTTGCATGATGCAGGGAAAGAAAAGGGAGCTGCAGACTTTGACATGAGCCTCTGTCACAGAAGTAAGAATCATGTGGTTTTCCAGATGTTGCTAGACTGGAATTTCCATTATTCCTTGCCATTTTTTATAGTAGTTAGGGCTACTGGAATTTTTAGTTCAAGAAATTTGGAAGGCCACAGGGTTCCCATTCCTTGCTCTGTCTAGATGATGGAATGATTATAACTTCCATTTTAAGTAACTTCTATGAATAATGGGAGGCAGAAATGCAGAAAGGTTTAATCCCCCTTTTTTTGAATATGTAAAACATTTATTTCCATCCTGGGTAAAGGTCACTGAGCCAGTGTGTGTAGTGGTTTGAGTGTTGGACTACAACTTTGGAGACCAGAGTTTGAATCTACATTCAGTGATGGAAGCCCCCTGGGTGACCTTGGAAAAGTCACAGTCTCTGAGCTTCAGAGGAAAGCAAAGACAAATCCTTTCTGAACAAGAAAACTGTAATGGAATCACCTTAGGGTTGCTGTAAGTCAGAAATGACTTGAAGGCACACAACAACAAAAGCTCACTAGTTCCATAATTGGTGGAAAAGAAAGAAATAATGCAGTCTTTGTCTTAACAAGGCAGTTATTATCTAAATTGTTTGTTCACTATTTTAAATACAGGACTAGATATAAAATAGTATATCTGTGGCATATAAAAAACAAACAAAGGAATGCTTCTTTTTCAACTACTATCCAGCAGTAGAGTCGGAAGCTATTTCCCAATACCAGGAAAAGAAAAGGGGGAAAAAAAGGGGGGGGGGGGAGCCAGGTCCTTTCAAAGATTTCAGACAATGCATAATGCTACAAATTCAACTGGGTATATTTAGCCTGGAAAAGAGAAGGTTAAGAGATGACATGATAGCCATGTATAAATATTTGAAGGGATGTCACATTGAGGATGGCTCAATGTGGAGCAAGCTTGTTTTTTGCTATTCTAGAGACTAAGACATGGGGCAGTGGATTCAAACTACAAGAAAAAAGATTCCACCTAAACATTAGGAAGAGTTTCGCGATAGTAAGAGCGGTTTGACTGTGGAATATGCTGTCTCAGAGAGTGGTGAGGTCTCCTTCTTTGGAGATTTTTAAACAGAGACTGGATGACCATCTGCTGGGAGTGCTTTGATTGTGTTTTCCTACATGGTAGAATGATGTTGAACTGGATGCCCCTTGTGGTCTCTTCCAGCTCTAGGATTGGGATAGGACATCTTATGAAATGCTTCTTAAGGAAGACTCTTGATAAAAGAAGGCATGTCGAGGGGACATACAGGGTGAACGTTAGTTTGTATATCTTTTCTGTATCATACTTCCTTCACCAGAACTTTGTGGGTTGACTATAATAATTAACTTCTAGCTTTTTCATAGTGGCCATGATTCTTCTTAATTAAGGGAAGAATGATAATTTGATCTAT
This sequence comes from Urosaurus nigricauda, assembly GCA_034509955.1. Lineage (NCBI taxonomy): Eukaryota > Metazoa > Chordata > Lepidosauria > Squamata > Phrynosomatidae > Urosaurus > Urosaurus nigricauda. Next base: position 122,641,188 of record JAOEGL010000001.1, on the reverse strand, counting down.
TGTCAGGCACTCATTGGTTTCATGCAGGTTTAAATGTCTTTAGGGAACTACAGAACTGATTGTTATACTTACTACAGTCATCCCTCTTCAGTCATCTGCAGAAGTTCCTTTCTGGAGCTCCCTACAGATTTATAGCAAAAGGTGTGGGACCTCAGGTCCCATTATTGTCAATGAACACACAACATGTGAGCAACCACATTGGCACTGCCATGGGCACATGCTGTCATTAATGGGGCAGGGCCATTCATGGATGCTCCAATCTGCAGATGGCTAGCCTGCCAATATGGAGGGACAACTATATTTCTTTGTTGTTGTTGTTGTTGATTACCTTCAAGTGGTTTCGGACTTATGATGATCCTAGGGTGAACCTATTACAGGGTTTTCTGGGGCTCAGAGAATGTGACTCGCCCAAGGTCATCCAGTGGGTTTGCATGGTTGAGGGGAGAATCAAACACGGATCTCCAGAGTTGTAGCCCAATGCTCAAACCACTACACCACAATGGCTTTTATAGGCAGTTTTTGTTCACAGGATGAACTGCTGTGGGGTGAAGTTGCATTGAAATGGGGAAAAATATATGCCAGAAATTTTTGAAAATCATTTTCTCCTCATTACCCCTTTCCAATCTCTATCCTTTTAGGCTGAGAAGCAAGGGCTGGACACCAACTTCAGCCTTGACTCAATTGATGGTGTACCTGTAGCTGACACGGAACACTGGAGTGAGATTTCAGATGCTGAGCGGCTGGGAATTAACTTGAAAGCTTATTGGGCTTTTGAGATTTTGCTGAATGAAATCCTGGAAGAACAGAGATCCAACTTGACACCTACTGATGATGAATTCCATAAATCTATCCAGTCAGTCATGCTCCAAGTGTCTGCACTTGCTTACCAGCTGGAGGAACTCATGGTCCTCTTGAATCACAATGTGCCTGCCAGAGAACTGGAAGGTACCAGAGTCACTGGTGAGCAGGGCTTATTTGAGAAGAAAATGAGAGGCATGAAGGTCCTGCAGGAACTTGCTCAATGGACTGTCAGGTCTGTCCGAGACCTACACCAAGTCTCCAAGTCACTTCAGGCAGGCATTATCCCGTGCAAAACTTAACACCTTGCTCATGCCCAAGAGAAATGAGGCTTCTCTTCTCTGTTGGAGCTTGCTGTCTCAAAGACCAAATACTTCATGCTCAGCTATGGCTTATTAGACTGAAACAGTGTAGTCACAGTGAGCCCTCTGAGAGGGGTGGAGTGAGTAATGTGTTTCCAGTGTTAGTATTTATTTCCTTTTAAGAATTTATTAAATTTAAGCCATTTGACAGTATCATTTTGGATACATTTGCAGAATCATGTTTTGGTGAATATAATCTTCCCTAGCCTGGTCCTCTCACAAGAGCTTCACTGATCAGATGTGGTTATAATTTATTCACACTTTCCCTCTTGTTTTTCCCAAGAACTCAGAGTGGGTCTTAGCATAACTGTACAACAGCTTTTTCTGAATTTCAGCCACAAGAGATTGGAAGGCAAGTTTAATGAACAACCAAATATTTCAGCATGACTCTCCTTTTTCCAAACATCCTACTTGCTGAACCATAGTGGTTGGTGGTTTAATCAAAATATTATGTGAAGTTTTAATATTGCATACTTGCAGGAGCTGTTGGGGGGAGAAAAGTCTGACTTGAAATAAATTCACTCATCAATAGCCCATCTGAGGAATTTCCATGAACTTGCAAGGGCTAAAAGTGAGTAAAGCATGAGTGGGAATTGTGAGTTGATTCAAATATTATTAGATTGCAACTCCCAGCATTCCTCATGATAGCAGAGTTGGCCAGGCTAATGTGACTTACCCTTCGGAAGGGCCACATGATTCCCACTCCTGGAGTAAAGGGTGTAATGAGAATAACTTCATTCTGTTTGGATCTTTGCATTCTCTGCAGCTTTCAAGATTAGACTCTGTCATACATGGTGCATAATAGATTTCTGCTCAGATTCTGAAACTCAGCACTTGTTAGAGTCATCTCAGAATTGCTATTCATGGCTTTCAGCGGGCTAAAATGCCAAGTTAGCTTGGGGGTCTGGTGGAGCTCCACCACTTGGAGTAAATAATGATAATATCATGGTATCCAACAAATGGAAAGAATTTGGCCTATCAGGTCCTCAGTTTTACCACTACCAGTTTCAAGTTATACAAATCCACATTCCAGAAATGCTTAGTTCTGAAACTGAACATGATGAAAAGGTAATTAACCCTGCAAGCTTAAAAACTGCACCAGGTAGATGTGTGAAAGTATATCCATGCTCAAATTGTTCATGCGTGGTTAGGATGTGAGAGAGGCTTTTCTCAGTGGCTGCCCCCAGGTTGTGGAATTCACTTTCATGGGAAGAAGCCCTGGCCCTCTTTGCTCACCTTCCACCAAGAGGCATTTTGACAGGTTGGCCACTAACTGGCTGCTGCAAAGATATCTTTTAAGGAGGGTGGGTTTTATCTTCCCACATTTCCATTTATATTTTTAAATGCTTTTTAAGCTTCTCTGGTTTCAATGTGATAGCTCATTTAATCTGTATTAATTGTTCTTCAGTGTCATCACTGATTGGTTTTAATCTGTATTTTGTGTTAATTCATGGTGTAAACTGTCTTACAACATGGGAGAAAGGTAGAATTCATGAATGAAAAAATAAATATTGTTAAATATTCACAGGCCATATCTTCAGCCTCTCCTTCTCCCATTAGTTTACAACATTCGTTAAAAAAAATTATTTGCAGTGTTTAAAGCAGAAAGAGGCAATTTCTGGGCATTGGTACAGGATAGTGGGAGTTGGACACCAATGAACAGCCAAAAGTTCTCCATCCTGTTTGTTGGCGGAGAGTGTGGTTCAGAGCTTGGAACTAATGGGCAGTAAAGTAATGTGCCTACCTGTAATTGGTTAACCATTTTGTAAAGTGGATGAGACAGAGTAACATTTCAAGCAACACAGTAAATAGGGATGTTGTTTTACTGGTTAAAGGAGTAATGTTTTCTAATTACTGTTAAAGTTGCAATTAAAATGGCATTTTAAAAAGCTATGTGACAGGAATTTTTCCATATTTATGCCATTCTCTTATCAATCTTGCATTTTTTTTTTAAATAATGAAAATTAACAAAAATAACAAGCAATGCAAAATGAATAATGCAACAGATTATTTGAAGCAATAATAGCAAATTACTTTTAAAATGCCCACAATGAGTCACAGGAACAAATTGCTTTGGGAAAGCAATGTTTCAAACTCTGGTAAGATTTTTAGGTCTGAAAAGCCCTGTATTGAAGGGGCTTTGTTTCCACTGTAAACAGGGGAAAACACTATTCCCTAAATTTGTTTTTTGTTGGGAAGTGTCTATTAATTTTCATTGAGAGCTGTACTCACTGAAAAATAAATTGAATTTAAAATTACAATATGCAAAGGCTGGGTGGAAAAGAATATTAATAACGCTACCTGGAAATGTTGAGTTACAAACCAGTTAGGGTTTTGTTTTGTTTGCTTTTGAAAACTTGGCAAGTTATTTGATTCATTTAAAGCCACATTTCTATCTGGTCTAGGTGAGTAAGGGGTGATACAGACCAGCTCAAAAGGCTGGCCTGTGGGAAGAGTCGGGCGCAGCGTCCGGATAATGCATGCCCTGATTCTGTCCCCAGAGCGCCATGATGCTGTGCGCCACTCCATGATGCAGCTCCAGCACTGCATCCAGATGATGCAGCACCGAAAGAGTGTCATATAGCTGCCATGCTACAGCTATGGCATCCTTTTGAGGGCGCAAAAAGGAGCCATTTTTGAGCCACTTTTTGAGGGCGCAAAAAGTCCGGATCAGGGCCGTGGCATGAGGTTTCCATGGCCCTGATCTGACATGAAAAGGGGTGGCTTTAAGCCACCCCTTCGGGGCGGTCTGTACAGCCCCTAATTCCCATTGAATATTTACAATACTGAAGAATTTTTTAAACATCTGAGTAAATTTACATAGAATTACTGCATGACAGTGATTAAAATTCACTGTAATCCTATGTATGTTTGCTTGTGAGGAAATCTCATGGATAGCAATAGAAATTATTCCTCGGCAAACACAATAGGATTGTGGAGTTAATTAAAAGAGCTGTTGTCTAGGGGGGAAATAGCTGTTTTTCTGGGACAGATGCAACTTTCAATCCAAAATGTAAATGTAAACGTAAATACTATGTTATGTCAACTGCTATTTAAACTTATTTATAATAGAGACAGGGGTTGTTCATAAAAGCAACAGTGGTTCTTGTTTTAGTACCACTTACTATGAATAAATTAATCCACAGAATCACCTCTCTGAGTTCAGGTTTAATTTCCAAGAGCAATTGGGAATCAAATCAGTGGGATTTTGAAATGTTTACAGCTCAGTTTCCTTAAACCAGGAGAACAAAACAAAACTGTATAGTCTCAGGTCTAAATGAATCAAAATCTGGGTCGCTTTAGTTGGTGAGGGCAGTTTCTGTTGCATGAACTTCGCCAAATAAAGAAGAACAAAGGCTTCACTTAGAGCAGTTTCAGATATTGTCATGCTATGGCACTGGCTGCTCCACTGAATTTTATGTGGGTTTCTTCAAATAGCATTGGACTCCACTTAGAACCCTCCCTCATTTTTCCTCTGCTGTTTCTGCTATCTTTTTTTCTTCTTCTTAGAATTCTGTTCAGAAGAAAAAGAATAGTTGTATAGTTCCTTCTGATTGCTAGTTTGAGGAGCCTTCTGTCTGGAAATGTTCTCGGCATGCGCAGAAAGATGAGTAAAAGAGCATAAGATTTTTCAACACACTTCTTTCTTAAACTGGACAAACATGTATGTCTGTACAGATGGATCTGAGTACGTAGTAAAGTCTAGGATTACTTGTATCGTGTGGCCTCTAAGAACCCTGCATTAAAATAACCATTATATTTTGTTCCTGCGCTTCATGCATATTTTTTCCCATAAATAATTCAAAATTTGTTGAATTTGTAGATTTTTTTTAATTGGGAATATTTTTAGTAATAGTAGGAGAGAGACAGGTAAGGGGATGAACAACAGAAAAGATGTGAGGGAAAGGGAAATATTGACAAAGGCTGCCTCTGCAACAGTGAAGGTTCATGTTGAACTCATTGAGTTGATTCCCAACTTTGTTATGCTCATAGTAGGCCTATTGACTAACTTCAATCTGATTTATTTCAATAAGTTTATTGAATTATTGTTGCAATGTATATAATTATGACTAAATCGGGATCCAACATAGTGGATTTTAATTCTGAATAACATGTTTGTATGTGACTTTGCCATAAATACAATTGTTAATCTTAACAAAAGTTGACCTCTGGTTTTAAAAACCAGAAAGAAGTCAAACCCCCTTTGCAATAATACCTCTGAGTGCAGGAAAGTCTAAAAACATAGAGAACTTGCCCTCATTGCCTGTATGGACATAGGGCTTGCAGAGTTTTTCAAAAGTAAAAATTGCCCCCATGGCCCCAATGCACAGGATTACCCACAGTTGTATACCCTTGCTTTAAAGATTCCTATAAAAGTTGTTACCTCACTATATTGTATTTGCGCCTTTTCATAGTATTATGATTCCATGCTAACAAACATGGTAACAGTTTATGAAATCCTGGGATCTGCAGTTTGGTGGGGCACCAGAGTTCCCTGGTAATGAATTCTAAGCACCTCTCCCTGAACTGCAAATCCCAGGACTTTTTTTAGGATGTTGCAATGGCAGTCAAAGTCAAATCCTAATGCCATAGCTGGGTAGTATGGTTGGGGAATAAAACTGTGAGTCTTGCTTTGTTTATCCACACAAAACACAGATACAAATATTTATTGGAAAAAGGCAGGTCACAGCTTTTATTGGTTATTGCTGCATGTAGATTTGGTGCTCACATGGCTCTGGCATCAACTAAGCCATCTGCCAGTAAATGAACTGAAAAGCATGGTGACCCTTGGGATGACAGGTGTGAAATTCCACACTCCCCCGCCTGAATCTTTTAAAGATGTTTCAGGCACCTTTCAGCAACCTTTCAGCCAGGTATGAAAATCCTCTATAACCACCTGCTCACTGTTCCTGAGGGAGAGTGGATGGGATGAAGTTCTGGAGCCACCTGGAGCACTAGAGAGCTACTTCTATAGGGAAGCACCTGACCTAAGTCAAGAAAATTCAACTAGAATTCCTTCAGACTTGCCCAACAGCCAGCAAATTTAAATCCATTGGCTGGTTGTTTCCTGCTTCTTCCTAAAGCCCACAGAATTCCTATGGGCTTCTGGGAAGAAGACAATCACTCAGTACCATTGACACCCAGCACCAGAAGGTTGTGCACCACCACAAAGATGCAAACTCACCCCGCAATAAGTTGTGGAGCACTCTTTGGCTTGGATCCAGCGGATGCACCCTTAGGAAGAAAAGGTGACAGATTTATTTGCCCATTTTCCCTGAAGTCCCCAGAGCCACCTCATTCATGGTTCAGGGTGGAGAGGACAAGCTCTCCTCAAGACTTCAGAAGAGATTTTCAGAGGGCATAGGGAGTTGCAATGATGTGAGTGAACTAGTGAGAATTATCTTCTTGTCCTCTCCCCAGTGAACAGAATTCTGCTTTGTGTAAGTTTGGATCCAACCTGTTGAAAGATAACAAGAATATAATTTTCTTCCCCAAGAGCCATTGTATCTTCAAGACTGTTTTTAACTTGAATGCTTATATTTATCCTGGTTTTTTTTTTATAATGTGAAGGGTTTCCTCTAGCATATTGTGATCATCTTCAGAAATATATGAAATGCAACAAAGATGGGTGCTTTCTTATTTTTATGTACCTTGGAAGAAATTTCAACTACTAAGCTTTTTGAGTTCTCTAGCTAGAAGATATTGTGAAAGTATCACAGTCACATAATAATCATGACTTCTATCATTACAAGAAGATATTCTTGTGCTTGGGGGAAGAGAACCTAACACTTATTGAAAAGGTTGCAACATGTGGTGAGTTAAAGTACAGTGGGCCCTTGGCATTTGCTGGGTTTTGGTTCCAGGACCACCCATGGATACCAAAATCTGAGGATGCTCAAGCCCATTATATAAAATAATGTAGTAAATTGGTGATAAAAATGTCAAAATCAAGGCCTTTTTGGAATTTCTATCTTTTGGGAATATTTTCAAGCTGTGGGTGGTTGAATCCATAAAAGACAAATCTGTGAATGATTAAAAATGCCTTGAATGAGTAAAAAAAAGTGTCCCATGATTCAAAAGGCACCATGTGGTTTTAAAATGGGGTAAGCAACTACATGGAGCCCCAAATACCTCCATTTTCATTTCACTTCCTATGACCATTTTGACAGGGACTGTATTGGGGGATAGTACAGTGTTTTGGTTTGTTTGTGGGGAATGCGGTGGGAGCATTTTAATATGTTTTCATTTGTTTGGAGCACTTGAGATGGCAGTAGAGGTGTAAGTGGGAGAAGAGGCCCACTCACACAATGTTGGATATTGCCTAATTTGTTACTTTTAATACAAACCATTATACAAACTGTGGATAGTGAGTGCCATTTTAGAAGATCTATTCTTATTGATCCTCACACTGGAGAGAATGCATCTTCTACAATTATGTCTGCTACTACAGCACATGAGCTAACCATCTAAAAATGAAGTGTGGGAGTGTTTAACTTACGTGCAAATTTACTCAGTGAACTGAATCCACAAACTCAACTAAGATTTCTTTAATTTATTGACTAGTTTTGCACAAAGTGTATTTAGAGTGATGTTATTAAATAAAATATATTTTATTTTTAACATATTATGCTGTCCTTGTTTTTTATGAAAATGTATTTGTATTGATCATTCAAATAGTAAAGTCATTTCAAAATATGGAGTATTGGGTTGAATTTTCCACCAGCGTTGGGATTAGGAAAAAATTGGAGCGCAGACATTTTTGTAACCAGCAGGGTATAGTGATATGAAAATTTCAAATTCACCTTTTCTATGTGTGGAATTTCATCTTTTGCCACATTGTGTGGGTGTGCATGTGCATACTTGCAGGTTGCCTGTCAACCCCTATGAATTTCATAAGGTGTTCTCGGGCAAGGAATACACAGAGCTGGTTTTGCCAATCCCTTCCTCTGAAATATATCCTAGAGTACCTTGTACAGTACTCTTTAGTAGTTTCCCATCTAAGTACTATCCAGGGCTGACCCTGCTTAGCTTCCAACATTAGACCGGATCTGGTGCCACAGTGCTTGACAGTTTTACCCATACATTTAGTGCCAAGCCATGCCTACCTTAATCCCATCCTGCTCAGGTTTATTTCTGCTAATAATAATAATAATAATAATAATAACAACTTTATTTTTGTATCCCACCTTTCTGCCTGGGCAATCAAGGCGGCTTACATGGAATAAAAAAGAGTAAGTGCTTCTGCTCCCACTGATCTACATTTATAAATCAGACTTGTTAACACACCATTAGAGAAGGGAAGAGTGAGAAGACATTTTCAGAGGCACAATTATTATATTGTGTGCCCATGGAAATCTCTTCTATTCAGTGGTTAAGAGCAGAGGAGCTATGGCAGGCAACTCTACTCATTAGTTACCTTAGCTGATCTGTAAAACAACAGCAACAGCAACCTTCCCTCCTGATCCTCCTAAGAGGAATCTTAATACTACTAAAAGCTGGCTGAGGGTGGAGAGAGAGAGAAAGAGAGATTGATATTTCAAATAGAATCCTTACATTTGCTGAGTTCACATTCCTTTTTTTTTTTTTTTTTTTGGCTGCCTAAATTATACTTCTAACTATGCATTTGAGTTTTAAATTACTCCAATTGTAGACATTTGGGGACTGAAGGGAAATTTCATTGGGATGACACAGAATTCTTATTTGGAAAGGGCAGTGTTCCCATTTTGCCTCTTCTATAGCTATACCTCGATTGGAACTTGAAAAAATTACTTTGGCTAAAATCTCCAGAATTTCCCAAAAGTATGGGGGATTCTAGTAGTTGTAGTCCACAATTTAATGTTTTCAGGCTCTGATTTGAATGTTTCCTTCTGCAAGCTATAATCTAAAGAAGTTGACTTTTCTAAGCTATACCACTGCTAGTGTTTCCACTAGTGATAAAGTCTGACCCTTGGTGTTCTTGGAGTAGTCTTGGTTCCACTGGACACAAGCTTCACCACATCCCTATTCCCAAATTGGTCTGAGCTCCCCACCTTGAACCAGATCTGCTTCTTGCTGGACTAAGCTGGTAGGTCTCTGGACATTGCAGATCATCTGCCACAAAATCTGGGAAGATTTTTCTTAAGTGGTTTCCACTTAGCCCAACCACAGCCAGAGAGAGAAGAAATCTCTTTGTATCCTGACATTATTCTACTGGGTTAGAAGTTCAAGAAAAGTACAAGGGAAAAACAGCCTGTTCAGGATTGTTAATTCCTTTACGTCAGTCACATTCCTATCTTTCTGTCTTCTGTCATTATATTATTTATGACTTACCTCATAATTGGTCCTTAAATAGTCAGTCAGCACTCCCTGTGAGCTGAGCAGCTTTAAAACTGCATGGAACAGGTCTGCCAATAGACAGAGCAAAAATTAGCATTCATTTTTCATGCCAAAATTCTTCCATGTAGGTACATACTTCTAGCGGAAAATATCACAGAGGGGTTTATCACACAAAGGAGATCAGGAGTTTATCCCATGAATATCCCCCAAAAAATCATGTAATTACGTGAAATGATTTCACACGATGTCGCACAAAACCCACCATTAAAGTGGTCACAAAGAACATTAATGTGCATCTTTTTACTTTCAATATCAATTTATTTCAATTTAACAGCCCTGGTGGCGCAGTGGTTAAATGCCTGTACTGCAGCCACTTACTCAAAACCAGAAGGTGGCGAGTTCAAGACCAGCAAAGGGCTGAAGCTTGACTCAGGCTTGCATCCTTCCGAAGTCGCTAAAATGAGTACCCAGATTGTTGGGGGCAAATAGCTTACAACTGTAAATGAAGCTGTTTGTTTAACAAATTGTAAGCCGCTCTGATAGTCTTGGCTGAAGAGCGGGGTATAAATAAAACATTATTATTATTATTATTATTATTATTATTATTATTTATGCAATTGTGTGTGATAATCATTCATGCAATTACCTGTACTCTTTAATGCTGAAATTAGACCCAGTGTGATAAATTCCTTAGAATATTTACCAAGCAAGGTCAAATGAGGAAAAGGAAAAGGCAGGCTTACCGCTGAAAATAAAGAAAACAAAAATAATGACCACGGAGGATCTAGGTAAGTTCAACCTATATAATGAGGAAAACAAAATAGTTAAAGAATTCCCTTGGATCAAACATTGACAAGAATGGGGATTGCAGTCAATAAATGAGAAGATAAATAGGAATGGGAAGGGCAGCCATGAAAGAACTAGATAAGATCCGAAAGTATAAAGATATACAGCAAAGCACTCAAGTCAGAATCGTCCAAGCTAGTGATTCCCAAATTCTGGCCTTCCAGATCTTTTGGATTTCAGGTCCCAGAATCCCAGCCTATTGGCCAAGATTGCTGAGGTTTCTGGCAGCTGAAGTCCAAAACACTTGGAAGACCAGAATTTGGGGATTACTGGTCCAAATCATATTTCCTATCACCATGTATGGATATGAGAGCTGTACAGTGAAGAAAGCTGACAGAAAATAAACTCATTTGAGATGTGGTGGTGGAGAGGAGTGCTGAGGATACCATGGAAAGCCAGAAAGACAAACACATCCACATCCACAGGTCTGCCATGAATCAGGGCTGCCCTCAGGGCAGTTAACAACAACAAATATAAATATATATATAAATAAATATAAATATAAAAAAAGCTATAAAGGTTGCACGTACATAGCTGTATGTGACATTCATTCATATATATGTTTACATAAGTTTATGTATATGACTTTATGTTTAAAAAATCCTTGTGTTGTAATACACACTACTACATGGAAGCTGCATTAATATCTCAACCCAGTTGCACTTTTTTGTTTTGAGGAATAAAGTCTGAACCAGCACACTGAGGCAAAGTTGAAAATATATAGTGAACGGAGACCCTGAGATTTGTTTTGTATTTCCCATAGCTTTACAATGTTATTTTGGGACTTCAACTCACAAAACTGAAGGTCTTGTTGGCTGAAGGATTTTAGGATATGGTCCAAAAAATATTTCTCATCTCACATATTGACTACTGACCACCTTGCATGTTAAGCTGTACTATTTTTTCCACCTGCATCTTAACAAGCGCAAGATACTTAGCTGCCTTGGTCAAAGGACAGGATGACACCCTTTCTCCCTTTCCACTTACAGAAATTGATGGGCAATGAGACAGTCTTATCCACCATGCTTGAAAATAGCTGGCCAGTTAGGGGTTAAATAGATGATGTGATGCATGCCTCTCTCTTCTCCAACTGTAGAGAAGGATGAGGGCTCAGAAGCTGTGCTGAAAGATTGGTGGTGGAGCCACCAGCATGTGCTGCCTCAGGCCAACTGCCTCACTCTGCCTACTGGTAGGGCCAGTCCTGACCCTCATCCTTCTCCATTTAGGAACAGGAAAACATGAATCCCTTGACTGATTAAAAAAATAAACTAAGTTTAAGTAAACACGTAGGCTGGGCTGAGCCAAGTATGTGGTGAACTTTGTTGAGAAGCATTGTTGAGAAACAATGAATGAATGAATATCCATCAGTGAAGTTGGTAGTTTGTGAAAATAACTGTAATTTATCTCAGACTTGATTAGTTTTGAAAATGTTCCCAGGGTAGGTGTCTCATTTAATGAAATAGACTGTTTCCAATCCATTTTCATGCTTGCATCTTACTCAATTGTGACTTTACAGGATGACCTTCCACAAGTTATTCTCTGTTGCCTTCTATTATCTTAAAAGGAGCTGGTGCCTGTCTGCTTCCATTAAAACACACACACACACAACCTCAAAATGAAACAAAACTCTTCTGTTGGATGGACACAAACTTTATTGGCTAAATACGAACTACACGTCTTCTAATAGCTTCCCAGTTTATGAACAGGCAAAACTGTGTGCACACAAAGTTATTAAAACCAGAATTGTCTGAAGCATCAAAATTCTTCTCAGGGATGGGTACTTCCATGTTGAGTATAATTTTGCTTCTGTTTACCAGGATGTGGTATCTGAGAGAAAGGGATTGGTGTGGATGATGCTTAATACCTAAAAAACAAACAAGCAAACAAAAAATCCTCCCCTCAGGAGTTCAGAATATTTTCTGGAAGCTTGCCTCCACACTTGGCCTTTTTCTCTGGAATTACCTCCCTTTACTTCCTCCCCTTTGACACTTTTGGCTACTGTGAAATGCCACAGCAAAAACTGCCTATCCAGTGTGAAGAAACAAAATGCCACAATGGCTATTATTTGGGGGGGGGGGTTGCTCCCAAATCTCTTTTGTTTGCAGGTTCAGCTTCTTTTATTGTTTCCTGTCAGTGCAGTGCAGCTGAGAGATTAATGTTAAGTTGTCTCTGAGCCAGTAGCAACCAAAGCATCCCCTGTGATCCCTAGTACCCTGTATATATGCCCGCCTAACATCTGAATGTCAAAAGATAGGAATTTCTGTAACTAATTTAGTTGCTGAGTACAGGGTTTTGCATGTTTTGATCAAATGAGATGGTTTCACTGTGTTTGCAACATGGCTGAAACAGTTTCAGTTCCCATTTTTCTATATGTGAAGCTTTAGCCGGGCTGATGTTTAACAGAAGCGAAAAAAGGAAATAAAATATTTTTTTAGAATCCTGTGTACAAACTGTGGTAAGGTTTATGCAGTATAACCGAGGTTGTTGTGTTGAGAGTTAAGGTTTTAGGAGGAGGGCATCATCTTTCCAGATGCACCATGGGAAGAAGAACTTGTTGCAAACATTGGGGAAGTTGCTGGCTGTCACTGCAGCCACTTTGTTGTATGCCTCCAAGTCATTTTTTACTTATGGCGGCCCTAAGGCAATAGGGTTTTCTTGGCAAGTTTCTTCAGAGGGGGTTTGCTATTGCCATCCTCTGAGGCTGAGAGAGTGTGACTTGCCTAAGGTCAAACCTTGTGGATTTTTATACTTGAGTGGGGTTTGAACTCTGATTTCCAGAGTTGTAGTCCAGTTCTAAAACCATTACGCCACACTGGCCCTCTACTCCAGGCATCGCATCTCCTTTATTCTTCCTACTTCAGTAAAGTCCCTCATTTCTAGATTCACCTTAGGATCACTATAAGTCAGAAACATCTAGAAGGCAAACCAACATACACATACAATTTCTCAAAGAACCTTTCTCTACTTTAATTGGAATGGTAATGGAATTTACCTCTTTCTACTTAAAACAGAAACAGCTCCTTTGAGAAAAGAAGAAGTGTTTTATTCTATCAGGAAAAACTACTGTGTGTTTTAGTTTACTACAATGTTGAATTGCAATGCTGTCCCTGCACAATTTTAAGTTAACATTCTTTATAAAGGCTGTAATACTGACCTTCCTCACAGAATTGTGAAGATAAAGGCAATACGTCCTGATTATCTTATTGGTACTCTGTGTGCATCTGCAATAGAATTCATTAGTAATAGTTGTCTTCACAGATAACAATGTAATCAGGGCTGGCCCAAGACATTTTGTTGCCCAAATTGAAGGACAAGATGAGGTCCCCCACCTGCCAATTCCCCATACAAAAGCCAATTAGATGACAATTGAATCTTATTTAAACACTGGTGACAAAAGAGGGTGAAATCCTGTTCCAATCTCTCATCAGCTCTAGAAGGCCTGGAGCATGTTTTAGCTGCCTGAGACGTGCCATCACTTTCTGACATATGCAAAATGTGTAAGAAGTATGGAAGTGAAGAGCAAAGGATTTTGGTAGTTAAGCCAACCTTACAGCTCTGTCTTTCCCCCTCACTATTACCATGCCTAACTTACATTCAGCTTAAACCTGTTATTGTCAAAAGAATGGTGGTTTTATGCCAGTCTTTCTTCATAATAAATCTTTGGTTGATTGGCTTGTCCTTAAAATCTCGACCTCTGTACCTGTTCTTAAATTTCCATAGTCATCACTGAGGTCCAAAACACACTGCAGACATAATCCAGTTTGAGACAGCTTTGACTGCCTTGGCTCAATGCTAGAGAATTCTGGGAACTGTAGTTTGATTCTATGATTTAGCCTTCTCTGTTTGAGAGCTCTGGTGTCACAATAAACTACAATTACCAGGATTATCTAGCACTGAGTTAAAGCGGTCTCAAACTGGATTATTCCTGCAATTTTGGACCTAAGGGTTATTTCATGTTTAATGAAGTAAGCTATGATGTGGAAAGTGGAAACCATACAGTTCCATTATTTTCATATGACATGGTTTTCCAACAGAGCTGGTTCACTGAAGACTAGGTAACATTACCATGCCTAATTTACATTTCTGTTGTAGGGGATACTGTACATCAAGTGCTTTGTGCCCTTAGTGAAAGTGTTATTTCAGTGTTATTTCAGTTTGGACAGAGATCAGGGCAGCTTTGGGGCCAGGATACTACAGGTTTTTCCCCCTCACCTCCCCCTGAGCAGCCTGGCTAATGCCAGAGAGCAGCTAAGTTTTCCACAGCAGTAGGATGTTTTGTTTGGATAGCATAATCAGTGTATAGAGCACTTTACGTATTTAGTTAAGACAGACTTCTGCTCCAAAGTGCTCACTTCCAGAACACAGATAACATCGGAAACAAGAAATGAAGGGGAGAGAATTGTCATCTTACCTTTGGCACAGTACAGTGACTCCAAATGTGTGTTGCACTAAAGCTCCTATCTAGAGACCTGCCCATCTGTGTGCTTTGTTGTGAATAAAACCAGTTACAACAAGAGGTGACTCAACTCAGTGGAGATTGCTGACTTGCTGAAAGAGTCATGTGTCTGCAAACTGTCTGGAAAACTGTTGTGCAATATCCTTGCCATCTTTTTGATGAGAAGAAATAATAGCTCATATGTCTTTACCTTACAGTCTGAGAAGGAAAGGAAAGGGTTTATTCTACATAAATTCATACAAATGAGATTCAAAATACAATCCTATGCAAACATAAATGGTGTTAGTTTACTAGATGAACCTTTGTTTTATATACAAAAGGTCCCAAATTGAATCCTTACATCTCCAAGTATGGTTCAGGAATGATTACATCTGAATCTCCCAAATAAAAGTGCATAACACTCTTGTTTTGATTATTAGAAAACAAGCATCATCAGAAAAGCAGATGGGATGCATTGGACAGGATGCTGGACTTTCACTTCAAATCTCATCGGGGCTGTGAAACTTCATGAATGAGCTTGAACAAGTTCTTACTTTGCAATGTAATCTGCCTAATGGTGGCATTATATAAAATGGAATAATAACACCTTTGCTGAAAGGGCAGGATGGGAAAGTAATAAAGCAATCTGTGTTGGGGAGGTGGGGTGAGTAAAGGCATTCAGTATCAGTATATGCTGGAATGTTATTAAGCATATTTGGCTTGAATCTTCCAAGGCTAAATTGATCTCCACATGTCTAATACAAGTAGAGACTTGTGGTGTTTTACAGATGGACAAATGCTTTTATGGCATAGGTTTTCATGGACTACACTTTAGTTGCTGAGTTTAAAGAGGAAAACGTTTTGGACAACAATTCCCGTCTGTAATCCAGAAAAAAAAATTACAATATTTGTTGAAGCTCTTATTAGTTGTCTGTGCTGAAGTCAGCTGTAGTCTGCAATTAGCTCATTCTATAATGATACCGTTTAATAATGTATCTTTAAGATACTGAGAGAGTTTGTTTCTTTGCTGTGATAGATTAATATGGCTACCTAAGAAAAAGTTAAGGATGCTACACTTCCCTCCTGATCTTACTCCCATTAGTTAGGAGGAATACAGGAATACAGTGCAAAACAAAATGATCACACCAGACATAAAAATCCTTTTAAAATAAATCCTTATGTCACAGTTTATTAAGTTCAGAAAAAAGGCACTTTGAGTGGCTGTAGAAAGGAATATTTTTATGCTCAGTGCTGGGACATGTCCACTTTTTTATAATGCAAGTATGAGCTGATAAAGGTCAAAGTACAATGAAAGGAAACAAAGAATATCAAAACACACCGACCAATTAACTCTAGACATGCCGTTTGTTACAAGGGCTGCTCTGCCTTGAAAGTAAACATCAATCACTATTGTTTTATCTTCTTCCCTTCCCACCTCCCATAATCAATTTATTTCCTTCACCCAACTGCTTAAAACATATAGATAAACACAACCATTATTGTTTTGATCTGGTGTTCCTTTCCCTTCACCCCTATATAAGCCTAGCCTACACTCATAGTAGCTGTTGGTTCTTTGGTTTCAGTTCCTCATTCATTTCTAATTTCAGCTACATTCCCTCAATTAAACATTAAACCATTTTTAAATAGAGTTGTTGGTTATCATCCTGGCCAAAAATCATTGTATATATCCACATTTTGACAATTAGAAATTTCAGAGTTTGTTTGTTCACCCACCCCTCCCCACAACCCATCAATCTGCTCACTCTGCTCTCTCACTTCCTGGACTTGACTTCCTCCTTCTCTGAATTTATGTATTTTAGGTCCAGGGTACTGATTAGAAGGTTTCTCAGGCAGTACTGAGTTCTGGAGTTGTTGTTGTTCCATAGTTTCCTTGATCCTCTACTAGATGTTCATTTGACACCTCCTGGTAACCTCTGGTCTTGTAGCGCCGGATCCTGTAAACTAAAGCAATGGCCATTGCCAAGACAGCGATCACTGCCACTGAAATTCCAGTAATGGCACCTGCTGATGGTCTTGAGCTTTTCTCACCCTGTAAAAGAAAAGCCATCTGCTTCTCATCTGTGGCATTGGCCAACCGCCAAATCCCAGTCTGGCGCATTTTCACCCAGGCCAGGCTACCATCGGTGCGCACTAGGATGGTTTCAGGAAGATTGCTGCCTGAGGATGGTGAGCGCAAGAAGGGTGGTAGTCTGATAGGGGCTAACTGCTGAGCAAAGAGTGTCCCGGCCTGTAAGCAGTAGAGGATTTCACAACCATCACTTATATAGGCCTTATGTTGACTATGTCCAGCTGGGCATTTCATGGGATATTGCGTGGAGGAGTCCTGGTAGAAAAAGTCCTTGAGGATCCCAGGACTCTGTCCCTTCAGTAACCCAGCCAAAGGGTTACCAGACTCACAGCTAAAGAAGCCACCAAAGGGCACTGCAAAGCGGCTTCCCATCTCATAATCACTGCTGACACACACCTTTAGGTTATCAAACAGTACCAGTGGGAAGAAGTAAGCTGGGCAGGCATAGTTGCTGGTAATGGGGTTTTCATTCCCACTGCTATATAGTCCTCCAAAAAGGAACCCTGAATTCTGAGGCACTGAGCTTGTAGCGGCACACCAGTAGGCATTGAACTTCACTGTAGTGGGGTAGTAGCGGATGCCACACACTCTACTGCAACAGGAAAATACAAGCCAGCAGGAATGGCACTGCTCATGGCACTCCGTCTTGGGTTTGCTAGTGGTGCGTTGCTCTCCATGCAGCAAGACGGCAGTAAAGTTAGCTGGGCAGGAGTAGCCCCCAGTCAGTGGATTCTGGATCTGGTAGGACTGGCAGAGCTCCTCTGTGTCCTGCCCAGATACACCGTGACACTCCTGGAAGACCCCACCAAAGGTGAAGTTAGTGTTAGGGCTTTGACATGACCCATCATCTACATTGGCTTGGAAGTTGAAGTTGCTAGAATCAGGCTTGACACAGCCTGGGTGGGTGTTCACAGCATAGTAGAGTCGGACAGCATTTTCAACCATAGCCGCAACTCGTGTAACTGTAGGTTCTGGCAATTCTGGCAAGGCTTCGGCTGTGATGAAAAATGGCAGAGGCAACCCAGACTTGCCTATGGCCACTAAGCCATTAGGGATGCCTTCTTGCCACTTCTGGAGAGTGATGCCAGGGTAGAAAGGCACACTGCCCCAGCTCTCAACTGTGGAGTCCACAGTGTTATCCAGATAGCCTTTTGTCAGATCATCTGAGACCTGTGTGGAAAAACTGATTCCTACATTCACCTTGTTGAAAAAGGTGGCAGAGGCTGAGGCAGTGATACCCGCTTTCTCAGACTCCTTGTCCAACACAAAACTGCGCTTCACCTGGTCCTCCTGGATTAGGCTGGCTCCAGCCTCTACATTTGTAAGTACATGGGTGCCATAGTTAAGAACTAGCATCTCTGCAAGGTACTCAGCAATTCGGCTCTGGTTGTTCTCCAGCTGGTTGCCGATGGTCAGAAGCTGATGACGGAAATCCTTGTCCAAGGTGAAAGAGGGCTGGGATTTCACAGAATAGATGTGATATCGCACTTGCACTCGTGTGGTGACTGTCTCATCATAGACATTGTGCATCTTGGTCTCCTGAGAGTTGGCTGAGAACTTGCCATTCAGCACAGAAAGGAAGGAAGCCTCAGCATTGATGGATGTAGCGAAGGCATCTGTGTAGCTCAGCCAGTCCTCAATGAGCTCTGAGTGAATTTCCACTTTGCTCTTCTTGAGTGGCACCACATGGACATCATTGGGAATGAGGTATTCACCATCTTCTGTGGTCCGGCACTGGGAGTAATTGAGACTCATCACCATTCCCATGTCCACATTGCGCAAGTTGTCCCAGCCGCCCCCTGGCAGCACCTCCAGCACTTTTTCCTTGGAGCCTTGAAGCCTACAGGCCTTGAACGCTACATCTTGAGCCCCTCCATCCTCCACCCTCAGGAGAACCAGGAGAGGCCAAAGCCAAAGTACCATGCTGGAGAGAAGGCAAAGTAAGGCAAGGCAAGGCCGTGCCACTTACTTATGAAGTCCTAGAAAACAAGAGGGAATCTAATTAATTCAAAGACAGCAAAAGCATAGTGGCATGAGCTTTTGTTGTCTAAAATCCACTTCACCAAGTACACAAGGTGTTGCCATCAGAGGCTGAGATGGCAGGCATAAGCACAAATGGGGAAGGAAATGTATGTGTTTGTTGGGGGGGTCTGAAATAGTAAATAACTACAAGAACAATTTTTGAGAATCCAATTACAGTCGTCCCTCCTTATCCTTGGATTTTTTATCAATGGATTTAAGCATTCACAGCTTGAAAATGTTAAGAAAAAGCATAAATTCCAAATAGCAAACCTTGATTTCCCATTTTATAAAAGAGACACCATTTTGTTATGCCATTGGATTGAATGGGACTTGAACATCCACGGGTTTTGTTATCCATGGGGGATCCTGGAACCAAACCCCAGTGGATAACAAGGATCCACTTTACAGCTTAGGTTAACTCAAAATAAACAACAGTCATTCACAAAACAATAGTAATAGCCAGTATCATGGTCACCTTCTTTTGTTAAGAACTGACTGTTTAGTTTGTTCTTGTTGTTGTGCACCTTCAAGTAATTTCCAACTTATGTTGACTCTGAGACAAACCTATCATGGAGTTTTCTTGGCAGGATTTGTTCAGAGGAGGTTTGCCTTTGTTTCCTCTGAGGCTGAGAGAATGCGACTTGCCCAAGGCCACCCAGTGGGTTTCATGGCTGAGCTGAGAATTGAATCCTGGTCCAGTATGGTGTAGCGGTTTCAGTGTTGGACTACGTCTCTGGACTTCAGCGCTCAAACCGCTACACCACAGTAGACTGTTTAGAGTAGGACACATAAAAAAGCCAGGGAGCTTGGAATATTTATTTATTTATTTTAGACTGTAATGTCCACAACCTCTCAGCCAGCGTGGCCACAATCCCAAGTCCTGTGCCGGAACAAGCTAGGTGGTAAAGCTGATAGTACTCCTGCATTTTTAAGACCATGCTTCCAACAGGCTTGGATATTGGGGGGCGGGGGGCAGCCACAGGGCCAAGCACCCAACAGCCAACACTGTTTCTCTGCTGAAAATGTGTGCCTCTTTGGCTGCTATTTGCCTTCACCATCAAATACTGTATGGGGTGGGTGGGTAAGTGAGTGGGTGAGGAGAAAAAGCCCTTACCAGTCATTTGTGCCAAGAATACTGAGCTAGAGGACACCAGTCTAAGCTGGCTTCCTTTGCTCCTCCATCTTCAGCCCCCAAAAGATCCAGAAGGACCTGGATACATGCTAGACCAACCTTTTGGGACCCAAAGTAATATTTTCTCCCAACCACACACACACACACACACACCAGGAACAAATTGCTCAAAAACCTGTAGAACTTCATGAGTCTTTTGGTCCTCACTCAAGGTGACCAGAGGCCCTCCTTTTCCAGGTCCTGTCCTCCATTCCAACCTTCTGTCTAGGAAGAAAGCTCCTCCATTTTGAGCCTGACTATGAAGCATGGATTTATATTTATTTCTAGGAGTGTTCTTAGCTTTTGTTTTGGAACACCCTACATTTTGCCTTGAAGGCCCTCCATTTCCACCTTCTGCCCAGGAGGACTTCCCAAATGCCCTCCCTTTCAAGCATGACCAAGAAGCTTGCCTTTACATTTCTGTGAGTGTCTTGAGTTTTTCCTTTTTGGAATGCCCTCCCTTTTTGAGGGCATGTCCTCCATTTTGCAGGGCCTTGTCCTCCTTGGAGGTGAGGACCCTTGGTCACCCTGCCCTCTCTGAACCATCCAACCCTCTGCAAGACCCAGCAGGGCAAGAAAGTCCTTACCTGGCTTGAACCTGCAGATCTTTTGCTGGCTTCTTTGATCTTCCCTGGCACCACAAGTACTTCTTTCTTTAAAATTTTTCTCTCTCAAATGCCCAAGTCTCAGCTAGTTCAGTTCTCCACCTTGAGTTTCTCTTTCGTGTGAGAGGAAGTCACTGATTTGAAAAAAGAGGATCAGGCAGCAGGGGGGCAGAAAGGGGAAGAGAGGAACTTTTTTTGTTTGGTCTGGTCTCATGTCTTTGTTGGAGGCAAACCCCCTGCTGGGTGTTTCCCTGAATCCCTTCAGACCTCAGGGGAGTGTGAGATGAATCACAGGTCATCTGATCTCATACAGACCTTGCTGGGAGAAAGGGAAGCCCAAACCTGGCCTGAAAAGTCCCTTCTGCCACTCTCCATGCTGCCTTTTGCACCCTTCCTTGGGTCTTTCCCCATCCTTTGGGCCTCCTTTGCACTGGGATCTCTGCCCAACCCACCTGGAATTTCCAGCTAGAGGCCAAATCGAAAATGAAACAACCTCTATCCAGCAGGATCAGAGTGCCAAACCAGTTTGGTTCAAATAAAGATAAAAATGGGGAATTCCTAGCCTTGATTGGCATCATTTTTATGCCAAAGTATGCTCGGGTCTTGGAAAATTTAGAGAGTACATTTGCTTAGTGAGAATCAGGGTAGTGTAGTGGTTTGGGTGTTAGGCTAGAAATCTTGAATTCCTTGAAGTCTATGCAAGCTCCTGCTGCCAATACAACCTTAAAATGACACAACAATATATACAATATCCTTCCCCCCTCCCCTTAAAAATGATTAATCAGTACTAAGATTAAAATTGCTAGCATTAAAATAAAAAACAACAACAATACAATAATACAATAGCAGTGGGCAGAATCACCACATGTATGGCATGTAAATAATAACATATTCATCCTTCATGGCTATACGTATCTTTGAATTCCAGAATTCCTGGAGTGTGTGTGTGTGTGTACTTTCAACTTGCCTGGACTTAGGGCAACCCCATCCATTTCATAGCATTGTTGTTGTTGTTGTTGTTTTTGGCAAGGAATACTCAGAGGTGGTCTTGCCCGTTCTTTCCTCTGAAGTATAGTCCACAGCACCTGGTGTTTTTCTTAACTTTTAAAATTAAATTTTATTGATATTTAACAATCACAGTATAACAACAGATTTATTTATTTATTTATTTATTTCATTTGCATGCCCCCTTTCTCCCAGAAAGGATCCAAGGTGGATCATAGATACAAAACATTTTAATAAATATTACCATAAAAATTCAAAAACAATTAAAAAATAATCTAAAAACAGTATAAAACCACATAAAAATATACAAAAGGTAAAAGGCACAACAGTTCCCCCTCCCTTTCCTTATAAACAACCCGACCTCTTCCCATTCGTTCTCTAATTCATAATACTGCTCTGAAATGCTGCTCTGTCAAATGTCTTACATCTTCAATATCCATTCTACATCTTTACGTATTATTATAATCATATTTATCTAATTATTCACCCAAAATTGAACTTGGTTTTTCAGTGGTTTAAATTCACAATCGAAACATAAAATTAACAACAAACAAAAAACAAACAAACAGCTTCATTTATATACTGCTTCATACCACCCAAGGAGTGTCTAAGCAGTTTACAACTGTAAGCTACTAACAAATGGTTTCCACACGATACCACAAGTCTTTATTTTATATCTACTTTTGCTAGTCTTATTTTATAAGTTAACATCTATGAGGGGTATACTCCATATTTTGTTTAGCCAATTCTTAATTGATAAATGTTCTAATGTTTTCCATATTTTGACAATTTCTAACCTTGCTGCACATAACAGAAATGATATGAGGTCATTATGTGATAAATCCTTATTCTCACTTTCAAACAGAGATATAATTAGTAATGTTCCTCTAAAATAGACTTCCTTATTCACTATTTGATTTTTTTAATCTAACAACTTCATTCCAAAATATTTGAACTTCTGGACATATTAGCCACATGTGGTTCCAATCTATCCTGGTATCCATTCAGGTCTCTCATCCATGTACTAACCAGAGCTGACCATTCTTAGCTTCCAAGATCAGCTGGGAGGCGAGGGTTCAGATCCCTGTTCAGCCACAGAAACCCACTGGGTGACCTTGGCCAAGTCACACTGCCTCAGCCTCAGAGGAAGGTAATGGCAACCCCCATCTTGAAAAAAAAATCTTGCCAAGAAAACTCTTTAATAGGGTTGCCTTAGGGCTGTCATAAATTAGAAATAACTTGAATGTCCAAAATAATAAAATTTCCTTCTCCATCCATCCATCCATCCATTATTTATTATTATTAACCTTTATTTATATAGCACTGTAAATTTACACAGTCTATCCATCCATCCACAGTTAAAAAAGCATGCTATATACTGTACTCCTCTGCATCTGAAAAGTCAAGAGCAAGTATGACTGGATATTGAAACTCACTAGGCGACCCTGGCCTGTTTTTTTTTTCTCTCTCTCTCCATATCTCTAATTGAAAGGGTATGGATGGAGACATACTGGATTGCAAAGGAAGTATCTTTTTGTGTTGCAAATGAATGTTAAACTTCCTGGACTTTTAGAATCTCCCAGTAGCCATAATGTTCAGAAGGAGGAGGTGCCAGCCTGCAAGACATACCCCTCCATACCATCTGAACAAAAACAGCAAAACACAGGCCTATCACTAACATCTTCATTTTTTTTTCTTCTGTGGTTTTTTACACCTTGCCTGATGAAGAATCCAGTGGAGCTTCGAAAGCTTAAAACATTTATATTGTGCATTTTGGTTAACAGACTGGTGGATTTTTTTTATGTTGTTGGATTTGCTATATGGCTAACATGGCTTCCCCAGATGTTTAACTGAAAGGGTGACAGAGATACTCGCTTCCATTTGATGAAAGAGTTGCCCTTTGTGGTCACAATAATCCCATGAAGAGACACCATTAAAGACTTGCCAAGAGGTGAAATCCCAGCTGGCAGTCTCCCAGGGTAGTGCTACTGCTTGTCAGGAAAGTCCAGCTCTTAGTCTGCAAACTGATAGTGACAAGATCTTAAGCAACTCAAAAGGAGTTCCCCAATGGGGCTGCCCTTGGAAGCAAACATTTAACCTTTGAAGGCTTGCTTAGTACTTGACCTCAGCAGTAGCTTCGCACTCGTGTCAGCCATCAGCTGGCATTTGCCTGTACAGCACTGACAGATCCATCAGCCCTGGGATTTCCAGTCTTCCCCGATAGCTGTGTTAAATGACAAGCAGGCAGTAGCTGGCAGCTGGTGGCTTCCATATCAGGGCAACTCAGTTTCACTGCAAATTCTGAAGGAGGAATCCAAGCTTCCAAATCTGCAGGGATAGGGTTCAGCACTTTGACTCACTCCTTCAAAGCTTCTGGAGCAGAAAAGCATGGAAGCTGCTAAGTGACTTCCATGTCAGTGGCTCTGCCGGGTTTAGTTCAAACTGTAAAGAAGTGATCCAAGGTGCTGAACCCGCACAACAGAATTTGACTTGGGGTCTGTGCAGGAAAATGGTAACATCTCTCATTCAGCTTGACCTTCTAAGTATGGAGCACCCACAAACTTGGCACACATATTGTATTCTTGCACATTATTACCAGAGAAGGAGTTATATAGCTCTTGTAACACATTTTTTTCTAAGAGCTGCCTACAAGTCTGCAGAAGAACTATCAAACTATTGTTCAGAATCTCACTTATGTTGCGTGGATGGATTGTTTTGGTAAAAACATCGCCCATGGTCTGACAGCTTCTAATTTCAAAGCTGAGCATCAGTTTTGTCTAATGAGCCAATCTGGAAACAAATGCCTAATAGCCTGCCAAAGGGGAATAAAAAGAGAACTTGTCTTTGCCTTGCGTAACCCACTTAACTCTCACGATTAGCTACCCCCTCCTCACTGGAGGAATTGTGTGTTTCACATAAATACATCCTTATGTAACTCTTGATACTTTTTCCCATGCACTTGATAATCAAAAATGCTCAGGATGGTTAAGTCTGGAAGTAGTTTCTGTTAAAGAAAATCAAGAAGTTCAGTGTGGAACAAATGGCAGCATTAGGAAACATAATATTTGTACTTCTCTCATGGCTAGGCTGAGGTTGTTGTTTATTTATTTATTTATTTATTTATTTATTTGATTTTATTAGTTAAAGAACAAACAAACAGCCACACACATACACGTATAACAGAAAACACAATGTACATTAAACATTCAACATAAACCATAACACACAATCACATATACCCCTAAATTGCCTATCAGTTTATTATTCTGTAATGTTTAATTAATAAGATTTCTAATCTTCTGAGATAACTTATCTACCCTCTTGATCACAATATAAAAGATCCATCTCCTATATAGTAAAACATTTCCCATATAATTTAGTTCCTTACAGGCCTAGATAATGAAAAATTTTAACTTCCTTTTTCAAAATTAAGTATAATTTCTCAAAATCTTCCCCTTGTAACTAGCAACACAAGACCATTCTTTTTCTACAATATCCTTATCTTTTCCTCTCATAATCGCTGTCAAAATATCCATTTCCATACCCTCATTGAGTTTCTTCAACCTCTACAGTTGAAGTCAAGGAGTTTTTCCATAATTTAGCATGTAAGATTCTCGCCAAAGTCACCATATATAGTATAATTCGTCCTGCCTTTTTGACAAGTCTTGCATCTAATTCAGATGTCATATTAAGTAAAAATAAAAGTGGATTTAAAGGAATATCCTCATTCAACATTTCCGACATTATTGTTTGTATCTTTTCCCAGAATTTTTGGGCTTCTTTGCAAGACCACCACATATGAAAAAAAAATTGCATCAATTAGATGACATTTCCAACAGCTCGCATCTCTTTTTTTATAAATTAAATTAATCTTATGAGGAGTAATATACCAGTGATGTAGCATTTTTAAGAAATTTTCCTTGTAATTCTGACAAACTGTAAAGTTGTTGGATGGCCTCAAAGCTTTTTCCCATTTATTGAGTTCAATTTCCTTACCAATTTCTCTTGCCCATATTACCATTGTATGCTTTACGTCTTCTAAATCTCTTTTTTGTAAAACCTTGTAATATTTAAAAATATGTTTTGCGCCTTTGTCCATTATAATTTCGTCTAATTCTGTATATTCTTTATTGATACCAAAATTTCTAATATCAGTCAAAAAACGGTCTCTAATTTGGCTGTATAAGAACCAGTTATCAATCAGTTTATCCATTTTCATTTGTTCAAAGGATTTCAGTTCAATTTCTCCACCTGGTGTTAACAAATTTGCATATGTAAGAAATTTATTTTCTTTGTCTACTTTGGTTCTTTGAAATAAAGCTTCTTGTGGGGAAATCCATACTGGTAATTTGTTATAAAATAGCTTTTGAATATGTAACCATACGTTTATCAATGCTTTCCTCACAAAATGATGAACAAAATCCGCATCCTCTTTAGCTTTACCATACCAAAGAAAGGCATGAAAACCAAATCTCATCTCAGTACTTTCCACATTTAAGATGCTCTTTTTCTCGAGTTGAATCCAATCTTCTATCCAAAGCCTGCTTGATGCAAAGTAATAAAGCTTTAGATTTGGCAAAGCACACCCTCCTTTTTCGAAATCTTCTGTTAAGATTTTCCACTTTATTCTAGCTTTATTCCCTGCCCACAAGAATTTGCTTAGTTCTTTTTGCCATGTATCAAGATATCTCAAATGTGAAATAATTGGAAGATTTTGAAACAGAAACATAAACCTAGGTAAAATATTCATTTTAACAACTGCAGCTTTACCTAGAAAAGATAACTGTAGTTTTGTCCATTTGATTAAGTCCTTTTGTATTTCTTTCCATATGTTTAAATAATTATTCTGAAATAAATCTATATTTCTTTTAGTCAATATTATACCTAGGTATCTTACTTTATTTTCTAATTTGAAGCCCGAAATTAACTGAAGTTCTTGTTCTTCCAACTGTTTTAAGTTTTTAGTCAAAAGTGATATTTTCTGTTGATTAATTTTAAATCCTGAAACTTTACCATATTCTAAAAGAATTTCTTTAACAAGCTGTATTGACCTCTTTGGATCTTCAAGATATATGATAATATCATCAGCAAATGCTTTAAGTTTGTAACATCTGTCTTTTATTTTAATTCCACTAATATTCTGTTCTTCTCTAATTCTATTGTTTAACACCTCAAGGACCATAATAAATAAGAGAGGTGAAAGGGGACACCCTTGCCGGGTGCCTCTTTGAATGTTAATATTAGCAGTTCTTGTATCATTTACTATTATTTGAGCTTTTTGTTCTTTATATATGGCATGTATCCATTTTAAGAAAGTATCTCCTACATTCATCCTTTTCAAAGTTTCCAGCATGAAATACCAACTTACTCTGTCAAAAGCCTTATCGGCATACAAAAGTATCATAGCCATCTTTTTTTTCATTATGATGTTCAAAATACTCAATCAAATCAATTGTAGTTCTGATATTATCTTTTAAAGCTCTTTTAGGCAAAAAACCGTTTTGGTCTTCATGTATTATTCTATCCAAAATGCCTTTAAGTCTTTCTGCTATGATGGATGCAAAGATCTTATAATCGACATTTAACATTGATATCGGTCTAAAATTCTGGACATCATTTCTTTCTTTTTTCTCTTTTGGAATTAATTAAATGTAAGCCATTTTCCAAGAATCAGGGATTCCTTGTTGCTGAATCTCATTCAATGTATCTTTAAAAGGTTCTACCAGAACCTCTTCCATATGTTTATAATAATTAGCAGATAAGCCATCTGGGCCCGGACTTTTGTACAATTTTGCTCTCCTTATGGCATCTGCTATCTCAATGCTTGTAAAGGGTTCAATTTCTATTTTTCTAGTTCATTTAATTTATTAATTTTTTGTTTTTCTAAATATTCCCTTGTCTCCTCCTTGTCTTGGATGTCTCCTAAAGTTGCTTTATATAATTCTTCAAAATTTTCTCTGAACGCAGTTTGGATATTTTCTAGATCTGTTATTCTCTTACCCTTGTAAATTAACTCTGTAATTATCTTCTTTCCCTTAATTTCCTTTAATTTATTTGCCAACAGCTTTTGTTTCCTGCTTCAAAATGTTTTTGTCTAGTCTTCTTGAGTTTCTTTTCTATTTCTTTTAAAGATATTATTTTCAATTGATGTTGTATCGTTTCTATTTGATGTTTTAAATGTTATATCACCTTCCTTTTTCCATTCCTCTTCTTTCTGTTTTAATTCTTCCAATAGCAATTTTTCTTTCCGTTCCTCTTTCCTTTTAAGTTCAGATTGAGTTTTGATGAGGTGACCCCTTATAACCGCTTTGCTTGCATCCCAAATGATCTTATTAGACATTCCCTCTGTTTTATTCTCCTTGAAATAATATTTTGGAACTTCTTTAATTTTCTTTTTTATGTTATCATCATTAAGTAAGTTATTTTGTAATCTCCAATTATATTCTTTCTTTTTCTCTTTTAATTCCACCATTATGATCGGAATATCTTTTAGGTTATACTTCCATTTTTGAAATGTTTGGAAGTAAATTTTTGGTTGCAAAGGCTAGATCGATACATGAAAAGGAATTCTGACTCTCTGAAAAAAAGGTAAAGCCAATTTCTTTATTGTTTTTGACTCTCCACACATCTTCCAAATTATTTTCTTCTTTCATTTTAAAGAAGGAGAGAGGTAGTTTACCTTGATTCATCCGTATCTCCCCCCCCCCCGAGTTTGATTTCCTATCCAGTTTTGGTTCAGGCACCGCATTAAAATCTCCAATCAGCAGAACATTTTCATAATTGTAATATTTTAATTTCTCATCAATTGTCACAAATAATTTACCTTGGTTAACCGAGGGTGCATAGATTCCAACTACACATAGTGAAGTATTCATTAAAATGATTTCTACCGCTACAAATGACCCTTAATTGTCTGCAAATAGTTTCTTGGCTTGAGATTTTTTATTTACCAGTATTGCCACACCCTTTTTTCTCCTTTCTGATAAGGAGGAAAAGCAAAAACCTAATTTCGGGTTCCTGATATATTTATCTTCGTCTTTCTTAATCTTTATCTCTTGTAAACATAAAATATCTGGTTTAAGCTTTTCCAAATGATGGAATACAATACTTCTTTTGAATTTAGAGTTGATTCCTTTTACATTACTTGAGATTATTTTGATTGTCATTTTAATTCTTTTCACATCTAATTCTTGTTCCTTATTGTATGAATATTGTTTTCCTTTGTTTTGTCCACCCCAACCACCCCCTGATTGTTATTTATTTATTTATTTTCAATTATTTATTTAGTAATGTATTATATTTCCCAAAGAAGAGGGGGGGAAAAGAAAAATTATCCACCAAAATTACATCTGGTATGTTAATTTTCTAAATCATAAAGAAGATTCGGTTCTTCCAATGGTAAATTACTTTCCAATAGCAGATTCCCTTGTGCAGTTATTATTTCTTCCAAGTCTTCTTCTCTTTGATCTTTTCTCCTCTTCTCTTTTGCCTTCTCTTTGTTATGTGTGGCCCTCCATTCTCTTGTGAAGGGATGTTTCTCTTTTTTGCTTTCTTCTTTTTCTTTAAATTCTCTCCTAATTTTCCGTTCTATTTCAAGTGCCTTTTTTTCATTATCTATTTTATATCTTTTTTGATTATAGAAGAAAGATAGCCCTTCAAGACGTTCCCATCTGTAGTTGATATTTGTGTACTTTAACAATTGAGTTAGTGATCTGTATTTAAGTCTTGCTGACAAAATTTGTTGAGGAATATCTTTATATATTTTGGCTTCTTCTTCCTCTACCATGAATTTGACTTCATAGTTCTTTTGGATTATAATGTCTCTCAACTTTGTTCTGACAAAACATATGACAATGTCGCGTGGTAATTTCTTCTCTCGTGCTTGCACCGAATTTACTCTAAAAATTTTATCAATCTCAAAGGACATTCTTTCTTCAGATAGACCTATATAGTTCACTAGTTCTAGGATTAGTCTTTCCGAAAGATCTTCATTACTCTTTTCTGAAATTCCTCTGATTTTTATATATATGTCCCTGTACCTAAGTTCGTTATTCCATTCTAATATCTGTTGTTGTTCTTGTTGTTTAACAATCTCTTTTGTGTTATTCTCTAATTCAGATGTTCTCTCTTTAATATTTTCAACTTCTTTTTGAGTATTTTTAAGTTCCAATGCCATTTTTTCCATTTTTTCCCCAAAATTGTCAATTTCTTTCTTAAAGTCCTTCCGTATTTCGTCTCTCGCCTCTTTTATTTCTCCTCTTGTTTCTCATTTCTTGTCTTAATTTCCCTATCTCATCAATTAGATGCATTATTAGGTCAGTTGTCTTAATTGTGCCTTCAATAGAGCCTCTTCTTTGTGTTTGTATTTGAGTTTGTATTACTCCTTTTTTATAAGATGCCATAATCTCTTGATCCTCCAGCTGCTTATACATATATCAATATAAAATATTAAATTTCAGTATTAATAACAATAGCAATACTATTTTAAGTCAGCAGTAATTCAAAGAATAATCGTTCAATATCACAATGATACAAAGACTAATGAAAGAGAAAAGGGCAAATCAATCATAATACAATCATTAGCAAATAAGAAATATTTTTCATACCACTATTCAAATACGTCCAAACAATGGTTTGCTAGCCTATCAGCAAATTTTAAAATATTATTCTTATTATCTTAAGCTTGAAAATAATATTCTATCATTACTTATTCAAGTATTCCTTTCCTCCCTTTTTCTCTCCTTCTCCTTCTTATGTTTGATACAAACTATTACCTTCCTCCTCCTCTTTTTTCCCCTAGATTCTGAAGAGAAATTTACTCCACTTTCTCCTTATTATCTCCCACTTTCCTTATATAATCTCTCTTATCTCCTCTCCAATTACCCACTTTGTAATATAACCCTTCTACACCTTAATACATTCCATTTTCTTCAGCAACATTTTCTAACAGAGTAAATTAATTTACCATAAACTTTTAAAATGAAAATATTCTTACTCTTTCTTTATCTTTTTTGAGTTTGAAATTTCTTGTTTCCATTCGCTGCATACTATTTTCTAGCAACAATTCTCTTTCAGTTTCTCTTCAGTTTATAAAAATTCAAGCTTTCATTTCCTTTATTTCCAAGCTCTTTAGTTCTTTTATGTTTTATGTTAAGTGTCCTTGTTATGTAATATAGCAATCTCTTTATTTTCCTTAATTGTCCAGTTTATTCCTCTTTATTTTCAGTATTCTCCTTACTCAATAACCAGCAAACCTCCTTTGTCTTCCTCAATTTCCACTCCTCCACTTACCACTCGATGTTCCCTTTTTTCTCTCTGCTTTCTCTCCACTTTCCAGTCCTCTCCGCTGTCTCTCTGCTTTCTAATCCACCCAGTTCCTTCTGTTTTCAAGTTCTCTTTGCTATCTCTCCTCTTCTCCGTTCTCTCTGCTGGCTCTCCACTTTCCAATCCTCCTTCTTTTTCTCCTCACCCCCGTCTTCTCCGCTGGCTCTCCGCTTTCCAATCCACTTTCTCTCTCCACTTTTCACTCCTCACCGCTCTCTTTCCACTTTATACTCCACTCCGCTCCCTCTCTGCTGTACACTCCTCGCCGATCTCTCTCTGCTTTGTGCTCCTCTCCGCTTTATCTCCGCTTTTCGCTCCTCTCTGCTCTCTCTCCGCTTTGTGCTCCTCTCTGCTCTCTCTTTACTCCACGCTCCTCTCCGCTCACTCTCCACATTCGACTCCTCTCAGCTCCCTCTCTGATTGTGCTCCACTCTGTTTACCTTCTATTTTACCTCTCTTTTTACGACCATTTCCTTGCTTTGCTGCAGCTGTGCTTCTTTACTGCACCTGTGTTGTGCCGCTCCTCAGGAGTAATATCTCTCGCTCCTCTCGAGTACTATCTCGGCCAGGAACAGGGTGAGACTCTAAAAAGTCCGGTAAATAAGTTGTCTCCCCTTTCGCTTTGTTTGTCTTCTTATTGATTAGCTTTAGTGTTAGGCAAGGGTGCCTCTGGTCCTGCTTACCACAGGAGACAACAGTGGGTGGCTATGGTTCTTCGGTTTGAAGGACGCGCTGCTTCAGGTTTGAACCTTGTTGGTTCTTCCCTGAAGCTTCCACGTTCCCCTCCAGACCCCCGACGAACCTTGGAGTTAATCCCCCATATCAGGAGGGTTATGGATGGGTTGTTGGCAATCCCGTTCCACCAAGAACCACTGTTGTAGAGAACCAGGTCATAGCCCGCCGAACCTGTGTCCTCTTACGGCGCCATCTTGCCCGGAAGTCCCTGAGGTTGTTGTTTTTTAATATTAGGTATATCGTTTAAAAGTGTACAATCAACTGTTACAAACATAGTACAATTGGCCCTCTGTATCCACGGATTATTTATCCACAGATTCCTTATCCATTGATTCAAGCATACACAGCTTGAACATATTTTTTTAAAAAGTATAAATTCCAAATAAAAAACCTTGCATTTGATATCAGAAACGTTGTATTTAACAGGACATGAGCATATATGGATTTTGGTATCCATGGGGGATCCTGGAACCAAGCCCAGGCAGATAACAAGGGCTGACTGTAATACACTTCTGTCCCTCCTAGACAGTATAGCCAATAATAAGGAATGATGGGAGTTGTTGTCCATCAATATCTGTAGGGTTGCACATTCTTCCTCCCCTCCTAAAAAGAAAATCCTAACGAATTTTCTTAGCCCCCGCTCTTACAATGGGCAATATGGGAGCAGCTTCCCCTCACTACACTTTCCTCTTATTACTGGATCTGGACCAAATGAAGGAATTCTTCTAGCCTGTGAAGGAAAAATCAGAAACATAGGTTATATTTGTTCTGTATGTTTCTTCCGACAAGTTTTGTGGACATCCAAAAACTCAAAAGATACATCAATGAACACTGAAAGTCACCTACTTTTCATTCATTAGTATAGCCCAGATGTAGACCTCCTCATCTGACCCTAACAAAATCTATTTGGGGGGGTACTGTTAGCATTCACATGCAAAGATCAATAGGCACCAGACTTTGAATTTACTAGCTGAATATTCCGTTGAATAAAGCATAATGAACTGCCTCTACTTCCAAAGTCCTTATCCTTGCTGACTTTCCTATAAAAGTCGCCAACCTATTTTTTTTACTAGAGAATCTGGATCTTGCACATCCGATGCGGCGCAAATCCCCCTAAACCCGTTTTTTCCAAAAGCAGAGTATTTACCATCTCTTGTCGGAAAAACTGGTTCAATCGAATGTGAACTTGGCTCCGATCATGATCGGGTCAAGTTCAGGGGAGGGGTAAAAGCCAGGGGGCGGAACATGCCTCCTCTTCCTGCAACCACCGGCTTTAATCCAGCGCTGTCTAATAGTTTTTGCAACAGGAGTTCTTCATCGGGCCCTTCTGAATTTTATTATTTTTACAATTTGACAGCTTATGCACATTCTACATGGGGCTCTTTAAATGGGAGGGGGACCCCCCCCCAAACCATATATGGATAGTTGGCTTCCATATATGGATTGGGGTTCACTCTCCCTTCGTTTAAAGAGCCAGCATTTAAACAAAGGGAGAGGGAACCCCAATCCATGTATGGAAGCTAACTATCCATATATGGATTGGGGGTACCCCCTTCTGTTTAAAGAGCCCCATGTAGAATGCGCATAAGCTGTCAAATTGTAAAAATAATAATTAAAAAATTCAGAAGTGCCTGTGCGCATAATCTGTCAAATGTAAAAAAGTATTTAAAAAAAGCGAAGTGCTGGATGGAGCACTCACGCAGCCAATGGCTGCATCAGACGTCACCATGACCTCATTTGATTGACAACTGGGAGGCTCCATCTTGAATCGTTACTTTTGCATGTATGAACTTCAGCGGGGTAAAATGCACCAAGAAGTATCGATTGGGGCAAAGGGTTGTATGAACTTCTTTCCAGAGAGATGAGGTAATGTCATGCAGGATCTGATCGGGATCTAACCAGGGCAAATGGGCTAGTATGAATGGGGCCTCAATGTTAGTTGGGTATGAGTAAAACTCTTTCCATGAACTGGGACTCTGATAAAGAAGATACCTAGTCATGTGAGGTGTTCTATTCATATGCCAGCAAACATACCGGTAAGTAGAAGAAAGCTGCAGACATCTTCACTCGATATAGGGAGGTTAGTGGTAGCATATGTAGCATTTAAGTGGTCACACATTCTGTGCAGCTTACTGAATGTTTACCTGGGTGCAATAATACAATTTGTAAAATGGGCAGAAGAAAACAAGCAAGTTGTAGTTACGACTTTTTCACCCATAGCAGACTTTCTGTCTCATGAAAGGCAGAATTTTAATAACAAGTGAGGATTTCTACATCATGCAAATACAGCAATCACTATTTGCTCATCACACAGATATTAAAGGCATGTAGGAGCTATGTCAAAAAAGTTGGTAACTCTGAAAGAGAGGTTAAATAATGGGTAGTGATAATTAATACATTTTAGCCAGATTTAAACTCAAATGACCAATGATCCCCCAAAAATAACACCTCTGATCCCCTATCCTGACTAACTGGGTTGTGTTGAACAGAAAACAGTTCACTAAGTAACATCCAAATTCCACAAACCAGTGATACCTTTATTGGCCTAACCAAAATACATAAAATATATGTTGCAAGCTTTTGAAGCTCCACTGGCTTCTTCATCAGGCAAAGGTGTTAAAAATGATACAGGACAAAAAAATGTGCAGTGTTAGTCAGAGGCCTGCATTTTGTCATGATGTTGGCAGTGGTGTTCCGAATATGGAGGATTATCCATGTAGGTAGGCCACTCCACTTTCTGGCCATATGGTACTGGAAAATAACACATTTTAAAGTCCAGGAAATTTAAATTCCATTAGCAAAAAAATGTTTTACCTTTGTTGGAGGTAGAAACCTCAAATAGTAAAGTCCCAGTCCCCCGGCTTCCTCTTTTTTGCAGGTAATTTGTGGTTACTTCACATCCAGGAAACATATTCAGGGTAGTTATGTTAGCCATTTAGCAAAGTACCGTAACATCCAAAACCCACAGAACAGTGATACATTTATTGGACCAACCAAAATGCATAAAATATATTGCTATATGGCCAACACGGCTAACCCTAGGTATGTCTTCAGATTATAGTTCACTTAGTTTCACTAATATTTATCTCCATGAACAAAGAAATTTCCCTTGAGCTGTAGATTGCAGGGCAGTCAAAATACAGTGGAGATTGGGAAAATATATGGGCAAAAGAGGGAATAGGAATAGGAGGTATTTTATTACAGCATCATCTACTGGCAGAAGTTGTGAAAAGCAAGGAACTTGGATTTTGCATTAACTGAATTCACCCTTTTATGTGTGTTGAATCAACAACATGACAGCTCCACCTCCCTCTCTAGTGTCACTCACTTCCCTTGATGGATGAGTCAGAACAAAAGAGGTGCCTGGGCTTGTTGTTGTTGCTGTTGTTGTTGTGTGTCTCCAAGTCATTTTTGACTTCTGGTGACCCAAAGACCCTATTATGGGATTTTCTTGGCAGGTTTCTTCAGGTTGCCATTGCCATCCTCTGAGGCTGAGAGAATGTGACTTACCCAAGGTCACCCAATGGGCTTTTATGCTCAAGCGGGAAACTGAACCCTGGATTCGAGAGTCATAGTCCAATATTCAAACAACTATGCCACACTAGCTCTCCAATACCTAGGCACACATTGCAAAACTGGACTTGTTTTAAATGAGTGACAAAGATAATACTAATTAAAAGAGCTGTGTCTTACTGACCCAGCAGGCACTTCTGGCACTTCAAAGAGAAAAAGTAAAATCTTATGCCATAATAAATTCCAACAAAAACTAATTTCACCCTAATACATACATACATATATATATTATTCTACAATTTTTATACATTGCATTACCTATTGTTAACTTGTAATACAATGTGTTACATATTATCCTGTAATACATTACATTGCAGTTTTTCCCCCATCCATTGTTAAAAAAACTCATCTTCCCTAATTTCTCTTTGTGTCATTTCCCCTTTTCTCATAATAAACCTTCTCCATGTTTTTTTCTAGAAACAGCATGTTAAGTTGTTACCAAATTTATTTATTTTTTAAGTTGTCTTCCCTCCCACTTCCTTTCCTTTAATCCTTCAGAAGGGAAGACACTTTCCAACTTGTAGACATAAAGGCTGGAATGTAGGCTGCACACCTGGGAAAAGGAGGAAATGTGCTCTTGTCTAACTATGCTTTCCTAAGCACTGAGACTGACTCCAAAAAAACAACAAACACTTAGTTTGCAGTTTAAAATAAAAGTTTACTAATGGCTTTAATCTGTATTTACATAGAGGCCATATCCTAATCTATCTAGTGAATAGTTCAGGTAAAAGAAATATTTATCTCACCATCTTTCAAAAAAAGCTGAGAGAGCAGGAAGATGCTCCGTTGAAAATATATTGAGAGAATGTCAGTAAGCCCCAAGGTGGAGTGACCTAAATCACATGGTTAGTTTGAATGAGAGAGAGAGGAGAGTTTGCATGCAGGAATTCCCTGTCCATCTAAAGGGGGGGGGGGGGGAATGCAAAAATCTTTCAACAGTATTTCCCCATATTTTCAGCAGAAAGGACAAATGAAAGGAATAATTTAAACATATGCCCAATACATACGGGTGCTTTAGGGCACCCTCGTCATATGTTAGGGTTGCCCGGTTGTGGAGCATATACACACCCCACAATCCTAGCACATGATGGCGTACACAGCAACTATGTCACAGCTGCTCAGCATCTATACGGCGCCACACAGCTGTGACATCATAGATGCGCCCTATGTCGCTTTTTCTGTCTTTTTGCATTGCAACTGTGATGCAAAAAGGAGCCACTTTTTCGGGCTCCTTTTTTTGTCCGCACCTTCGCTGCTCCATGAGGTTGCTGCAGCAAAGGTTCAGACGAAAAAGAGGTGGTACCAGACTACCCTTTTTGGGTGGTCTGTAAAGCCCCACAGATTCAGTCAAGAGTTTGTTGCTTGTAAAGTTTTAAGTATTTGCCTTGCTTAGAGTTTTATATGTATATCGCAAGCAAAAAAGGCATTTTGACAAAGACAAGTTAGTTGAGTACATAATAAAATACAGTATATATAATATGGTTGTAAATGAACCCTATGAAATGAATTTATATTTCTATGAGTGTTTGTAGTGTCCTACATTTTTCTTGGATATTGTACATTTTGTGGCGTCTTGCCCTCCTTTGCAGTTAGGACCTCTGGTCATCCTGGTAGTGGCCCTCTGGAAGTTGTAAGTAGACTGAGGCTGCATCCACACTGGGGAAATAACCCAGTTCGGCACCGCTTTAATTTGTCTGGCTCAAGACTATGGAATTCTGGGAGTTGGAGTTTGT
This sequence comes from Urosaurus nigricauda, assembly GCA_034509955.1. Lineage (NCBI taxonomy): Eukaryota > Metazoa > Chordata > Lepidosauria > Squamata > Phrynosomatidae > Urosaurus > Urosaurus nigricauda. Next base: position 122,604,174 of record JAOEGL010000001.1, on the reverse strand, counting down.
TGTGGGGCCCAGAGCGGAGCTCTGCTCTTTTCTGGGCCCACAACAAACTCCAACTCGCAGAAGTTGCTATAAGGAGTATGATAGGTTAATGTTATGAGAGTCAGTGTGCCTAGAGGTTTGAGCATTGGACTATGACTCTGGAGACCAGGGTTCGAATCCTGGCTTGGCCATGGAAACCCATTCAGTGACCTTGGCCACATCACACTCTCTCAGCCTCCTCAGAGGATGGCAATGGCAAACCCCTGCTGAAGAAACTTGAAAGGAAAGCCCTATGATAAGTTTGCCTTAGGGCAGGGTGACCAGATTTCATAACCGCAAACGGAGACAAGGGACCGCAAAATGTAGGGCCTTCAAGGAAACTGTACAATGGTGACAAAAGAAAAGCTAGCAACACTACTATAAATATAAACCCATGCTTCTTAGTCTTGCTCAAAATGAAGGAGACTCAAGAAAAATGGAATACACAACCAAATAAAAGCTAGAAATGCTCATAGAAATACGGAGGAAATTCAAGGAAAATGGGGGATAGGGCCACATAAAAAGCTTCTCAAACTCATAGAAATATAAATCCCTGTTTCATCGCCTAGTGAATTTCGTGGCAGGATTGGGATTTGAACCCAGATCTCTTTGGGCCTCCTCTAATATTCTGTAGTAGCCTTGGGTGCATCTACACTGTAGAAATAATGCAATTTGACGCCACTTTTACTGTCATGGCTCCATCTTACAAAATCCCAGGACCTGTAGTTTTGTTGGGCACCAGCCCTCTTTGGCAGAGAAGCCTAAAGACCTTGTAAAACTACAAATCCCAGGATGCCATAGGATGGAGCTACAGCATTTAAAGTGCTGTCAAACGGCGTTATTTGTACAGTGTATCTGCACCCATAGATGTAACTCAGGTGTAGGGGGGAAATGTGGCTTCTCCAGGAGTTGTTGGACTGCAGCGTCCATCAGGGTGACCAGATAACTGCAAAGGAGGACAAGGTACCACATAATGTAGGACAGTCAGGAAAAAAGTTAGGACATTACAAAATAAAAACAAATTAACCTTTAAAAAATGTAAATTTTGGCTTCATAGTCATGCTCAAAATGAAGGACATTTTGGAATTTCTCTTGGACAGAAGGCTGAGATGTAGGGCATGTCTTGGAAAAGGAGGGGCTCTTGTGACCCTCAGTTTTGCAGGCCTGTGATCTTTAGATCTGCTTTTTCTTAACAAGTAGGATTGCTCTACCTAATAGGTATAACTGCAACATTTTAACCACTGTAACACAACTCTCTCTTGTTGCTATTGAATGACCATTTTACCATGTAGCTGTAGTTTGTTACAATCAGAAATTGAATGAATGCAAAAATCATTAAAAATAGATAGGACAAGAGGTTGTTTTTTTTTAAAAAAAAAAATCCAAGTTATTTAATGTGCTAAACAACACTTCTATTAAGATTTTAAAAACTCAAAAAGTGAGACCCTGTTGCTGTGAGGTACAGCACAAAACAACTTCCTGAGGCTGCCAGGAAGATGTCCTTCATTCCCTTACTTTGATGCTAGGAATAGACACCATGCTATCATTGATTCATACTGCTATTGATGCACAGGAAGAAGCCCCCAAGTAGTACAGTATATGAAGAGACTCAGGAGGGTAAAGCACAAAATAATTTTGCATCAAGAATAAAGTTTTGTTATGTATTGTCAAACTATTTTTTTCTTTTTTTTTTTACCTAGTGCACTATACTGTACCAATGCATAATTTCTTCCACAGCTTCCACAAAGGAAGTGCAATGAAACTGAGAGTTGTCAGAGTTTGTGGAAGATCAACAGGAGGTCTCTGCTCACCCCTTGCAGTTCAAAACTAAAGAGGGTAGAAATGACTCTGCATTAGAGAGGAGAAACCTCACAATAATCTACTGTTTTATCACGTCATCATTTCTGAACCTACTAACTTCTTCCTTTAGTTGTACCTGTTTGTGCAAGTATGAATCCCTCTCGAAGCAAGAAGAAACATCCTGATAAAAAAAGACGTCCTGTTAAAAAAAGAACCAATGATGGAAATATTCTTCTTCATATAAAGGTATTCTGTTTTATTCTGAAGAGGAATAACCTAATCAAAAGTGATACTGTAATAATGTAGTTTGATAACATTAACAAGAAAGTTCTTTTTAAAATAAACAACAAAAAACCCTCATTATCTCAATTGAACACTATTATTGTCCATGCATCATGACAGTTGTTATGGTATGAGATATGTATTCTCTGGTAGTCCGTGCTTCTTTATAGTAAGGCTTGAAAGAGGCTGGTCTAAGAAAAATGGTGGTTGTGGTGTCCCAGGATTAGATATCAGTTATTTAGACACTATTAGTTAGTGGCCAGTATTCCATTTTTGAAGCATGTGGTAGCCTCCCAGCTTCTGGAGTTCCTGAACGAAAAGGATTATCTTGATTCATTTCAGCTGGGTTTCAAGCCCGAAAATGGGACAGAAAGCTCTGGTCACCTGGATGGATGATTTCTGCTAGGAATTGGATGAGAGGAAGGTTTTCCTGTTAGTTATGTTGGTCTTCTTGGTGGCTTGGTGGTATCCTCCTGGGCTGCCTTGACACCCTCTTTTGCAGTGTCTCAGTTTCTTCCTGGAAGGGCGCCTACAAGGTGGTGCTGGGGGGGATTCCTGTTTGTTCTTGATCACTAGCCTTTGGAGTCCCTCAGGGCTGCATTTTGTCCCTGTTATTCAGCAGATAATGGTAGTGGTTTAATGGAATATGGGGGTTCAGTGTCATCAGTATGCTGAAGACACACAACTCTCTTCTTTTCATAATTCCAAAGATGCTGTTTCTGTACTAAAGCTGTGTTGGTGTCATTAATGGACCGGATGAGAGTGAACAAACTGAAGTTTAGTCCCGACAAGACAGAGGTGCTCCTGGTCTGTCAAAAACAGATGATTATTGTTATTAATAATTATTATTAACCTTTATTTATATAGTGCTGTAAATTTAGACAGATCAGCAAATAGGGATTCAGCCTGTGCTAGATAGTGTAAAAATACAGGTTTGTAGTTTGGGTGTGTTTCTGGACTAAGATCTAAATCTGGAAGCCTAGTTTCTGCAGTAGCCAGGAGTGCTTTTGCAACATTACAGCTAGTGTGCCAACATTGCCCATTCATTGAGATGCCTATGCAAAACTAACTTTGGAGTGTCTATCATCCAAATACTGTACTTATCCCCTCTGCTTAGCTTGTACAACAACCTTTATGGTTAATATCTGTTCTCAGTCCCTGCCTATTTTGGTGGCACTGCTGTTACTCTAGTGATACCCATAGTTATCTAAAAACAGTAGCAGCAAGAGATATGGAGGGGCAAACATTCTGTGAAGAGGGTTGGTTGTTCTTTAGGCCAATCAGCTTGACTGAAACTGTACTCCAGCACTTGCTTGCTTTAGAGTACACATGTGCAGGATGGAGGATAGCCATATACAGGTGCCTAGACAGGATGTTTACCAAGTTGTTTTTTTTTAAAAAGCAAACCACATGTTTACTTAGTTTCTTGCCTTTCGTTAGCGTCTGAATGAGAACGCTGAGGCCAGCTCAAGTACCAAAAGCATGAGAAGAGGAAGTCCTATGAAAAAAATGGGAAGCCATCTTCAAAAAGAGTCTCCACCAAACAGTGACAAAACAACAGTTGAAGAACGAGAATTCACCGTGAATTTAGGTGATGGTGGAAAGGAGCATGTGGTGAAAGGCAAGATCCAGGATAGTGTGTTTACTGCCCTCAGAGCTTCCAAAGATGTTTCTGCTCACATGGACAAAAAGAAGGCCAAAAAAAAAAGATCTATTTAATAGGGAAGAAAGGGATTGAGGGTTGCATTAATTTGGGGATGCCTCTGAAATATGTGCCCAGTGATTCCCAATTTGAAATGAAGTTTTACAAAGATAAGCAAATTGAGAGCCTTGGTAAATTACACTATAGGCAGGATGGCATTATGGGCATGGAATGTATCTTGTTTTTTGTTGCCCCAAATGCATATCAATACCCAAGCAATAAGCCACTGAATGGTGAAATAATTAGGTGTAAAGAGCTTCTTGGAGAACATAGTAATCTTTGTGTCTTTGCCCCAGAAGAGGAAACCATAAAAGATGCCCTGTGTAAAGATGGCCGCTTTATGCCTCTCCTGAATGAAAAGGATTGGGTGCTAATGGAGAATAAAAAGTCCATATCAAACAGCCATACAGTGAAAACATTATCTAACAGGACCTTTACCATTCATGTGAAGACTGAGAAACATCGTAAATCTAAGGGACCAAATAATGAACATATCCCTCTGGTCCCTCAAGAGACACAGCTCAAAACTTTTCATTATTTTAAACATAATCTCCTAGAATTATATCCTGACTTGAAGGAACAAAGTAAAAGAATCAATGACTTCTTTGAAAAGCAGAAGCCTGTTCAGAAGAAGGATGTTTTTGGAGTTTATAAAGCAGTCTTTGGTAAGGAAAGAAAGAACTCCAGTAGTTAAAATGGCGATGCTCCATGCTCATCTCAGTCAGTCAGTTGGGTATCTAGAATGGGGCACTACTTCAAAAGAGGGAAGTGCAACTTGTTTTGTCTTGTGTGACAAGTATATACTCACCTGCCACCATGTGATAAGGCTTATAGTTGGAGAAGGTGTAGTAGAAACAGAGTGGGCACAAAAAATTGGCCACTCAGCCCGTGTCACTTTCTCTTACATAGGAAAACATCCGAAGGAAAATGATTGGTTCTCCCTTGAGGAATGGTTTGAAATATCAGATGTAGATCTTGATTTTGCTGTCCTGAAATTAAAGGAAGGGGGAAATAAGCTTCCAAGAGGTTTGCTCCAAAATGTTTTTGTCCCACCTTTCAATGATCTTATTTACATCATTGGTCATCCAGATGGAGAAACAAAACATATAGATGGATGTTCTGTTATCAGTGTGTTTCAACGTCAAAATGAGTGTACTCAGCGTTTAGATCAGGGAAAGGGGGCAGAATGCAACAATACTGTTTGTGGTTATGATGAAAAGGGTGTAAATTGCATCCATATGTACAACCCAAGAGATTTCCCAGAGATCTTCAATAATCCTGATGTAGTCACCTATGATACCTCTTTCTTCTGGGGGTCTTCAGGTTCTCCTGTGTTTGATAGAAATGGCCTCTTAGTTGCAATGCATACTGCAGGATATGTTTATGGAGGAAGGTATAAAAAGAAGAGCATAATTGAATTTGGCTATTCAGTTAAGTCAATCCTCTCAGTAATTGAAAAGAAGCATAAATCTTGGTATGATACTGAAATTGGTCCTGTTCGACTTGCTGGTCATGATGAAGGAGAGAATGTCATTGGTGTAAATCCATCTACAAATGTGGAAATGGAACCAGTTGACCAATGTACAGATGTGGAAATGGAACCAGTAGATGAGTGAGCTCAACCTCATTTCTCTGACCAATGAGGGTTTTAGAGGATATAGCAATCAAGGGTTCTGTTTATTTTTTCTTTCATTTTTTTTTTTTTTGGTAACATTTGCTTTTATTTATAAATATACAGATCAAGCATAGGAGGGGATTCGGCATTAAACGTTCAAACAGATGTTCCAAATCTCATAAATATATGGTCTCAGTATACCATCCTTCACAAATGTAAGGCTTTGCCTCTTTGTTTGGTAAGTTTGTTGACTATTTTCATCCAAGAGACAAGTTAATTGCATATACAGTCAGCCCTCCATATCCATGGATCCTTTGCTTCATCCTTTGTTACATGGCCCTAAATTTTACCCTTGACTTATCCATGAGTCATATCAAAATCCATAATTTTGGCCCCAAAACTTGCCCTTGACTTATACATGACGTCGACTTATAGTTGAGTATATACGGTAATTGATAATATAGCTGTTATCAAGAGTTCTGAATCCTTTATAACAAGGTTTAGAGATGATAGTTTTGCTTTTACTTTTTCATTCAAACTATTGTATAAAGTAAAGTGATATTGTAAGACTTGGTTTCATACTATGATGTTCTAACATTATAAAAATAAAAATAAGTAATATGCAGATAAAAAAAGCAATTTACTCATACAAGCAAATCTAAATATAAATCAGTTTGCTATATAATTCTTTTGAATTTGGAAGCATTAATACAAGTAAATATTCTATCTTTTGGATCACAGTTGTGGATGTCTTTTCTTTCTTTCCAGTACTGGAATATCAGCTCCTTAGCAGTCAAGAGGGCACAAAAGATCAATTTCCACTGTTCATATGTTAAGTTTGAAAACACAGACAAATAGTTTCAAAGAATATGCACATCACGAAATATCAGAACTATTTACATGCTTATTCATGTGATTCCTTACACACAGAATGGGACATTCCTAAAATAATGGACTAGAGAAGCATTGACAGTATTATAGCAGTATTATGCCTTCAACAATGAGTTCATTTCAATAGAAAGGTAAAGATCTTCCTCACTGACAAGGTTGTCAAGTCGTGTCCAACCACGGGGGGTGGTACTCATCTCCATTACTAAGCCAAAGAGCCAGCATTGTCAGAGACTATTCTGTGATCATGCAGCCAGCATGATTGCACAGAACTCTGTTTACCTTCCCACTGAAGTGGTCCCTATTTATCTACTTGCATTTGCATACTTTCGAACTGTGAACTGCTTGGCAGAAGCTGGGACTAGTGACAGGAGCTCACCCCATCATGTGGCACCTGGGCTCTGAATTACCAACCTGCCAATCTTGCAGTCAACAGAGTCAGCGTCCCAGCTGGTTGAAGGCAATTAGCTTACACATTGTAAACCTCTTAGGGAGTGCTTAGGTGCACTGATAAGAGGTATAGAAATGTACTTGCTATTGCTAATATATTGAATATATATATATTCATATATTTCAGTATGTCAATATTGAATGCATTTCAATATGACTTCATTAAACATGTAGTGATGACCAATATATCTGAAAGCAGTTTTTGCTATCTAAGCCATAATTCGAGATCTATAGCTATAGATCTGCAACTACTAGCCATTGATTGGTCAAGCTTGGGCATTCCAATTCCCTATTTCATTTCTGCCGTGAACATTGCATATCATTTTTTTTTTTTTTTTGTCTGGGTAGTAAAAATTTAGGTGTGCAAGTATACCTTAATTAACAAAGTCTGTGTGTTTCTGGACATGACTTCTTCAACAGAAATTTTGGTACCAGAGATAGAAATAACATTCAAAGAATAAGGATAGGTTCCTACACCAACAAAACAAAAACAATTATCCACATAGATAATTTTTTAAAATGATGTTGATTCTAAATTTTTCTCCTTCTTGAACATTTATTATTTGTGCTAAGTCATCCTCCCTTGATGTCATAAGATATTCTTCTTTCTCATTATGTTTTGATAATAATTTGCATATTTCACTTGTAACACCTTTCAAAATTTCATTGCTTCCATACTGTCTCTTTGCCTAATTATTTGTTCAAATTTAGTATTTCCTATTCCAATTTTTTGTCAATTGTTCCAACTGAATACAATTAAACCAGGTTAATTTTAGACTTTGCAATTTATTTTTCCTTTATCCTTCATTACCTTAATCCATTCTTTTATCCTATATATTTCTTGTTTCCTCAACTCTTTCCTTAGTTCTTCCTTTAAATTTACAGGAAATTTTTTTAAACATTACAACTGGGGTTAATGGTGAGATAGCAGGCATTAATTTTTCTTTAGATTTTTTCCAAATCTCTAATATATTCTTTAGAAAGGGGTTTTCTATTTCTTTCATTTCTTTCATGGTAAAATCCCTGAAATATATTTTTTCTGTTTATTTTCTCTATTTGCATTGTTTCCATCCACAACCAATCTAATTCCCCTTTCTCTGTAATTCCATCTATAATATATCTCAATTGATTTGCATTATAATACCATTTTAAATTGAGAGACCCAATTGTTCATCTTTCTGGAGTTTCTACCAGTATATTTTATTAATCCTCACTTTTTTATTCCCATTACAAAAAATATTCAACAGTACTTGCCAATTTTTTATTTCAGCTTCTGATATTTGTATTGGTAACATCCTAAACAAAAACAAAAAAATATCTTAGGTAAAATTTTCATTTTTACTACTGCAATTCTACAAAACCACAATAATTTAATATTTTTATATTCTTCTAGTTTCCTTTTAATTTCTGTTCTTAATTTATTATAATTTTGTTCCTCCAGTTTTTGTAAATTTTTTGTGATATTTGTTCCTGAATATCCAATTGTATCTTTTAATTTGAGAGCTATCTTTTTATCCTTTAGGAAATCTTGTTCTTCTGTTTTTGTATAATTAAACAGCATTAACTCTGATTTATTCCAATTTACTTATAAGTCTGACATTTCCCCAAACTCCTTTAAATGCCTTTTAACTTTATCCATTTTTTAAAGTGAATCTTTAATTGTTAATAGGGTATCATCAGCAACTAAACTTATTTTATTCAATTTTCTAATTCCAATTCCTTTCAAATTTTCATCCTTACTAATAACATTTGCCAAAATTTCAATAATCATTGCAAATAAAATCGGGGAGCGAGGACAGCCTTGTCTTGTACCTCTAGAGATTTGAATCTGTTCTGTTAGTCCATCATTTACTATTACTACTGCTGTATTGTTTGAATATAGCTGATATATCACTTCTCTAAATATTTTCCCCATACCTAATTTCTTTAACATTATTTTTAATGCTGGCCATTCCACACAATCAAAAGCTTTATAAATGTCCAGTGCCATTATTTCTGCATTTTGTTTATTCTTCCCAATTATGTTTATTTTATTCAATACTCTTCCTATTAAGTTTGACATTTGTCTTCCTTGCACAAATTCACATTGATCATTTTGAAGAAATTTATGTATAAACTTATTTATTCTTTTTGCCATTATTGCTGTTAGTATTTTAGCATCTTGATTTATAAGGGATCTAGGTCTGTATGATCTGAATCTGTAAAAATATTTATCTGGTTTCAGAATCAATATTATCAACGAATGATCCTGTGATGGTTGGGTCCTTTTTCCATTTTTATTGTATAATACTTCCAATTTATGTATTAAAATCTTTTTAAAAGTTTTATCATATTCTAGTCCCAGTAGACTGAAGTGTACCCGAAAAGAAAAAGGAAGCCAGTGGAGTTCTCATCCCTACAGCAATAAGTTGCAAATCGCAGCTTGTTTCCTTTCCTCTGCATCAGATCTGTGAAAACATTACAAAGGCACACCATCAGACAAGGCACTGTTCGACTCAAGGGCAGATTATTTCTTTCCTGGACAAGATCATTTCCTTTCTGGAAGGGATGAGTCAGAGTACTAACATAAGTTGATGAAGCAAAAGTATCTAAAGCAATGGATGCCATGTATCCATCAGATATTTGTTGTTGCTGTGTGCTTTCCAGTTGTTTCAGACTTATGGTGACCCTAAGGCAACCCTATAACAGGGTTTACTGGACTGAGAGTATGTGACTACTGAAGTTACTCAGTGGGTTTCCATGGTCAAGCGGGGAATGATCTCCAACGCTCAAACTACTTCACCACACTGACTCTCATCCATAGCTCTAAAACACTCCCAAACTGATCCTTAAGAGGGCAGTGCAATCTGGTCTTATCCAGGAGTAAGGACACATCAATAACCTTCCCTAAAGGTCAGTAAGATTAACAAACAGTATCTCAGGTCTAAAACACTGTAGGAATAATCCAGTTCGGGACTGCTTTAACTGGAATTCTGGAAATCATAGTTTTGTGAGACATTTAGCCTTCTCTGTCAGAGAGCTCTGGTGCCATAATAAACTACAATTCCCAGGATTTCCTGGCATTGAGCCAGGGAAGTTAAAGCGGTCTCAAACTGGATTATTTCTGCAGTGTTTTTTGGACCTCTGTCTTCTTCTGGGTTAAGCTTCATTTTGTCAGCCTGCTACCAAGTTGTTAACTGCAGCTGACCATTGTGAATGTATTATTATCACATAATGATATTACTTAATAACATTAAGGTTGCAGCAGGCAACCACAGCATATGCTCCGGCCAATTTTTTATACTCTTAAATTTCACCAAAATCCCAAGTTTTCAGCTTGTAAGAATATTCAGCATTTTGCCATCAGTCATACTGGAAGAGACACAGCTTATCTTTCCCCTGTCAGTCAGGCATGGCTGAAACTTTTAATCATGTTCTGCTATATTGCCTGCGTTGTAAGAATATTCATTCCCAGTTTTTCAGCAGCTCTTAAAATGCCCCAGTTTCTCTCTTTTCCTACTCCTTTGTCTTCACCTTACTTCAATTACTGCAAACCAAGTTCAAAGTGCAAACATAGGGATTCTTCAGACCGGCCATTAAGGCCAGCCTAGGGGCAGAACCGGGGCATCGCATCCACATGATAATGCCCCGACTCTGCCCCCCTGAGGCTGTGCATCACTCCACAAGGCATGCGGCACCACAGCGCTCCTCTGGTGCTGTGTCTATAGCACCAAAGAAGCATCGTATAGCCATGGTGCTGCAGCTATCACATCTTTTTCAGGGTGCAAAAAGGTGTTGCTTTTTACGGCTCCCTTTTGCACCCTGGAAAGGCCAGATTGGGGCTGCGGCATGCAGTTGCCATGGCCCCAATCCAGCTAGGAAAGGAGCGCGGGGTGTGTGTGTGTGTGTGTGCTGTCCCATAGGGGCTGTGTGTACAGCCCCATATTTTCTACTCGAATAACTCAGCAAGGAGGAGAGATGAGGCAATGTCTTCCCATTCCTAGTATGCTCAGGCAAAAGCAAACTGCTGCAGCCTCACCTAGGTTGTGTATTCCTTCTCATTAATAGCTTTTGTCATATTGACCACACTCTGATATGCATGGGGTCAGGATGTTAGTTTCACCAAAGGTGCAGGGCTGGAAATGGTTTCAGACATAATTTTTTGGTTGTTTTTGCTGATGTCTATTGTACTTTTTATTTTATTTACTGTTGATTCATTTAATTTATATGCTACCACTCCTATAATGGCTTGCAAAATTGGGGATCCCTTACTACTTAACTGCTCTGAGACACAAGCTAGAAAGAAATAAACAGCCTAATCCCATGCATTTTAATCCAGCCTTGCAAGCAAGGTGGAAAACCTTTGATAATTCCTGAGAACATATGATAGGTTTACCTTAGGGTTTCCAAAAGTCCCAAACTACTTGAAGATACACAACAAAACACCTAGCTGTAAATTCATGTGATGTATAAGGTGGCATAGCATGGTGCCATACCATTTTCTGAAGTCATGCATTATGTGCCTGGCTTTATCGAGAAAGCAAGCTCCCAGAAGGTGGACCATTAGCAGTAATGTCATTAAGTAAGTAACAGTAAATCATAGTGTTAAATGTTTGACTTCTTGCATTAGTAGCCACTTGAACAGGGTCAATTGTTTCCTTCAGTGGTGGGCTTTAAGTCTCTCTGGAGCTGGCTGTAATTGAATTCATCAATAACTCACCTGGCATCACTACTCATGGAGATACGCTCAGTGAAAGCATATCAAAGGACGTATTTCCAGAACATTATTTCATTCCAGTCATTTTTATTGTTGGTGTGTTGAATAAAAGGCTAGGCTTTGAAGTCCCTACCATGGGGTTATGCCTTGGCTGTTTGAAGGCTCTTGGCTGTTCATCTCAACCCTTGCTTTGATGCAAGCTCCTGAGGTTTCTTACTGAGACTCTATCTACATTCTATTGACAAATTTGAGGATAATTAAGCCACATGCTACTGTCTTTATAGAGCTCTTACAGGGACTCCTTCAGGGCAAAGTGGTCTTTTTCTTAGGTCTTTAAGCATTTCTTACACTTTAAATCTGCAGGAGTCAGAGGACTGGAGTTTTAAGACTATCATTGTGAACCACTAGGATTGCATCTACAATTTGGTCATTTACTAGTACATAGCCTTTGAGGTCATGGCATATGCCAAGAAGACACAATAAAATTTCACATATGATGGCCTATGAATACCAAGGTGTCACAAATAGCTTTGACTGAAAAATTAACAAACTCCAGATAGTTAAAGAAAAGAAAGAAAAAGATGGCAAGAATCCTGTTGAGGACTTATGTCTTTGGAAGTGGACTTGTGCCTATGGGAATTAGAAGTGGGCACTTCCTTAATGTCTGCATCCACTAAAGGACAACTGTTGCATTACTACATTGAGGAGCCAGCGAAATGACAGATTTGCATTGGGATGATGCACAAATGGGAACATTGTGCATTGGTCCCATTGTGCATCAAGACACCAACTAGGGAGTGTAAGTGTGTGTCACTAGCGCCTGGTGCTCATTGGGACATTCTTCCTGGTGTTCCATTATGCATCTTCACAATCAAGTATCAGGGTTTCTTAATGCCTCTGCTGTATAGCTAAATATATGTGAAATTACAAGACATACACCATGATAGAGGATACCAGCTGATACCTTTGCAATATCCAAAATTATTTTAGGAAATCTATTGGGGAAAGGGATAATGTCAGATTTCTAAAGGTGTTCAGAGCCTTTTGTGTGAGGAAACACTGTCATTGTGTTTTAATTTGTCTTATGAATTTATCCATTACTTCTAATATTAGTTTATGTTTATGCACCACTATATTTTGTGGGAGGGGTTGTTATAGTTGATGTTATAGCATAAAATCTAATAAAAATTATTCAGAATAATAATAAAATTCCACATAACATGACTCACCAAATGGTTTTAAATGTTATGTCCTGAGATTCTGATGCACTGTAAGTATCCCACCTCTATCTAATTAAGCAGCTCTTTATACAACTTTTGCTGACTCTTTTCTCTCCAAATATTTTTTTATTGTACAATGGGGGAGGGGAACCAAATAAATAAATAATGAGCAAATACTTTCTTTAAAAGGTTTACACATTCTAAATGAATTAAAATGCAACCAAGATCTTTTGCTACATGCATTCAGTAGATAATCTGCAAATATTGGAGTGGGAGCCTGTGATATCTTAGGCTGCATCTCCTTCACATTTCAAGTTGGAAATGACTTGAATGCACACAGCAACCACAATAAAGTGTAAGTAAGTGTAAGTGTAAATGAACATATAACAATTTTGCTATTTTTTTTTGCTCCAAACAAAGAGAGGGCATTCCTTTGTGATTCCTTTTGTGCTTTTAAAGAGACTGGATGAGGAATCACTGACCTAGGAAGAGGGTAAACACTACGCTACCTCTCTTTTGCTGGTTGATGCCCTGGCTTTTGACAACCAGCAAAAGAGAGATACGGTACTGTTTACCCTTTTCCTGGGTCAGTGATTCCTCATCCAGTCTCTTTAAAACATATCACAGCAAAAGAAGGAATCAAACAGGAATGCCCCCTCCCTATTTGGAGCCAAAAAAATCACCAAAAATATAATATTGTTCATTTACACTTACACTTATTTACACTTTGTTGTGGTTGCTGTGTGCCTTTAGGTCATTTCCAATTTATGGTGAATCTGTCATAGGGTTTGCCATTGCCATCCTCTTACACTTATGTATTTGCAATGAACTTCCTGAAAGAAAACAGAGGGTGGCACTGCAGTAGCAACAAATAAAAGGGAGAAACATGTTCTCAAAAAAAGTGTCCATCAGGTTCAAATTAGCCCAAACCCAAACTAGTGCAAGATTAAAAAGCTGTTTGCGGTGTAACAATTAATGTATATGCCTGTAATCTGTTTATGATATGCATATATCACACACAGAGAATAAAAGTGCCATGCCTAGAGTCCAATTTTATATCCCGTTTTTGATGTGTGGTTTGTGAGTAGGGAGTTGATGATGCTATATGGGTCATAATGGATCAAAGGTTAACCTCCTCTAGCCCATAACCTAACCCCGTATTGCTAACAGACCTTGTAAGGAAGAAGTTGTATTGCTGTTGTGTGTGTGTGTGTGTGTGTGTGAATGGTAATAATTTCAAAAAGAGCATATCATGTGGGAATGTAGTTACTCCCTTGTGTAATGAGTATAGTCTTCTAGATAAATTTTTAAAGTTACTTTTAAAGAGCATTTAAATGAATTTTAAATGCATTTTAACAAGGACTTTTCACATTTTATCTCACATTCATATAAATCTTGATGTGTTCTCCCATCAGAAAAGTAAGGGGGAAAGCAACGAGGAATGAGGCTAGTTTTGCAACAGTATAACAAGAAAAAAAAAATTACAAAGTGCCACAACAAGTAACAGAAGTCAATTTCTTTTAAGAGATCATATTTCTATTTCTGATTGGAATAGTTTTACACAAAGCATGTAATAAACAAGGCAGGGGATCACTGCAAATCATGTGCTACATCTTCAGTTCCTGACTATATGGGTATAAGATTTGGAATCAGCAATCCTTAACTGGGGGCTTAATTTATGGAAAAAGTTAGTTGGGTCAGTGTTAAATCAGCACATATCTGTAGTGGGAGTTGTAGGGTTAGTCCGGCAGGGCTATTGAGTATTTGGTAGTTGAAAACATCATAGATGGGTAACAGGCACTAGAATTCCAAATCACCCTTTATTTTAATTTTGAATTCAAATTACAATCCAAATGGGACTATTCAAAGGGGAGGGTAGTTTAAGGCCTTTGAACTGTAATTGGTGTCACACACAGCAGCATCGGCTGCACAAGGCAGAAAGTGCTCTCTTCCTCCAGTTCAAAGCCATATTTCACTATACTTTTCAACAATCAGAAGGTTGTGTTGATGCCATTAGGATGCACTCCTGGGAATCATTGAAGCCTCCACGCCCCTGCTGTGAAAAGACCAGGCATGGGGAACAAGTAGCATTTCAGATGCAGCTCCCATGATCCCTCACCATTGCCTAAGTTGGCTGGGCCTGCATGTTCTGTCAGAGTTTCATTTTTCAGCAGCATCAGGGTTGCTGTTAGCTGCTGATGTAAAAGGAGGTGTGGATCTAATTTCTAGTACAATGGGCCCTTGTTATCCGCTGGGATTTGGTTCCAGGAGTGGACCCTCCATGGATAACAACATCCGTGGATGCTCAAGTCCCATAAAATATAATGGCACAACAAAATGGTGTCCCATATATAAAATGGAAAATCAAGGTTTGCTATTTGGAATGTATACTTTTTGGGAATATTTTCAAGCCGTGTATGCTCAAATCTGTGGATAAAAAAATCCGTGGATAAGGAAGGCCAACTGTATCAGCACAAGAAAACTGCTGGCACGCTGAAGAAATAAAACAGTTTGACCACCACTTTAACTTCCATGGCTCAATGCTATGGAATTCTGGAATGTGTGCTTTGTGAGGGCCCCAGGGCTCTCTGACAGGGAAGGCTAAACATGTCACAAAACTATCCCAGAATTCCATAGCACTGGGTCATGGCAATTAAAGTGGTGTCAGACTGCTTTTATTTCTGTAGTGTAGATATACCCAAAGAATAATTGCCTTGCATTATAACCTGAGAATTGGGTCTGTGGGTCCTGAGAACAGCTGCCTCTGCAGAGCATAGTACAGTAAGGGTCTGCATCTGCTTATTCTTTTAAGATCTGAGGGGCAAATTCATTTTTTTGGCCTACCATGGTGCAGGGGAGGTGTTACTGGTCAGGATGCAAGAGGGGGCCTTCTTTGCAGAAGTACCAAGGCTATATTTATAGTGCACTAAACATATACCCTCCAGCATCTCACATTTGAAAAAATGGACACATGTGGCCAAGCAACATCAGACTGTGGTCAAGATGGCCAAAATGATTAAGGAGGAGGAACACACAAGTTAGGAGAAATTGTGGTAGTTTGTTTTTCCATGAGTCTACTCGGAAGGGCAATATTTTGCCTTCCCTCTCTTCTACCTCTTGTTGAGTTAACTGAATGTAAACTACTTTTGCACTCTGAACTCAGTTTGCAGCAATTGAAGCTGAGGACAAAGGGGGGAAATAGAAGGAGGCGAGAGAAACTGGAACATTTTTACAGCAGCTGAAAAAGTGGAGGAAAAGAGGACTGTTTAGGATGGTTCTTGTCAAATTGGAACAGCTGGAAAGAATGTAATCCTAGGGTTCTTAAAAATACTGTAGCTGTTTTTATCTGCTACAATTTTATATAATTTATTGCCCTTATATGTTCAGGATACATTTCATAACTTTTTAAATGTAGTTGTAAACTGTTTTGAGCACTTTGATGACAAGAGAAGAATGGGGTATAAGTTAATAAATGTGCATTTTTAAAGTGTTATCAAGCAATAAATAAATTACAAGTTTAACGGGAGGTCATGAATTTGGGATGTGGTGGTGGATACACATATGTCACGTGTGTGAAGATGTGATAGCATTATGATTCTGAAAATAGATATACTCAATAAAAACAGTGGAGTGTCCTGATCTTTCTAAACAGTCGTAGTGTCAGTTGTTGTGAAAATGTAGAACAGTTACAACTGATGGCAAGATACATTTTGAACTAAGGTGCATTATTGGATCTAGCTATGCAATCTAGTGGTTGCTTCTTCAGACTGAAGGAAGCAAGAATTGGAAGAATCAAAGCACTCATTCAGTAGGACAGAACTGTAGAATCTGTGTCCTTTCAGATGTTGAACTACAGATGCTATCATGCCTCAGAATTGGTCAGGTTGATGGGAACTGTGAGTCCGAAAACAACAGAAGCCCAAAATTCCCCTAGCCTCCAGTAAAACCAATGTTATACAGGTTGCAGCTATAGGCAGGTAGAGTGGGGTAGGCAACTCTAATCCTCCAGTTGTTTTGGGATTGCAGAACCCATAATGACCATGCTGGGTAAAGCTGTTGAGAATGGTAGGCCAAAAATATTTGGAAGTCTACAGTTGCTCATTCCCAGTGCCTGAAACCAACCAACAGGATCAGTGCTTTCCATCTGTACCTAAATAGCAGACCTTGTCAGGGGGCCCTTTACTCTACATAATTGCAGCATTATGATTTGACTTTGATTGCCACAGCAGCATCCTATGGAACCCTGGAATTTGCAGTTTAGGGAAGACTATTTACAATTTCCAGCCAGAGAGCACCTCTGGTGCCCCGCTAAACTACAGACTCCAGGATTTAATAGGATGCAACCATGGCCATTAAAGTGGAACCATCACACTATAACTGTGTAGTGTGAAAGGGCCCTTCCTCAAACTGCAGTTAGGTATAATGGGCATGCAAGTCACAGGATGGAAATGGCTTATTCTGTGGATTTCTTTGACTTCTCTTTGAACATTTAGGTCCCTTAGGCCTAAATCATTTACTAGTTCCAAGTATGGTAATCTGCTGATATTATGGGAAATACACAATTGTTGATTTCTCATTCAGTAGTTGATTCAATGGGCCTACTCTGATTGGGACTAACAATTGTATTTAGGTCACCCAGATATTTTCAGTAATTAAATATTCTGAGAAAGATTTTTTTTTAAAATGTGCTGGTGATTGCTATGTATTGTCCCAAAGTTTTTAGTTAAACCATTCTATTATGATAGAGATGGGGAAACAGCCCTCCCATGTCTTTTCCTCTCCCTCCCTTTCTTCCCATAATGTGCAACTTCATCTGTGACACAACATCGTCACACATCATGCGTTCCCTTGCCCTGTTCTACATTGGCTGCCGCTGGCGGAAGGCAGGGAAATGAATGGGGAGATAATGTGTGCACTGTATGGAAGTGTCAGGTGTGCACTGAATTCATAGGTAACGGTAGAGCCTCAGCCACCTCAAACACTGGATGTGACAATAAAAAGAAACAAAGCCTTTTGTACACGGGAACGTGCTTTTGAAGTACGATTTGTATAAAAACCTTTCTTGATTATCCTAAAGTGGCCATGAGAATTTTTTAGCCTCTAACAATGGCCCTAGTTTACTGGATGTGACAATAAAAAAAACATAGCATTTTGTACAGTGGAACGTATTTTTGAAATGCAATTTGTTTAAAACATTTCTTGGCCATACTAAAGCGGCCACCAGAATTTTTTTTGCCTCTAACAATGTTTAGCCTCTAACACTTTACAAAGGTGGAAATTAATGTTTTGCTGGCAGCAAATTGGGGGGTGGGGATGGATGCATTTAAATGCATTTAAAGACAGAGGTGCCTTGGCAGAAGATGATAAAGGTTGCTTTTTCTAGTTGAAAAGGCCCACAAATATTTAAGATCACTAAAGTCAATGGGAATGGTTTGACACACACACTCCCTGCTGTGAAGATATTATCCTCACCTCAAAGGCAGGGTGACCAAAGGTCCTCCTTTTCCAGGACATGTCCTCCATTTCTACCTTCTGTCAGGAGGAATCCCAAATGCCCTACATTATAGAAGTGGTTAGGGTGACCGGATGTCCTTCTTTTCCAGGACAGGTCCTCCATTTCCACCTTCTGTCCAGGAGGAATCCCCAGATGGTCCTCCATTTTAAGCATGGCTAAGAAGCCTGAGTTTACATTTCTAGGAGTGTTTTTAGCTTATATTTGGTCATGTCCTACATTACATAGGGCATTATATATGTGGCTATACATCAGGATGACCAGAAGTCCTCCTTTTCCAGGACATGTCCTACATTTCCACCTTCTGCCCAGGAGGAATTCCACAATGTCTTCCATTTTGTGCAGGACTAAGAGGCATCAGTTTACATTTATAGGAGTGTTTTTAACTTTTATTTGGTCATGCCCTACATTATAGAAGTGGTTAGTCAGGAGGAATCCCCAAATGGTCCCCCATTTTGAGCATGGTGAAGAAGAATGAGTTTACATTTACTGCATATAAGTATTAGCTTTTATTCAGTAATGCCCTACATTATAGAAGTGATTCTATAGTCAAAGTGACTGGAGGTCCTCCTTTTCCTGGACAGGTCCTACATTCCCACCTCCGTTTTGAGCATGGCTAAGGAAGTGCGAGCTTACATTTCTAGGGAGCTTATCACATGGGAGGAATTTCTCTCAATTGCGAATGGAGCCAATTTGCAATTACGTGAATTCGCTAGTTTAGCGAATTTACGTGAAATCTGATTGCGTTCGGAATGCATTCAGTATGACTTCTCATTTCCCGAAAATGACCCCCATTGCCCAAAATTGCATGAGATACTCTAATACGCAATTACGTGAAGCCCTATGATTGCGGTTGGAATGACTTCCCATTGCCCGAAATTGCGTGAGATACACTCATACGCAATAACGTGATTGCGTTCGGATTGCCATTGCATTATACCCCCAAATTCAGTTGTATGATAAACTGTTAGGAGTGGGTGTTTTGTTTTTAGCTTTTGTGTCCTCCATTTGTTTTCTTGAACCCCTCTCCTAGAAATGTAAACCCATGCTTCTTAATGGTGCTCCAAATGGAGGAGGGCATTTGGGGGATTCCTCCTGGGCAGAAAAGGTGGAAATAATATGGAGGCCAATGTCCTGGAAAAGGAGGAAAAAAGTCTTCTCACCCTGAATATATAATATTATAATATATATATATATATATATATATAAATATATATATTATATAATATATATAATATATAATAATAACACTTATTATATAACAGTGTAATGTAATGACCACATAAAAGCTTAAAATCACTCCTAGAAATGTCATGCACTAATTTGGGGTGCCTTGTGGTCCTCCTTTTGAGGTGAGGAGGACACACACCTGAGGCTGCTGCTGGCCATCCTTCCCTCAAAAAAAAAGACTAGTTGTATTAATCCCTTCCTTTAAGGCCCCCTAAAGGCTGCAGTCAGTACTGAAGATTTGATTCAAGGCCCAGAGGGCGAGCCCACCAGGGAGGATAGAGGGGAGGACGGTTGGTGGGCCAATCCATTCCTTCACAGGGGCTCCCCCCCCATTTTGAGTGAGGCGGTGGTTCAGTCCCGCTTGCAGCCGCGCAGTTCCTGCAGCGTGGTCAGCAGGTGGCGCTGTGGCGCTAGTGTCCAGAGGAATATAGGAGAAGGAGGGGCGGGGGGCCGAACATGAGGTAATGGTAGTGAAAGAGAGAGAGAGAGAGAGTGAGGTGGAGGACCAGGCAGCTCGCGACGTTCCATTCCCGCCGACGTTCCATTCCCGGGAAACGTTCCATTCCCGGGGAGCTCGCGCTGCGGCTGCTTGCTCCTTCTGCAAAAAAAGAGAGGCTGAGTTGTTGCACAGACACCGACGGCGGCGGTCTTGGGATGCAATAGGAAAGAACGGAGTGTCCTGCCCGTGCAATGGCCGATTGTTTCTCCGTGCTGGAAAGAAGGCGACGCGTCGGCTGGGGTTTTGCATTGCGCTTGCATCGCCGAGAAAACCCTCGCCCGGATTCCTGGTAGAAGAAAAGGGACACAGAGTGGGAAAGAATCAACAGGGAGGTGCAGCGAGCTCTCTAAAGTAGAGCATGAAATCCTGAGAAGATTGAGCTGCTTTAGGAACTGTGCAAAGAGAGAGAGAGAGAGCCAAAAACCTGGAGGAGATGCAACTGGTGCAACTAAACTGACAGTCACCCTTTTGGGAGAGAAGACAGAGAGAGCATTGCAAATTTGCAAAAAAATACTCCTGGGAGGAGAAGGAGGAGGAGGAGGAGGAGTCCCCTTTGCAATGAGCTGAGCCAATGAGGGAACCTGCTCCCTGCCAGCTCCCTGACTGACTGGATGGAGCCCTCTTGTTGTTGTTTTTTAAATGCACGGGGGCTTGCTGGCCTCCTTTGAAGCGAGGGAGGCGTTGCAATTATTGCTATTCCTCTTCTTCTTGTTGCAATAATTATTATTCCTCCTCCATCCTCCTCCTTCCTTGCTTTGCAGGCGTCTTCCTAGCCGTGCAGGCGGCGATGATGCTGCTGTCCCCTGCTGCAGCTGCAGCTGCGGTGGTGGTGTGGGAATGGCTGAACGAGCACGGGCGCTGGCGACCCTACAGCCCCGCCGTCAGCCACCACATCGAGGCCGCCGTCCGGCACCACCAGCCCCAGCAGCCCCAGCAGCAGCCCAGCCCTCGCTCCGGGGCCGGCGGGGTGGTCCTGGGCCAGGTGGAGCCCCGCCTCGCCCCCTACATCCTCGACCTCCACTCCATGCACCAGTTCCGGCAAGACACCGGTGAGTCAGGGCCACCCCGTCCTCCTTTTCCAGGACGCGTCCTCCATCCCCCACCTCCTCTCCCAGAGGGACTTCCCAAGTGTCCTCCATTTGGAGCAAGGGTTGGTATAGATAGCACTGCTTTGAGCTTTTATTTGGACCTGTCCTCCATTATGGAGGACATCACTCAGGGTCCTCTTTTTTTCCAGGACGCGTCCTCCATCCCCACCTTCTCTCCAAGAGGGAAGTCCCAGATGTCCTCCATTTGGAGCAAGGCTTAGGAGCATGGGTTGGTATCCATAGAAGTGCTTTATTTGGACCTGTCCTCCACTATGTAGGACATAAGCCAGGGTGATCAGGCACGTCCTCCTTTCCCAGGCCGTGTCCTCCATTTCCACCTCCTGCCCGGGAGGGATCCCCAAAGGTCCTCCACACAGCAGGGGTTTATCATGATAAGTGTGTTTGCAGCTATATAATGTAGTCCTACATTATATAGGTGGCTCTATATAGTCAGGGTGACCAAACCAGTCCTCCTTTTCCAGGACCTGTCCTCCATATTCCAGCCTTCTGTCCAGGAGGGATCCCCAAATGTCCTCCATTTGGGGTCTGGCTAAGGAGCATGGATTTACATTGTAAACTTACAGCGCTATATAAATATAAATAATAATAATAACAATACATTACTGTGAGTGTGGATTTTTAAAGGCTTTTCTTTGGACATGTCCTCCCTTTTCCTGGAAGGTCCTCCATTTTGCAGTGCCAGGTCCTCCTGGAGCAAAGAAAAGGTAAGGACATAGAACATGGCTGAGAAGTATAAAATGCACACTTCTTAATGAGGCACCAAATGGAAGAGATTTTGGGGATTCTGCTGGTTGAAATGGAGGACATGTCCTGGAAAAGGAGGACATCTCACCCACCTGGCCGTAGGTCCCTAATCTGCCCAAAGCTGATGGTGATGGAGGAGAGCAGAATAGGCTGCTGGGAGAACGCCACAAGTGGAGTGGCTTCATTGGTTTGGATTCAATCCACACTGGAGAACTATAACCCGGTTTGGCACCGCTTTGAGTGCCCTGGCTCAAGGCTCTGGAATTCTGGGAGTTGGAGTTTGTTGTGGGCCCGGAGCGTCCGCTCCGGGCCCACAACAAACTCCAACTCCCAGAATTCCAGAGCCTTGAGCCAGGGCACTCAAAGCGGTGCCAAACCGGGTTATATTTCTCCAGTGTGGATTGAATCCAAAGAAACCAGACTAGGTAGTGGCCCACCAGATGTTGTCGGACTAGGATTCCTGGAAGATCCAGCTAGAACGTCGCCAGGAGTGATGGGAACCGTAGTGCCGCTTCCCACTTTGCTCTATGAGCAATAATGAAAGAATTGGGGACTGATCCACTGTTCGTCTATACGTGTTGCGGATATGAACGGGAATCGTTAAGGAGTCGCAACAAATCCAGGTTGAGTGTCCGCCCTGAGGTTGGACTCTTCCAAGGAAATGTAGGCACCCTTATGTGGATGGATGCGAGCAACTGGTTTTTCCAAAATCATTCCAAGTGGGGTATCAATGAGGGGTGATCGCTGGTGTTTACTGTCTGCATGGAAATTCTCTGCAGGGTCAGGGGTGACATAGGCCCAGAATAGTAGCGATATTGGGTGGGAAACTATAACAAAGGCTTCCGATTAGCAGAATCTGTGGTTTAAGGCCTGGAGACATTGACAGACGTGTGGGTGGCACTGCATGGCGGCTGGATTCCCCCCACCTCTGCCCTCCTTTTTTGCTTTCACACCTTGGATTTCATGATCTGCTGATAGTTGATAGCCTCCGTTACCTGTAGTATAGCAATTGCAATCTCATGGCTGAAAAAAAAAACCCACAGCAGCAAATTGAATGTAAGCGGGGAGGTGTTTTTGCTGGCAAGACAAAAATATCCTGGGAAAGCCATCCGCTTCCTTGGCTGGGAATCCCTGTTTGCTATCACTGGTGAGCTCACTTCTAGGAGAAGTAAGGCTATTGGATCAGGAGATTGGCTGGGAGGAGATAACAGGTGAATCAGGCCACCACTGTGCATAAGAATGAAATTTCCTCCTGTTACAGTGCAGCAGACTGCTTATCTGATAGACTGAAACTGGAAGACTGAAATTGGAAGAGGAGGAGGCATCTGAACCCAGATCAGACAAAGCAAAGAGGGGGAAAATAAATCTAACTGAGGCAGAGACAGGTGACAGAACAAGGGATAGGCGAGGGACCCTTACAACTCCTTTAATTCAGTCTGGATAAAATGCCAAGGGATCTTGCAACACCTCTGGGATTAGCTAACAGAGAGAGTTGACATCTGAAATAGACTTAAGTCTATGGAAGCTGATGCTACAAAATTCTTTTATCTTAGTTCCAAAACACACAGCAGAGATAATTCAGTTTGAGACTGCTCTAACTGCCCTAGCTCAATGCTAAGGAATTCCGGGAACTGTAATTTTGTGAGGCATTTAGCCTTCTCTGTCAGAGAGCTCTGGTGCCACAATAAACTACAGTTCCCAGGATTCCCTAGCACTGAGCCAGGGCAATTAAAGCAGTCTCAAACTGGATTATTTCTGCAATGTGGTTTTAACCTTAAATCAGTTTCAACTGTTCTACAAGAACTCCTTTAGTTATAAAGCTCAGTTGTAAGGCTTATGTTTTCAGGGGGAGGCTACATTGCAAGAGATGTGCATCCAGCCCTCTACTTTTGGCTACTCATAAACTGGAAATTTTATTAAAAAGTCACTTTGCAAGTATTATTAAAGAGACCCCTGCAAAGAGTGTGATAAAAGACCTGTAATCTGGTCTGTAATTTTCAGTTCATTTGTTCCATCTCCTCTAAGACTGCATTTTACCTGGTGTGATTTTTCAAGAAAAGATTTTTCTTTTTAAACTCACAAGTGAAGTTGGTTTGGCTGTAAATTAAAAACAGCAGGGTCTTATAGAGACCATTATAATGAAGGCTTTCAACTTGCCACTTGCATGCCTCAAAGTATGGTGGCGCTCATAGTGGTCTTTCTGGTTGAACTCAGTGCCCTGCAGGAGTATCAATTCTGGCACACTGCTGCTTATTGCCTTTATTCCTCTAGATGCATCCCTTTCTCTCTTCTTGAAGAGTTCCTGTTCATTCAGAAGACTTATTTACCCTCACGTGCTCAGAATTGTTTCTTGTTTGATGATGCACCTTCATTAAATTCTTCCAGATCCCTTCTCAAAGCCATTTTTATAGGAATTCATTGCTAGTCTGTAGAATCAGTATGTAAAAATGCCAACTTCTTTCTTTCATTTAGTCTCAAAGGTGCTACAAGATCTCTCTACATACGTTTTCTAGGAAGGTTTTGACAAAAAAATAATAATCCCCAAGTCCCATGTCTTACTATAGGAGTGGGCATCTTTTTGGCCTCTAAGACCACATGTGGTGCCAGGTAGTGGGTTGCAGGGTGTCTGTACACACATTCCCTTACATAGACATGCACAGTGAACCCCTTCCTTCTCAGCCCACAGGGAGAGAAACACTTAAGTGCCCCTTTCCATGCCTGCTGAGAGAAAGGAATGAGATCACTGGAGGAATTAGCCTCCCCCACAGTGATCCTGTGGTAACCCTATTATGAGGATTTCTGGGGCTGAGAGTGTGTGACATGCCCAAGGTCACCCAGTAGGTATCCATGGCTTAGTGGGAAATCAGAGTCTGATCTCCAGAGTTGTAGTCCATCATTCAAACCAGTACTTAGTATAACTAAATAGATGACCCCCTCCACATTTGCTGGGGTTAGGGGTGCAGGACCCCTGTGAATGTGGAAAAACCGCAAATAACACTATATGTTTTTATCTGAGAGAACACCTCTCTAGGAATCTCTAGGTCCTCCAGTGCAACTCTGTGGTCAGCATGTGCCAGACATTGACTGTAGAATTGGAGGAGCTACAAATGCCTAGTGGAGTGTTCTCTCTAGGAATTTCTAGGTCCTTCAGTGCGATTTTTGGTTAAAGTTGACCATAGAGTTGTGCTGGAGGACCTAGATATTCCTAGAGAGAACATATTTAATAAAATCTGTGAATAATCAAATCTGCAAAAGTCAAAACCACAAATGTGAAGGGACGATTGTACTGAAGCAGCCCATAATTTCATCTAGTATCTTGGGGCAATAGCTTGTGAATCTTCTGCTTCTTGTGGCTTCAGCCACCAAGTAGAAGAATAGGTAAGCTTTGAAGGCCTGATGTAGCTTTTAGGTTGTTCTTTGTGTGACAAAGAACTACAGGGTTAATTTATTTCCTGACTCCTCAGGTGTTCATCTAGTGCTGCAGATATTGCTTAATGCCCAAAGCATACAGAGAAATTATTGTATTGTCAAGGGGTCCATCTGATTTAAATTTCTGATTCTGCCATGGTATGTTGTATTGAAATCTGGCTTGTTGTGAAGTGCAAACCTATTTCTGCTAACAAGCCATGCTTTGTTAATTAACCATAATCTGAACCCATGTGTTGTTATTCACTAACAAACTTGGACCTTTTTAGGTGGTGCTTTTTTGTCAGGTCCAAACCTGTAGCCATGGCTTACCTCTGGTTTGTGTCTAAGCTACCCACTTTAAAACATGAACTGACAAAAGAGACAGGAGATGGGGACAACAAGTCATGGTTTGTTTGGTCCTGTGCAGTGCAATTAGTAGTTTAAGCAACAAACCCTGGTTGACACAGACTTATTGTGATGTGCAAACTTGTGCAGCTGTGGTAATGAAACAGATGTTCCAGGAAAGCTTATAAGCTGAGCATTATCAAGATAGCCATAGAAGTTAATTGTCTCCAGCATGCAGCAATCTTAATGGAATTCATCTGATCATGTAAAAAAGAAAGAAAGAAAAGCAATTGATATGTGTAGCCATTATAAAATCTCATGGCAAAGAATGCCATAAACTCTGCTCATTCTGTGAAGTCTTGTTGTGTTTATGCTGTGTCTATTGGTATCATTATGATTCTCTGAAGATGCCAGCCACAGATGCTGGCGAAAGGTTAGAAAGGAACTCTTCTAGAACGTGGCCACATAGCCTGAAAGCCCCACAAAAAACTATGGATGCCGGCCATGTAAGCCTTCAACAAGTTACATTATTATGAAAGAGACTGCCTTATGACTGTCCTGAGGAGATGGGTGTGTATCATGAGAACATTTTTTCTGTATTCACCCGTTTCACATTAGCATGCACATATTTAAGTTTTAGCTGTCACTATGAAGCAATAGTAACATGTGACTATGGTGTCAGTGAATCCGCTCCAGGTTTTAACCCAAAGTTTAAAAGAGCTTTTGAGCACTTTTGCCTGATAAAAAAGCCAGTGGAGTTTCTAGAGCTTGCGTCATGTATTTTATGCATTGGGGTTGGTAAAAAAGGTACCACTGTTTTGTGGATTTTGGATGTTGTTATAGTTTGCTGTATGGCCAACACAGCTGCTCCTGGATATATTTAAAGGAGCTCTTCAGGGTGCTGAATCTATTGGACAGCTCCTTTAAAGTATGGACTAAATCCCAGTGTAGATTCACTCTCCACTGACTTGAAAGCTAGCAACTGCTGCTGCTATGATGGCTTATTGGTTAAACCACTGTTTGCACAGCAGATACCCAAATAAACTATGGCTTGTTTCCTCCATTTCTGGTTTGTTTCTTTCTTCGCCCCTTTTGTCAGTTCACGCTTCAGGGTAGGTAGTTACAGACAAAAGTCAAAGACAAGCCATTGTTTGTTTGGGCAACGATAGCAATCTCATTATCCTTAGTTAAGAATTTGTTTGTAGATACCTGCATAATTATGGACATGTGGATATAATACCTTTGAGGAAATAAAATCACATTTTGAACTCTGTCCCCAGGTATTGTGGATGTGGGACTACTTTCATCATGTAGTTTCTCTTGCCAGATTCCTACATAAAGAAGGTAGCCCTCAGCAAAAGGTTTTTGCTCCCTATGAGAGACGAATTAGCATGCAGACCAGCGCCTTGTCTGTGTAGCAATGGCTGGGGCTCCATCACTCCCCTCCTTTTCCTCCTACTCACACCCTTTACTTTGAATAAAAGTGCTCTCCCTCCCCATAGTAATTTTTAGTGGTCGCTGGGGCAATAACAGCAGTATGTCAGGCTTGTCTTTCCACCTCCCTGGCTGAAGTTGCTGAGGCAAAGTCTAACTTATTTGGGAGTCAAACCTCATCCCAGCTCAGCATTAGAAGGGGGAGGGGGGGTCAAGAAAGAAAGTAGGCTGGGCAGGCTGCAGATCTGTCTATAGCCCTTTGTCAGCTCAGAGACAGGCTGAGATTAACATTTGCTTTGCTCTTGGAGAAAGAATGGATGAGGAAGAATACAAACAACAACAAGTTTCCTTCAAGGCGAGAGAGTCCCTAGAGGGTTAGGAGAGAGGCATTCAATTTGCTGGAGGGAAATAGAAAAAGGAGTAAGGAATTTCTGCCTGTTATATGTTCAGAATTTCATCTAGGGGTATCTGTGACTTCCTCTTATATTCACATTTTAAATTCAAAGTGCTTTACAATGAATAAACCCTTTCTGTTCCTAACTGAAGTAATCTTTATTCCCATTTATGGGGTTCTAAAGAAAGGGTGCACTAGGGAGACACAATGTTTCTTGTGTTTCATGGGTAAGACATAAAGAATATGGTGTATTTTGTGATGTGCAGGTGTGTGTGTACGTGCTCACACATCCTTTGTGGCACACGTTTGATAATTTTATAAAGGACTCACTATTTTTTCCCACAAAGGATTGGCTGTTGTTAGTAGACAACGTGGAAATGGCTAGAAATAATCCTTTTGTGAATATGTACGATCACAGCTGATGCTGTAAAGTGTAGCACTGTTTTCTGTTTCCTTCACCTGGAGTGTCTCTCCATCAGCAATGGTGGAACAGATTACAGTATAAGCATATTTTTCTGAGTTCATCATCACATACCGTACAAATGATTTCTAGCTGTCCTGGTAAAAGAAATCTGTCCTATCAGATTCAAGGGACGTGGGACACAACTTTGTGGTTAGGTCCCTTAACTCCAATTATTTATGCTTTCTTTGCCAAGGGATTCTGATGCTCTAAATCAGTGGTTTCCAAACTTTGGTCCTCCAAGTGTTTTGGACCAACTCTCAGAAGTCCCAGTCACTGGTCAAAAGCCAAGCATCCTGGGAGTTGAAGTCCAGAACACCTGGAGTACCAAGGTTTGGTGACCATTCTTCAAAATTAACCTGCCCCAACAGAATTTGAATGATAACTCCTGTTATTTCTGATGACTGGCCATCCTGGCTAGAGTTTATGGAAACTGTTGTTGCTGCTGCTGTTGTTCAAGTTGTTTCCAGTTTATGGTGAACCTTAGGTAAACCTATCATGGGATTTCCTTGGCAAGGTATATTCAGAGGCGGTTTGCCATTGCCTTCCCCTGAGGCTGAGAGCATGTGATTTAGCCAAGGTCACCCAGTGGGTTTGATGGCTGAACAGAGAATCAAACCCTGGTCTCCAGAGTCATAGCCCAGCACTCAAGCCACAACATCACACTGGTTCTCATGGAAGCTGTAGTTCCAAATAAATGGAGGCTATCAAATTGTGGAAGCTTGTCCTAAATTGTTTTTGAAGAATAAATCATTTCCAAGTATTCTTGTCTCAGTCACTAACACTTATAAGAATTCCTTATATTAAAGGATGGAACTTCTCTATTTCACAAAGTGGATAGGTTTCCAGAATCTAGTGTTGTCCGTTGTTCTTTGCGGTGTGTTGTTAAGGCATTGACAGAGTATGGGGAAAATAGTTTTTCTTCTCTATATTGTGAGGAATACTGCATGCCAGGCACAGTATACAGACATTAGCTTGTTATTCTGTAATGTGTTTTTCTGTTCTGTGATAGGTAATTAATTATTTCTTGCTCCATAGCAAAACCCATATGGCACACAAAGCATACTAATACACCTTTTCCTCAACTAACATTTCAGCAGAGTGACACAACTCTTTCAAGGGAAGCTATGTTTATTTATTAATTACAGTTACAGTGCCTTGCAAACGTATTCATCCCTGTTTGACTTTTGCACATTTTGTTTGTTCAATTGAAAAGGATATAATTGGCATTGTTACAATTTAATGTACACAAGATACTCAACACTATGAAAGTGAAAACTATTTGTGGCCAACATTTAAGTAAATGGAAACATTGTAGGTTATAGCAGTTTTTATTAACTCCATTCCATTTCCAGGTTGGAACACAATAAAAATGTGGACAATTCAAAGGACATGTGTGTGTGTGAATGCTTCTGGAAGAGGACACCCCCCCCCCTTTTCCTTCAGTGAGCTCAAAGTGTTGTGCATGGCTCTACCCTCCTTCCCACTTTATCCTTAGAACACCCTTTGAAATAGGCTAGGATAAGAGAGAATGACTGAGCCAAGATTCAATGAGTGTTGTGGCTCTTTGGGGACTGGGACCTGGATCCTCTGACACCTGGTCAAGCATGACATTCTTGCAAACAAGCTAGTAAAATGTGGGTTACACAGATGGTACATGGGTTTATAATTGGTTGAAGGGCCAAACCTAAAGGATGCTCAGCAATGGCTCCTCTTCACCCTGGATAAAAGTGACTAGTATCACTAGTCCTGGGCCCAGTGCTATTCAACCTCTTTATCAATGCTTTGGATGAAAGAATAAAGCACATTCTTATCAGATTTGCAGATGACACCAAATTAGGAGGAGTAGCTAATACCCCAGAGGACAGGATCAACATTCGAAATGACCTTAATAGATTAGAACGGTAGGCCAAAGCTAACAAAATGAAACTCAACATGGAGAAATGTTAAGTACTACACCTAGGGCAAAAAATAAAATAAAATGCATAGATATAGGATGGGGGACACCTGGCTTAATGAGGCTACATGTGAAAGGGGTCTAGGAGTTGAACATGAGTGAACAGAGTGATGTGGCAGCTAAAAAGGCCAATACGATTCTAGGCTGCATCAGCAGATATTTAGTGTCTAGATCAAGGGAAGTAATAGTATCACTCTATTCTGCTTTCATCAGACCCACCTGGAATACTGTGTCCAGTTCTGGGCACCACAATTAAAAAAGGATGTTGACAAGCTGGAGCGTACCCAAAAGAGGGCAACCAAGATGGTGAAGGGTCTGGAAACCAGTTACCATGCTCTATGAGGGGAGACTTAGGGAGCTGCGAA
Organism: Urosaurus nigricauda; assembly: GCA_034509955.1. Lineage (NCBI taxonomy): Eukaryota > Metazoa > Chordata > Lepidosauria > Squamata > Phrynosomatidae > Urosaurus > Urosaurus nigricauda. The sequence goes on along the minus strand of JAOEGL010000001.1, from coordinate 122,574,046 downwards.
TGTATAGCCTGGAAAAGAGACGGTTAAGAGGTGATATAATAACTTTGTTTAAACATTTGAAGGAGTGTTACATTGATGACGGAGCAAGCTTTCTTTCTGTTGCTCCAGAGAATAGGACCCAGAACAATGTATGCAAAGTACAGGAAAACATTAGGAAGGACTAACAGACAGTAAGAGCTGTTCAGCAGTGGAACACACTCCCTCTAAGGGTGGTGGAGCCTCCTTCCTTGGAGGTCTTTAAACAGAGGCTGGATGATCATCTGTTGGGGGTGCTTTGATGGAGAATTCCTGCATGGCAGGGGGTTGGACTGGATGGCCTCATCCAACTCTGTGATTCTATGGTTATTTGGTACCATGGTGGTCCTCAATGCTACTTCTGTTTTCCCTTTCACCTCTTCTCAGTGAGAACAGATACAGATAATGAAAGTCCATTAAAGACCCATTAAGAATGGAATAATTATGCATGTGAACATAGGCTGGATCTCAGCAAAGTATGAGTGGGGGTAGCTCAGATCTTTCAGGATACTAGCTCCATTTTGGCAGGGAGAGTCCTTCTGGCTCCTTTAGAAATAGAGGCTGCTCTCAATGCTCTGTTGTTAAGCTGCCTGAGAGGATGATGGGCAGGAGCCCCCTCACTCCCCAAGCTGCCTTGTTGAATGAGCAATTGTTCTGCCTGTCCCCCCTCCTCTCTCTCCCCAGTTGCTATGAATGTTGTTGTTTGGGGTCATTAAGGAGTTCTGATGGTAGAGGGGTTGTGACCCTGGCAGGGTCTTGAATAGCTATTGTCCCTTTTCTTCCCTTCTTGAATGGGAGGCTGATGGCCTGTCTCAGAATGACCCAGAGAGTGAGAGATGATGGGAGGATTTTCCCACAAGGTTAATAGATTGAGTTGGATGGGGCCAGATGCTGAAATTCCAATACCAACCCCCTCCCCATAAACACACACACAGAGGTTTCTTCACCTTCTCATGATGGATTTTAATAAATTATAGAGTCTGTACTTGTCCTACTGTGATTTAGCTTGTAACAGGCTTCCCCACTGTAATGCCTGATTGCTTCGAAAGAGCCTACTTCCCCATATAATTTTTTCAGAAAATCTCCTCTTATTTGTCTGAAATAAGCTTGTTCTGGTGTGTGTGGTCTTCCCCTGATGGCAGGATTTTACTTTTGTCCAAGCCTAATGAGTCAAAGAATGTGGGAAATAGGAATTAAGGCACAAATATCTAGCTGTTAACCACTGAAAGGTGATAGTCTTTATTAATCTTTATAGTCTTTTATAGAAAGTTGATAAGTCTCTATTAATCTCTTACTGCCTTCTTCTATCCTAACAATAAATTCTTCAAACATTTTATTATGTAAAGGAATCTAGTCCAATCACCACAGTGTCTTTCTTTTCTGCCGCACTTGCCATAGTATGTTTATTACTAAATCATAAAACATTTCGTGTAAAACGACAATCAACGGATTAGATGATCCAGGTTTATCCTTTCCTTTTATTGTTTGATTACTTGCTAATCCATACTGTTCAGCCATCTGCATCAGGCACCTGTTCCTAGTGCAAGTTAATAATGTTCTGTTACTTCATACTTCATATTTCATACTCAGTCTCCCAAACCATTTTTTAAAAAGAAAATTCTATTCCCCCACCCCACCCCCAGTTCAGCCTGGGGCCACAGATCCTCATTAGTTTAGAACTGGAGGAAGAGCTGTTGTACAGGATTCATTTATTTCTGGGTGCTGGATTGACAATTGTTGTTTTCTGCTGAATTTTAGTTTGAAAGAAAGAAAGAAAGAAAGATTTAAAAAAAAAAACACCCCACCAGCTTTATAAATGTACTGGTCTGTTCTATTTCTGTTAAGTAATCCTAGCCTCCATTATTAATCAGTAGGATTAGCTAAAGGAACATAAAAGAATTAGATACCACTGAATTTATCACAGAGTCCTTTGAAAACTTAGGGCAAGAGTCATAGCTTGCATCTTTTTGGATCTTATTACATTCTATCCCACTCCAATACTAGTGTAAACATGCTTAATAACCCGAGGCTTTAGTATCACTCTGTCATTGCATCTGAGGAAGTGGAGTGATATCTATGAAAGCTCATGCTGTTATTCTTAAAAGTGCAGCTAAATTTCTTGCTACCCTCTTTTGCCTTTTTGATACATTTCAAAAAAGAGAACTCTCCTTTTGTACACACATTTTTGTGCAGATTTAGGAACGTTTAACCTTGCAGTGCCAGTTTCATCCTCTCTGGGTGCAGTTCCAGACACTAAGGGGCAGTCTCTTGATTGTTCAGTTAATTTCCACATTGTTCCAGAAGTCAGAAAGCATCCATGGCTTGCTAGAGACTTGAAAATCATGTTTTAATAAGATGGAACCATTAATTGCAATCCAGATCAATGTATACCTTGCTTTGACATTACCCATGTATTAGCACAGAGGAAGTATGCTGATATAGACAAAATTGCAGAATAATGCTGCCCAAGAGAGCTTTTCTGCATGGCTAAATTTCATCCTTTTCAGGGTACATTTCCCTAGGCATAGCCTTTTTTAAACAGATACTGATTTCAAGATCATTTACTTAACTGATACTAGAATTATTTAGCTTTGCAGTATTAGGGCACATGGCAGTTTCCTAACTGTGGGCAATCTCAAAAAAGGAGGAAAAACATATTTTTTCTCCCATATGTAGAGAAAGCCAGTTTTTTAAATCACACAATTCATGCTGATTTTATTTCCCTGACCATCCCCTTCTCTAATGTGGCCCACCCACTAAGGTGAGATGCATCTGGTCCCCAGCAGCACTGTAAAATTAAGAAATTTGATACCGGTACAATGGACATGTGAACTTGTTTGAAAAACTTTGGGCAGAGCTGTTGGTTAGTTACTGTCCTGATTCCTACCTTCTTTGCATTCTGCTGCTCACACATGGCTGCTGCACAAATGGGGCTCCCTGCTCTCTTGAATGGAGAAAGGCACCCTGCCTCTCTGTGAGCGCACATGTATGTATGGATATAGCCCATATTTGCAGCTGTGACTAGGGAAGTCTTTGCAGCCAGAGAAACTTTGCCTATTCATCTTCAAAGGGTTATTCAATTTTTAATTATTTCTTTTCCTGTTCTACAATGAAAAATTTATAGTTCTTTGACAATCAAAGAGGGAAAAATCCTTAATTTAAAAATGTTAGTTTGGGATGCTGTCATGCTCAGATTAGGCAAATATATTTTTATTACTTCCTTTAGCTTAAAAGTGAAATCTATTCAATTGTTAAATGTTTTATAGCAGGGACTTTGTCCTAATAATAATTTTATATCCATCAGTTCCTTATTCTGGGAAGGATGTTGGTAAATATAGGTTGCAGTGTGTGTAAATCAATTCTTACCCTGAGTCCTTTACAAACCTATTTTTTTTCTGGGGAAATTGCCAACTTTCCATTTCTTAGCTTCTCAACACCCATCCATAAAGCAAGAATGGCCTTGACATATTTTCTGGAGAAAAATAGGGCCGTGCTCTGCTTTGAATACTTTCTTTTTCAAGAAGGAAAACTCCAATCAAAATGTTTACTTTCATAGAACTGAAGTTATAAACAAAGACATTACAATTAAACATAAATCACCAAACTAAGATACTCATAGTTTGCATTCTTCACATGATCCCAATACTAGCTTTGTATCAATGCTTGTCAGCTACATGTGTGATGCATCAAAGCTAATTACCCTACTCTCCCATCATTTGTATCCTCAAAGTGCATAGCAGTTTTACTTAGCAGTCAGCAAGTTATCCAAACCCAAAATTAGTTGTCAAGATTCTTGAATTGCCTCCAGGGCTGCACTCTTGTTAGGCTGCATTTTGGTTTTGTCACTCAGTATATTAGAAGAAATCTTTGTATTTTTGCCCTATACCAGGATTGATTCTTCCTCCCTGATACTGCCTGATGAAGTTTAAACTCATTTTCTTAATAAATGATGAATTAGCCCAGTAGCACACTTTCTCAGCACAGATATAATCCCAAAGTATTTTGGAGTACACCTCCTACAATCCCTGACCCAGTGGCTATGCTGGTTGGGGTTTATGAGAGTTGAAGTCCCAAACAGTTAAAGGATGCCAAGTTGTCTACCCTCATTTATTGAATAACTTACCCAAAAAGTAAAGGGTGGGTGGGTGAACACTGGGGGCCATACTAGATAAGTGAGGCAGCCTGTTTCTTAGATTCCCATGTCTGCCTTGAAAGGAGTGGATGAGGGGGGACGTCCCACTCTTATGTCAAAAGGAACATGTAGTTAAGAGTTAAACTATCCCCTTTATCCATACCTTGCACCTTTTCAGCTATTTTTTTCCAGGCTCATCCCATTTCTAGTACTGAAGTCCTCCTGGGAGAAAAGTGCCTGGTGTTGAGAGGAAGGAGCAGAGAAAGCAGGCAGCTCTTCTTACTAAGGCAGACTTTCTAAGATAAGAATCAGGTGCACCTCATCTGATTGCTTTGAATCTGGGTGGGCACGTGAACAAATGTGATAACTTCCATTACAACTTGTTTGGCCTTGGGAGATGACTTGAAATTTATTGCATATGATGGGGGAGAAACAGATGTAGGTAGGGTACAGACTTGAGCATAGAGTTACCTTGTGAAGTGAAGATGGAAAGAAAAATTGATGGATATGAGTGTATCTGCCTCTTTCCACAGTTTTGCAGACCTCCCCTTTTAATGTTCTCTAAATGGGATTATTTTGTTTATTATAGCTTATTAAACAAATTGATGATATCAGCTGTAAGCTAAAACCCTGGGGTACTGTGGTATATAAATGTGGAACCATCTGGATTCCTCCTTTCTTTTGCTTCTCAAGCTTGCCTTCCTTTCTTCAGCAGCTCCCATAACTTTTAAAACCCAGTGAACTGGGGGCAAAAGAAGCATTGTTGTAACAAAGGGTTTGGTCACAAGAATTACATTTGATGAGTGGTTTGCAGTGACCTTAAACCTTTCTCTTGAATAGTTTCACTAACAGAAGGCAATATAAGTAGTAAAAGAAAACAAAGCAAAACAAAAAACCCACAACCTTTTTTGCTCTCATTTTGTATCTTCACAGAGCAGTTTCAAATGGTTGTGGGTCTGTTTCAGTTGAGCTGTTTCAAATGGTTAGGGTTCTGTTGAAGCCCTGGTGGCACAGTAGTTAAATGCTGGTACTGCAACCAAAACATTGTGAGTTCAATTCCGCAGGGCTCCAGGTTGATTCAGCCTTCCTTCCTTTTCACAGGTTGATAAAATGAGGGGCAATTGGCTTACACACTGTAACCCGTTTAGAGAGTACTTAGTTCACTATGAAGCTGTATAGAAATGTAAATGCTGTTGCTATTGCTGCTTTTCAAGTTTGACCCAAAGGGGAATTTCAGTAACTCAACAGTCCACTGCAAAGAATTTGCCCACCACTTCAGAGATAAAATTTCTTAGAATCACACTGATTTGAATGCTAAAATTGATCTAGGACTGGTGGATGTAACCTTGGCCTCTGCTTGTCCCATATTAATGAATACTTTTCAATTTATGCAGCCCAGGCATGTGCACAGGATCCTTGGAGAGGTAAGAGCCACTCTTGTGTACTAGATCCTAGCCCCTCCTGGCTTATCACACAGGCCAGAAGAGAACTGACTGAATGTGGGTAGGGGAAGTGGTTAATGTCCCTGTATAGCGAGGCAGAGTCCCAACATACCTAGTGGCCAATCACCTCTCTTCTCTTAGCAGGAGCACTTCTGTAGGCCTCTGAAGAGGATCTTTAAGTACAGACAGGTATATTTGAGTAAATGATTGTCCCTGTGAATGAATTCTGATCAGAAGTTAATGACTTTGAAGGTCAAGATCAGTCCTTTGAACTGAATCCTCAAATGGATTGGGAGCCAGTGCCTGTGTAGATGAGTTTGGTCGTTATACACTTTTGTGTAAGATAGAGCCACACATCAAATGATGAGTAATGCAGTCTGGCAGTGTACAGCTCAAGTAGGATCTCTGGCATTCCCATTCTGTAGGTTTATTCCCCTTACTATATATCCTTAACTGTGTGGCAGTGGCATTGAAGCCAACAAAAGAGGGGCTGTTAAATTAGTTTCTGGTGCCATTTGTTATCCTACATGGAGAGATAAACATTGTATATACCTTCTGTTTCCTGGCCTAGCTGATATATATATATATATATGTGTGTGTGTGTGTTTGTGTATAATATATTTATTAATACACACACACACACACAGTGGCCCCTAGGTATCAACTGTGGCTTAGTCCCCCATGGATATAAACATCTGTGGATGATCAAGTCCCATTACATACAATGGCATAATAAAATTGTGCTGTTATATGCAATGGCAAAATCTTGCAAACAAGCTTGTAAAATGTGGGTTAGACAAGGTAACAAGTTACATGGATTTGTAACTGTTTGACTGGCTGCACCCAAAGGGTGGGTGCTCATCAATGGCTCCTTTTCATCCTGGAGAGAAGTGACAAGTGGGGTCCCACAGGGTTCTGTCCTTGGCCCGATGCTATTCAACATCTTTATCAATGACTTGGATAACAGGATTGGGAGCATACTTATCAAATTTGCAGATGACACTAAACTAGGAGGAATAGCTAATACCCCAGAGGACAGGATCAAATTCAAAATGACCTGAATAGACTAGAAAGCTGGGCCAAAGCTAACAAAATGAAATTCAACACAGAGAAATGTAAGGTACTGCACTTAGGGTGGAAAAATGAAATGCAGAGATATAGGATGGGGGACACTGGCTGAATGAAACTACGTGTGAAAGAGACCTAGGAGTCCAAGTAGACCACAAATTGAACATGAGTCAACAGTGTGATGTGGCAGCTAAAAAGGCCAATGCAATTTTAGGCTGCATCAGTAGAAGTATAGTGCCGAGATCCAGGGAAGTAATAGTGGCACTCAACTCTGCTTTGGTCAGGCCTCACATGGAATACTGTGTCCAGTTCTGGGCACCACAATTCAAAAAGGATGTGGAGAAACTGGAGCGGGTCCAAAGGAGGGCGACTAAAATGGCGAAGGGTCTGGAAACCATGCTCTATGAGGAACAACTTAGGGAGCTGGGGATGTTTAGCCTGGAGAAGAGAAGGTTAAGGGGTGATATGATAACCCTGTTTAAATATCTGAAGGGATGTCACACTGAGGAGGGAGCAAGCTTGTTTTCTGCTGCTCTAGAGAACAGGACCCGGAACAATGGATGCAAGCCCCAGGAAAAGAGATTCCACCCCAACATTAGGAGGAACTTCCTGACAGTAAGGACTGTTCAGCAGTGGAACACACTTCCTTGGAGGGTGGTGGAGTCTCTTTCCTTGAAGTTCTTTAAGCAGAGGCTGGATGGCCATCTGTCAGGTATGCTTTGATTGGGAGTTCCTGCATGGCAGCGGGTTGGACTGGATGGCCCTTGTGATCTCTTCCAACTCTATGATTCTGTGAAAATCAAGCTTTGCTTTCTGTAACGTATATATTTTCTAATATTTTCAAGCTGCTGAATCCCTGGATTAAAAAAAAAATTGTGGATATCAAGGGCTGACTGTATATGTAATATATATTACATCAGGAGACATGGCTGGCATTCTGTTGATGACATGCCTATATGTCTCCTTTTTGGACATGGAGTGGAGGAGAGTATTCTGTTAGCCCTTTATACCTTATCCAAAAATTCTCCCTCCTTAGGCAGCTGTCAAGTCTCAGCTGCTGCTGCTTCCCAGTGGGGAGGCAAGAAAGGATTGCAACAAAGATTCAGAGGAGAAAGACGCAACTGGTCTCAGATCCAAGTGGGAAAAAAGTGAGAGTTTTTTACTGATGGAATGTACTCTCCGTTTCCTTTCTCCTTGGATCCAAGATAAGCCTCATCTTCTTCCTCTGAATTGCCTTCTTCTTTCTTCCTCTCCTCACTGGTAAGCATCAGTAGTGCTTGAGGCTCAGCAGTAGCTGGGGAAGGGGAGGACATGGAACTGCACTGGCAAGATGACCAGATGTCCTCCTTTCCCAGGACGTGTCCTTCATTTCAACCTTCTATCCGGGAGGAATGTCAAAATGTCCTCCATTTTGAGTTTGACTAAGAAGCATGAATTTACATTTATGTGAGTGGATTTATCCTTTATTTGGTAATGTCCTACATTTTTCTTGAATATCCTATATTTTTGCGGTGCCTTGTCCTCCTTTGCAGGTATGATATCTGGCCACCCTGACTGTACTCCACCTGCTTGATGGATTAGGCATTCCCAAATCTGTGTTAAGAGTTACGTGGGAATGGGGAAAAGTGTGAGGCGAAGGTGCTTAGGTCAGTCATCACCAGCCATTTCTCCTTTCCTTCCCCCGAGCAGCCTTTACATATAGTTTCAGTTCCAGCTTTGGAGGAGATTATTTACTTTTTAAATTTATTCACTGCTTTTCTGCCACATTGTTATTCGGAGCAGCATATATAGAGTTCCTAGTTGTTCCTTCCAGACACTGTAGAGAACTCACATTTTGTTTTTTACCCAGGAGGTAGTGAAAGGACTGGCCAAACTTCATCGGGCCTGTCCTAGATAATGAAGCTGAGCCCTCCCTCCAGTCCATCTGCCTTGGTCCGGGTGTCAGAGGGAGAGAAGAACCACTGGACCTGATCACCTTCTCCACCACCTTTCCCTTCTCCTTTTGTGCCGTGTCTTCTTAGATTGTAAGCCTGAGGGCAGGGAACCATCTAATTAAAATAATAATTGTAAGCCGCTGTGATTAGGGCTGAAGAGCGAGGTATAAATAAATATAAATAAATAAATAAAAGGCACAGACCACCTTAGTTTCAGATGAAGTGCATGCCTTCAAATGTTTGCTGTGGGGCCCTGTGCACCAGAGATGGAAGGGGGAGAGTTTAAGTCTTTCTAATCCTGTTGATCGTTTTTCACCAGCAGTAGCATTATTAGGCCAAGGTAGTGTTAGGAACTCTGTGTTTTCCTTGTACTGTGTAATTCGGCTCAGAGGCACACACAGGTTAAAATGGGGTCGTTGGAGATGTCGGGGAGAAGACCTTGTAGTATTTTCCCCAGCAACTACTTTCACCTCCTTAGGAACGCCCATCCTTTACACATGAGAGCCATGAATTCAGTGCTGCAGAATGTAATTAATCAGATTATCTGTAAGCCCATTAACTCTATGGGCATAGATAAAATAGTCTTGAAATCTCATTAGGAAGTTTTGTGGATGAAATAGGGCAGTGTGTCAGAAGGCTCCAGCTACCTTGTTTGTGTGGTAGGGTGGTGTGTTTTTGTACATTGGAACATCATGTGTGCATGTAACTTCCCAAAAGGACAAGTTTATCAATCTTCCTCCTTTTCCAGGACCTGTCCTACTGTTCAGCTTTCTGTCCAGGAGCAATTCCAAAATGTCCTTCATTTTGAGCAGGACTCGGAAGCCTGAATTTACATTTATATGAGTGTTTTTAGCTTTTATTTTGTAATGTCCTACATTTTCTTATTCTACATTTTGTGGTGCCTTCTCCTCATTTGTGGTTAGGACATCTGATAGATCTGCAAGATGCAGATATTATCTGCCCTGATAACATGTGGTTTTATTGCTAAGATTTATCATCAATAATTTCTTGTGAAAATTCCCCTTCTCCTGAACATCTTTCAGAGTAGAAAGGAAGAGCAAGATAGATATTTTTTAAACAAGATAACGGAAAGACCAGAGGTCCATTAATTTAGCCAAATTGTTGTTGTCCTTGTGTGCCTTCAAGTCATTTCCAACTTATGCTGACCCTAAAGCAAACCTATCATGGGGTTTTCTTGGTCTCCAGAGTTGTAGTCCAACACTCAAACCATTATGTCATGCTGGCTCACCATGCAGCTAAATACCAGAAGAAATATCATTCATTGCTTTTTTCCTTATAACTTTGGGTTATATAACCAAGGGTTAATATTGGCAGTGGAACAACAACAGTGTGGTGGTGTGGCTGTTAACTCCTGCTGGTTGTGTAAATATTTGTCACTGGGTGTAGTTCCTCTATTAGGAATGCTGTGGTGTCTTTTGTCAGAGGTACCAGTTGGAATCTTTCCTTGGTTATCTAAACACCACTGGCAGAAGCTAAGAATGATATTATAATTAGTTAATGTAGTATGGTTGTTGTTAAATTGAGGCAGATGAGTATGATGTACTACTTGAGATGCTTGTGTCTGCATCTACAGAAATGGATTTCTTTCATTCATATGAAAAGTTCATTTTGTTTAAGTTTTCAGCGGTGCCCCGTTGTTATTTCATTAGCACTTAGAATCCTGAAATGGAGAAACATACTGTATATAGAAACAGTATGAAAGAGGAGTATAGTGTGGTTTTATGCATTTGGAATAAATGTGTGCATTTCTTTAATGTGCATACTTTATTCTGCTTCTAAGAAATTGGAAGTGTTTGGACTTCTTTGGCAAAAACATGGTCATTCTGGCTGCATCCATACTACAGTACAGTAATAATCTGGTTTGGCACCACTTTAACTGCCATGGTTCCATACTATGGAATTCTGAGAATTGTAGTTTGTTGTGCCTCCAGAGCAAATGCCACAACAAACTACAGTTGCCAGAATTCTACAGCATGGAGCCATGGCAGTTAAAGTGGTGCCAATCTGGATTATTTCTTTAGTGTGGATGCAGCTAAGAGAGGCTAGGCTTGAAAGGGCAGTGGTATAGCTATGGGGAGCAAAAAGAGATGTGTGTGTGGCCTCTCCAATGAGAACTCTGTTCCCCCACAAAAATTTCATTCAGTCACCACATTTCTAGCTCTTTGGTAACTTAAAACATCAGTTAAATATGTAGACATATAGTTTAGGGATCCAAAAAAGGGAGTCATGTAAAGATACCAATGGAATACCACAGGCCTTGTACATTGTGCTGGAATTTCTATTTTGTTATTTTTGTATGTGTGTGCTGTGGTATTTTCATGGTTCACTTTCTTAATTTTTTTAACAGTTTAATAACTTTTTAACTTTTGAGTTTGTGAATTTTTAACTATGGATTTTAACCTGTTGTTAGCTGCTTTGAATCCTGAATTAGGAAAAAGGTGGGCTGCAAATAGATGTGATCATAAATAATAATAAATAATTCTGCAACCACTGCAAATATTAGAGCCCTAAAGTGTAAATGATTTTTGATGTTCCCCCCCTTTATAACACTACGAATTCAGGGATTTGAGGAAAATTTCATCAGAGAAGCAGAATTTTTTTTGGGGGGGGAGGCAGTGCCCCACACAAAATTGTTACACCTCTGGCAGGCTGGGGACTGTGGACTGGTGTATCATACTTGCAAGGACCAAGGAAACAGCAGATAACAAGGGTGTGGAGTGTGAATATGACAAGAATTTTGCCGCTGCATTTACCAAAATTTAATCACAGAGGTACAGCACGGGCTACAAAAACTGGCAGGGACCATGTATTGTTCATCCTTGGCTTAGATGTTGTATATTTAAACCAGACATTACATTCAATGGAAACTAAGCGCTGGTACAGACTGCTGCTTTGCACCAGCCTAGGACCAATTTTAGGGCTCCGTAGGGCTGGACGTCCATACATCCCCAGCCCTACAATTGGCGCCCATGTGCCATCTTGCTGTGGCCCTGTCCACACAAGCCACAGCATTGTGACGCATGGGCATCCGAGCACCCAAACAGTGGCGTCATGGTGCCGCATCACAGCACTTATGATGCTTCTAAAAAGAAGCCGCTTCTAGGTGGCTTCTTTTTAGGGAATGTGTTGGTGCCGCACTGTACAGCTGGTGCGGCACTGACAAGGGTCAAAGATGGTGGCGTGGAGCTGCCTGTCTATATCACCCTAAATTCATGAGCTAGCTTTCCCATTTTGCTTGGAACTGACTGTCTGCCATCAATTTCTAGTCAGTATCTTTTCCCCTGATTCTTTCTGAAGCTGCTTCATCTCCCCATTCTACAATGAGTTTTAAAAACTGACATTTCTCACACATAGCTTTTGCAAGCAAAAGAGGTGCTTTATGTAGGATCTAGTGTCATAATCTGTTTAGTTTCTCTTTCACCTCACCGTATGTATTCAGAATGCCTTGTGTACTCAACAATCCTTGCAAAATTCCTATAAGGTAGACCAATAATATTATCCCTTTGTAAATGATTTACTCCAATTGAAAAAAGGCGGTCTAAAATTACATAGTGAGTTTGTGAGTGACGTAAGGTTTCAGGTTCACATTCTTAGTTTCTGTATTACACTGGTTCTCTTTTTTCATTCATCCTCAAGTATTCTTTTCCATGAATCCTCTTCGTCAGCTATATTTTGGTGATCCAGAGTTATAATAATCTTGTTTCCTTCCCTTTGTGGCATTCATTATCTTCTTATTACTCTTTTTGCAGGCACTATTCGCCCAGTGCGGCGCAGCTATTACGATCCCTCCTCAGCCCCAGGAAAAGGCGTGGTATGGGAGTGGGAGAATGACAATGGCACCTGGACTCCCTATGATATGGAGGTGGGTATCACCATCCAGCATGCCTATGAGAAACAGCATCCCTGGATTGACCTTACTTCCATTGGCTTCTGTTACATCATTGACTTCAGCACCATGGGGCAGATCAACCGCCAGACCCAGCGCAAACGCCGTGTCCGCCGCCGCCTTGACATGGTCTACCCGCTGGTCACTGGCATCTTGCCCAAGTCCCAGTCATGGCCAGCAAGCCCTGGTGTGGCCAGCACACCCCCTGCTCCTGCCTGCACCTGTCCACAGTGCATCCTTGTCATGAGCATCAAGGCAGCAGTAGCTGCTGGGAGCAACGGAGGGCCTGGAGCTACAGTGAGCCAACAGCAGCCACAGCCACCACCACGGAAGGCCATCTCCCTTTCTGGGAGTAGCAAACTTCCCACTCCCGCTTCAGTTCACAAGCCTCAAGATGGAACTGCCACAATGCGCAGCTCCTTGAAGACCCTGGCATCTCAAGTGAGCCGGAGGCAGGCTGCCAGCACACCAGCCCTTACCACAACAAACTCCCCTGCCAGCCCTTCTGGTGCCAACGGAAAGGTGACCCGTGCCAGCCTTAATACACTGAACCGCACCAACCTGCAGCGCCTGGCAATTGCACAGTCCCGCGTCCTGATTGCCTCAGGGTAATATTTGTTTAATCATTTACTGTGTCTCTGATCCATTTCTCCTTCAGGTGGCATAATACAAGTCCCCAAGTTATCTCTGCGGCTACTCCATGAAGTAGGTCTCATTGAGATTGATTGGTCCAAGTTTACACAGTGAATTTCATAATGCATTGGAGGCTAAAATTTAGATTTCCAAATTTGAGTCTTACATCCTAACTGAGGGATGAACAAAATGTGACTTGGAGGTTAGATGATTGAAGCCTCACTGTTAAGCCACTGAGAGAGGGCTGCCCCAAGGGACTCTAGTTTTGACAGAGGCCTGAAATTACCCATCGTACCTCCTTGAGGTTTCTGGGAACATAGTTGGCAGATTTTAAACCCAACCAAATTGGAAGTGGGCTATGCAGAGCCCCCTGAAGATGGTGCACATGAAACAGGTATGGCATCAGAGATTGGTGTGGCTCCTCATCCCCTTGAATTTGCTCACTACACCACTCTAACAGTTGCACCATACTGGCTCTTCTATTGCTCACTGATATTGTTGGCCCAGGAGACCTGAAGCTTATCCACGCTGCACAGTTAACAACAGTTTGATAGCACTTCAATTGTCATGGCATAATATTGCAGAGTCTTGGGATCTGTAATTTGAGCTGTGCGCTAGAAAGCTCTAGTGCAGGGGGTGGGGGTGGAGTAGAGTTCCTTAGCAAAAACAAATCTGAATATCTCACCAAATGGCAAAGTACAGAATTTCATAGAATGGGATCAGAAGAGTTAAAGTGCTATCGAACTGCTGTAATTGTGCAGTCTGGACTTACTGCCCACTGCTCATTAATTGCAGTGAATACACACACATCATATGATGCATGTTGTTTTATAATGGCACATTTGTGAATCATTCTATTGGAGAAGCTCTTCTGAAGCTTCCTTTCGAGGATGTTGGCTTGATTTGGTCTTCAGAAATGGTGGCTGGGCACCATTCTCTTAATACTGGATCATTGTAGACACAAGTCAAACCTGATCTTGACTCATGTTTAAAAAGTTTACCATATTAATGGCTAGCTGAGTTTCAAATTTTGTGCAGTGTTGCTCAAGGTTTTGTCAGTAGATAAACAAACTGTCTTGAAATGTTTTAATTAAGACTGAGCTGGGGATTTAAAAGCATTTTGAGTTTTTGCTGCTTTTGATGTGGAGAAGGAGAAGCCAATTTCTGAGGCGGAGTGACAGAGGCATCTCCACAGGCCTTACGAGAGACACCAGTTTGCATGAACTGGAGTACCTGAGAATCTAGGAGATTCTAGGATGGGTGCTTGAGGCTCTGTGTCACTGGTTAATGTATGCAATCAAAACTGCGTATGTGTTAGGAAATTGCTAATGAAGAGCTACGACTGTCTGTGGCAGACATCCCACACCAGCCCCTCTCAAACCCTGCCTGCCACCTTTCAGCAAATACCGCAGACCTCTTTAACTATAAAATGGGGGAGGCCTGTAAACCCCCTTTGAATTTTAATGAGGAAGTGAAACATTCTTTTTCTCTCCTCTTCAGAGCTGGGGAGGATTCCTGTCAAAAGGCCTATAGAAATCTTTTCAGGCTGATGATCTGGAAGGCACCCCAACCCTGGGTCTCCCCCACCCTCACCAAAACACTCTTTCTTGGCCATCTAATTAGTGTGCTTCTTCCCTTTTGTCTGGCTTTGCCATCGGCCTTCTGTTGCCATCGCATTCCCCTCCCTACCCATGACCCTTCCCAAAGACTTTCCCATAGATGGGAGCAAGAGAGGAAGGGGCCAAGGTGATGTTGCTTTGAACAAAAGGCTCTGTGAATAACTTGGAGACACAACCATGGTTTCTAAAGATCTGGAGAAAGGAGCAGTGAGTAGAGGGCTAGCAAGTGGGGAGGGGAGGGAAATGCCTCCTCGGTTTTTAGATTAGAGGATTCTCTGTCTCCCGTTAGGCCTTGGTCTGTCACTACGGCAACTATTGTCCACTTGGAAAGGTTCCCGCTCTGGCTGTAATTCAGGCTTTGGACGTCCCAGTGCATATTTCCATCCATCACTACCCCCAGATATGCCTCCATAGTGGCGACACTTCCCTTGTTTGTCTCGGGAGGGAAATTAGGATTGTTCACTTTTAAATGACATTCTACCAGTCAATAAATGGCAGTTTCTTGAATCTGAAGCCAGTGTTTGGGTTAGCCTGGGCTCATGAGAACCCAGAGACATGCAGAAATCTGGGTTGTTGGCTTCTCCTGGCATGGGTCCACAAAGTTATGCAGTCCACAAGGTTGGTTGGCTTCTTCAGCTTAGGCTGAAGGAGACTTGAAGCAAGTGGGTGAAATCCTGCTTCTCAAGGACTATATCACAATATGGCAGTCTGTAAAGTTGTCATGAAAACACATATTAAGAGAGACTGCAGGTTTTTCAGACTATACCTATTTATTTATTTATTCATTCATTCTGTTTAGTCTATTGATTGATTGATTGCTTCTTGTCTTGATTCACCAGGGCCCATAAAGTGATGCACAGTTGATTAAAACAAACTTTAGAAACATTAAATAAATAACTAAAAACCCAGTTTAAAGCAATCCAAAATTTAAAATCATTCTAAAAGCAGACAAACAGTTTTTTAAAATATGCAGAACATCATTTTGAGAGCTGAAGGCCAAACAGAATAGCACAGTCCTCACTGCTTGCTGCAGACTCAAAAAGGATTGGGAGGGGGTCTCACAGATTGGGAGGGGATCTCACAGATGGGGTGCTGCTACAGAGGAGGTCCTGTCACATGTACCTCCCAGCCTAGCGTCATGGGTGGTGGGGAATGTAACAGGGCTTCCACTGATGGTCTTAGGCTTTAGGTAGGCTCATGGGGGAGAAGGATGTCTTTTAGATGTCCTGGCTTCCAGGATATAAGATGTTTTTCTTCCCTTTAGAGGCAGCTTTATGAAGATAGTTTTTCTGTTCTTTATCCAGAAATAAAAACAAAACTTCATGCACAAGGGTTTTTACCCATTCCTTTCAAAGTTGCTTAGTTGTCATCTGGCATATCCGATTATGATTTTTAGCCATGCAGGTGCCCATATTGGGTATCTTTCTGTTATTCTGAAGAAGCAGATAACATTTTATAGCTTCTTTGGCCACATCTGCTACAATTGGAAACTGTGAATCAACATCCATTAACACACTGCTTGTACATGGCAAGCCAGGATTCTCCCAGATTCCTGGCTTATTGTGTTCCTTAATGTGTGAAACAGTGCTCTGATTCGGGCTGGTGGCTGGTTATTGCTAGTGGAGACAAAAGCCACAGCTAGGCAGCTAACAAGAAACTTCAGTTAAATAATATTTTATTTTGGGACAGAGCATTTAACTTCTGTGGAAATTTGGCATTCGGGTGAAAATATAGGAAAAAGCAGTGTTCCCGGAAAAGATAGGAACTTTTGCTCTGAGGATACTTCAGTATTTTTGTCTTGGTCAGTTACCGGCTAGTCAGTCCTGAAGTTAATCCTATCTGTCATGCAGACAAGCAGAAAGCAGTTGTTGGAAGAACACACCCAGTATACACCTGAGTCTCTTCCCACCCACCCCCACCCCTGTACTACACACATACATACATGCTCACACACACACACCCCTACACACCTTCAGGGAGTCATGTCTGTCACAACCATAGACATGCCTTTCCACCAAACCAGTCCTCTTGTCTGTGCCACACACCCTTCTTTCTTTCAGATATTTAATGTGCCTCTCCCAACTGGGTCTCCTTGTTCAGCCAGGGAGTGACTTTGTGCCCCAGGCTTTTAGCAGCCTGAGGCTAGTTAGTAACCTGTCAGACTAGTTTAGCAGGAACACACTGCTTTTTATCACTTTCAGGGTCCTAACAGAAACTACTCCAGGGATCAAAAAACCTGCAGGGAAGCTGCCCACCTGCTGAGTGTAGTATCTACAGAGATGTAATGCACCATCTTCCTGGCTCCCACAGTGCCTCAGCTCCGTTCTTCAGAGAGATTCTGAAGTGTCCTTTGAAGTGTAATCTTCCATATTTTACTTGGTTCTCAACATATATTCTCTGCTTTGCAGTGATGCAGAATTGCTCCACAGCCTTTTACAATACCTCTTCATTCTTTCCTCCCAGGGTCCCTACAGTTCCTGTGAAAAACCTCAATGGCTCAAGCCCAGTCAATCCAGCACTGGCAGGTAAAAGGAGCAAAATCACTGTGTGACCAGAACAGTCATGAATGACTCATAATTATCATATGTCCTAAATAAGGGACACATGGGGGGGGGACATGTAATCACTTCTGAAACATTTTGGGAGACCATTTCAGAGCACAGTGATGTGGGAAAGATCATTCAAGATGTGGAAAGAGTATGCAAAGCTGGGTAGAAATAAGCATCTGTCTGGCTAGGGAAAAGAGTGAGGATTGTAGTCCCAATGCATCTGGGCATCTGGAGGAGGTTAGCAGTTTGGGGAAAGCTTTCTGTACATTGCTGTTGCAGTGTATATTTTCACTGTAGTTCAAGCCCCCCTGTTGATGTCAACCAATAGGATGCTGGCTGGGGAAGGTTGAAAATTGTGGCAGTTGGAATTTCAGATAAGACTTAGACTCCAGAGAGAGAGGGTTCTGCAGAGTACAGAGAAGGACATAGGTTTTAGGAGGTTTTAGGAACTGTGGTTGAATTCTAGAGTGAGGGACTTTTAACAATCTGTTTGAACATCTGTTAAATCACCTCCACGTTACCATCATCATTATTATACAGTATTTTAAAACAAAGAGTTTAAAGAGAGTCTGCCTCAGTTTGGGGACTCTACATCACATAAGTATATTTTGGTGGCAATTCTAAGAAGAGAGTCTGTCTCACATCTAAAAAAGCCCTACATGGCTTGGGTCCAGCATACCTGAGGGAACGCCTCCTCCCATATAATCCTTCCTGCATACTCAGATCTTCCGGGAAGAACTTGCTTCAGTCAAAGAAAACCAGACTGATTGCAACTTCCCAGAGATCCTTCTCAGCCACCGCTCCAAATTTGGAATGACCTGCCGGAGGAGATCCGCCTTATAACATCATTAGATGCCTTTAAAAATGCAATAAAGACGGATCTCTTTTGACCTCCTCATAATGAAACTTAACTCCTCATCCACTTAGCTCTCCCCATTTGATCAGATTGGTTATTAGACTTAACTTGTATCCTTTTCAGGCTGGGAAGGAGAGAGGGGGGGATGGGATTTGCTATTGTTATGTTTTTATTTACTGTTGTTAATATATCTTTATTTTTACTTTGTATATTGGTTCTGTTGTTACCCACCTCGATCCATAACAGGGAGAGGCGGGATACAAATAAATATTATTATTATTATCTAGTTGTCACATAAAATTTGGTGGCAGTGGTGGGATAACAAAACCCATGGGGCTGCCACAATAAGGAATTAGTTGGGTGAGAGTGGGTCTCACCATGACAGTCATCCATGTTAAAAAAAAGTTGAATATCATTATACACATTTTTAAAGTTTGACTTTATAGTGTGTGTGTATGTTTGTGTGGAATAACAGTTGTTTAGGTCAACCTCCCCAACTTGATGCCTTCTTTTTGTGTTGGGCTGCAACTTCCGTTATCCCCTAGACATGACTATTGTAGTCCAACACAATTCGAGCACTCCAGGTTGAGGAGGGGTGACTTGGCTTTCCTTTGTGGCTTGCCCTTTACTTTGTGGCATTGAGTAAGCGGCTGAAAGAGAAAATTCCTGCAGCTGAAACATAGTTCAGGCCTCTACAAGTGAAAAGACTGTGAAGTCCTGTAGGCACAGTCAGTTGGAGGATAAGTATGTAGGTGTGTGTGAGGGTGCCCGTTACTGAAAATTTCGACATGAGGAGCATGGATGAAGAAGGA
Organism: Urosaurus nigricauda; assembly: GCA_034509955.1. NCBI lineage: Eukaryota > Metazoa > Chordata > Lepidosauria > Squamata > Phrynosomatidae > Urosaurus > Urosaurus nigricauda. The sequence goes on along the minus strand of JAOEGL010000001.1, from coordinate 122,555,079 downwards.
AGGCTGTCCTTTATAGACATGTAATATTTGGGACTTCTATTTGGGTTTGGGGTTGGGGTAATGTGGGATAGGTATCTGAAATCACCTTCCTCGTCTTTCCACTCAGGAATCACAGGGATCCTCATGAGTGCTGCAGGGCTGCCTGTTTGTCTCACTCGACCTCCAAAGCTGGTTCTGCATCCCCCTCCAGTCAGCAAGAGTGAAATCAAACCTATCCCTGGGATCTCAAGTACTTGCCGCAAAACCACCAAGAAGCAGGCCAAGAAAGGTGAGAATAGGAAATATTTCTCCTGCACTTCCCTCTCCAGCTTTTCTAGAAGTATACTACTTGCGTGTGGCAAAAAGGGCAAGACAAAAGCTTTACAATGTCTTTTTTTAATCGGACCTTATCATTTTTATCAACCCTTATCAAAATTATCAGCCCCCCACATATCAATCTTCACAGATTGCACAATCACACAAGCAGAAAACAGATGAATTGCAGAAAATAACATCAAGCCAAAAATATGGGCTGTGGTAACCAAAAACTTGTCTGCTCAGAAATCCTGCAATGGCTTTTGGCTGTGTGGATTACACGGGATCTTGCTGTGTTTGTAGATAGTAGTTTATAGAGTTTTCTTTTTCCCATCTCTCTCTATTTGTTTCATGGTCTGCTTTACCTCTTTGTCCAGATATTGTTTGAAAAAGCCTAGTTTTACTCTGTTTCCTCCCCACTCCCACTTTTCTGTTCACACCAGTATATGGCTGCATCCGTTGATAGCCAGAGACAATGGCAGATATCCAACCAGTGTTCTTCCACAAATTTCTCCTGGATGATTCCCATCTGTTGCATTACCTAACACATGTTCCCTGCTGTTGACTTAAACACATCCTCCACCCCCTCATAATTTCACAACCCAGCCATAGCCTGTACTATACTATTGGTCTGGTATGGTTCTCTTCCCTTTTGTAATTGTCCATTTTCTACAATATTTCACATCTGCTTGACAGATAATAATCCACACATCCGTTGAGCCTGGTAGTAGGAGATGCCAGAAGCCTGAGCATTTTCACTACTCACTCACCCCACAACTTTTTTTTTAATTTCTGTAAAATTGGGATACTGTTAAGTCTGCAGATATCTTCTTGTGTATGGATAGTCCTGATTTGACTACATAAGGAGTCCTATGAGCTATAAAAGGATTCCTGTGAGTACTGTATAGGATGTAACATTGCAGCCCATAGGTGTTTTGTTAAAATGGGAGTACTGTGCTTCTTTAGAAAAGAAGTTCCACTTTTTATAAGCTTTTTCCCCCTAAACAACAATTTTGGCTGGCTGCTGAAATGGGTATGGCTTGCTGTGGAGATTGAACGAGGCATGGATCCTGTGGTAGTCTGTGGAGAATACTGGTTATTGGAAATTAGTAAGATATGAGGCAGGTATGGCTGAAGTAGAAGCCATAGATAGAGCCAAGGATAACAAAGAGCAACCCCCTATATCTCCCAGCCACCATGACAACTGCTGTATTCTCCTCTTTAAAACAATATAAGAGTTTTATGGGGTGGGAGAGTTATTTCAGCAAAAGAACATCAGTCCAGGCAGTTAGAAATTATTTATTCTGAATCTCACCCTTGCACCTCCTGAAGCTCCACCTCTCTCTCAAAGCCTGCTGGACCCCAACCTCTCCAATTTCTAAAAATTATATATTTGGGGACACAAATTAACAAACATCACACCCAAAGCCCCCAACCATGTGTGCAAAACAAACAAACAAACAAACAAACAAACCACAACCCCCTTTCCAGCCTCACAAAGCCACCGCAGATCCTCTTGTTCCCTCTCAAATATCTTCTTTTCCTTACATTTCTTTGATATGGTAACCAGAAGTGATATAACATTACTCCTGGTCACCATTTTTTAAAGAGAAACAGGGAAATAAGGTATTTTGGTGCTCTGCAATGATGGTGCAGCCAGGGGTTTGGGGTGGAAGATCTGGACCCCCACCACCAAGTACTTACTCAGTTGTGAGCTGTGTGCTCTCCTTGCCCCATCTTGATTCAAACCAGGTAAATAATATCTGGAAAAAGCTGTAGATCAGTGGTTCTCAACCTTCCTAATGCTGCAACCCTTTAATACAGTTTCTCATGTGGTGATCCAGAAACATAAAATTATTTTTGTGTTGGTTCCTAAGACTATTGAAAACATGTGTTTTCCCGATGGTCTGGGGTCATGACTCACAGGTTGAGAACTGCTGCTGTAAATGGTAGTGAGAGAACAGTATTACATTAGAAGAAAGATAGAGTATTAATTGCCATCAGTCATTAGTTCTCCATTAACAGTTGTTTGTCACTTTAGGTTTCCTTCTTTCTTAAATAATTACATTCATTTTTGCATAGCGCTCATTTCAACCTGTTCTTTAAAGAGTGAGATGAGTTTCCTTTAGCACCTTATTTGTGCTAAGGGTTTTTATAATAGCAGAATTTGGACTTCAAGCATTCTTGTCAGCAAGGGAAAGTCATATTTCTGTTCTCTTGTTCACAAGCTGTTTCTTGTTGATCAGAGGTCTCTCTAAAAATGTACAATTAGAACACTTTAATACCACTTTAATGGAACATGGCTTCGTCCAGTTAAATCCTGGGTTTTGTAGCTTTTGGAGCCATAGAGTTCTCTGGCAGCTAATTCAAAATAACTCAAGAAATTACACATCCCAGAATTTGATCCGATGGAGCTATGCCAGTTTAAGTGGTATAAAAGTTCAGTAATTATTTGATGTGATAGAAATCAGAATCTTGCAGTGCCCAACAAGTGTTAGCCCCAGTCCTTGTTATTTCTGGAATGAGATCCCCGAAATGCTTTCAGTCATCCTGAAATTTTAGCCATCTGAAAATTGTTATTTCCAATTATTATTGTTGTTGTTGTTTATTTATACCCTGCTCTTCAGCCCTAAAGGCTATCAGAGTGGCTTACAATTATTATTTTTAATAAGATGGTTCCCTGCCCTCAGGCTTACAATCTAAGAAGACATGACACAAAAGGAGAAGGGAATGGTGTTGGGGAAGGGGATCAGGTCCAGCAGTTCTTCTGTCCCTCTGAGGCCTGGACAAGGCAGATGGACTGGAGGGAGGGCTCTGCTTCTTAATCTAGGACAGGCCCAATGGAGTTTGGCCTCTGCTTTCACTCACTCCTAGGTCAGATGGTGTTGTCACGAGAGGGAAGGCTCTTCAACTTGAGGCCAGGTCCATGGTGTTGCTAAGCCTCTCCTTTCACTCCTTCCTAGGTCAGGTGGTGTTGTCAGGGAGGGAGGGCTCTTCAACTTGAGTTGATGGTGTTGCTAGGCCTTTCCTTTTAGCCTCTCCTAGGCCATATGGTGTTGTCATGGAGGGAGGGTTCTTCTACTTGAGGCCAGGTTACATATCTTGGTATTTATGGTTAGGGCTCATGGGGAAGAGGCGGTATGGGGTGCCTTTGTTTGCAGCTGTTCCGGACCTTGAGCTGTGTCCTCCTTACTTGGCCTTTCATAACATAGCTCTGACATACAGTGGTCCCCCGGGTTACAAATCCCCCGGGGTACGAAAGAGCCGGGGCCGCAAAAACAGCCCCAGCTTACGAAAAAAACCCGGGTTCCAAAGAAAAAAACTGCGCGGCCCCTTTAAATTTGCCGCACGGTCCGGCAAACAAAGCAGTCCCCCGGGTTGCGAAGACTTCCGGGTTACGAAAGGTAATCCGGAACGGATTACTTTCGTAACCCGGGGGACCACTGTAGTCACTAGTCAGGGCTATGTTATGCTGCTGTATAAGTGTCACTGGGTTCATTGACATGATGTGGAATGAAAAGAAAAAGTGTAACAAATGCTACAAAGGAGATTTTGAAATTGCCAACTCAGAATCACAGAAGGGATTCTTTGTACAGTGGGCCCTTGATATCACAGGGGCTTGGTTATAAGAGCTCCTGTAGATACCAAAATCTATAGATGCTCAAGTCCAATTAAATACAATGGTATAGTAAAATAGTGCCCCTTACATAAAAGGGCAAAATCAAGGTTTGCTTTTTGGAATTTATATTTGTTTTTAATCTTTTCAAGTCATGGATGGTTGAATCCATAGATAAAGAATCCATGGATATTGAGGGCTGACTGTATAAATTGTGCATTTTTTTCTGTGATGGGATTAAGAAATGAGGCGCAAGGCCAGAATCCACTTCTGGCTTACATTTTTCCAAAACCTGAAGCAGTTTCCACTGACACGGCCCACCAAGAAGGTTCATTGCCCTTTAATCAAGTACCAAAATATATCCTTTTCACTCTTTACATTATGATACAAATCCCATTCATAATTATGGACGTATCAATTTGTGTCCAGTGAACTCATGGAAGGCCAAACATGTAAACAGTGCAACTGATAATAGATTGTCTCTCTTTGGAAAGTATGGAATCGCATAAGGAGGGACGCATAGAACCACCTTTTAGAGAACTGCACCAGGGAAAGTAGGCAAGTGGGGCTTGCAGCAATTGGCAACCAAGCAGAAGGAAGGTAATTTATCCTTAAAAGCTGATATGAGAGGGGAAGAGGAGGGCATTCTCTTGGGAAGCTTGTGTCAGGAGGTCCCCTGTGGGTATGAACCCATACAAGATTATGAATGTGCCTCAAAATGTGTGCTGTGGTTCTACTGGTGGCAGAGGCTTCTCTTCCATCTTCTCTTCTCAGTCCAGTAGTTCAAGGTCAGATATCGTGAACCATGCACAGACAGGCTGCTCTTGCATCTCATATTGAAATGTTATTTCCAACATATTTTTGCATCAAGAGAACCTAGAGTAGAGGGCCTAGGCTGTTTCAGTTGCACTTTGAAGGCAGTGCCATTTCAGAGAGGTGCTGCTTTCCTTGTTCACTGCTCCTATTTCAGCTGCCATTGGTCCAGCATACAGTGCTGTATTTTGTATTTGTGTTTATGTAGGTAACTGCTGCTGTTTGGTCATGGGGAGGTTACATCTCCCATACTGAGTCTGCTACTACAGCTGTTTAACTCATAACATATTTGGTTCTTGCTGATTTCATAACAGTTGGGTAAAAATCTACATCTGCTACCATGATGCCATCTAAAGCATGTTACCTGGAAATGTCTGATCTGACCATATTGACATGTGCCTTAGTTGCATCCATTTGGACTACTATATAATTATCTATGTGGGGGCTGCCTTTGCTAAATGTTTAGAAACTTTAGATGGCCCAGAATGTTGCACCTGGACTGTCAGTAGTTAGTTACTGGTTGAAGGGGGAGGATGATTTCTTTGATATGACAGCTTCTCTGGCTAAAAGCCTGTTTCCAGACACAATTCAAAATCCTGGTTATTTATATCATTATATATTGCATGTGTGTGTGCAGATAGAATACTTCTATCCCACCCTTCTAAGCTTCACACACCATTGAAGTTGGCTAACAACAACGACAACCAATCATAAAATACAATAAAATGCCAGACAACAACAGTATAATCAAAACAACAATAATATTATAGAAGCAGTGATATTATAAAAATAAATAAGGATGCCAAACAAAATATTAAATAATAATTTATACTAAAGAAGAGGGGAACCTTTGACTTACAGATGTTTCAGAGTTCAGCTCCCCTAAACCTTTAGTCAGCATGACTAAAGTTCAGGGAGTTGAAGTAAGGGGCTATGGAAGCTGGGCCAGTGGTTCCCTACATCTGAACTAGAAGCTTCCCCTCCACAGTCATAATTTCTTACTCTGCCTTTTAACCCCTTGGTGGACCTGAAAATTATGTCTTCAATATGCTGATTCTCCCCTTTCATTATCCCTGACCAGGTAAAACCCCTGAAGAAGTTTTGAAAAAATACTTACAGAAAGTGCGCCATCCGCCCGATGAGGTGAGTCCAGTTATTTATATATGTCCATGTTTAAGCCAAGCATTGAGGAAGTAGGTTCAAATCTATGAAAGTCATGCTACTAGCTCCTTACTTTCAGTTAGATTCAAAAGTGCTACAAGATATCTTTGCATGTTAAGGCAGATTTTTTGACTGTTGGGGTTTAACATCAGATTTTAGGTTTTTTGAAACAGGCTCTGTTTATCCTACTACAGGTTGTTTGTGGGTTTGTTTGTTTGTGAGTTGTTTTTGTTTTGTTTTGTTTTGGTAAAGGGCATTTCACATTCTGTATAATGTAAATGCCACTCTTGCTGTTACTATTGCACATTTACCTAGCAGTGGCAGAGGATTGGGCATTGACCAGAACAGAGAAATGTTGTGGTTTCTGTCTATTAGATTTGTGATCTATACAGTACAGAAGGAGCCCCTGAACTGGCAAGTAATTCGTGAATGAAGAATCATAGCCTAGGTGAGACTGAGTAGAGGGTCAGATAAGGTTGAGGTAGCTAGGAGAACCTTTGCTGGAAAGACCTATGAGGGAAAGTGAAAAAAAAAAGTTCACTTCCTCTCAGTCCACAGTAGATAGTATGGTCTGTGGAAACCTCAGAAAAGTCCGTTGGCAGTATGTGAACAATCTGAACAAATGGGGCCTAGGCAATTAATTGTGGGCCATATGTTAGTGTCCCCTTTAGAATGTGGTCCTGCTCACTGCCAACTGGAACTTAGAAGTAATAGCGTAACAAGAAGGCAACAGCATTAGTTTGAAAAATAACATAGCAACTACTAACATTGTCAGATTTTTAGTATAACACATATCATTTATTCAGAATTTGGAGGGAGGATCATTTGGGGAAGTTTGGCTATTTTTGTACATTTAAGTGGCTTTCTTTAAAAAGAAAGCAATATTTTAGCAACCCATTAACATTATGAATTTTTTTTAAAAAGAAGTAATGGAAATACCAGCAGTGGCTGGTGCCTTCCAAGATAATGAGGTTAGGAATTCAGTCTGACCTTTAAAGACACTATCCAAGGGACTGAATCCTACCCCCAAAATAGCTCCTTTAAAGTTTCAGGTAAAACCCAGAATAGATTCACTGCTCCACTGACGTGGGAGCCACCACATACTGCTGGCTAGCAAGCTAGCTTTTTCAATTATATTTCCAAGCTCCACTGCTGATGTCTAACTCTCAACATGCTTGCGTGGAATTAATTTGACTCACAGGACCAAAAAAAAAAGGAGAGTGGTCCCCACCATGATATATGGGGAGTATGAGAAGAAACTTTTGCAAGCACTGGGAGAACTGGGAGACAGCATGGCAGATGACACTGAGTAATGGGAGTGGGAGGAGGCAGCATCATATGAGATGAACGTCATAGAGACTTTTATCCTATTTCTTCCAAGAAGGGCATTTAAGGTGATCCGATCTCAAGCCACTGTTGCTTGGACATCCTTCAGAGCAATGTTCTGAATTTGTGTGTGCATTGCTCTTCTGTTTAACGTTGTTTTCTTCTCCCCTCGTCTCCTGCCCCTTCCTTCATTTAGGATTGTACCATCTGCATGGAACGCCTCTCTGCCCCCTCAGGCTACAAGGGACCTCAGCCAGCCATCAAGCCAGATTTGGTGGGCAAGCTCTCCAAGTGTGGCCACATATATCACCTCCACTGCCTTGTGGCCATGTACAACAATGGGAACAAGGTGTGTTACTGCAGAGAAGAAGGCAGAGGTGAAGGATACACCTTCAGTCTTTTGGGTGGATGCTGATACATCATTAATTCTACTGGGGGACAAACAGCTTCTCCATAATACTGACTGACCAAGAAGCTGATGACATAGAAAAGGCACTATTAGATTACTTTCTGGGAATTTTACTAGCATACTGGGAAGGTGTCCGGGATGTGCTGTGCTATCCCTCTATACATTTTGGTTTGAGTGGACTTCCATAAGTATGTCTGGCCATACCAAACTTGCAGAGACAATTTCATGTCACATTGCCTCTGTTCTAGAAAAGGTTATGTGAACTAGGCCTCTATAGCATAGGTTCCCAACCTTTTTGACTCATGGAGCCCTCATTTCTATGGCAGAGCCCCTAAGAGGCCTACCCCATGCCTAATAAGTTAATGGTGTTTAGGAATATATATAACAATATATTCTTATTCTTTAAATTCATTCAATTTTTATTTCTTTCATTTTCCCGGAGTGGCTACAGAGCACCTGGGAAGTGCCTGCAGATCCTTAAGGGTTCTTCAGGGCACAGGTTAGGAACCCCTACTCTATAGGATAGACTCAGAAAAATCGTTTTATTAATCTCCTCCATTCTATCACTCTCAAGCCATGTTGGACTGTAGTTCCCATAATGCGCAGTCCTGTTAGTGAGGCTATTCTTTACCTGCCATTGCTAAGTGAATTGTGGCCGGGGTGGGGTGGGGTGGGGTGGGGTGGGGTGGGGCACATGGGACAGGGTCTTCTTAGGAGTGGTCCATACATTCTGAAATTCCTTCTTTTAGGAGGCCCATGTGCTTCCTTCCTTGTGAACCTTGTAGAAACTAGTCAAGATCATTTTGTCTGGAAGGCATCCAGTCTTGGTTAACTTGCTCTCATGGACATGAATGTGTGTGTATCTACGTCTGTAGTTGACCATTAGTTGTATTTTGCATTGCATGTTTACAGCCATGTTTTTGTTTTTCAAATGACATTTTAATATAATTATATGCTGATTTTAATCAAAAGTTAGCTTGTGAATGTATAATACACACAAAAACACATGCACACAATATCCATTTCATTTGTAAAGGCTGCATTCATATAGAGAATATTATCGTATCTGTAACATCTGGACATGTGGCAACCCAGTTTTTACTATGGTCCTGGATGCTGCATCTGCTTGAAAATCTGAGAAAGAGAGCAAGGGCATTGTAAGAGTCAGCTCCATGTACAACCAGAGACATGTGGTGGTTGTTCCATGTGGTTAGAGATACACACATCAGACATGGTACATATTAAAGGCTCATTCACACTATGAAGTAACCCAGTGTGGAACCTGGGTTATTTTGTTGGAGTTCATATTGCCCCCAATTACACTCGGTGCAGTTTATGGCGGGGAAGCAAAAATACCCATACAACCCAGTACATTTGGCACTAGGTCCCTTACTGCTTCTTGTTTTGGGTCCCGCAATGATGTTCAGTAGTAAGTAATGCATTACCGGATCTATCAGGATCATACAGACTGTTTCCTCCTTCCTCTTCCTCCCTGGTCTTCCTTTTTCCTACTCTTCCTCCTGCCCCCAAGCACCAACTGCTGCTGCTGCTACTACATCCCTCCTCCTCCTCCTGGTCTTCCTACTACAGAAAGATAGAGTGGTGCAGTGGTTTGAGTGTTGAGGTATGACTCTGGAGACCAGGGTTTGAATCCTGGCTCAGCCATGTAAACCCAGTGGGTGACCTTGGGCAAGTTACACTCTCTTAGAGGATGGCAATGGCAAATCCCCTCTGAAGGAACTTGCTAAGAAAACCCCATAATAGGCTCATTTCAGGATCAGCCAAGTTGGAATTGACTTTAAGGCACACAATAACAACAAGGAGCTTTCCTGCAGACCACCTGCCTCCTGGGGCCTTTCAGCCCTGACCCATTTAGGGGGCAAAGGGGACCTGTTCAGACTGCAGGTGTGAATGGGCAACAAAAATTTTGATCATGGCAAACATAGTGAGAACTGTGGCCGATTGATTTGGGATGGCATTAAAGAGGAGACCCCAGATCTCCTCATAACAAAATTTAAGTGTGAATGGGCCCTCAGTTTCCCTTTTTACTGAGTCAGGGTGAAGGTGCTTTGCATTGCCTGGGTTCTGTTCATTCCATGCATCTGAGATGGTATGACACAAGCAACGTAAGGACCCCACGCTTCTCTTTCTGTTCCAAAACAAGTATCTAGCTTGAAGTTGGGAAGCCATCAGCCCACCAGATGTTCTGGTCTGCAACTCCACAATCTCTTACTATTGGCCAGGCTGGCAGGGCTTTGGGAAGTTAAAGTATCAAACATATGGAAATGAAAATTTCCCATTCATGTTCTAGGCCTTATGTTATAGAAGGGCTTTATCTTAGAAGCCAAAGCATTTCAGTTTGACTTTCAGTGGATTTGATGACGAGACCACAGGGTGCCGAAAATTATACTGTTTAATATCACCTCGCTGACTTTTTATTTTTTCTACTGTTTTTAACATATGGTTGGGCTTCATTGCTTGTCCCTTTTGCTTTTAGGATGGGAGCTTGCAGTGTCCAACCTGTAAAACCATCTATGGTGTGAAGACAGGCACCCAGCCTCCTGGAAAGATGGAATATCACCTTATTCCCCATTCATTGCCTGGACACCTTGACTGTAAAACCATACGAATTATATACAACATCCCACCAGGGGTCCAGGTGAGATTTCTGTTCTGTGGGGAAGGGTTATAATACTCAGTTACAATGTGAGAAGTGGTGGGAAGCATATGCTGGAGGAGTCCTCAGACAGATCCTTGGCTCCCCACAGCAAACAGTGTAGTGTTCATAGATCAGCTTGGGCTTTCTCAAAACTGTAAACCAGAAAGGAGAAAGTTCAGCTACAAGCAGTCCTCAAACCCTAGTTTTGCAGACCCCACTCTCAATTTTTCACTGAATGTTTTCAGGCACTTTTCCAACCAAAATACATCCCAAACACTGCACACAGGTATGGTTGTTTGGCTCCTCCCTCTTCAGCTTGCCCCCAAATGACTTTGGTTTACCAAAAAACAAAACAAAAAACAAACCCAACCAGACAAAGAAAACAAAACAAAACCCAAACATGGTGATTGACACTGCTGTGATACCATACCAATGTGGTGGTGGAATTGTCCCCATCCCTTTCCATAGTAAACCATCCATGTTGTAAACCTTATTTAAGGATGTTTTAAAGCTTTATTCATATTTTGCTTTGGTCTTTCTTTCTTTCCTTCTTTCCCTTTAGGGACCAGAGCATCCAAATCCTGGGAAGAGCTTTACTGCCAGAGGTTTCCCTCGGCACTGCTATCTCCCAGATAGTGAAAGAGGTAGAAAGGTAAGTGACATTTTTTTCCTTGCTGGTGTAAAGTAAGTTTACCAAGAAGTTTCTGGAACAGACTATGGTAATCTATGCCAAGACAATGAAAATTACCATTGCTTTTTATGTTCTGGTTTGGATTAATCTGTTCTTGGCTCCTGGCCCTTCCCACAGACAGCTTCATTGAGCATCCCAGGGCAGACTTACCATTGCTCCCATACATTGGTGTGTAAACAGAAGCTGTGATCACAGTGTCTTTGAATGGTTTATAACTCATATAAACCTGCCTGAAATTTGTGATCTTCAGTTGAAACCTGGTTGTGTGTCCCATCTTTCAAGGCTAGGGTTGGTGTCCACATGTAACAGGCACTTTCTCTGTAGCAGCCCCTTGACTGTGGAATTCCCTACTAAGGGAAGTTAGGCTGGTTCCATCTGCATGGCCATTGGTGCTTGAAATCACTTTATATGTTTTAATTGTTTGTTTTAAATTATTTTAAGAACTGGTTTTAGGTTGTTAAAATTCTGAAAGAATATCTTAATTTGTTTCTAAAGATTTTAATCTCTGTATTGTTTCAAAATGTTTTTACCTGTTGTGCATCTGCTGGGGTCCCTGGTTGTCTGGGAAGTTTTATATAATACATTTTTTAAAAAAGTGAATAAATCAGTTGATCAATCAATCAAGTATCTGTATTGCTTTTCTCTAAGAAAAGAGGTGGGGGTTCCTAGGTGAGGTAGGAAGAATAGCAAGCATTAGTGTAATACACCAAATTGAATTATGAGAGACCACATAGCAAGAAGACTGCTCTCTAATCTTGAGTTCTAATTGTAGAAAACTTGTTGGACTGCTGTTTTGGTCCCATTTTTTGCTATTGTAAGCCTAGAAGTGAAAATATGGCACTTAAGTAGCTCAGTCCAGTGAGCACATGCATGCACAGGCCAGCCACCTATTACACACTGAAGTGTGTTGAGAATGCCATTTTTCGTGTTGTGTCTCAGCCTTTAGGCACCACTTGGAGAAAAATTATGATTGAAAAATTGTAACAAAGTACTGTAAGTGATTGATACATATAAGTTGATTGTGGCTGTAGTTTTATATATATGTTCCTTGTTTCTTCCAAAAATCATAGAAGAGTCCTGTGAGGTACATTAAGCTGATAATGACTAGGTTAAGGTCACTCAATAGGTGTTGTGTGGCTGAGTGAGTGTCAGAACTCAGTTGTCCCCAGATGCCAGCATTTTGGCCTCTATGCAACACTGGTTCATCTACCTTATTTACTTCCTGGCTTTGATGATGCTACAATTCGGCTGTCTTTCCCATCTGGGCTGGGAGAGAAAAGAGGTGGAGGGAGGGATGGAAAATAGGTTGTGATGCATGGAATGTTCCCCACAGATTGATGCAAACCCAGGGGTGGATACTAAACCAAGTTTTTGTAAAGGACTGCACATCAAAGAGTAAACCTGCCTACCATGTCTTAAGCTGTATCTATTGACAGCTTTCTGTATGGCTGCTTCTGAGATTTAACACTAAACCTGAAGTGTGGGAAGAAATATCCATAGAAATAGAAGAACCCTGTTTGCCTGAGCATTCAGTGAAGCATATCGTAGTATGGCCTTCTACCTCACTGCTCTCCTAGGGTCCTGTCACATTACATAATTTATAGCAGTTTAATTGCTTTTTAAGTGCCATGACTACACCCTGTGGAATCCTGGGGTCTGCAGTCTCTTGAGGCACTGCAGCTCTCTGTTAGAAAATTCTGAATACCTCGTGAAACTACAACTTCCAGGATTCCATAGGAGGAATTGTGGCAATTAAAGTGGAGTGATAATGCCATAATAGGGTAGTGTGAAATGGCCTCAGGACACTGTGTGCTTGTACGCATGGAGCTCCCCATGTAATTTACAGATTCAGGATTAGCTGATTTGGCATGTCAGATGACTCTGATCCTCTGCCCAAAAGTGTTTGTTCCTTTTAGAACATCACTAGGAGATTGTCTAGAATCTCTGATTTAAACAGAGGTCAGAGTGATTAAAATGATCAGCTAGGGAACTGAGGTAGTCAACAAGAACAGTTTACACTGAATATATTTGTTTGCATCTCCCTTCCCAGTAGGTTGATTTTAAAGTCTGGACTTCAGTTCAAATGCATCTTATACTGCCTCAGGAACATGCAGCCACAGTTCCAACAAAACCCCTGAGCTGCCTCTTTTCAAAGGTCCCTGTGGTTCTGCCTTTTTTTTTTAAAACAAGCTGAATCCCAGCCCCACAGCAAGAGCTCTTTGCTGTCTTCGATATATTTAGAAGTATTACCTGGTTTTGAAGCTGTACCAGATTTTTCAAAATTTTTCAAAAGCCCAGATACTGTAGAATTGAAACACCAAATCGTCTTTCTCTAATTGTTAACTTAATGGCACTGCTGAGTACCCTATAATAAGTGGCACTAATATGATATAGGAAAGTTTAGAAAGGGATGGAAAAGAGGAGAGATTTGGACAAGAGGATAGGGGACAAGTTTAGGGAAACCTGCTCTAGTACAATAAGTAGCCTTCCCTACTTTTTAAAAAATAGATTAAATTTAATCAGTGGGGAATAAGAGACCCAGTTTGCCTGGGACAATTCTTGACTTGATATTCTCGGCAAACCTCCCCTAGAGGGTTTGCAGGAAAGTTACATCTGATGAATTGGAATACTCATTTCTGTGTATTTGAGATTAAGGTCATTACTACACATGGCTTTTAAACTGTGATTTCATCGGGAAAGAAGCAGTATTGGAGATACCGGTACTCAAAATGAAAGACCTAGGATTATGCCTCTGACCCATAGCTGCCCTTTCCCCAAACCTGGCCCTTTTCATTCATGAGGAAACCCATGAATGACCTGGCAGTCACACAGTGTTGTTCCCGGGACAGTTGCATCATCACCAAACATAGGATTTCACTGTCCCCTCCACCCCGCTGCCCACTCTCCCTTTTATTCTAAAGCGCTCTGATTATTTTTCCTTATTTCTATGTCCTTCCTTCCTTCTTCTTTTTTACTTTTAAACACTTAAATTGCAGCAGCAGAGCTCTGGAATTGCATGGAAATAAGGGGAAAATGGGCTTTGTGTGTAAGCTTTTGAAACACAATTCCTCTTTAATGTATATCCTTTCTCTGGCAGGTGCTGAAACTGCTGTTGGTAGCCTGGGATCGGCGGCTGATCTTTGCCATTGGCACCTCAAGCACCACTGGCGAGTCTGACACAGTGATCTGGAATGAGATTCACCACAAGACAGAATTTGGCTCCAATCTAACTGGCCATGGCTACCCTGATCCCAACTATCTAGATAATGTGCTGACTGAACTGGCTGCTCAAGGCATTACAGAGGAGAGTGTAGCTCAGGAAAAGGATTGAGAGTGTGGGAGGAGAGGAGGAAGGCATTGCCCTGGGGGTGGAGCTGCCAATATAGCAGTATTTCATGGATCCAGCTCCATCCCCTATCTGCTGTGCCTGCTCTGTCCTCTCCTCCTGCTCCTCCTCCTCCTGCCACAGCTACCATCTGCCTCTTAAAAGAGCTAGCTCTGCCTCTACAGCAGTCTACATAGAGGCCTTGCTCGAATGAGAAGCTACTGGCCTGTTTCTCTGCGGCCCTAATAGCACTTGGTTCATCTCAACCATGGGGTGGAGTGTCCTCATGAAGCCTGAGGTTATATTAATCTTACAGCAGCTTCATGTTTGTAGCTCAGACACCTGGCCTTGCTCCTTCTTAGGGGTGTGGTGGCATCTTTGTGTGGGGAAACTAGAGACCCACTTTAAATTCTGTGAAAAACAAGTATGCCTTAGGGACAGGCAGTCCCATAAGGAATCTGGTGGTACTACTCAGGAGCCAAGAAAGTGGCTCCATTCCAAAAGCACTGAGGATTAAAACTAGTCCTGGTCTTTGTTATCGTCCTCTCTCTCTTGCCCAGCTAGGTGCCTGTTTCCATGTTGTCATGTCTCTGCTTCTTTCATGTTATGGGCACCCTGTGAGTCAGAGATGTGCTGTTTGCTGGTCTGATACTTCCTTCCCCATCAGCCTCATGCATTATGCGGCTGCCTCACCCAGTCCTCACCTAGTCCTGTTCCAAGATAGCTAAGTCTCCTGCTAGGCTCTGTCCAATTCCATATGGGGAAGTAGGCTGGAAATTTCTTCTCTTCAGTACATTCCAAACTAGGCCAGGTATATGCAAGTTTCTGTTGTACAATGTGAAGCAGACTAAAGCATTAAGCATGTTGACATGTGTTCTTCAGACTGAACCTAAGCAGGAGGAGCCAGGCTCTTGCCTCCTTCAATTTTATGTATCAGAATTTGACCCATATTTTCCTGTCTCCAATAGAGTCAGTCTGTTTCAGACTAAGTTAGAACTATTTCTTGCTCTTGGTAGCTGGATCTTCTGGACCCAGCTGAACTCCCTGATGCAATACTAACTTTGTTAAGGTTTTAAGTCAGGTCTCGAGATCAATACAGAGCCATGTGCCCCCAAACTTTCTCTCTCTGTTCTGTTAATTGCATCCTTGTGGGGTTGTTTTCTGTCTGATCTTCTTTCTGTTATGGATTTGAATTATTAGAGTTAGGGAGATGGTGAAGGGTGAGACATTTTGTAGTTTTGCCCCACATCTTCCCAGGTGGGTTCTTTGAACTATTTGTATGGGGGAGTCCCCTGGATATGAATTTGAATTTATTTTACCTCATGTTTTGGGGGATTTGTCGTATATATGTGTATATTTATATATATATATATTTGTAATGTATGAGAAAGACTCTGAAGCTAGGATGTGTAACACATTGGTACTTAAGTTAGACCTGGAGGCTAAATGCTACTGTTGACGTGGTTTGCCATGGTAGAGGCAGGAGTAGGCAACGTGGTATTTTCCAGATGAATCTGATTACATGCCCTGCTGGGCCCAGTTAGCATGATCAACATCCAATGATTATATAAGTTAAGTCCAACAACAGATGGAGGGCAACAGGTAACCTACCCCTGGTACAGAAATAATAGTGGCTGTAATCTTGAAATGATTACAACAACAGTCCCATCAAGTCCATGTCGATGTGTCTCTCTCTCCCCCTTCTCCCTTTAGTGTTTTAATAAGATGTTGGCTTTTTAAAGATCTTAACAACCCTAGTGAAATGGCTTGTGAGGCAGAGTTGTGTGAGAAAAGAAGGGCTGGGAAAGAGTGAGAGGGGTAGTGTGTGAGAGTAAAAAAGAGCTTGCCTGTGAAGATGAATGACTGTATATCTGCCCAGCTTGGTGGTAGTGGCAGCGGTGGCACGATATGCGTGGAAGAGGAGAAGCCCAGAGGCATCACGGGGGTTGTTAAGTCTGCAGCATACCGTCAGATTTACAAAGAAAAATTATGGAGCTTCTAGGTCCGTGTCACCTCAAGGTTTTTAGCAGCACTCTCTTTAAGAGCATGTTAATATTCCAATGAGCCAGCTTTCTTCTGAAAATCTAAATTGGTTTCAGAAATCATTCCCTCTAGGCCTTTAATGGGGAAGCTAAAATAATGTCCTACTTGTCCTTTCCTAATGCTGTATCCCCCTAGAGTACATTCTTTAATCTTTACCGCTGTTACTTTTTAATGATGGTAACAAGGAGCTATGGAATAGCACCACATCTGAAATGCCTTGGCTTCCATCATGCTAAGGAATTCCTCCTTTCTCAGGAAATCTTAACTAGGCATTTTCCTTTTGAATTCACAGTGACACATGTCCTCCTTAGATTTGATCAAGTGGTGATTTTAAAGAAGTCCACTTACAAGCAAGCTCCCCTATTCCTTCTCAACATGTTGTCATCCTTTCCTGGCCCCTTCCTCCAAGCCTCCCTCCCTTCAGGGTAGCCATGGCATTCTCTCAATTGTGATTTAGCCTCCAGGAGAGGAAAGGGCTTTTGAAGGGTGACCTTCTGCTAGCCACCATCATCTCCCAGTTGAAGGGGGTCAACTTGCTTTTTATTTCACTTTCTTTGGGCTGATTGATTTCTTCCTTTAATTCTGCTATTAATAATTTTGTACTTCATCAAGAATGATCAGCCTGATGTGACACTGTCATGGGAAATGATGGGCAGGGTCCTTTTCCTCCCCTCTTGTCCTTGTCATGTCCCAGAGCAGGTTGTGTGGTTGCTGGTACTGGTATTGGGGAAGGGGGCGCAGGCGGGTGGGGGTTGAGGAGCCATGCTGTATATTGTTCGTTTGTTATTTGTGAACGGTGCATTTTGCCCGTCTCTAGTTTGTTACATTGTGTGAGGATGGCACCCTTGGTGGTGTAACAATAAAAGGAAAACTCCACTGCCAGCTTGAAGAATGTTTGTGTCCCTGTTTTCCAAGTCTGTGTTTCTGTCTTTTGTTCTTTGTATGTTTCCTGAGCAGGTGAATGTGTATACTCTTACCTAACTGGGAGGACAACAGTTTTCACATGCCCATGGGAGTGTTGTTTGAATTGCAACAAAAGCTGACCTCAGACCTGAATATTAATAGGAATCTGAGTTGAACGGGAAACCCAGTTAACATAGCTTGGGGGGGGGGGGGGGGGGGACAATGCTGAGGCTCAGTGCTAGGCTTTATTTCCTGCATCTGTTGGAGAATAAAAATCTCACATTAAGTATCAAATGGAAGGAAATGAATTTGAAGGAACAAAATAGGATTTTGAGTCTGAAACTAGTGCTGAAGTCTATTTATAGTTGCAGTCACCTAGGAGTATGTTACCTGTTCTTTTGAGAGAGACCCTGAACAGTTTACAGCTGCATAACAAACAGAAATTAAATGAAGCAGACTTCCCCTCTGCCTAAAGATGTGATGTTGAAATCTAGCTGAATATCTGCCTTATATGCAGTGATTGGTGGTGCAAAATCTGTCAGGAAAAAGGGTGGAAGGACCAGATCCATTCCTTTGATAAATCCAGCACCTAAGTAGGCTGTACTTTCATCACATTGAGAAACATACTCTCAAAGTTGTGTCCTTGATAAACACAGGATCTGCTCTATGGCCTACAGTTTGACATTTTTGTATCTCAGCTTCAAGGGTTGGATTGTTTCCTATAATCAGATTTTGAGCCCCTGCCTAAAAAAGAAATGTGAGAGTTGCAGTTCTACTTCTGTGCTTAGGGGCTGCAAGTTCCTCTCCTATGTTTACTGCTCTCTTACTCATCTACAGACTTCACTCCTAAATCTTTTATTTTGTCATCCACTTCATTGCAAAAGAATTCTACTTTGGTCTAAATCCAGTTGCTACTCATAGACTCATAGAATCAGTGGGATTAACACAAATGTTGCCACTCTGTAAGTGATTCAGTAGATCTATTCTAGTTGGATCTAGCAATCAAGCAAGCTAAATATATTCAGGAATATTTTCACATAATTGTAGAATTGGGATTTGCAAATTCAAAAACATTTTATTACAGAATGTACACAAAACACAGACAGTGACTAGAATCCCATTAGGCCCTATGCTAGTGTAAAAACAGTTGAGCAAGCCGACATGTTTTCTCAGAGGTTGCATAAGTACAGTCAGTGTTTCTTCAAGCACACACACAGATACTTCTTGCCAACTTTTGACGTGGTGTTAAGAGAACTATTTTCCATTTGCAGTAGATGAGCTAAAAGTCTTCATGCCATTATGCATTTGGTTCTGCAATGGTGGAATTCAGTATAACTACATTGGTGTATATTTATGCTATGCAAAAGGGATAGGGTCTTAGAGTATGCTTTTAGCTGTAGAAGACATTTTTCCACTGACTCTTTGCTTGTAACTTTCACTCTTTTTGTTTAAATGAGATCCAAGTGCCTGTCCTTTTACACGGTTCCTCTACCAGCTCAGAACCATAAAACTGGTGACCATCATGGCGAAGCAACTTGAAACAGATCTGGGGTGCTATCTGGTTCCTAAAATCATTTACAGAAAACACTGTCAATTTCTATCAAATGTGTTTGATGTTTTTATGAAAGACACAGAATTTATTTTTTGCCTTCTGGGGTATATTTTTAATACATTGTTACACACAGAGTTGAGTTTAATGGATCAAATAAAAACAAAGCCTTAAGATACTTTACAGAACCTCCTGTGCTTTACAGGTAAATCAGCAGCAGACTCCTTGAACACATGGTGGAAGAATCATTTTTCCTGTCATCCTTCTCTTCCCATGAGAGTAGGCCTTCTCCTAATGGAGACTTGGCTACTGACTGAAAAAGCAGGAACAATCCTTAATAGAATAAGATAGTGCTAATGCATGAGATTTGTGTACTGAAAGCTTCATTTGTGGAGTGGGTCCAGGGAAGAAGAAGAAAAAGAAAGCTGTCCTGCGGAAATATAAAAAGCTCTTTCAGCTTTTCCCTTCTCTGCTTCTCAGTACTTTGTGAGACTGAACAAGGTCTAAGCCTTTAAGTTACTTTGAATTCTTTCCCCTAAACATTCATCTTTTGCCTTTTCCTCTCCCTCTAAGCCTAAAGAGACATGTGACAACAAGCATGCCTTCCTTTTTTCTTTTTTTTTTGATAGCTTCTTTCACATGGAGAGTTAGCTAAGCCTCTTCTAGCAAAGCCTGTCCTAGTGAGTGCTGGGGAACACATACTAGTAAGGCTTGGTTCTACGCTCTCACATCTACATTTCTGCGAGTAAAAAGTAAAAATTCAGAGACTGCTGCGTCTTCCTTATTCTCCATCTTACATCTGGAAGCAGGGAAAGGAAGAGTCCTTGTCAAGTTGTATTATCCAGCTACTCCACAAACCAGAGCAAAAGGAAGCTTGGCAGCCTTTGCTGCGGTAGCAGCTTTTGGAACCTTTGCACACAATTGTAGCTAAATGCATAAGTGCTGGAAGCACTAATAAAAGGTCCATACAGAGATTTATTCCTCTATGGGTATACTTGCTGGGGACATGCAAAAGAAGTCTTCAGGTAGTGGGTTTTAGCAGAGGTCATCTCTTGAGATTTCTACTAGGGTAGGGATTAGCAAAAGCTGGCCCTCAAACACCATCTGGTCATGTGCCTCTTCCCTCAAGGGCGGATTTGTAGAATATGGCAAGAGGACTTTGGTCTTTCTTGCCTGGAGCTTGAGTGATCTTTCATCAACTTTATTTTGCCAAGAGTGTTGGATCCACTAGCAAGAGTATTGCATGTAAAGGGCAGCTTTCCTCCTGCTCACCTAGATGTTAGAAAGATCAACTGCTTTGACAGCAGAAAACAAAAATCCTGTGATGTGTCCTGCTCATCCTCTGGACTAATGAATGACAACAGGACAGCATATGAACCTCTACACACATGACACAGTAGTGCCACATAGACATGCTGCACAAGAGGTGGACCAGAAATAAGGTTCTGAGACGTTCCTGTGGCTAATTAAACAATGTGGAGGTCCCCCTTACCAGGCCATGCCATCACTAACACAATTCTGATGGTGCTTGTTGTTGTGTGCCTTCAAGTCATTTCTGACTTATGACAAGCCTAAAGTGAACCTATCATGGGGTTTTCTTGGCAAGTTTCTTCAGAGGGGCCTTTCCATTGCCATCCTCTGAGGGTGAGAGAGAGTGACTTGCCCATGGTTACCTAGTGGGGTTTCATGGGCAAGTAAGGATTTGTACCCTATTCTCCAGAGTTATAGTCCAGTGCTCAAACCACTACGCCACACTGGCTCTCTCGATGGAAAAGTGTTATGCACTGAATATCTGTCTAGAGTGGTTATCAGAACAGTGTACACTGTACAACAACATTCTAGTTTGATGCGGGTATCAATCCCTCCCACAAGTTGAGGCATAGTATATGCCAGTCTGGATGCACAAGAGTGCAGTCTGAATCCATTATAAAGAGTTGGTTACCAGCTTGGAATGGGCAGCCACTCTGTTGTTTCGAACCTTGCACACCTTGTAGAGATTGTCCTTGAAATATCAGCATACCCAGCCAAGGATGCTGTCTTCACAAAAATCTTCTAGAAAAAGTATAGAGACCCCTGGATGGGCTGCACACCCACAGTGACCTTCCCATTCTTTCAATAAGAAGACTCATGGAATGGGAAGTACTCTAGGATCAAAGTACCTCTTTCATCTGAATGCCCCTGGCAGTCTCATGACACCATGGCAGCTTGCACGGTTATTTGAAGTACTGACTCATAGGCAGGGGAATGAACATAAAATGAACAGAGGCCGCCTTCACCAAATCAGCATATCCTTTCCCAACACCCTGCAAAAGTCCTGTGCATGGACCTGGTCTCTGCCTGAAACTGACAAGACAGCTGCTTGTCAGTGAAAACCAAGGATGGACTACCATTCTGGGGTTGCTTTTGGCAGAATTTGGGGAGGGGAGAATTCTTGATATTTTAAAGTGAGGGGGCTCATAAAATAACATATTTAAGCATTTAAGAGCACTTTAAAGTATTTTTGTTGTAAAATTGAGGACTTTGTCTGAAAAAAACGTTGGAGGGAGCTTGGTGGATCAGTGGGGAATCACAAGGGCTGCTCTGGACCCTTACCCAGGACTGCATGATTCTTTCCATTGGTGTAAACGGTTTTAGATCAGTCCGATTTGATAGAAGGTAGCTTCCCATGAAAAAGTAGAGCTACTGCAACTCCCAGAATTCCCTGTACTGACTGGGGAATTGGGAAGTTGTAGTGAAAGGGGTAACTTTTCTAAGCTCTGGTCCTAATTTAGTGGAAAGTACATATGGAAGCTGTTGTACACCCCCCCCAACCTGCTGTACATACTATTCTCAGAGCACTTAAAGGGGGGGGGATTACCAGGAGTCAGGGCTGACTTGAAGATGGTTAACAATAAAAAACAGAAGGCAGTATAGGAAAGAGCATAGCTGTTCCAATAACACATTCTACAAAAAGTCACTGCAAAACATGAAGACAAGTACCGTCTAGCCTTCCTCAAACTTGGACCTTTCAAGCATGTTGAATTATAACCACCATCATCCCCAGCCATTATGGTAATCAGGGGTGGCTACTCTGGGGATGATGGGGCTTGCTGTTCAACACATCTGGAGGTCTTCAGGTTGTGCGAGGCTGGTGCAATTAAGTAATATTATACGTATAGACACATACCCTAAACTGTTGGACTTTCCTGCTGCTGTTGTGGTATATCCTCCATTTCATTCCTGAGGCCATAAACTGGGTTGTTAGAGATCAGGCTCTTCTCCTCTCCCCATATCTCACGGTACTCCTTCTTCTTGAACCTCCTGCACCCACAGACCAACAGGCCAATCAGGATGGCCAGGCCCATGGTGGCCCCAACAGCAACCCCAGCTGCCTCTCCATTTGATAGACTCCTACCAGTATTCTTAGGTTTCTTCATGCTGTGGTGCACCTCACTGGGGTCACCTTTCTTCCACAGCTGAGTCTGAGTGTCCTTGACCCAGGTTTGGCCGCCATTGCTGTTCATCACCAGGACAGTGTCAGTGGTAATGAAGCTTACAACAGGCTTGCGACTGAAGGGTGGTAGCCGAACTTGAGGCAGAGACCCTTCTGTGAAGTGTCCAGCCTGAACACAGTATTCTATTTGACATCCATCGCTGATCAGAGCCAGATGCTGGCTAAATCCTCCTGGGCACCTCTTGGGGTAGGGATCATTATCTGTTCCATTATGCGATCCCACCAATGGGTTGCCTACCTGGCAACTGAGGAACCCTCCAAAGGGCATAGAATACTTCTGTCCCCTTTCGTCACGGCTGACACAGACTTTGAGCTGGTCAAACAGCTTCAGCTGGTAGTATGTGGAGGGACAGGACTGGGCATTGGTTATGGGGTTGATGCTCTTGGTACTAAAGAGGCCCCCAAAGAGGAACCCTGAGTTTTCAGTGACTGTCCCTCTTGCTGCACACCAGTAGGAGCTAAACAGCACTTTGGAGGGTGTGAAAATGTCCTTGCAAACCCTCTTGCAAAATAGCTTCCAAACAAGGCAATCATCATGGCAATCCCAGTGGCTATAGCCTTCTTCACGTTCTTGGGAGCTCAGTCGGGTGGGAATATAGCCAGCAGGACAGGAGAAGGCTCCAGTGAGTGGGTTCCTCTGTGTCAGCCCCTCACAGAGTGTGGCAGCATCAGGCCCTTCCAGCTGAGAACACACTTGGTAGGCTCCTCCAAAAGTGAAATTGGTCGCTGTCCCTTCACAGGTTCCATCATCTATGTTGGCATAGAAGTTGAAGTTAGGTGAAGCTGGATTGGTGCAGCCAGGGAAAGTATTGAAAGTGTAATAGCGAGTAATAGCAGATGCCACAGTCTTAGACAACTTCTTCACAGTGGGATTGGGCAATCCTGGCAGCTTGTCTGGAGTAATGAAAAATTGCAAGGGCAAACCAGAACGGTCAATGGCCACCAAATGGTTGGTGATACTCTCTTGCCAGGTTTTCAGAGTAATGCCAGGATAAAAAGGCAATCCCCCAAAGCTCTCCACCCTAGAATTGGTGCAATTGGCCTTGTACTGTTTGGTGAACAAATCTTCAAAACCTGCTGAAAAGCTGGTTTTGAAGTTTATAATGTTATGGAAATAAAATCCAGCAGCAGCTGTAATAGAACTTTTCATGGACTGGCTGTCTTTCACAAAGGTGGACTTGACTTGATCCTCCTGAATGAGACTGGCTCCAGCATCCACTCCAGTGATCACATGGGTGCCATAGTTCAGCACTAAGACTTCTGCCAAATAGTCAGCTGCTTGAGTCTGGTTGTTCTCTAGGTGGCTAGCAATGGCCATAAGCTGCCCGTGGAAACCTTAATTGAACATGGCTGCAGGGTCAAACTTCACAGTATACATCCGATTTCTGACCTGAGCTCTAGTGGTCACAGTCTGGTCTCTCACTTGGTAGGTTTTCATCCTGCAGAAGTCACTGGAGAACTTTCCATTGATAAAAGAAGAGGAGAGCTCAGTGTTGATGGAAGCAGAAGTGGCAGACTGATAATCCATCCAAGACTCAATAATCTCAGAGTTCATCTCCAGGTAGCTCTGTTTAAGAGGAATAGTGAAGACCTCATTGGGGATGATGTAAGCTCCATCTTCTGTAGTCCTGCACAAAGAGTAGTTCAGGTTGATCACTCTTCCCATATCTAGATTTCGCAGGTTATCCCAGCCACCTCCAGGAAGAACCTCCAGGGCTGGACGTCCCAGGGCTTGCCTGCACTTCTGAAAACCACTGGCAAAAGAAGGCTGTGCTGGATGTGATTCCAGTGCCCAGCATATCCAAAACATGAAAGTCAAGGAGAGAAAGATGTCTGTGAAATTGCTCATGACTGGAACAGAACAGAAGGCAAACAAGCATCTGAATGATGTAAATGTGCTTCTGTCTCAGCTGTGGGTGGCTCCACAGAAAAAGGCTTCTTCCTTTTTATGCTAAGACTGGTAAATGAAACAGGAACACAAACTCTGTTGCTTTGCACTTCTCCCTATCTAGACCGGAGGACCTTTAGACCTGCCTTTGATAAGCTTATTGATTTCTTATTATTGGCAGAGTTTTTAGTATAATACCACCCTTAATCGTTACAGATACCAAAATGTTGTACAAATCTATTAAAATACAGTATAACAAAATTACATGTATCTGTGAGCCACCTTGGGTCCCTTTCCAGAAGAAAGAGCACAGAAAATTAATTAATTAATTAATAACAGACTGACAGACAGACAGAAAATTGTAAATTGTAAAATAAAATTCAACCAGTAACAACTACAAAACATGATAAAAACAAATGAAAGCTTTTTGGAAGAGAAACTTATACTGCACTGGCAACTGTTA